>CM077089.1:27619505-28229672 GCA_039513925.1 Platanthera zijinensis
TATAAATTGGTCAGCTAAAGTTGACTATTCCCTTGTTTGCCACATCTTGGTTGATTATCCCTGTCCAGGTGCAGGAGAGCTGAGCGGGAAGTAGCGGGCTGAAGCCCCTTTGCGCTATGCCGGCCCTCAAAGGCCAAGTGAAGTGTTTACTTATTGTCATTTGTGGTCGACCTGTGACGATGTATGTAATATACTTTTGTTAAGAGAACAGTTGTAAGGCCCTAAGGCCAAAAAACTTTGTGTATTTGTAGTAACATTCCCATAGTTTCTGGATGGACATTCCTATGTTTGTGTTCTAAGTTAATATTAATGCTTCCGCTAGAATGTAACTCTAAGTTAGGATGCACAATATTTTGGTAATCAATGCGTAACTCCACTGACTGTCCGTGAAATATGGCGTGGGACCCAACCAAACCTTCTGTTATATTCTTTGTGACAGATGAAGGAGTTAAAATTTGGTATCAGCTTCTAGTGTCAGTCTTCCTTAGTCAAATTTGTGGTCGAATTCTCTTAAGGGGTGGAGAGTATGTGTGTGTGTCATCATTATAACATAAAAGAACCCATGAATGTCCACATAAGAATAAAAATATACTTATTTGTGGAACCCGCGTGTTCCTATAATTGCATTTTGCAATTTTGTTTGACGCTTAATTATGTGTTTCACGATTATAGGTGATTAAAAGCAGCACGAGGCTGTCTCAACCCCAGTGTTCTGTGGAGAGTAGTGCACCAGCTGAGGTGCTTACATCTCCTCTTTCTACTGAAATTATAAGATTGGTTGCTGAAGTTGTGTTTCCGCTAATCAATGCTCAACCGGGAGGGCAAGTACATCCTCCTACCCTTGGAATGGCCCAGGAGCTAGTTGGCATAGTTAAGCCTTTGGTAGTGAGACAAGTGGCCATGGAGCCAGTGGACGCAAGACAAGCAATAGAAAAACTGTTAGGTCCATTGCCCATAATGTTCCCTAGATTGGATTTGAAGAGGCATCTCCATCAACACTAAGAGTATAGTTGTATTTGATGTGTGTTAAGCTCATCATGTGTAGGATGTTCCAAGGAACAAGTCTAGACAGATTGTCTAAGTGATGTGACAGGTGGTCACAAGGTGAAGATGCTGGAAAGGCAGGAAGTAGCCTAAGTGACCAAGTCAGGTAGTCCATGATTGGACAGGTCAACAAGATAAATAGGCTGGAGAATTCAATTTTGTCAAAGCTCAGTTAAGAGTATCAGATTTCGTCGAGCTCAGCTCGCAGTTCGTCGAGCTCAGATCACAGATCGTCGAGCTCAGCTCGCCGTTCCTTGAGCAAAAACTCAGAAGCTTGAGGTTCAGAAGTCGTCGAGCTCAGCTCGTAGTTCTTCGAGCTCAGATCACAGATCGTCGAGCTCAGCTCGCCGTTCCATGAGCAAAAACTCAGAAGCTTTAGGTTTAGAAGTTGTCGAGCTCAGCTTGTAGATCGTCGAGCTCAGATCTCAGATCGTCGAGCTCAGCTCGCCTTTCCTTGAGCTAAACCTCAGAAGGTTGAGGTTCAAAATTCGTCATGCTCAACTCGCAGATCGTCGAGCTCAGCTCAACAGTCGTCGACCTAAAGTCAGACAAATTGTCTAAGACAAAAATCACTGAGATAGCTGAGATAGCTGAGAATAAAATGATGAGACCGCTGAGAAGATCAGAGTCATTGAGCTCAACTCACAGATCGTCGAACGCAGCTAAAGCTAGAAAAACTGATTAAGGCATAAAGCGCTGAGATCGCTGAGACAAAAGCTTGTCACAGCTGTTAAGTAGAAACCGCTGAAACCGCTGAGAAGAAGAAAGCGCCGAGACCGCTAAGAAGAAAGCGCTGAGACAGAAGCTTGTCTCAGTTGTTAAGAAGAAACCACTGAGACTACTGAGAAAGAACCGTTGAGACAAAGCCAGCAGAATTTGTCCAAGTCCAGAGAAGTGATGTTTTGTCAAGCTGAGCTCACATTTCATTGAGCTCAGCACAGAGTTCGTCGAACTCAGATCAATGATCATTGAGCTCAAGTTAATGTATGAAGATATAGAGGTCGTAGACCGAAGCTTACATTTCGTCGAGCTCAGGTTGAAGTTTGTAGACAGATCGTTGAGCTCAGCACAGAGTTCGTCGATCTTAGATCGACGATAGTCGAGCCCAGTTCAAGTATTTCAGACAGTTACGGGAAAGCTACAATAGCACTAGAAGCTACTATTTGTCCTCTTTTGAGGTAGGCGGTGCTCACCATACTTGACTGGGCCCACATTCGAATAGTGTCAGTTATTCAAATCAGTAGATATAAAAAGAAAAGATAAGATGGAATTAGGGTTAATGAAATCAAGAACGAACGAGACAAATGCAGAAAAGAAAATACAAAAGAAAACTAGAGGCGACTGGACATCTTCTTCCCCATCAAGATTGAAAGCTTAAGTCCAGCAGAAATAGCTAGAGGGCAAAGGAAGATAGTTGAAGCTTTTCCAGTTCAGCAAGATAGTTCTTTGAAAAACAAGGCAGCTGATTCAACAAGTAGCAAAAATCTAGCTGTGTGAAGGAGCAGTCAGCCTTCAACAGTAGATAACTGCTTACCTGTGCAGCAAAGAAGAAGATAGCTGTAAAAGAAGACTCATCCCTTCTACAACAAGATAGTTGGACTGATATCTGCTCAGTCCAGCAAAGTAGACTCAGAGATTTTTCTCTGAGCCAGTTGTCTTACTTTTCTTAACATCTTGTAAGCAACTTGTCGGATTCAGTTTATCTGAATCTGAGTGTAGGGAACTGTGTGCCCGAGGTAGGTGACTAGATTGTCACTGAGGTAGGTGCCCTATTGGGGATGTAAGGTAGGATCCAAAAGTGGATCTGAGCTGCCGGAAGGCTTAACAACCTGAGGTAGGAGAGTGTTTCTCTCTATGGTAGGATCCAAGTGTGGATCTGAGGTAGGGATGTCCTCCCAACCTGAGTGTAGAGTTTAACCGCCTGAGGTAGGTGACTGGAGAGTCATTGAGCTTTAGGTGACAAGTGTGTCACTTAGTTGTAGGCCTTGGAGGAGGCTAAGCTGTAGGTTCCTGGAAGGGCACTGAGGAAGGTACCTGGATTGGTACTGCGTGTAAGAGTGTTGCAGCACTCTGAGATTAGGGCTGTGTGCCTGAAGTTGTAGGGCTGAGAAGCCTAAGCTATAGGCCTTAGAAATAAAGATGAGGTAGGTGGTTAGTGGACCACTGAGCTGTAGGAGCACTGCAAGGCTCATAGATAGGAACCTTTGTGGTTCTGAGTTTTGATTCTGTAGAGAATCTGTGTGTAAGGCTGAAGGCCTAAGGTGTTAGCTCTGAGGAGTATTTTGAAGGAGATTGTGCCTAGTCCAACAAATCAGTTGGATAGGTGGGAGGGAAAGTGTTTACTCAATTGGGGAACTATTATAAATCCTTGTGTTTTTGCTGTGTTGCTTGTTTTCTTTCTTAGTGCAGGATCTAAGGACAAGCTCTACATAGATTAATAAGATATCAGCAAAAGAACTAATAAAATTTCAAAGACCTATTCACCTGCCCTCTAGGTAATTAGCTAACCTCAGTTTAGTAACTTTCAAAAACAATTGAAGCATGTGATGAGTTTTAACCCTACTGTGTTTGCGGGTACTAGAACCCCAATGCAAGCTGAGGATTGACTCTCCAAGATAATGAGAACCATGACGGAAACGAAAAAGGAGGAGTGGAAGAAATTCATTATAGTTACCTTCTTATTAGATGGAGAGACAAGGTTATGGTGGGATGAAATAGAGTTTCACCAGTTTGCTGGTCGGTCGTTGACGAGGGTCTCGATGGAGGTGCTTTTGAGGCTATTTTCTGTGAGATACCTCCTATATGCGCAGAGGATCGTGATGGAGAATCAGTTCCAAAGGTTGACTTAGGGTGAGAGCTGTGTTTATGACTACTTGCACGAGTTTACAAGATTGGGGCGTTATACGGGCTCTACGTTTGCGAACGAGGAGTGGAAGACCAATCGGTTCCATGAAGGACTGCGACATGATCTGAGGTTGATTCTCTCAGGTCCGATGATGCAAGGTTTTTTGACATTGGTTAATACTTCCTGATCCCTAGAGCAAGATCTGAAAAGTGTCCAAAGAAAGAAGGACTTGAGCGTGTAGAAGCTATAGTTCAAAGTACCAAACTCTTCAAAGTCTGGGTATCGAAGGTAGAAAAAGAAGTCCAAATCTTCCTGGCACACTCATTCTTCTATTGTGTCTGGAGCAACTTCTGGGTGAGGTCCAATAATTTGTTATACTTGTGGCAAGACAGGACACATAGCCCAAGAGTGTTGAAATTGTAACATCCAGACTTTTATTGGGCCACCAGAGCCCTAGTAGGCCCAATAAAAGTGACCCGAATCCTACCCATGACCTGGTAGAAGGTAACCTTAAGCAAGAAGTGGAGCTAGAAAACTCCGACTTAAGTTCTGTCAGTTCATGTGGCATCGTATAGATAGTATGAACGCATCGTAACTCATTCCGTTGGACCCTGAGACCATATAGTTGATTTGAACATCCCTCGTAAAACATCGCGAAGACAAGATTTTGAATATCGGTATAGAGAAGTCCGATTTGAGTTCTGTCAGCTCTTATGGCCTCGTATAAATAATACGAGCACGTCGGAACTCATCGTGTCACAATCCGAGGTCTAACGATGAATTTAGACTTTTGACCGGTTTAATGCATTGCGACGTGTAGATTTTGGGTTTTTATGAAAAAAACTCCGATTCGACCCCATTCAGTGGCTCTAGACTCATATGGTCAATACGAAGTCAACAGAAGTCATCCCGGACAATTTCTATGATGAATGGTCAACTCTAGGTCAAATCGAGCGTGTTCGTACACAAAAAAGCGTGTGCACACAAATTATAACATGACACCCCAACTTTGACCCGACCCCGATGTCTTGGACTCATTTTGACTTTGACCAGCATGGGGGACCCACCCTAGGGTTGACTTTGGTCAAACACCCCCTAAAAGTCAATTTTTTGGATTTTTCCAAAGAGGTGTTCACCTCCTCTTCTTTAATTTGTTAAGGCCCTACCCTATCACATCTTGGGCCACCAAGACTAGCCATATGAGGTAATAAGGCCATGGGCAAAGCTAGGCCCAAATCTCCTTCCCCTCTTACTTCCCCTTAAGGAGAAAGGCCCAAACCCAAGCCCACTCCTTCTAATTTGCTTGCTGCCACCTCGGGCCACCCTAATGGTGCCACATGGCCTGCCCAAGTTGAGGGGAGGGGAGGAACTCCTCCTCCCCATGGGATTAATCTTACATATCCCAAAATAAATAAGCCCTTCCCCCTTGCATATATAAGGCCCCGCCCAGCTCGTCTTCCCCCACACCAACCCACCCGAGCCTAGGGAGCCCTCATCGGAACCCTAGTTCGCCGGATTAACAAGCCCAAGCTCCACCACTCCCGCCACCTTGCATGGCCAACCAAGCCGGATCCTCCCAAGCCCCTCCTGTACAGGTAGAAGCTCTCTCCTCCTCCTTCCCCTTCTTCTAGATGATCTGCATGGGCCTTGTTGGGTATTGCATCCACAATAACCCAGATTTGCATGAAGTCACCCTTGAACTAAGATGAATTAAGTTGTATTTGATATCCTTGTTCTAGTTGAATATTTGCAGATTCTCAGTGCTAAGTGTAGACCAATGTCAGTCTACAATGGGTCAGGAACACAGGACCATACAATGTAATCCCTCACTGTGTGATCCAAAGTGTTGACTCATGTGTAGCCTCTCAATTGGGATACACTTCATGTTCAAACATTGGGAGCATGGGATGAAGACAGGACCAGAAGATAACATTCTCTAAAAGTCTTGAAAATTATCTGAGTCAAGTTCTTGAGAAGCAACTTCAGAGTTCTCGAGAAGTGTAGTTTAGTTCTCGAGAAGCTCTCATAGTTCTCGAGAAGCTTAACTACATAGTTCATGAAAAGTCTGGACAGATTCAAGAAATTTTCTAAGTTATAGTTCTCGAGAATTCCTCTTTGTTCTCGAGAAGTCTTGGTCAGTTTTCGAGAAGCCTAAGGTATAGTTCTCGAGAAGTCTTACTTGTTCTCGAGAAGCTTGGCTTCAGTTCTCGAGAACTGCCAGCTCAATTTCTTGAATAGTCAGGATTTACCTCAGAAATTTTTCTAACTTTAGTTCTCGAGAAGTCTTATTTAGTTCTCGAGAAGTCCTCCCTCAGATCTCGAGAAGTCTTCCTCTTTGTTCTCGAGAAGTTCAGAATAATTGTCTGAGTGCTTGTTCTCGAGAAGTTCAGGAATTTTTCTAAGTCAAGTTCTCGAGAAGTCAATTAGTTCTCGAGAAATAAACCTCGTGTTCTCGAGAAGTCCAAATCTTTTCTAAAGAACTTAGTTCCCGAGAAGTCTTGAAATTTCTCGAGAACTCAGTTCCTAGTTCTCGAGAACTATAGCCACTTCTCGAGAACTAAGTCGTTTTTCCAGAAATTTTTGTTCTAAGTCCAGAACGGCCGAAATTTCAAATAACTTGACGTGATTGGTCCATGTGTCGTCATTAATGTCCTTTCTAGCCGTTAAGGGTAATCCTATATAAATTCTTTTCCCTAAGACATAACCCTAAGCAAGAAAAGAAAAAGAAAAATCTTTTAAGAGCGGATTCCGTACTTTCCAAATTTACTGGTTCGACCGACTTTTCTCAAGAACGACATCTGAAGCCGCCGCTCTCGTCAAGATCGATCTCTCTGCATTCGATCTAGAAGATCTGCTGATTAAGGAATCGTTTTTCTCTCCTTTATCGAGTAGATTAAAGTTTTCTCAGGTCAGATTTTCAAAGGATCTTCTTCTACAAATTCTGAAAGAGGCGCAACGATTCAAGAAGAAGACCTAGAGACAAATTCTTTCAGATCTGAGAATATTTCTACTTGTATTTTCAATCTCTATTTGTAAATCTTGTAGGAGATTAATCTCCGAGTGTAGGAGCGTTGTTCTCCGAGTGGTAGGAAGTTTTTATCTTCTGAGTGTAGATCCGTTTGGATCCAGTTTTGTAGGAACGTGGTTTCGAGGTGTAGGATTGGTTTGATATTCGAGATAGTGGAGTAGCCGAGTCTAGATATTTGCTAGATCGGTGAGGAAAGTGGACGTGCCCAAGATCGGGGAACCACTATAAATCTCTTGTCGTCTGTGTGATTGCTTGCTTACTTATTTGTGCTAGTCGCTAAATTTTTTTATTCCGCATTAGACGCACATCTCATGTATTCACCCCCCTCTAGGTGATTTAGGTAGACAACTTACATCTTTCAATTGGTATTAGAGGGAGGTTTATCGTTAAAAGGTTAACACCTTGATCTGATCCTTCCCAAGTTGTCTTTAGAGAAGTATCAAGCATGAGTAAGACCAAGGATTTTTCTAAGCTCCCTATATGCACCAAGAACAATTTTCCTATGTGGAAGGAAAGAGTTAAATTGTTCAAGGAAGCAGTGGACCCTCGGATCTTCATGATTGTTGAAGAAGGTCTGTATGTTCCTATGGTTGCATCTACAATAGATCCAACCAGACAAGTCTCAAAGAAGTTGATGGACTTGGATAAGGACGAGATTGCACTTGTCTCCCTGGACAAGAAAGCTAAAAATATTATAGCAAGTGCAGTCGATGTATCGATGCTGCAAAATCTGATTCATTTCCAGTCTGCCAAGGAGATGTTGCAATCCCTGGTGACTCTGATGAAAGGCACTAAAGAAGTTAGGGATGATCAGAGATCCCTTCTAAATCAGAAGTATGAAGCCTCCAGGCAAGGTCACAAGGAAGCCATAACTGATACCTTTGAGAACTTCTTCAAGATAGTAAATGGCTTAAGAGTTTATGGCCGAGTATTCACAAATGGGAAACTGAATGACAAATTCTTAAGATCCCTTACCAAGGAATGGGATAATAAAGTATGTGCCATTCGGGAGTTCGGAAGGTTAGCCGAGACGGACCCGCAGAATCTATTCGGAAAGCTTATGTCTTACGAGCTCCAAATCAACTCAAGAAAAGCTGAAGAAGAGATGAGTAGGTCTGCATCCAAGGAGAAGTCTGTCGTTCTGAAGGCAGATAGCTCAAGGAAGACAAAGGCTAGCTCTCCTTCCCTAGCTCCTGAAGCTGATGAAGAAGAATCATCAGAGCAAAGCTCCTGTGGCTCAGAGCTATCTGATGGAGAGTTCTCTCTACTCTCAAGGCAGTTCAAGAAATTCTTGAGCAAGAAGAAGCAATGGAAAGGCAAGGATGCCTCCTATAGAAGATCACGCAATGATAGTGATCGCCATAGAAAAGGCACAAGCAGCCACGCCAGGTATGGTTCTAAACCGAATAAACATTATTCGACTGACATCGTTTGTTATTGCTGTAATAAGCCAGGTCACGTCATTGCGGATTGCCCACACCAGAAGAAAGAGGGTGGCAAAAGAGAAGAGAAGAAGTCCTACAGTAAAAAGAGGACAGAAAAGAGCCTGTTGGCCAAGAAGGGCAAAACCCTCAGTGACTTCGACTCATCTGAGTCGAGTGCAGAAGAGGAAGAAGCCTACTCTGGGCTAATGGCTCTAACTGATGATGAACAAGTCACCCAGTTCACTAGGGAGGTAAAATTTCACACCGCTTTTTCAGAATCTGATGATAATAATGAGCAAGAGGGCTATCACTCTGAGGATGAATCTGAACTCATGGGATAATATAAGGAGTTACTCGAGGCTTACGACAAATGTCGCCGAGTCATGAAAATTCAAGCTAAAGAGATAAAGTCTTTAAAAGCTACAGAGAGCACCTTAAGAGAAGAAGTCTCAAAGACTGAATCTCTCAAGGAAGACTTCAATAAATCTATTGAAGAATATAACAAGGCTCATGAGCACCTTGACGTTAAGGAGAAAATCATCAAGGAGTTGGAAGAACAACTCTTGGCTGAAAAGTAACTTGTAGAAGGTTTCTCTAAGCCTAAGACTGTACTTCCTCTGATTGTTGAATTCTGAGCTAAGACCAAGTGTGCTGGTCTAGGCCACAAAGGTGCTCGTAGTAAATCCTCTAGGAGAAGGAAGGCTAAGAGAAAGAATAAGGATGCCAAGAAGGCCTTGGCCGAGGAAAAAGGGAAAGCTCCTTTGGAGCCAGTCTCGTTCAAGAAAGTTATCTTTCCTCCGAACGAATTCGACTATGAGTCCACCTATGGACACTTCACTAGGCCGATCCCGGAGAAGCCTAAGTCAAGGTACCAAGGTTGGACTCGCCCTCGTAACTTTGGCGAGAGTGTCTTCAAGGCACCTTATGAAGAGATTCAACTTCAAAGCTATGGACCTTATGCTCATGGTCATAACATCAAGAAGGCACCAAAGGTAAAACCTATTGTGGAAAACACTATGAAGGAGAAGACTTCATGTAGTTGCCATCATCATGAAGCTTCTTCCTCCAAGGATGCTACCCCTGCTGGACCTCCTCTCAAGAAGGTCAAGCAGGAGATTATAAGGCAAAGATAAAACAGATTCGACTGTTGGTGCTGTGGTAGAGTTGGTCACTTTGCCATAGATTGTTGGTTCAATCCTAAAAATGCTGCAACTCCTCAAGTTAGCAACGTGAGAATGACCACTCATGAGGTCGTAGGGGGAGTATTCTAACTCAATACCAAGGACCCAAATGTGTTTGGGTTCCTAAGGCTAAGTGATTATAATTGCAGCTACGTCCAAAGGCCATTAAAACGCCAATATGGTATTTGGACAGTGGATGTTCTCGACATATTACCGGGACAAGGAGCCTACTCCAGAACTTTTCACCGGTGTTGAGCGGACCAAAGTTTATCTTTGGAGGTTCAGACCGAGGAATTACCGAAGGCTATGGTATGATTACTAACAGTAACATATTCTTTTCAGATGTAGCCTATATTGAAGGATTGGAACACAATCTCATCAGCATAAGCACCCTATACGACAAAGGATACGTGGTTGAATTCCATGCTGACAAGTGTTTGATAAAATCGGTTTACAATATGGAAACTATTTTATCAGGCACTCGACGCAGAAATATTTTCTGTTTAAATTTCATCAGTATTGACTCCTCTACACCAGTATGTCTTTTAGCAAAAAGTAGTGCATATCTTGCTGACCAATGACACAAGAGATTAGCATATATTAATTTCAAAACTATTAATAAACTATTCTCTCAGAACTTAGTACGTGATGCCTCTAATGTCAAGTACGTTAAGGGCAGCCCTTGTCATGCCTGTATAAAAGGCAAACAAACAAGGAGTTCATTTAAAAGCATTATAGGCAAGGATTCTAATAGAAGCTTACAACTTCTTCATATGGACTTGTTCGGCCCACTGCAAGTTAGAAGTTTGGGAGGTAAGGAATATACGTTGGTTATTGTGGATGATTACTCGCGCTTTGCGTGGGTGTTCTTTCTGAAACACAAGTCAGATACCTTCAATATTTTCACTAATTTTGTTAGGCAAATCCAGAATGAATATAACTGTTCTGTAGTCAAAATCAGAAGTGACAATGGAACGGAATTCAAGTATGGGGCCATGAAAGAATACTGTGAAAGTCAAGGTATCTTTCATGAGTTTTCCTCTCCTCGCACTCCACAGCAAAATGGAGTAGCTGAGAGAAGGAACAGAACACTCATAGAGGCTTGTCGGACAATGTTGAGTGATGCCTCACTTCCAGAGTACTTCTGGGCTGAAGCCGTCAACACCGCTTATCATGTGCAAAATAGAGCACTCATCAATAAGAACCATGATAGGACTCCTTACAAACTTCTAAAAGGCAGGAAACCAACCATTTCATATTTTTGAATCTTTGGCTATAAGTGCTTCGTACTTAACAACGACAAGTATCACACTACCAAGTTTAGCGAGAAAAGCTTTGAAGGTATTTTTGTAGGTTATAGTAGCCATAGTAAGGCCTATAGAGTATTTAATAGAAAAACTCTGGTGGTAGAAGAATCGATACACATTGTATTTGATGAGACGAGTTTGCTGCAAAGCAACTCTTCTAGTGTGCTCATTGAAGATGCAGGTACAAAGATAAAGGAACTCAGCCTGGATGAACCCACTGAAGATAAAGATGAAAAGTTCATCAAGATCACCTCTACAACCCCGATTGGAGAGATAGATGATCGATGAAGAATTCATCCCAGCTGAAGATGCAACTCTAGTGGCTGAAGAGATCCCAGATGCAAGGACTCTAGAGCTCAGACACCTGAAGGATCATCCCTTGGACCAGATCATAGGAGATCCCCAGGATGGTGTTAGAACTCATCGAGGTACAACTAATGAGAATTTATTCTTAAGTTTTCTATCACAGGTTGAACCTAAGAAATTCGAGGAAACAAACTCGGATGCATCCTGGATTCTACCCATGGAAGAAGAGTTAAATCAGTTCAAACGTTGCAAAGTTTGGACACTTGTTCCTAGACCCAAGAGTAAGAACGTCATCGGGACAAAATGGGTCTACCAGAACAAGATGGACGAAGATGGAACTATTATAAAGAACAAAGCCAGACTCGTTGCCAAGGTCTATCGTCAAGAAGAAGGAATCAACTTCGATCAAATGTATGCTCCAGTGACAAGAATGTAGGCGATCAGGTTATTCTTGCTTATGCTGCACTTAAGGGCTTTACCGTTTATCATATGGATGTAAAATTCACCTTCCTGAATGGTAACATAAAGGAAGAAGTGTACGTAGAGCAACCGCCAGGTTTTGTTGACTCAACTTTTCCTAATCATGTTTATTTACTGCAGAAAGCATTATATGGTCTTAAACAAGCTCCTCGAGCTTGGTATGAGACACTGTCTAGCTTTCTTCTTGAAAACAAGTTCACAAGAGGAAAGATAGACAAGACATTATTTCTTAGGGAAATAAATGGCAAGATTTTGCTAATGCAAATCTATGTCGATGACATCATTTTTGGCTCTACGGATAACAACCTCTATAAGAAGTTTTCTAAACTTATGCAAGGGAAGTTTGAAATGAGCAGTATGGGAGAGCTGAAGTATTTCTTAGGGCTTCAGGCGAAACAATCTGAGGATGGAATTTTCATCTTATAGACCAAGTTCACCAAAGAGCTACTTAAGAAATTCGGAATGGAGAATGCAACCTCTATGAGGACTCCAATGGCCTCAGCTATGTCTCTGGACAAGGATGAGAAAGGGAAACCTTTTCATGAAACCAAGTACAGAAGCATAATTGGGTCCTTGCTCTACCTTACCGCAAGTAGACCAGATATAATGTTCTCAACATGTGTATGCGCTAGATTCAAGGTGAACTCTAAGGAATCTCACTATATTGCTGCGAAGTGAATTTTGAGATACCTTAAAGGTACACCAAATCTTGGCTTATGGTACCCAAGAAGTAATGATAGTGAACAGATTGGATTTTCAGATGCAGATTTTGCAGGAAGCAAAGACGACAGGAAAAACACTTCTGGGACTTGCCAATTTCTAGGAAGAAGGCTTATCTCTTGGAGCAGCAAAAAGCAAAATTGTGTCGCAATCTCAACGGCCGAGTTAGAATCCATTTCTGCCGGTAGTTGTTGTGCACAGTGTCTTTGGATAAAGAACCAGCTAAAGGATTACAATATGAAGGTAAAGGACATTCCATTTTTCTATGACTCCTCCAGCGCAATTGCAATCGCAATCAACCCAGTCTCACACAGCCGGACAAAGCACATTGAGCTGAGATACCATTTCATCCTGGAGCATGTGGAGCAAGGGGATGTGGATCTGCAGTACGTGCCAACAGATCGGCAGGTTGAAGATATTTTCACAAAGCCGCTGGATGAGGCCATGTTCAATTTCTTCAAAACTGAACTTGGGCTACTTAATAAGGAAGATTAGGCCAAGGTGATCAGTTCAAAGGCTCAAGAATCGAGGAATCTCCAAAAAGGTCAGAATTTCTCAAGTAGAAGGATAGCTCTCGAGAACCATAACTTACTTCCCGAGAACTATCTGCCAGTTCTCGAGAACTAAAGCTTACCTCTCGAGAACTATCTGCCAGTTCTCGAGAACTAAAGCTTGCCTCCCGAGAACTATCTGCCAATTCTCGAGAACAAAAACTTGGCTCTCGAGAACTATCTTCCAGTTCTTGAGAACTAAATCTTGCTTCTCGAGAACTATCTGCCACTTCTCGAGAACTAAGGCTTGCCTCTCGAGAAATGGCCCGTCAGTTTGCCGATTTCTGCTAACTCTTCTATTTCGAAAACCTCTTAATTTCTGTCCTAATCAAAGGTTAATTAGACTCATAATTGACATTACTAGGGTTATATATATATATATAATATTTTGGAAATCTTAAATCAACCGCCATTTCAAAATCATTTCTCTCAAAACTCTTCATCTTCCGTCGTAAGAAACCTCTGTCTCCGCCGCAGTCTCGCGCTCAGTCCGTCGCCACCGTAAGCTTTCATGGCGCAGGTTTCCATGATTGGAGTCGGCAACAAACTGGTAGTCGCAGGAATTGCAGAGATTTCAGACGATTTCCAGAACCTTCTCATTCTTCTCGAAACTGCCGGCCTCATGTTCGTTTTGACAGAACCCTGCAAGATTCTTTTTCCTAATGTCGAGGAGTTCTTCAAGAATGCTAAGGTGAAAAGCAATGGTAAGATTCTAAAAACTCAAGTCAGAGGGATCAAGATAAAGTTGAACAAGATGATAGTTTCCCAGCTTCTGAGAATGCCCGTTGTAGATGAGGAAGATGACCTAATTTTTGAAGACTATGAAAGGACCTACTCCTTCTGTGGAGTTTCTGAGGAATTTCACTCTCTAAGGAGAAACCATTTCAATGATGTAGGGAAATTTCTTGCAGACATTATTGGAAAAATCCTATGGTGCAAAACAGGGTCAATTAGTTTCATTTCTACTGATCTATTTGGAGTAATGACAGCCATTGTCCCAAGGAAGAAATTTCATTTTGGCATGATGGTGTTTGAGTTGATCAGGGACAGCATCCAAGCTCCCAAATTTACAAGGATAATCTCATTGATTTTGCGAGAGATTGATCATGTTACCTTCAAAACATCCAAAGGTATCACGATTCACCACCTTAAGAAGATTTCCTTAGCCTCCATCCAGAGATGGGAGTTAAAGCTGAAGAACCCAAGGCAGATAGCTAAAGAAGTTGGAGCTTCTGTCTCAGAGGTGAGGACCCCATCTCCTCCTCTACATCATGTTGCTGAACCATCTGGTGTAGCAACTGAGGGGGAGCCTGCACACTCTGCTTCAGGTATCAGAATTCCTACTCCTCCAGCCAGATCTCCTTTAAGAAGCCCAGTGATATCTCCAGTCAGGAGCCCTGTGGCAGTCTCTCCAGTGCTATACCTATCTGATGTTCCAGCCCAAGATATTCTCGAAGACACAAATGAAGCTATAAACAAGATGATAGAAGAGCTCACCTCAGAAGAACCTCTTTCTCCCCTTTTTAGAGATCTCCCTGAAGACCCATCCAGAGATCCCTCACCCCAAGCTACTCCTTCTCCATCTCCAAGAAAAGAATCAACTCCACTAGAGACCACCCTTCTATCTGAAGAGGATGTGCAAGCCCCTGAGGAGGTGGAAGCCCCTCTCAGGAATCTTGATTTCTCCCTTCCTAGATTTGTTGATGAGGAGGGAGATATAGTATCTCATCCTGTAAGAGCCCAGAGCTCTGTAATACTGGAAGAAATCCCCCCATGGAAAGTTCCTCCACCACCTCAGATTGATTCTACCACCCCTGCTCCTGCTGCTGTTGCTGTAATTTCAAATTCAGATATTCTGTCAAAGATTGAAGAAATATTAGCTAACTAGAGGATATATTTTGATGAATCTCTTCAGACTATCAAAGATCAGGTAACTGCCCTTGAGAAAGAAATGAGCAGAGGCTTTACAGAGATACAAGACAACACTGATTCTCTAAAAGGATTGTTCAGAATTGGAGGAAAACCCAAAGATCACACCATCACAAGCATTGGTCAAGTCATGGACCAATGTGTCACCCTGACAAACAATCAAATTCAGTTGGACAAAAGAGTTGAAGAAAATGTAATGAAGGTATGCAATGATGTTGGTACTTTCAAAGAAGACTCCATAGACCAGCTATCTGTAGAAATCAGAAAGGGGGAGACCCTAGTGAAAGAACAGGTAGAAAAGCTTACTGCAAATGCCAAAACTATCTGGGATGAGAAATTAACTGCAATCATTAAGGATGTCTTAGAACAAATTCAATCAGTAAAATTCCATACATATGATACAGTTGTCTGGATGCACAACCAGATCTTCCCAGATTTTCAGGCTGACCCCAACATTATTCCTCATCACTTAAATCCTCTTGCTCAAGGTGAGTCCATCCACGTGCCCCAACCTCAAATGCCTACATTCTCCCCTAGACCAGAAGATCAGGCACCTCCTCCAGCTTCCTATTCCCAAGTTTGGGATGACATTATTCCTCAAGATCTACCAGAGGTTCACATCACCAAGAAAAGGAAGTATGGGGAAGGTCCTTCTGCTAGCAAATCTATTCCCCAGCCAGAGGCAGAAAGAAGAAAAGCAAAGGAATTTGCTGAAGTTTGGAGCCCAACTTCCAAAGCTCTAATTCTTGAAACTCTAAAACTAGTCATGGACTTTAATGAGAATAGACATCTTCACTACAGCTCAGTTGAGTGAGAGTTATATAAAAAGTCCATGACCAAAAGAAGGATATATGACAGAGAATATGGAAAGAATAATCCTAAAGATCCTCCAAAGCCCCCAAGGTACTATCCCAAGCCTTTCAGTTATCAGAGGAGGCAGCAGGAAAAGCAAGACAGGCAACAACAAAGCAAAGATTGATTCATGATGTTTTGTTTTGAGAATTTTTGAGGAAATGGATGTTGATTGATTCTAAAACATTACTTATATATACAATTCCTAGTTTTGCATATTGTGCCTTTAATTAATCTGTCTTTGCATTTATATTCAATTTCCTTTCTTCCAGTTCTTTCTTTATTATGATAATTCACCTTAATATAGAGGGTTCTGACTTCTACAAATTGGGGGAGATTGTTGGGTATTGCATCCACAATAACCCAGATTTGCATGAAGTCACCCTTGAACTAATATTAATTAAGTTGTATTTGATATCCTTGTTCTAGTTGAATGTTTGTAGATTCTCAGTGATAAGTGTAGACCAATGTCAGTCTACAGTAGGTCAGGAACACAGGACCATACAGTGTAATCCTTCACTGTGTGATCCAAAGTGTTGACTCATGTGTAGCCTCTCAATTGGGATACACTTCATGTTCAAACATTGGGAGCATGGGATGAAGACAGGACCAGAAGATAACATTCTCTAAAAGTCTTGAAAATTATCTAAGTCAAGTTCTCGAGAAGCAACTTCAGAGTTCTCGAGAAGTGTAGTTTAGTTCTCGAGAAGCTCTTATAGTTCTCGAGAAGCTTAACTATATAGTTCATGAAAAGTCTGGACAGATTCAAGAAATTTTCTAAGTTACAGTTCTCGAGAAGTCCTCTTTGTTCTCGAGAAGTCTTGGTCAGTTTTCGAGAAGCCTAAGGTATAGTTCTCGAGAAGTCTTACTTTTTCTCGAGAAGCTTGGCTTCAGTTCTCGAGAACTGCCAGCTCAATTTCTTGAATAGTCAGGATTTGCCTCAGAAATTTTTCTAAGTTAAGTTCTCGAGAAGTCTTATTTAGTTCTCGAGAAGTCCTCCCTCAGTTCTCGAGAAGTCTTCCTCTTTGTTCTCGAGAAGTTCAGAATAATTGTCTAAGTGCTTGTTCTCGAGAAGTTCAGGAATTTTTCTAAGTCAAGTTCTCGAGAAGTAAATTAGTTCTCGAGAACTAAACCTTGTGTTCTCGAGAAGTCCAAATCTTTTCTAAAGAACTTAGTTCCCGAGAAGTCTTGACAGTTCTCGAGAACTCAGTTCCTAGTTCTTGAGAACTATAGCCACTTCCCGAGAACTAAGTCATTTTTCTAGAAATTTTTGTTCTAAGTCCAGAACGGCCGAAATTTCAAATAACTCGACGTGATTGGTCCACGTGTCATCATTAATGTCCTTTATAGCCATTAAGGGTAATCCTATATAAAGTCTTTTCCCTAAGACATAACTCTAAGCAGAAAAGAAAAAGAAAAATCTTTTAAGAGCAGATTCCGTACTTTCCAAATTTACTGGTTCGGCCGACTTTTCTAAAGAATGACATCTGAAGCCGCCGCTCTCATCAAGATCAATCTCTCTGCATTCGATCTAGAAGATCTGCTGATTAAGGAATCGTTTTTCTCTCCTTGATTGAGTAGATTAAAGTTTTCTCAGGTCAGATTTTCAAAGGATCTTCTTCTATAAATTCTGAAAGAGCTGCAACGATTCAAGAAAAAGACCTAGAGACAAATTCTTCAGATCTGAGAATATTTCTGTTAGTATTTTCAATCTCTATTTGTAAATCTTGTTGGAGATTAATCTCCGAGTGTAGGAGCATTGTTCTCCGAGTGGTAGGAAGTTTTTATCTTCCGAGTGTAGATCCGTTTGGATCGAGTTTTGTAGGAACGTGGTTCCGAGGTGTAGGATTGGTTTGCAATCCGAGAAAGTGGAGTTGCCGAGTCTAGTGATTTGCTAGATCGGTGAGGAAAGTGGACGTACCCAAGATCAGGGAACCACTATAATTCTCTTATCGTCTGTGTGATTGCTTGCTTACTTATTTGTGCTAGTTGCTAAATTTTTTTTATTCCGCATTAGACGCACATCTCACCTATTCACCCCCCTCTAGGTGATTTAGGTAGACAACTTACATCTTTCAGTCCTCCCGGCGGCCGCAGCGCTGCCTGCACCACCCGACCCATGCTCCAGGTCAGGTGGTGGCCATAGGAAGACTAGCCCCTCCCAGCCCCGGGGGTGGCACTGGAGAAGGGCTAACCCACCAGGATGACTTTTCCTGGCTGGGGATTGCCGGGGTGCTGCCGGAAAATACCGCTTCTACGACACTCGAGAAGTAGGGTGTATGCTCTATTTTGTCTCCAGTGGCGGTTGGTCGCCGGACCGCCACCAAAGAAGATCCTTGCCCCCGACGCGCTGGCCGGGGGTGGTTACGGGCTGAGTTCAATGTCGGAGAGGCGGGGTGGAGCGACGGCACTGGAAGTAAAGCCACCGCCACCCTGCTCTCGGGTTGCCCCTTACAGGCTTTTGTCGGCGGCGACAGGCTGCTGGGCCACCCCCCAAGGACTTGCTGACCCCCAGCGAATCGATTGGGTGTGGCGCTGTTGTCCAATTGTGGCTGGATGGTAGTGGCAGAACGCCACCACCTCTATAACATCCCTCAGACAACTAGACCCCTAGGAGTGGTTTTGTCATGACTAGGTCATGAAAAAACCCTAGAAAGCCCAAAGAGACCAAGTGAACAAGGCTCAAGGTGAAAATCACCTTGGTCTGCAAGTAGTAGAATCCCAAGAATAATCCTAGGCATGACTTTAGGGTTTTATCTTGGTCCCATGATCCCATCATGGCACCTCTAATCCCTAAGGGAGGCCAATATGTCACTACGGACCCATTGGGGTACCCCAAAAAGAGGCCAAGATGACTCAAGTCCCGGTAGCATCGAGTGAGTAGACAATACTCGACGAGTAGATCAGGTATCTACTTAGACAGGTTTTTGGGCTAAGGCATTGAGTGTGTGGAGTGGACTCAATGCCATAGGATGAATGACGTTGAGTGTGTTGAGTGCACTCAACGCCATCTTACTTGGGCTGAATGGAGTTGAGTGCGTCGAGTGCACTCAACGCCATAGGCTGAATGGCGTTGAGTGCGCTGACTGCACTCAATGCCATCTTACTTGGGCTGAATGGCATTGAGTGCGTCGAGTGCACTCAACGCCATAGGCTGAATGGCGTTGAGTGCGCTGAATGCACTAAACGCCATCTTACTTGAGCTGAATGGCATTGAGTGCGTCGAGTGCACTCAACGCCATAGGCTGAATTGTGTTGAGTGCGTTGACTGCACTCAACGCCATCTTTCTGGTGCTGAATGGCGTTGAGTGCGTTGAGTGCACTCAATGCCATCCTACTTGGAATATTTTCTGGGATTATGACGTTGAGTGAGTTGAGCTCACTCAATGCCATAGACTGAATGGCATTGAGTGAGCTGAGCTCACTCAACGTCATAGACTGAATGGCATCGAGTGAGCCCAGCTCACTCAACGCCATGGTATTTAGAAAAATTCCTGGCGAATTTCGGCCTATTTGCTTGTTCGGCTGAACCGGATCTCTTTGGGAATTGCGCCAGGATGAGTTAATTGGGAGTTTCTTTTATTAAGACTCATTTAAAACAATAACAAACGATCAAATGATAGAATGCCACGTGGCAGAAGCTTTAAACTTGAATTTCGCGTTAATGTAGAAAGAGAAAGAGGGTGCGTAACTGTGAAAGTAGCGAACAAGCAACTTAAAACAAGCCCGAACTTTGAATAATTGAAAGTTTTATTAACCAAAAAGCTATCTATTACAAAGGTATGCCCTCCCTTATATAGAATGGAGGAGAGAAGAGAGAATACAAATAAGAGATGTGAGACTAAAAATTTACAGGACTAAGCGGACTATACAGAAAACAACCCGCATAAGCCGCACGGTTAGACAGAAGGGCTAACCGCTCGGCTACCACCAGAGAGAGAGAGATCGCCATGGGAGACCGCTAGATCGCCCGGTCTCCAAGCCGACTGAGACAAACCGCCAGACCGCTCGGCTACAAGACAGCAACATCACAGAAACCAACTTGTTGAAGGGAAATCGCAAGACCACGCGGTCTTCATCCCACCAAGACAGACCGCCAGACCGCCCGGTTACCAACTTCAACACTCCCCCTCAAGCTGGAGCATATATATCGATCATGCCCAACATGTCACAAATATGAAAAAATGAGGCAGATACTGGCTTGGTGAAGATGTCAGCCAGCTCTTTATCAGAAGTGACGAAGGGAGTGCAAATTTGTTCCTTCAAGATCTCTTCACGAATGAAATGACAGTCGACCTCAATGTGTTTGGTTCTTTCATGGAAGACCGGATTTTTTGAGATGTATATGGAAGCCTTGTTATCCCAGAACATAGGTAGAGGATGATTGTATACCTCTCCTAAATCTAGCATGAGAGCCCGTTGCCAGTTTAACTCACAAGTGGTCGATGCCATACTATGATACTCTGCTTCAGCACTGGACCTGGAAACAACAGACTGCTTCTTGCTCTTCCAGCTCACCAGATTTCCCCCAACAAAGGTGTAAAAACCCGAGGTTGACTTGCGATCCCCTTTATCATCTGTGTAGCTTGCATCTGAGTATGCTTCAACCCTCAGATGACCATTCTTCTGAAAAAGTAATCCTTTCCCAGGTGCTGCTTTGACGTACTCCAAGATCCGCAAGGCGGACTGTAGATGGCACTCCCTAGGTGCTTGCATGAATTGACTCACCTTGCCCACAACATAGGAAATGTCTGTTGGGTTTCTCTATAAGGATGGCACAACGCTTGTGCACGCAGCGGAAGGAATAAAACATCAAGACAACCCAAAAGAGATGGGATCGGGCCACGAATGTTGAATCAAGAAGTAAACAAAATTACTAGGCAAAATACCTTAGTGGCGTTGAGTCACAACTCAACGGAGATGCTCCAAGCTTCGAGTCCTCGTCGGTGGTGAGTTCTACATGGAATAACGTCCACGTCTCTACAGAAATCCGCACGAGCGGGAGAACACCGAGCTTCGTCGCACGAAGGATCGGGAAGGAGATCAACCGCACCTTTGCACTTCCACGGACTGCTAGGTCCGCTCCAGGAAAAGCAACGCCGGCGACTGTCGCCGGAGAGGATGAGGTCGGCGGAGCGAAGAGGCGGCGGAAGCGGAACTCTTCCATCCGGCGGGGCTCAGGGTTTGGCGGAGCGAGCGGCGAAACACTTCCGTCGGGTTCGATCCAGCTACAGGAGAAATGCCCGATCTGTCGAGAGCCTCATGATCCCAAAACCCTAAGTCCCCTTTTATACCAAAAGCATAAAAGTATCGCTATCCACACACCGCACAGGACAAGGTTTCTGGAAAATTCGGCGAGAATCACTTACAGGTTCGGCGAGAATTAGTCGGCGAGATCAACAGGCAGATTCGGCGAGAATCAGCAGGCAGAATCGGCGAGAATCAGCAGACAGTCTCGACAATACTGCCCTCGATTCTTGACGATTTCAGCAAATTTATTCTCGACGATTTTGCCTTAGTCGGCGAGACAGGCTCGACGATTCCCGTCGATTCTCGATGACTTTGCCTTAGTCGGCGAGACATACTCGACGACACCCTTTGATTCTCGACGATTTTTCCTTTGGCAACGTTTGCCCGACCTATTCTGGGTGGTGATTGGTAACCCTTACCAACACAGTCAATCTTCCAACTTCTCCACATGCTCTTATGTGCGACCCTGCAGGCTCATATCGCGTTGGCAATGAGATTACATGTTTGACCACTTCTAGATCACCATGGTAACTCCAACAGTCTCCCACTTGATCTTGAAAGTATCAAACCAAAAACCTCACAAACAATGAGCGGCATCTAGCAATGCATCATTGCTCCCCAAGCAATAAGAGTTCATAACTCATAAGCCTTTTTGAACAATGTCCCAGCGTTGTCTTTGTCCCTTTGTCCCTTACATCCTGAAAGAACTAGAGGCATGAACAGTGTCACCCTCATAATAGCTCAATCCAAGTTTCTTGATCTAGAATGGACTTCCAGAGAATGGTGAGTCCAATATCACATACTGACTCAACCAAGCATGGCCATGCATTTCTCAGTCCAGTTCCATCAAGGGGCCCATGGAAGTAACTCCTGTCATATAGGAGGACAAATCCCATATCTGCTCACACACAAACACCCAAATGATTCGTAACGTGTCCAACAACCACCCTTATCATCAACCTTTCTCAAGGAAGACTTTAGATGGCATCAAAACACGCTCTTCCTCACTTGATGAATGTTGTGACTTCAGGTCAAAGGACCACAACACCATTGTCAATTGAGACCTACTCGTGACACGTTTAGATAACAATCCACAAAGTAGTCTCAGGTTGGGTCTGTCCAGTACAACTTGTTCATTAACAAGTACCCACGTGATGACTTGATATCACAATATCATGACCTGTGAGAACTAGTCATCAGTCAACGCACGTGCTAGTCTTAAGGTATCATCATCACCCTAAGCTTCTATGATGATACAACGACCAGGGACCTTTTAAGAATGAAGCTTCAAATAAATCATAGGCTCTCACATTCAAGTCACGTACTTGATGTCCTATAGAAGCGAACACTCTAAGGGTATTTATTATGTTATAATTAAACTATCACATAGAAAAAATCACAATAAAAGAACTTTCCATTAATTGTAAAAAGAAACATTTGGTACACAATTCATCATATGAATAAACAATAAACAGCCAACAGAATATATGTTTACATGCAATCCACAAGGCTCTCACTAGAGTTGATCATTTAGGTATCGTATACCCATTGATCTAGTATGACCATCATGCTTTCTCTGCGCGAGAGGCTTTGTCAGTGGATCCGCAATATTCTCCTCAGTCGGCACTCTGCAAATGTCCACATCTCCTCGTTCAACAATCTCACGAATAAGATGGAACCGCTGAAGTATGTGCTTGGAGCGCTGATGGGATCTAGGTTCCTTAGATTGTGCAATTGCACCATTGTTATCACAGTAGAGAACTACGGGACCAACAATGCTAGGAACTACATCAAGCTCGCCGATGAATTTCCTAATCCATACAGCCTCCTTCGCTGCGTTAGCCGCAGCGATATACTCGGCCTCTGTTGTAGAATCAGCAACTGTCTCTTGCTTGAAACTCTTCCAGCTCACAGCTCCTCCATTAACGCAAAACACAAAACTTGACTGAGACTTTGAGTCGTCTCTATCAGTTTAGAAGCTAGCATCCGTGTAACCACTTACAACGAGCTCTTCCTCTCCAACATACACCAAGAACATATCCTTAGTCCTTATCAAGTACTTCAGGATATTCTTAACTGCAATCCAGTGACATTCATCGGGGTCTGACTGATACCTGCTAGTCATGCTCAAAGCAAAGGAGATATCGGGTCGAGTACATAACATTGCATACATGATTGATCCAATTGCCGAAGCATATGGAATCAACTTCATGCGGTCCTTATCTTCACAAGATTTTGGACACTGGTCCTTAGAGAGATTCACACCATGAGACATGGGTAAAAATCCTTTCTTGGACTCAAGCATGTTGAACCGCTTCAACACCTTCTCAATGTATGTACTCTGGGTCAAACCCAGCAACTTCTTCGATCTATCGCTATAGATCTTAATACCGAGTATGTAAGTCGCTTCACCCAAGTCCTTCATAGAAAAGCAGTTCCCTAGGTTGTTCTTAACAACTTTCAGGGTAGGAATGTCATTCCCAATCAAAAGTTTGTCATCTATATACAATATCAGGAAGACAACAATGCTCCCACTGATTCGCTTGTAAACACAAGGCTCATCTTCATTCTTGATGAAACCAAACTCTTTGATTTTCTCATCAAAACGAAGATTCCAACTTCGAGAGGCCTGTTTCAGTCCATAGATGGACTTGTTCAGCTTGCATATTTTAATGGCTTCATTTGGGGATACAAAACCCTCGGGTTGTGTCATGTACACTTCCTCAAGGAGGTTTCCATTAAGGAAAGCCGTTTTGACATCCATCTGCCAGATCTCGTAGTCATAATACGCAGCAATAGCAAGCAATATCCTTATGGACTTTACCATGGCAACAGGGGAAAAAGTCTCATCATAGTCAATACCATGAACTTGCTTGAAACCCTTAGCCACCAGTCGCCCTTTGAATGTCTGTACATTCCCATCCATGTCGGTCTTCTTCTTGAAGACCCATTTGCACCCTATGGGTCGTACCCCTTCAGGTGGTTCCACCAAGTTCCAAACTTGGTTTTCATACATGGAGTCCATCTCGGATTTCATAGCCTCAAGCCATTTATCTGAGTCCGGTCCATTCATAGCCTCTTGGTAGGTTGCTTGTTCATCATCATGATCCATAAGCAACACATTACCTATTTGAGACATGATAAATCCATATCTCTTAGGCTCAAACCTCGGTCTACCAGATCTACGTAGGACTTGTGTTTCTTGAGCAGGTTCTCTAGCTACAACATCTTGTTGTCCTGTCTCAGAATCCAATTCTGGTTCATTCACTACTTGTGGTTCTTGAACTTCTTCAAGTTCTACCTTTTCAGTCTTTCTTGATAAGAAATCTTTCTCCAAGAAGACGCCAGTCCTTGCGATAAACACTTAGCCCTCGAACGGTAGGTACAAGTAATACCCTTTCGTTTCCTTAGGATATCCCACCAGATAACATTTATCCGATTTGGGTTCCAGCTTGTCAGGCATTTGACATCACACGTATGCCTCACAGCCCCAAATTTTAATGAACGACATACTAGGACGCTTCCAAGTCCATATCTCATATGGTGTCTTCAGAACCGTTTTCGTTGGAGCGCGATTCAGTGTCATTGCAGCAGTCTCTAAAGGAAAACCCCAAAAGGAAACAGGCAAGTCTGCATGACTCATCATCGAACGTACCATGTCTAACAAAGTACGATTTCTCCTCTCAGACACACCATTATGTTGTGGTGTTCTAGGTGGAGTGAGCTGTGATACAATACCACACTCTTTCAGATGATCACGGAACTCATGACTCAGGTATTCGCCACCTCGATCGGATTAGAGTGCTTTAACCCTTTTACCCAACTGGTTTTCTACTACATTCTTGAACTCTTTGAACTTTTCAAAGGTATCGGATTTGCACTTCATAAGATACACATATCCGTATCTACTGAAATCATCAGTAAATGTAACAAAGTAGAAATACCCACCTCTAGCCATGGAACTCATGGGTCCGCATACATCACTATGTACAACACCCAAGAGATCCTCAGCCCTCTCAGTATAACCAGTGAAAGGGGCCTTAGTCATCTTGCCTAGCAAACAAGATTCGCATCGCTCAAATGATTCATAATCAAATGAGTCCAAAAGTCCATCTTTATGGAGCTTGGATATGCGCTTCTCGTTTATATGGCCCAAACGACAATGCCAGAGATATGTAGGGTTTGAGTCATTTGTTCTTAGTCTTTTATTATTTTCTACATTATAGATCTGATGGTCCAAGTTCAAAACATAACGACCATTAAACAATTGGGCTACATCATAACAAACATCATTCTTAAATATAGAACAACAGTTGTTCTTAATAATAAAAGAAAATCCAATCATGTCCAAGCATGAATTGGATATAATGTTTCTAGTTATTGCCGGAACAAAATAACAGTTATCTAGTTCTATTACAAGCCCACTGGGCAAAGAAAGACGGTAAACCCCTACGGCCACAGCAGCAACTCTTGCTCCATTGCCGATACGAAGGTCCACCTCCCCTTTACTCAGCAATCTTCTCCTTCCCAGTTCCTGTACATTTGTACAAATGTGAGAACCACATCCGGTATCCAATACCCAAGATGAAGGAGCAGAAAGGTTTATCTCTATAACGTAAATACTTGAAGCAGAGGTCATACCTCCCTTCATTTTCTGCATACCCTCAATGTACGAAGGACAGTTCCTCCTCCAATGACCAGCCTTACCACAGTGGTGGCATTTCCCCTCCTTCACCGTGCTCTTCTTCTTCATCAGTGCAGAAGACTTGGGCTCAAGATGTGACTTAGGTCCCACCTTCGTCTTCTTGAAGCCCTTGGCCTTTCCCTTGCCCTTATGCACCATCAGTATAGAGCTGGCAGGCTTGGCCTTCTTCATATTGATCTCGGCAGTTCTCAACATGCCTAGGAGCTCGGGCAGTGTCTTGTCTATCTCATTCATATTGTAGTTCAAGACAAACTGCTCATAACTGTCCGGCAACAATTGCAGGATCAGATCTGTAGCAGACTCTTGACCTAGAGGAAAACCCAGTCTTTCAAGATTCTCTATATACCCAATCATCTTGAGTACGTGAGTCCCTACTGAGTCTCGAACTCCCATCTTGCACTGAAACAACGCTTTGGTGACATCAAACCTCTCTTGTCGAGCTTTCCCTTGAAACATTTTCTTGAGATGCTCGTCAATCTCCTTGCACCCCATGTTCTCATGTTGCTTCTAAAGCTCAGAGTTCATGGTGGCAAGCATAAGGCATTCGACGTCCAAGGCGTCATCAGTATACTTCTTATAAGTATCTTTATCAGCACGGGAAGAATTCCCGGTCGGCACCTCGGGGGCTTCTTCTTCCAAGACGTAGAGCTTTCGCTCTTGCCTGAGAACAATTCTCAGGTTCCTGTACCAGTCCATGTAATTAGTCCCGCTAAGCTTATCCTTCTCAAGGATGGCTCTCAGAGACAGAGTGGAGTGTGAACAACTTGCCATGGAATTCTACAAGAATTCATGCAGAATAAATCAGTACCAAAATTTCAAAATACAATTATTTTCTTAATTTGGACTTCAATTAAAAACTCCCACTATTTTATTCAAAATAATCGCCCTCACTATCAATTCGGAGAGTTCATGCGAGCTACTCTCTTAGTGGACAAGATCCGTATTTCACCAACACTATGAGTCAGTTTTGGCTTTCCTCTCATAATGCGGTTATTTAGGTAGGCAACGCTTGCCAATTGCATCCTCATGCAATTCTTGTATGGTTGGTGAATAACTCCTTATTCGCATCCATCATGTGGTGCATGCCAACCCCATGCCTCTAGGCACTCAACTTTTGAGGTCACCTAGTTAAGTTAGACTCGATGTCGACAGTGGGATATCACAATTATCCGCTCGCACCCTTCCAAGATAGATTAATGCACCTTGCTTTGGCAAGCCCACACTTCATCGATCGAGTCAGGAAGAGTGTCATCCATCGGTAGGCATCCGAACACTTAATATTAGAGGAAGGGATTTTGATTATGGGTTAACCATTAACCATGATCAACATTTGATCAATGTGCACATCCACAGAAAAACAATTTCTAAAATCCACATGCATCCCTTATGTGCACAACCTGACACTATCAACATTTGATAGAAGAGAAGGGCTAAATATGAACATCCGGACTCTTCCAAATCTCCAGATTTACATGCATTGGACAAAAGCAAAGACAACTCAACTTAAAACAGTAGACAAGTTCGTCTCTCATTGTTGGATGCAAAATCCAAAACAATACACTGGTTCACTAACCATTCGAGGGACGGTTACTGCTAAGGAGACGACAATTTCTAACAATTAGAAATTATCCCGAAATCCCAGACGATCCTGGCTGGGTTCCAAGGGGCAGAGCCCCTAACCTATGGGTTATGGGCCCACCGATATCCCTTGGAAAAACCATCAACAATTGATGTACCAGGAATAAATCTAGACATTTAGAACACTTCTAAATCCCTAGGTTTACACGCACTGGAATAACCTAACTTCCAAAACAACAATCATGGCCACAACCTCCCTTTGATACCACTATTGGGTTTCTCTATAAGGATGGCACAACGCTTGTGCACGCAGTGGAAGGAATAAAACATCAAGACAACCCAAAAGAGATGGGATCGGGCCACGAATGTTGAATCAAGAAGTAAACAAAATTACTAGGCAAAATACCTTAGTGGCGCTGAGTCACAACTCAACGGAGATGCTCCAAGCTTCGAGTCCTCGTCGGTGGTGAGTTCTATGTGGAATAACGTCCACGTCTCTGCAGAAATCCACATGAGCGGGAGAACACCGAGCTTCGTCGCACGAAGGGTCGGGAAGGAGATCAACCGCACCTTTGCACTTCCACGGACTGCTAGGTCCGCTCCAGGAAAAGCAACGCCGGCGACTGTCGCCGGAGAGGATGAGGTCGGCGGAGCGAAGAGGCGGCGGAAGCGGAACTCTTCCGTTCGGCGGGGCTCAGGGTTTGGCGGAGCGAGCGGCGAAACACTTCCGTCGGGTTCGATCCAGCTACAGGAGAAATGCCCGATCTGTCGAGAGCCTCATGATCCCAAAACCCTAAGTCTCCTTTTATACTAAAAGCATAAAAGTATCGCTATCCGTACACCGCACAGGACAAGGTTTCTGGAAAATTCTGCGAGAATCACTTACAGGTTCGGCGAGAATCAGTCGGCGAGATCAACAGGCAGATTCAGCGAGAATCAGCAGCCAGAATCGGCGAGAATCAGCAGACAGTCTCGACGACACTGTCCTCGATTCTCGACAATTTCAGCAAATTGATTCTCGACAATTTTTCCTTAGTCGGCGAGACAGGCTCGACGACTCCCGTCGATTCTCGACGACTTTGCCTTAGTCGGCGAGACATACTCGACGACACCCTTTGATTCTCGACGATTTTTCCTTTGGCAACGTTTGCCCGACCTATTCTGGGTGGTGATTGGTAACCCTTACCAACACAGTCAATCTTCCAACTTCTCCACATGCTCTTATGTGTGACCCTGCAGGCTCATATCGCGTTGGCAATGAGATTACATGTTTGACCACTTCTAGATCACCATGGTAACTCCAACAATATTGGGCCTGGTCACTCTGAGATATATGAGCTTACCAACCAAATGCCTGTACTGCGTACTATCTAAAAGAGGAGGCGAATCATCTGTCCCGGTTTCGTCTTCTCCAGTTGCCATGGGGCATCAGACAGGTTTTGCTCCAGTCAATCCTGCCTCTTTTAAAAGATCAAGGGCATACTTACGCTGGGAGAGAACTAAGGAGTTGGGCTTTCGAGAGATTTCGATCCCCAGAAAGTACTTTGGAGAGCCCATATCTTTCGTGACCAGATGTTGACAAAGATGTCGCTTTGTCAGGGCTACCCCTTCCTGGTCATCGCTAGTGAGAAGAATATCATCGACGTACATAGCAAGAACAACCAGTCCCTAGGGGGTTTTGCGAATAAATTGCGAGTGATCGGCAGAGCTTCGCGCAAAACCAACGGTCGCCACGATGCCGCTGAACTTGTCAAACCAAGCTCGAGGGCTCTGCTTAAGTACATAGATTGCCTTCTTCAGCCGACATACTCGTGTCTCCCCCTGAGCAACATACCCAAGAGGTTGCTCCATGTAGATGGGCTCCTAAAGATCACCATAAAGTAAGGTATTCTTGACATCCAGCTGGGAAATTGGCCAATCTCTATTTACCGCCACAGAGAGTAGGACCCGGATAGTGCTGAGACGAGTCACGGGAGAAAATGTGTCTAAGTAATCAACCCCATAGGTCTGAGTAAAGCCCTTAGCAACAAGGCGAGTCTTATAACGATCCACAGTGCCGTCTGGGCCAAATTTGACCACAAAGACCCAGCGACAGCCAACAACATCAGTGCCGAAGGGAGGAGGAACAAGAGTCTAAGTACCCCGCTCAGTTAGGGTCGTCATTTCCTCATCCATTTCCATCTTCCAATGAGGAATAGCAAGAGCTTCCTGGTAGGAGCGTGGTGTGGCAGTGGCAGAGATTGCCAGCGCAAAGGCCCTGAGAGAAGAGGTAAACGATCATATGAAACAACAGTAGCAAGGGGGTGTAGGGTACACGTCCGCACCCCTTTGCGAAGAGCTATAGGAAGATCCAGGTCAGCGGGTCCCTCGACATCCAGAGCATCCATGGCAGAGATAGCTGTCCCAGGAGTAGAGAGCAATGACGGCGGAGATGGGGGAGATGGATGCGGAGGGAGAGGAGTGGACGGAGACTATGTAGGGATGGAGATCATAGTAGGAGATGAGGGAATGAGGGGAACAGCAGGAGAATCAGAAGCTGGGGGAAGAGGAGAGGAGTCATCTGAGAAGTAGGAAGTATTCTCGAAGAAGGTGACATCAGCAGAGACGAACTGCTTATGAAGAACGAGATCAAAGCAACAATAGCCTTTCTGAGTGGTGGAGTAACCCAGAAAGACACATTTGCTGGAGCGAGGGGAGAGCTTATCACGGGTGGCAAATGGGTCATGCACAAAGGCAGTGCACCCAAAGATTTGGAGAGGGAGAGGAAAAGGCTCCTTGCCCGGATACACAATATAGAATGGGGTTTTCTCGTGGAGAACCGTGGAGGGAATGCAATTGATAAGGTAGCAGGCAAGGAGAACAGCATAGCCCCAATATGAGAGAGGAACATACATCTGGGTCATCAAGGTACGAGCGACATCGAGGAGGTGAAGGTTTTTGCGTTCTGCCACACCATTTTGTTGTGAAGTATATACACAACTAGTTTGATGAATAATCCCATTTTGCATGCAGAAGGTAGAAAAGTCATGACTGATATATTCTTTGGCATTATCAGATCAAAAAACTTTAATAGAAACATTAAATTGAGTTTTGATCATGAGATAGAAGGATGTCCATACAGAGAATAATTCAGAGCGATCTTTTAACAGATACATCCACGTACAGTGAGAGAAATCATCAATAAACGTGACAAAGTATGAACTACCCCGACCAACAGTGAGGGTAGGAGAAGGATCCCAAATATCAGAGTGGATGAGATCAAACGGACGGGTAGATCCACGAACGTGCTTTGGAGGGAAGGAGGAGCGGTGATTCTTGCCAAACTGACATGCCTCACAGTTGAGGGGAGGACTTTGTGGAGGAAGTTTGGGCAGAAGTTGATGAAGAAGACGTGGAGGAGCATGACCAAGGTGGAGATGCCATTGGAGAAGATCTGTGGAGGTGGAAGAGAAGGTGGACAAAGCGAAAACATTTTCAAGGAAGTATAAGCCGCCACTCTCATTCCTAGTAGCAATCGTCCGTTGGGAGTCCGGATCCTGAAAAGAGCAAGAAGTAGAAGTAAATGTGACGGAACACTATAATTGCTTGCATAGAGAGGTAACAGATAATAAGTTGCACGGGAACTTGGGCACATAGAGAGTATCCGCCAAGCGAAAAGATGGAGTGACATGAACCATTCCTATCCCATTGACCGATGATGAAGAGCCATCAGCGAGAATAACTGGGGGCAACCGATCATGTGTTTCTAGGAGAGAAAAACACTGGAGATTGTCGGTCAAATGATTGGTAGCACCGGTGTCGATCAGCCATTTTCCTTGAGTAACAACATGGGCACTACCAGAAGACATGACCACCGAGGCAAACAGATTTGAGGAGGAAGTGAAAGCCATGAAGAGAAAAGAACAAGCCGCGCGGTCTGGATAGGAGGTCATGGCGACTAACAAGCAGGAACGGCTAAAGGAGGGGCCTCATAGAGGAGGATAGACCGCTGTGACTTAGAAGTAGGTCGCAATGACAAGGAGCAAGAGCAGCGAGAGGGGAAGCTGCACAAAGGAGCACAAGTCACAGCGACTTAGAGACAGGTCGCGGGGATTAAGAGAGATAAAGCAGCTAAAGAAGAAGGGCAGAGAGGCCGCCTAAACAAGAAATAAACCGCGCGAACAGGGAGAAATCACAGCAGTTAGGAGAAAGAGATCAACAGCGGTCACGATGATAGACACCAGCGGCCAGAAAAGCCACGACCAAGCCACAGAACCAAGCAGAGGGAAAGAAGTTGAGCGGCTAGAAATCAGCCCGCGCGAACAGAAGAAAAAGGAAACCACGCGAACAGAGAAAAGTACGCTGGGAGTCAAACACGACGAACAAGGCAAACAGGTCGCGGCAATAGGCCGCGACGACAAAAGAAGAGGAGTAGCGAGAAAGGAGGGCGCGGCGACTAAGAACAGGTCACGTGAACAGAGAATGGATAAATAAAGAGGTCGCACACACAAAGGGCAACGATTAGGAGAGGAAGAGGCCGCGCGAACAGGGCGCAAGCAGGCAGAAGAAACAAGTCGCGAGGACAGGTCGCGAGAAGAAGCAAGCTGCGCGGACAGGTCGCGCGGTCAGAGAGGGCGCACAGAATCAGGAGGAGAAAATCGAGTCCTCTGATACCATGTGAAAGTGGCGAACAAGCAACTAAAAATAATCCGGAACTTTGAATAATTGAAAGTTTTATTATCCAAAAAGCTATCTATTATAAAGGTATGCCCTCCCTTATATAGAATGGAGGAGAGAAGAGAGAATACAAATAAGAGACGTGGGACTAAAAATTTACAGGACTAAGCGGACTATAAAGAAAACAACCTGCATAAGCCGCGCGGTTAGACAGAAGGGCTAACCGCTCGGCTACCACCAGAGTGAGAGAGAGATCGCCATGGGAGACCGCTAGACTGCCCGGTCTCCAAGCCAACTAAGACAAACCGCCAGACCGCTCGGCTACCAGACAGCAACAACACATCAACCAACTTGTTGAAGGGAAACCGCCAGACCGCGCAGTCTTCAATCCGCCAAGACAGACCGTCAGACCGCCCGGTCACCAACTTCAACAGTAACTTCCATGCATGTCCTGGAAGGCCAAGGGCCCACTCTTAATGCTAAAAACACCTCCCTTGGTTAGTTAGGAGAAAGCCAAAGTCTTTCTCGGCCATAACCGCAACCAGGGGAGGAGATTTGATGTTACAACAAAGCTCTTCAAGGAGCATTAATGGCCATCGTCAACTAACCCCTCCCCTCCCCCATTTTTATCTTTTTAAAAAACTTACTAGAATTAGAAGAGCTTTTCCACACACAAACCTAAAGGAGTCGGGAGCCGAGGAATCAAGCTGAGCCGTTAAAGAAACCGAGCGCCTCCACCACCACCAATGGCTTCCCGGCGATCGACACGTCTCCAGGCCGCAAGCAAGGTCCTCCCCTTCCTTTTTCCTCATGGGTAGATCATAGAAATTTTTAGGGCTAAGGAACGGGCTCAGTTGAGCTCGATCGGGTGATGAAAATCACCGATTTTTTGTGAAAAGGGTATGGTTAGCCGGAAACCGCCCCTCTAGCGGTCGTGTCGCCGCCCGGCGATAGCCCCCACCTCAACGGAGGTGGTGGCGATGGTGGCCGGCCGGGGAGGGGGATGGTTGGCTGGGAAATTGGTCTGGAAATGGTTCCAGGTCGGGCAAATCGTGACCTTAGGCTCAAGGAAGAAGACGATCCAGCAGCCTTCGAGACTTGCATCAAGATCTGTGCTGGTCATTTAAACCTTTTCTTTTAAATGAATTTTCTGTATTATGATAACAGTCATATTAGAAAATTAATGAAAAATACTTAGAGGCTCTATATGAGTAATTGGTCACAGATAAGTTTTAGCCCTATGGGTCTACTTTATTTTAAAATTGGTTTGGGTAATTTTGGCCAACTAGTTTGACCAGGGCACCCATTTTGGTGGGGTCTATACCTAGAGTTAGGCAGAAATTAAAATGAGTTCCCCCACTCCATCCCTTGTTCAAATAACCTAAAATTTGGACAGGGAATCCCCCGAACCTATGTCTAGGTCCTGTTCATAAATGGGAATTTTTGGAAACACCTTTCCTATAGTTTTTATAATTATTTAATAATCTTAGGGTAAATAAATTAGGTGGTCTAATGACCTCCAAACCCTTCCAAATTTTGGTGAGTGGTCCCTGGATTCAACAGGAGGCTCTGTATAACTATTCATCTCATTTGTAGATGATTTGGTTTGAAATTTTGCAAACCTTAGCCTTGCCATAATAACGGTATTTAGGTCAAAAGTGAACTTTGTGATTTGGATGGTCAACTCACCTCAACAGAGCTTGAGATTTTGACCACTGACTTGGCATAAATTTTAACACCCTCCCCTGGAAGATGGAGTGGATTGGGCTAGATTTGCCCTAGGATTCAAGACCAAACCCTAAGGATGATTTTTGGGTGTCTTGAGTAGGGCATGCGGTCAAATGACCTTGAATTGATTTGAAATTTGGTGTAGAGGTCTCTAATGTAGTTAGAGTCCTCTGGTAGAAATCTTAATGGATTTAGAAGATGTTAAAGCCCTCAAAACCCTAACCCTAGTCTAGGGCACAACCCTTGTATGGGTAGGTTGGCCCGACGAGCTTTGGCTCAGTTATTGGATGTGATAAATGGGATAGTCCGGGGAGCTTAGGCTCGGTTAGTGATTGAGACGTATGGGATAGTCCGAGGAACTTGGGCTCGGTGGTTGGATTCATAGCTATTGCATGTGCATAAAAGTATAAGGTGGTGGGTCTTCGGTATTCGAGGGTCGATGCACCGACGCTGATACATTGACTCGGCAAGTGTGGTTTAACACTTGGCCAAATAAAGTCTGGTGCGCCATCCGGCAAGAGTACACAGGGGTCCTCTTTGTGCACCAGGGTTTAGGCATACAATATGTTTTACCAGTAGTACAATTACTGGTTTAGAGGTGGGCGAGGCCCAAACCACCGCTTCCATTTGCCACTACGGAGGTATCCTGGGAGGTTCGGCTCCAGAAAGGGGGAACTAAAGGTCTGTGTACACAGAGTCGAGTGGGTGAGTTGCACTTGCATGTTCACATCATGTCATATTTTCATATCATAGCATAACCATTGCATATAACCCTGACACCTATTGTATAAGGTGGTATGAGACGCTTCATAAAATAGGCTCTGCAGAACGACCCCTTGGTTTATAAGTTCGCACGAGCATGCTTATTAGTTAAAGTTTTATTTCAATAGATTTATATATTGTGCCTGCTAGAAAACCGACACCCTAACATATAAATTGGTATGAGACTTTTTTTCTAGGAGCTTTGCAAAATATCCCTTGACTTATGTGCTTTAATATAAGTTAAGGTTACGTATTTCTTAGTTTACCTTTTATATATTTTCTGCCTTTCTTTACCTGTTTATATAAAATTGCTAGTCTAGTTCCGCCGTCATCTGCTTTTTCTATTCTCCACTATCATGTCCTCTCCTTTCTTCCTCCTCGCTCGGTGCCTAGGAGCCATGGGGGAAGGGGCGGGGGATAATAGGGCTTAGTATTTTAGACTAACGATTTTTGAACCACATCATTTTAGGGGACTGTGGAGCGCAACATGGAGGAGCAGCCCCGGAGGTCGGCATGCTTGGAGATGGGGCAATCTAGTACCAGAGTTCAGACAGTTGGGACTGTGAGTCCCTACCGCTAGTAGTTTATTAGTTTTGCTTCCGCTTGAGAGACTCTTGTAGTGAGGATTTGATGTATTGGGCATGAGCCCTAATTATAGTATTTTATTATTTCTGTGGACTCTCCCTTCATGGAGATATTTACTATGATATGTGATTCTTGTGGACTTTCTTCTTTATTTGGCTACTGTCTTGTGATCGAATCGGCCGGCAGGATCGACGTTTTGTAGTGGCAACCTTCCCGGGTGTGAAGGTGTCACCACAAAACGGCAGTTCTGGGCCTAAGACCCCGGTGTTTGAAAAGAAAAAAGGGGGGGGGGTCTTACAAGTGGTATCAAAGCAGACCTCGATCGAAAAAGTAGCAGTCCATAATCCCTGGGTCACCCCCACAAGAGTTTAGTTTGGGGACAAACTAAGCAGCGGAAGCAGTGGTGTGCCCATATGGGGGATCACATATAAATTGTCCACTTTTTAGTTGGGTTTGAGCGATTACTTACGAATGACTTTTGTTACGCAGCCCCCAGCGCAGCCTAGACCACAAGGCGGAGTCCAGCAGACTCCGAATGTTGCACCACCTCCCCCGGTCCCCACTCCGTTCCTACAGTCAGAGATGGGGCATACTCTGACAGCTATCCTAAAGGCTTTCAGGGCTCAACAGGTTCCGGATCCGCAGCTGAACCCGGGGGCCAATTGGCTGAGTATTTTCCGAGGAATTTCTCCTCCATCCTACTTGGGGACGGAGTCGGCCGTTCGGAAGGAGGAGTGGCTGGATATTATGTATGAGATGCTGATAGGGATACGGTGCCCTTGGGAGAAAAGGGTACCTCTGGTGGTCTCTTGCTTGGAATCCCATGCCAAGAGATGGTGGAAGACATAGTTGGACATGACATTTGCTGATAGAGAGGTTGCGGAGATTTCTTGGGGTGAGTTCAAGGCCGCATTGTTGGAGCATTTTGTTCCGCAGTCGGCCAGAGATGAGCTAGAAGACCGATTTTTATAGTTGAGGCAAGGCACCAAGATGGTGGTGGAGTACAACCGGGAGTTCAACCATCTGGCCCGATTTGCGGATTCTTATCAGTTAGATGAGGCAGGATACACCAAGAGGTTCTACAAGGGCCTGCAAGAGGATATGAGAAAGGCTCTACTATTCATGTCCGATGGGCCTATTACTCGGATATTGGAGATGACGAAGAGGATCGAGGCAGATTGGCACACTACCCGAGGCCGAAAGTGGCCAACTGAGGATTAGGGCCGGGGAGCCAGAAATGATCAGCGATGGGGCCGCATCACTGATGGGAGATATAGGAGAAGAGCAGAGGACCAGCCTCGTCAGGAGGTGAGACAGGAGCAGAGGGAACCAGTAGTGGTGGCCCCTCAGCCTCTCCAGATGCGGGAGATGCAGAGACCCGGGGGTATGGTATATCCCCCACCAGAGTGCTTCAACTGTCATCAGGTGGGGCATATCCGGAGAAACTACCCCATGAGGGGGGCACCGCCTTCATCACCACTGGCTGCCCCGCCTGCTCAGTATTTTGGAGGCCGAGAACGTGGATACCAGGGTGGATACCGCAGGCAGGAGAGGGAGCAGGTGTATGCACTGGATCTGGCTCAACCATGGAACCCGGAGCAAGTGATCACAGGTATGCCAGTAAATGTTAATTTTTCTTTCCTAAATATTTAGATTAATGAGTATAGAATTGATAAACTAGGAAAGAAAATCATAACTAGACTTCTAAGATATTTTAACAACCCCAGGCATAGTTTTCATCAGCGGCAAGCCCGCATATACACTGTTCGATACGGGTGCTTCTGACTCATTCGTGTCGGAGGCTTTTATTGTAGGGTTGGAAGGCGTGTAGCGATTCACTGGCTTGATGATGAGGATACGACTACCCGACGGATCAGATCTATTCACCTCTACCCACTACAATATGGAGGTGGAGATCGGAGGGAAGGCATTCGAAGCACCAGCAATGATCTTAAGGATTCCAGCTTATGATCTGATCCTGGGCATGACATGGTTGTATTGGAACCATGCTCAGATTGACTGCCTGTCAAAGAGGATCACCGTGAGGCATGGGGATTCCCACATCATCATCGAAGGTATTAGATTTATTCCCCCTCTATTGCTATCATCCGTATAGGCCGTCAAGGCCCTATTGCGGGGGTAGGAAGTCTATGAAGTGCTGTTCGAAATGGCTGAGGCCAAGGATTCCATCTCTGATATCCCGGTGGTGCGGGATTTTGCGAACATATTCCCAGAGAAGCTTCCAGGGCTACCCCCGTACCGGGAGTAGGATTTCCGGATACAACTGGTGTAAAGCCCCGAAACTCAATAGGGTGATGGGTGGTGTTTTGAGCCAAATATGTGTTTTGGCAGGGGTGACACAGCCTGAGACACGGCGTGTCCCAGGGCGTGTCGTGCTCGGGTTCAGTGTTGGCCGTGCGGTCATCAGTTTTGGGTCGACGATTGTGGAGAAGCTGAACACGGCCTGGGACACGGGCGTGTCCCAAGGCGTGTCAGTCACTCGTCGAGTTTGGTGCACACGGGCCATGACACGGGCACAGACACGGGCGTGTCACATGCGAAACGGGTGTGTTTGGTGCCGTGTCACAGGCCGTGTCCTTCTCGGGTTAAGAGTGTTGGTCGTTGCATACGGGGCGTGACACGGGTCGTGACACGGCCGTGTCGCATGCGACACGGGTGTGTCGGAGGCCGTGTCGAATGCCGTGTGCTGGTTATCGAGTCGGTCGAGATGGCCAATGGGTGACACGGCCATGCACACGGCCGTGTTGCAACCCGTGTTCGGCCCAGATTTTGTAATTTCAGGCCTAATCGTGGCCGTTCGTTTCCTTGGCTTAGGATCCAATGGTTGGGGGCTATTCCTGGGGTCTTTTAGCCGGGAATTAGGGTGGAATACCCCATTTCCTCTTGGGCATTCTCTCTCTAAGGGTTTAGAGAGAAGGGAGAGCTAGGTGGAGGAGTAGACCAAGATCCGACCACCGGTGGAGCATCGGAGCTCCGAATCGCGATCCGAGTCTAGATCCGCGAAGGCGACGCCGTTGCGGTGCTTTCTAATCGCGTAGATTTTTCATGGCGCCGCGGAAGAACGCAAGGGTAACGATTTCTCATCCTAGGGCATGTGAAGCCCTCTTTTCCTTTGCATAGAAAGCCCGCTCTCGTGAGTGAGCAAAGATTTGGAGCGTTCCTTGGGGTAGATATGTGAAGTCCCCCTTGTATAGAGTCCGTATACGAAAACGGGCATAGGCATTGTGTGTGAAGCCTATCCGGACAAGTAGAGACGGATTGGTGATGTTGCATTGCATATGAACCGGGGAAGACTCCGGGTGTTTGGGCATTTTTCGGGTTTTATACGCGGTAGATTGCAACAGGGAGCCTTGGAGACTAACTCCAGGGTGCACCCGGAAAATTGGGCAAAAGCGGGTTTTGCCAACATGGTGGTCGGGGAGCCAACTTGAACATAACTGGATTATGTGCTTGTGTGATCGAATTTTGGGATCCGGGAGAAGCTTGGCCCGTGCGTACGTCTTAATGTGACTATGCAGTGTGAGTAATGGGCAAGTGGACGCGGACCCGGGGCTATGCAGTTTGGTGACAGACATCTGAAAAAGAGACGGGCCATTGGCATGGTTGTGCGAGTCTTAGGCATGGACCGGAAAGACTAGATTTCTCATGAGTTTTGCCATCCAAGGGGTGGTGGTGAAGCCACGGATTTGACCGGATTCACCGAGTATATTCCCTGAGTGCACGGGGTGTGTGGCCGTGCGAGCCTACGCCTGTGATGTAGTGTGATTACACTATTAACTGTTGCTTATACTAATAAAGTGCAGGGAAAGAGCATCGCCGCCTCAATTATGGGGGAGGGGTCGTTATAATTTGGTCAGCATAGCTGATCGTTGCTTTTGTTTGCCACCAGGCAGTGGATTGTTGCTTGCAGGTGCTGCGGAGCCGAGCGGGAAATAGCGGGCTAAAGCCCAAGTTGCTGAGCCGGCCCTCGAAGGCCAAATTTTGAGTGTTTCATTGTAATCATGTGTGGCCGGCCTGCGAGCCGAAGTATGAAAACACTTTTATGTCAAGCAAACTGTGTAAGGCCTTAAGGCCATTTCTATTTCTGTGTATTGAAACATTCCTACGGGTGTTATTGTAGTGGACATTCATGCTTTTTGGCTGGGTTCTTTCGTATTGCAACTTAATTTTAAATGCTTCCGCTAGGTGCTTGTGTAGGGCGTGTAATTGGTTGAATGGTTTCAACGTGTAACCAACCGGTCTGTCCGTAGTATATGGCGTCGGGCCCCGACCGGACCTACTGCTATATGCTATGCGACGGATAGGGGTGTTACAAATTGGTATCAGACTCCCGGTTTCGGTCAAACTTAAATGAATTCGTTGGCGAATTCACTTTAAGGGGTGGTGAGCACATGTGTGTGCGTCATCGTTATAACATGAAAATAACCCATGAATGTCCACTTAGGAATGAAAATACATATGTTTGAGGAACCTGCGCGTTCTTATAATTGCTGTTTGTAATAGTATTTGGTTGCTTATCGGTGTTTTGCACGATTATAGATGACTAGAAGTGGTGCTGGGCCGTCAGAACGGTAAGGTTTTGAGGCAAGCAGTGCGCCAAGTGAAGCGCCTGCAACACCTCCGTCTGCCGAGACCATTAGATTGGTGGCAGAAGCTGTCTTTGTTATGATTAATGCGCAACCTGCAAGACAGGTGCAGCAGCCTGCTCCTGTGGAGGAGCAAGTACCGCTCCAAGTGGCGGAGCCTAGAAGGGTTGAGCAGGTGGCGGTAGAGCCGGAGTTGCCTCGGAGAGCAACTAATAGATTGCTTAAGCATGTGATGGGCTTCCACCCACCGGTGTGCTCGGGAACGGGAACCCTGACCCAGGCTGAAGATTGGCTCTCAAGAGTCAAAAGGGTGATGACAGCAACTGAAACGGAAGAGTGGCAGAAGACCACAATAGCGACGTTCCTATTGGATGGGGATGCAAGGTTATGGTGGGAAGGTCTAGAGCTACACCAGTTGAGGGGAAGGCCGTTGGCCGAAGTATCTATTGAGGAATTTTCAAGACTGTTCATGGCTCGATACCTCCCCTCAGCGCAGAGGATCGTACTAGAGAACGAGTTCCAAAAGTTGGTGCAAGGAGATAGCACTGTAGACGAGTACTTCCACGAGTTTACTCGATTGGGGAGATAAGCTAGCGCTACCTTTGCCGATGAGGAGCGAAAGACTAACCGCTTCTTTGAAGGGTTAAGAGATGAGCTGAGATTGCTACTATCGGGGCCCATGGCGCAGGGTTTTATGACCCTGGTCAACTCGGCCCGGTCCTTGGAGAAGGACATGAGAAATGTACAAGTTAAGAGGGAATCCAGTGGGAAGAAACCGGAGTTTAAAGTGCCGACTTCAAAGTCTTGCTTTCGAAGATGGAACAAGAAGGCTAGGACGTCAGGTCCAGCTTCTTCTGCAGGTGCCTCGGGGGCAACTACAAACCGAACCCCGGGCGCTTGTTTCACGTGTGGAAAGATGGGGCACTTTGCCCTCGATTGCTGGAGCGGATGCCCAAAGTCTGAGAGAAAACAGAGAGCTACCTACGAAGAGAAGGGTAAGGCGGTGGAGTCAACCGCGTCCCATTATGCTCCGACTCAACCTAGAGTGTACAACTTGGGCCAGCAGGAGGCCATTAACAAGCCGATGTGGTGACAGGTACGAGTTAATTTATGGCAAGTTAACTTTAACTACTGTTATCTATTTCTTGTTAGCCTAATATTGTTTGCATAGGCTTTGTTTTGATTAGCGATAGTCCGGCACGGGCACTGCTCGATACGGGAGCTTCACACTCCTTCTTGTCCGAAAATTTTATATCGCATATCGGAGTCCCTTCTTCGATGGCGAAGGACAAGTTGGATGTGTTGCTACCGAATGGGTGCTCGATGCGTGCGGACAGAGTGTGCGCCGTAAAGGTTCACATAGGGAGCCAAGAGTTCGACTTGCTAGCATCACTGCTGCCGCTAGTAGAGTTCGACGTTATCTTTGGGATGGATTGGCTTTCGGAGCAGAAGTCTTGGATTGATTGCGACCGGAAGGAGGTCATGCTGGGTGTCGGACGGGAGACAATATTCGAGGGACTCAAGGGGTCGAGCAAGACGCTGATGTCTGCTCTTCAGGTGGTAAAGGCAGTTCGTGCTAGTGCAGAGCTGTTCTTCACAATAGTGGGGGCTGTGGAGCCAAAGTCCACGTTGGATAGCATCCCCATGGTTTGTGAATACCCCGATGTGTTTCCGGATAATCTTCCCGGGGCCCCACCGCAGCGAGAGATTTATTTCACCATCTAGCTCGTGCCGGGATCCAAACCCGTGTCACGTGCTCCGTATAGGTTGGCGCCGAAGGAAATGGCAGAGTTGAAAGTTCAGCTAGAGGAGCTAATGGAGCAAGGTTATGTGCGTCCAAGCTCGTCGCCTTGGAGCGCACCGGTCCTCTTCGTTAAGAAGAAGGACGGGAGTATGCGACTGTGTATCGACTATAGAGAGTTGAACATACTGACGGAGAAGAACAAGTACCCGATCCCGAGGATTTATGATCTGTTCGATCAGTTAGTCGGATCGTCGGTATATTCTAAGTTGGACTTGAAGTCGGGGTACTATCAGCTGAGGATTAGGGAGTGTGATATCCCGAAGACGGCGTTCAGCACAAGGTATGGGCATTTCGTGTTCACGGTCATGCCGTTTGGAATGACGAATGCGCCATCGGTGTTTATGGATTTGATGAACCGAACATTCCGTGATTTTCTGGACCGTTTTGTGATCGTCTTCATTGATGACATTTTGGTGTACTCGCAGTGCGAGGAAGATCACTTCAAGCACTTGCATTTAATTTTGGAGACGCTGAGGAGGAACGAGCTATATGCAAAATTATCCAAATGCGAGTTCTGGCTACCCTCAGTAGCATTCCTTGGTCATATTGTCAGTGGGGAAGGTATAGCTGTGGATCCGGCGAAGATCGTTGCGATACGGGAGTGGCCTGCGTTGTCTTCTATCGTGGAAGTCCGTAGTTTTCTCGGGCTTGCCGGATATTACAGGCACTTCGTAGAGAACTTCTCGCAGATAGCGCTACCTCTCACGAAGTTGACAAGGAAAGATCAGAGATTCTTGTGGACGCAGGAGTGCGTGCAAGCTTTTGAGGAGCTGAAGAGACGGTTGACCACATCGCCAGTGCTTAGTTCGCCGAGTGGGACCGAGGGCTTCGAGGTTTATAGTGACGCCTCGGGTAGTGGTTTGGGCTGTGTGCTGTTGCAGCATGGGAGCATGATAGCTTATGGATCGCGTCAGCTAAAAGTGCATGAAAGGAACTATCCGGTCCACGACTTGGAGTTGGCGGCCGTGATATTTGCACTTAAGTTATGGAGGCACTACTTATATGGCGTAAGGGTCGATATATATACCGATCACAAGAGCCTGAAGTACCTGTTGGATCAGAAGGATCTTAACATGAGGCAGAGGAGGTGGATGGAGTTCCTGGGGGACTACCCCTTCAAGATTCATTATGTACCTGGGAAGGGCAATGCGGTTGCTGATGCGTTGAGTTGCAGGGCTCCCGCCCAAGCCAACTGGTTGTCGGTGCATGATGAGCGGTTGATATAGGAGTTGGAGGAGCTTGAGATCTATTGCGTTGACAAGCAGACGAGCGCCAAAGCAATGTTGAACTGGACAGAGGTTCAGTATGACCTGGCTGACCGGGTTCGGCAGGCATTGGAGTTAGATGACTCCATGAAGGAGCTTATGGAGGCAGCGTTGGATGGGTCAAATTCCCAGTTCTCGGTGGAAGATGGGTTGTTAAGGAAGGACCATCGGTTGTGCGTCCCAAGAGGGGGGTAAACTACGGGCGGAGTTGATGTACGAGGCTCATCATACCAAGTACTCGATCCACCCAGGGAGCACAAAGCTGTACCGTGACCTCAAGAAGCTGTTTTGGTGGTCGGGGATTAAGAAAGACGTAGTGTTTTTTGTGGCTAAGTGACAAACGTGTGCCTTAGTGAAGGCAGAGTGCCAAAAGCCGGGAGGATTTCTGAAGTCCTTGCCTATACCGGAGTGGAAGTTCGACGACATATCTATGGAATTTGTGCATGGGTTGCCAAGGTCGCAGAAGGGGAACGACGCCATCTGGGTGATCGTAGATCGGTTAACTAAGGTGTCTCATTTCATTCCGCATAGGAAGGACGACTCGGTGGAGAAATTGGCGAAGCTTTATGTGGACAATATAGTTAGACTGTATGGTGTGCCTCGCAGCATTGTGAGTGATCGCGATGGGCGTTTCACGTCCAATGATTGGAGGTTGGTGCAGCAGATGCTGGGGACAAAGTTGAAGTTCAGCACAGCCTTCCATCCGCAGACAGATGGGCAGACCGAGAGAGTCAATAGAACGATGGAGTACATGCTCCGCATGTGTGTTCTAGACTTCGGGAAGCCTTGGGAGGACCACCTGTATTTGGTGGAGTTCGCGTACAACAACAGCTACCAGGCGAGTATCCAAATGGCACCCTTTGAGGCCCTATATGGTAGAAAATGTCGCACGCCGTTGTCTTGGTTAGAAATGGGTGAGGCAAGGTTGTACAAGAAGTAGGAGGTGGAGAGTGCTACCTCGTTGGTGCGGATCATTCGGGAGCGCTTGTTGATCGCTTAGGACAGGCAGGCGAAGTATTACAATGCCAAGCACCGGAACGTGGAGTTCGCGGTAGGCGATTGGGTATACTTGAAAGTGAAGCCGTTCAAGGGGGTTTTGCGGGTGAGACGCTTGAAGAAGCTGAGCCCAAGATACCTTGGACCTTTTTAGGTTCTGGAGCGAGTCGGCGAAGCGGCATACCGTTTGAGGCTATCGGAGGAGTTAAGTGGGCTACACGATGTGTTCCACATCTCTGTATTGTGGAAGGCGGTGCAAGAGCCTTCGCAGGTGATCACAGTTGATAGAGTACCGGTGGATGAAGGGTTGACGACTATGGTCAAGCCCGTTCGTATCGAAGACTCTGAGGTCAAGAGGCTCCGTAATAAGCAGATCCGAATGGTCAAGGTCCGGTGGGACAATTGCGATGGGGAGGAACACTCTTGGGAACGGGAGCAAACTATGCTGGAGGAGTACCCGGAGTTATTCCACTCAGGTACCGCTTAAAGTTTTCCGTTTTCTTTCCTTTAGTAATTTCGTGGGCGAAATTCTTTTAAGAGGGAGAGAGTTGTAACGCCCTGAAACTCAATAGGGTGACGGGTGGTGTTTTGAGCCAAATATGTGTTTTGGCAGGGGTGACACGGCCTGGGACACGGGCGTGTCCCAGGGCGTGTCGTGCTCGGGTTCAGTGTTGGCCGCGCGGTCATCAGTTTTGGGTCGACGATCGTGGAGAAGCTGAACACGGCCTGGGAAACAGGAGTGTCCCAGGGCGTGTCAGTCACTCGTCGAGTTTGGTGCACACGGGCCATGAAACGGGCACAGACACGGGCGTGTCACATGCGACACGGGCATGTCTGGTGCCGTGTCACAGGCCATGTCCTTCTCGGGTTAAGAGTGTTGGTCGTTGCACACGGGGCGTTACACGGGTCGTGACACGGCCGTGTCGCATGCAACACGGGCGTGTCGGAGGCCGTGTCGAATGCCGTGTGCTGGTTATCGAGTCGGTCGAGATGGCGAATGGGTGATACGGCCATGCACACGGCCGTGTTGCAACCCGTGTTCGGCCCAGATTTTGTAATTTCAGGCCTAATCGTGGCCGTTCGTTTCCTTGGCTTTGGATCCAACAGTTGGGGGCTGTTCCTAGGGTCTTTTAGCTGGGAATTAGGGTGGAATACCCCATTTCCTCTTGGGCATTCTCTCTCTAAGGGTTTAGAGAGAAGGGAGAGCTAGGTGGAGGAGGAGACCAAGATCCGGCCACCGATGGTGCATCGGAGCTCCGAATCGCGATCCGAGTCCAAATCCGCGAAGGCGACGCCGTTGCAGTGCTTTCTAACCGCGTAGATTTTTCATGGCGCCGCGGAAGAATGCAAGGGTAACGATTTCTCATCCTAGGGCATGTGAAGCCCTCTTTTCCTTTACATAGGAAGCCCGCTCTCACGAGTGAGCGAAGAGTTGGAGAGTTCCTTGGGGTAGATATGTGAAGTCCCCCTTGTATAGAGTCCGTATGCGAAAACGGGCATAGGCATTGTGTGTGAAGCCTATCTAGACAAGTAGAGCCGGATCGGTGATGTTGTATTGCATATGAACCGGGGAAGACTCCGGGTGTTTGGGCATTTTTCGGGTTTTCTACGCGGTAGATTGCAACAGGGAGCCTTGGAGACTAACTCCAAGGTGCACCCAGAAAATTGGGCAAAAGCGGGTTTTGCCAACATGGTGGTCGGGGAGACAACTTGAACATAACTGGGTTATGTGCTTGTGTGATCGAATTTTGGGATTCGGGAGAAGCTTGGCCCGCGCGTACGTCTTAATGTGACTATGCGGTGTGAGCAACGGGCAAGTGGACGCGGACCCGGGGCTATGCGGTTTGGTGACAGACATCTGAAAAAGAGACTGTCCATTGGCATGGTTGTGCGAGTCTTAGGCATGGACTGGAAAGACTAGATTGCTCACGAGTTTTGCCATCCAAGGGGTGGTGGTGAAGCCACGGATTTGACCGGATTCACCGAGTATGTGCCCTGAGTGCACGGGGTGTGTGGCCGTGCGAGCCTACACCTGTGATGTAGTGTGATTACACTATTAACTGTTGCTTATACTAATAAAGTGTAGGGAAAGAGCATCGCCGCCTCAATTCTGGGGGCGGGGTCGTTATAATTTGGTCAGCTTAGCTGACCGTTGCTTTTGTTTGCCACCGGGCGGTGGATTGTTGCTTGCAGGTGCTGCGGAGCCGAGCGGGAAATAGCGGGCTAAAGCCCAAGTTGCCGAGCCGGCCCTCGAAGGCCTAATTTTGAGTGTTTCATTGTAATCATGTGTGGCCGGCATGCGAGCCGAAGTATGAAAACACTTTTATGTCAAGCAAACTGTGTAAGGCCTTAAGGCCATTTCTATTTCTGTGTATTGAAACATTCCTACAGGTGTTATTGTAATGGATATTCATGCTTTTTGGCTGGGTTCTTTCGTCTTGCAACTTAATTTTAAATGCTTCCGCTAGGTGCTTGTGTAGGGCGTGTAATTGGTTGAATGGTTTCAACGTGTAACCAACCGGTCTGTCCGTAGTATATGGCGTTGGGCCCCGGCCGGACCTTCTGCTATATGCTATGCGACGGATAGGGGTGTTACAGCTAGTGCTAGGGGCTAAGCCGACATCTAGAGCCCCTTACCGGATGGCCCCGAAGGAGTTGATAGAGTTTCAAAGCCAGCTGTAGGAGCTAGTGGAAGCCGGATTCGTCCGGCCGAGCTCTTCACCATGGGGAGCCCCGGTGTTATTCGTCAAGAAGAAGGACGAGACACTTAGATTGTGCATCGACTACCGAGCACTGAACCAGCTGATAGTCTGGGATTCCTATCCATTGCCAAGGATAGATGAGTTGTTTGATCAGCTAGAGGGGGCGCATTTCTTTTCAAAACTGGATTTGAGGTCGGGCTACTACTAGTTGCGGATCAAGGAGGAGGACATTTCGAAGACTGCCTTCAGTAGCAAGTATGGGTTGTTCGAGTTTACAGTGATGCCCTTCGGGCTCACGAATGCACCGTCGGCATTCATGAGCCTCTGAACCGGGTGTTCGAGGCATATCTGGATGTGTTTGTCATTATGTTTATTGGTGACATCCTCATCTACTCGAGGACAGAGGAGGAGCACACTCGACATCTGAAGCATACCCTAGAGAGACTACGGGAGCACCAGCTATATGCGAAGTTCAGCAAATTCCATTTCTGGTTGAAGGAGGTGGCTTTCCTAGGACATATCATCAGTGGAGATGTGTTGGCAGTGGACCCAGCCAAGATTCACGCAGTTCGAGACTGGCCGCAGTTGAAAGCAGCCACAGATGTGCAGATTTTTTTAGGACTTGCCGGTTATTACCGGAAGTTCGTGGAGGGGTTTTCTCGTATTGCCCTTCCACTCACGTCCCTGATAAAGAAAGATGTTCCCTTTGCTTGGACCCCGCAGTGCGAGGTGGCTTTCTAGGAGCTGAAGGATCGACTCACCTCGGCTCCTATTCTTGCCCTTCTTTCGGGGAGAGAAGGATTCCAGGTCTATACCATGCTTCCTACCAGGGCATGGGAGCAGTACTGATGCAGAATGGTCACGTGATAGCATACGCCTCACAACAGTTAAAGAAGCATGAGCAGAACTACCTTGTTCATGACTTAGAGATGGGAGCGGTTGTATTTGCTCTGAAAGTATGGCGACATTATCTTTACGGTGTCCACTGCGACATATACTCCGATCACAAAACTTTTAAGTATGTGGGCACGCAGAAGGAGTTGAATATCAAGCAGAGGCGATGGGTGGAATTTCTTGCAGATTACCAGTACGAGATGCATTACTACCCAGGGAAGGCGAACGTGGCCAATACGCTAAGTCGGAGAGCCGCCACCTCCAGAGCGGAGCCCCAGATTATTTCCATGGAGCTGGTGCAGAGATTAGAGTATATGCACATCACGCTGGTGTAATCTGATGACCCCGATATTTATGAGGAGTATTTAGCCGCGATGAGCGCTACTGATGACATTCGAGACTGAGTCAGGGATGGGAAGAGGCAGGATGCCAAGCTAGAGCTGATATTTCGGGCCTTAGAGGCAGGTACTGCTGGGGATTACACATTGAGAGATGACTTGGTGTGCTTCAGAGTACTGGGAGGATATCATGACGGAGGCCCACTACAGTCGGTATTCGGTACACCCGGGAGTTATGAAGATGACTGTGGATCTGAAGAAGACCATGTATTGTCCAGGCATGAAGAAGGATATCACCTACTTTGTGACCCACTACGAGACATGCCAGTTGGTGAAGGCGGAGTGCAGAAACCCCGCGGGTTTGTTGCAACCACTCCCAGTGCCGGAGTAGAAATTCGAGGGCATTGCGATGGACTTCATACACGGGCTTCACCGATCATGGACAGGGAATGATTCGATCTGGGTAATTGTCGACCGGCTGATGAAAGTAGCCAGATTTATCCCGATCAGGAAGGATGACTCAGTTGGTGTGTTTGTTCGGAAATTCGTGGAATAGTTCGTCTGTTATGATGGCATAACCAAGATGATTGTATCAGATCGGGATGGACGCTTTATGTCCAGGGAGTGGAAATCAATATAGACTTACTTGGTAACTCAACTGACATTCAGTATAGCTTTTCATCCCCAGACTGACAGGCAGACGGAATGCACCAATCGGACTTTGGAAGATCTACTGCGACTAATCATTCTGGAGTGTGGAGAGCCTTGGGAGAAGATGTTGCCACTAATCGAGTCCTCATATAATAACAACTACCAGTCCAGCATAAAGATGGCACCCTATAAGGCCTTATACAGACGAAGGTGTAGGACTCTTCTGTCATGGATACAGGATGAGGATCCGAAGGTTTTGGGCTCGAAATTTTTTGAGGACACCGAGGCTCAGGTGAGGCTGATACGAGACAGGATGTTAGAGGCACAAAGCAGACAGGCTAAATATTATGACGCTCGACATCGTCAGGTGGAGTTTCAGGTAGGGGACCGGGTATTCTTGAATATCCGACCAATGTATGGAGTTTCACGGGTGCGTGGTCGGAAGAAGAAGCTCAGACTAAGGTATCTGGGGCCTTATAGGATCCTGGAGCGGATCAATCCCTTAGCATACATGCTGGAGCTGCCACCAAAGTTGGCGGGTCTGCATGACGTGTTCCACGTATCCTCTCTTAGGAGGGCTCTACTACGCCTAGAGCAGCATATTAGGGCCACGGATGGGCCGGTAGCATCTGATCGGTCAATTCACCTAGAACCGGTCCGGATTGACGAGAAGGGGATACGAATCTTGCATCGCAAGAAGGTTCCATTAGTCAAGGTCCTGGGGAGGAATCATGGGTGAGAGGAGCACACGTGGGAGCCCCACAACTTGATGCGACAAAGGTACCTGGAGCTTTTCGGTCAGGTATTACTCACAACCTCCCGGGATGTTACAATTTACCTTCATACTTGAAACCCCGTAGGCCTAACTAGAATTTCGGGGACGAAATTTTTTGTTTATATATTTGGATTTTTAACATCCCTCAAACAACTAGACCCCTAGGAGTGGTTTTGTCATGACTAGGTCATGACAAAACCCTAGAAAGCCCAAAGAGACCAAGTGAACAAGGCTTAAGGTGAAAATCACCTTGGTCTGCAAGTAGTAGAATCCCAAGAACAATCCTAGGCATCACTTTAGGGTTTTAACTTGGTCCAATGATCCCATCATGACACCTCTAATACCTAAGGGAGGCCAATATGTTGCTACGGCCCCATTGGGGTCAACCAAAAAGAGGCCAAGATGACTCAAGTCCGGGAAGCGTCGAGTGAGTCGACAAGACTCGACGAGTAGATTAGGTATCTACTTAGACAGGTTTTTGGGCTCGGGCGTTGAGTGTGTGGAGTGCATTCAATGCCATAGGCTGAATGGCGTTGAGTGCACTCAATGCCATCTTACTTGGGCTGAATGGCGTTGAGTGCGTCGAGTGCACTCAACGCCATAGGCTGAATGGCGTTGAGTGCGCTGACAGCACTCAACGCAATCTTATTTGGGCTGAATAGCGTTGATTGCGTCGAGTGCAGTCAACGCCATAGGCTGAATGGCGTTGAGTGCGCTGACTGCACTCAACGCCATCTTACTTGGGCTGAATGGCATTGAGTGCACTCAACGCCATAGGCTGAATGGCGTTGAGTGCGTTGACTGCACTCAACGCCATCTTGCTGGGGATGAATGGCGTTGAGTGCGTTGAGTGCACTTAATGCCATCCTACTTGGAATATTTTCTGGGATTATGGCAATGCGTGAGTTGAGCTCACTCAATGCCATAGACTGAATGACGTTGAGTGAGCTGAGCAATAGACTAAATGGCGTCGAGTGAGCCCAGCTCACCCAACGCCATTGTACTTAGAAAAATTCCAAGCGAATTTCGGCCTGTTTGCTGGTTCGGCTGAACCAGATCTCTTCAGGAATTGCGCCAGTATGAGTTAATTGGTTGTTTCTTTTTTTAAGACTCATTTTAAACAATAAAAAACGATCAAATGATAGAATGCCACGCAGTAGAAGCTTTAAACTCGAGTTCCGCATTAATGGAGAAAAAGAAAGAGGGTGTGTAACTGCCATGCATGGCCTGGAAGGCCAAGGGCCCACTCTTAATGCTGAAAACACCTCCCTCGGTCAGTTAAGAGAAGGCCAAGGTCTTTCCCGGCCATAACCTCAACCAGGGGAGGAGATTTGCTGTTACAGCAAAGCTCTTCAAGGAGCATTAATGGCCATCGTCAGCTAACCCCTCCCCTCCCCCATTGTTATCTTTTTAAAAGACTTACTGGACTTAGAAGAGCTTTTCCACACACAATCCTGAAGGAGCCAGGAGCTGAGGAAGCAAGCATAGCCGTTATAGAAACCGAGCGCTGCCACCACCACCAATGGCTTCCCGACGATCGACACATCTCCAGGCCGCAAGCAAGGTCCTCCCCTTCCTTTTTTCTTATGGGTAGATCGTAGAAATTTTTAGGGCTAAGGAACGGGCTCAGTTGAGACTGATCGGTTGATGAAAATCACCATTTTCTGTGAAAAATTAAGGGTTGTGTTAGCCGGAAATCGTCTCTTCGGCGGCCGTACCGCCGCCCGGCGATAGCCCCCACCTCAACGGAGGTGGTGGCGGTGGTGGCCGATATGGGAGGGGGATGGTTGGCCGGGAAATTGGTCTGGAAATGTTTCCAGGTCGGGCAAATCGTGACCTTAGGCTCAAGGAAGAAGATGATCCAGCAGCCTTCAAATCTTGCATCAAGATCTGTGCTGGTCATTTAAACCTTTTCTTTTAAATGAATTTTCTGTATTATAATAAGAGTCACATTAGAAAATTGATGAAAAATACTTAGAGGCTCTATATGAGGAATTAGTCAATAGATAATTTGTAGCCCTATGGGTCTACTTTATTTTAAAATTGGTTTGGATCAATTTGGCCAACTGGTTTGACCAGGGCACCCATTTTGGTGGGGTCTATACCTAGAGCTAGGCAGAAATTAAAATGAGTGCCCCACTCTATCCCTAGTCCAAATAACCTGAAATTTGTACAGGGAATCCCCCTAACCTATATCTAGGTCCTGTCCAAAAATGGGAATTTTAGAGACACTTTTCCTATAGTTTTTGTAATTATTTAATAATCATATGGTAAATAAATTAGGTGGCCTAATGACCTCCAAACCCTCCCAAATTTTGGTGAGTGGTCTCTGGGTGCAACAGGAGGGTCTGTATAACTTTTCATCTCATTTAGAGATGATTTGGTTTGAAATTTTGCAAACCTTAGCCTTGCCATAATAAGGGTATTTAGGTCAAAAGTGCACTTTGTGATTTGGATGGTCAAGTGATGAAGATTTTCTATAGTTTTAAAATATTATCCAAACTAAAATCTCAATTAGGCAAGTGTACCTATCGAAATATAGTATAGGAAATGTCGTATTCGACTCGGGGCCTGTTGAGTACTTCTACTCACGCAAAGTAATATTATTTTATCTAAATATATAAAAAAGATTATTTTAATTAAATGAAGAAAATTAAATAAAAAGTAGCACTTGATCTACACTCACTTTGAACTAAAATAAACCTTCATGAAATAGTAAAAGTGCAAGATCCTAATTACTTACTTCGACCGTGGAGGTTCCTAAAGTACAAAAGCGTCTCTCTCGAGCTCATGCTTCTGACTAACCTTAGGTTGATCGATTAAGACCTCTCGGCCAGTCGAAACCCCTAAGCTTGCTTTAGGTGGTGAACACCTCTATTGGATTTGACTCCAATCCGACAGATTTATGTCGTCCTCTCTCGAGGAGTGCATTCAACTCCTTTTATCCTTGAGCGATCTACTCGTATCCGCAACCTCTCGGTCATTTAAGATACGGATCTAGGATCGAATAACAAATCCGCGAAATATGAATTCGATACAGAATAAATCAAAGATAAATCGATAGCGAGCAAAAATAGAGGGCTTGACACGTTTTTGAGAAAATAATTAAAGTTAGCTTTATTCAAAGATTGTCTTGATCAAGTGCTAAGAAAATTAGCTACAAGACATGAAAAGGGAGGTACATAAATAAGAAAACATAATTGCTAAAAGTAAATTGCTTGAAAACAAAACTAAGTTATGAATGAAAAGTACAAGAAAGAAATACATAAAAAAAGGTAAACTAAGCTACAACAAAAGCCTAAAACTTGCTCCTCATCTTCCTTCTGAGCTTCTGAACACATCTGCTATTTATAGATTTTTCTTCTTGGGATTCACGCCCTAGGTCACGCCCGTGACTCAAATGACACGCCCGTGTCACAGGCGTGTACTTGTGAAATTCTCCAGATTTGTAGAGGACGTCGTCCTCTTTCCGTTGACTGGTTGCACGTCCCGTAACTCTTTCTGGTTTGAAAGTTATGACCATTTGAAGTTCAGCTATCCGTGACCAAAAATGTTCATTTTCTCCGTTTCAACTTCTGATCAGTCCTGCAAGCTCCAGATTATTATTCGCAGCCCAAATTGACCTAAAATATGAAAATAAAGCAATTAGAACCATAATTACTAAAATATAATTATAATCTTATTATTAATTAAATAAAAACTATATAAAAATAACTATAATTAGTGACTTATCAAATACCCCCATACTTAATCTTTTGCTATTCCAGAGCAAAACTATGAGAAGTACTTATAAGAAATTTATATTTTTTAATTTAAACTAAAAATTCATTAAATCAAAAGAAAGTTAAAAATAAAATTTAGCGATTTAAATATTAAATTCTAAACTATGAAATTAAAATGTACAGAGAAAGGTATTTAGCAAAAATTTCTCATATAAATTAATTAGAATTCAAAATTAAGTAATTTAGCAAACAAAATTAGATTAGAATTATTCATATTATTACTAAAAAGAAACTTGTAAGAAATTTTTAACTACTACTTATGCTCTCTTAGTATTTTAATTTACTTCTAAAACCATTTTTTAGGGTTTGGGGAAAGGAAAATGAAGAGTTTTTGGATTGGGGGTGATGAATTTTATCCTCTCACCCCACACATTTTTTTCTTTTGATATTTGCATATGTTTACCAAGAAAATGATGGATTTTATCCTCTCATTTTCCATGACATATGAACAAATATTTTTTCTCTTCAAATCAAAACAAAAATTAAATGGGAGTAATGAATTTTATTCTCTTACTCCTATTTTTTTATTTGGGGATTGCATATGTGTACCAAGAAATTTATTAGTCCCATGACATATGATCTAACCAAAAAAAAAAAATTGCATATGTGTACCAAGGTATGATGAATTTTATCCTCTCATCCCTATGACATATGATCTAACAAGAAAATTTAAAACAAATGGAAGGTTACACAAAATTTAGATTAAATTAAAATAATTAGAGAGCAACTATAGTAAATTTAGAATTTCCTAAGAATCTTTAAGCATAAATGATTATAATTAAAATCAAAAGATTGTTAAACTAAACACTATAAAATTGAAACTAATTAGAATTAAGAGAAAAAGAAGTAAATAAGGTTCTCTAAACAAAATTAATTCATAAGTTTATTTTTCAAAATTAAATCACCTAAAAATTAATTTAACTAACATTGATGAAATAAAAGATTAGAAAATCAAAAATTATAAAAATTCTTATAAATAAACTCAAAATATATTTCTAGAAATCACAAAAAGTAAGTAGGGGATTATTACTTTTTTAAAAAAAATTTTAATTTCTAAAGATTTTTTCATTTTTTTTGGATTTTCTAAATAAAAACAATATGAGAATCCACCCCCATACTTAAAAATAAACATTGTCCCCAATGTTTACAAGCCAAGTAGGAGGGGAAAAATAAACAATTTCTAAAAAATAAGAAAAAGCAATTCATAAAAAATTAAAAGATAAGCAAGGGGTGTCTCCCAAGAGCACTTTTCTTTTTCCCGTCTTTAAGCTAGACGGTTATTGTTAAGAAAATGGAAAATAAAAATTAAAATGGACGGACAACTCCCTTAATTCACGCTTTGGCGATGATGCCAAAATTGCTCGCCCGACTACTCCTCCGCTGTCTTCTTGATTTTCCTTGTTGTAGCAGTTGATTTGAAAATATAAATTCAAATCACCTATCCATACCTGAGATGATTTGGATTTTGGTAGAGGAGCGGCAAATGGATCGTGGATGACGTTTAATTGCAACCGCTCCTCTTCTACATGAAAATCGTTAGTATAAGGAAAATCAAAAGTAAGCGTTTCAGAAAAATCTTCGCAAGGAGGAGGTTCTTACAAAGGTATAAGATTAGGCTCCGGTTGTTTATTTTCTAAATTTAATTTTTTATCCAAAATTTTACTGGAAATAAAATCATTGGACGCATCAGGATCAAAATTTTTTGCTCCTAAAAAGTCATAAATTGTGCATGGAGGAGAAAAAGTGGAAGTCATAGGAGGAGACACATGTTCTTCTTCTACTTCATCCATAGCGTCCATACACCTAACAAACTCTTGAAATAAGAGTTTTTCCTCTTCTTTGGTATAAACAACTACGGGGGTACATGAAGAGTCATGTTCCACCAAAGGTAAAAGTTTCAAAGAAGGAGAAGAATTTTTAGGACAAACAATAATTTCTTCTAAAGTTTGGGTAGGATCAACTTGAAATTGTGTAAAGTCCCCAAGATTAGAAGAAGTGGGTGGTGTGATGAAAGAAGAACAAGAATTAGGATTTAAATAATTGTTCTCATAACTCGGAAAATTTTCCGATTGATCTTGCGAACAAGAAAAACCAATAGCCGAGGTGGAAGAAGAATTATTTAAATCAAAATAATTATTCGTATTTAAATTCGAAAAAGTATTTTCATGGAAATTAGAAGAATAGGAAAAATTATTTTCATGAAAATTAGAAAAAGAATTATCATAAAAGTGAGAATAGTTATTTTCATAATTATTATAGAAATTATTTTCATAAGAAAGATTTTTATAAAAATTATAATGATAACAATATTCACTTTGATGAGAACCACCACAATAATAACAAACAATTTGGCGTTGTCTTGCGGCTTTCAAAAGATTTACTTTGTGTGTAAGCTCGGGAATTTTCGCGGCCAATTGTGATAACATTTTTTTTATAAAAGAAAATAAAAACAACCGTTAGCTAATTGAAATGAATTTGAAAAAGAAAATTAAAAAGAGAAATGGTGATAGAGAAAAGAGGGGTAAAAGTAATACAATTCGCGTTTTCCAAATATCAACAAAATACTCCCCGACAACGGCGCCAAAAACTTGAAGAAGATTTTCTATAGTTTTAAAATATTATCCAAACTAAAATCTCAAATAGGCAAGTGTACCTATCGAAATATAGTATAGGAAATGTCGTATTCGACTCGGGGCCTGTTGAGTACTTCTACTCACGCAAAGTAATATTATTTTATCTAAATATATAAAAAAGATTATTTTAATTAAATGAAGAAAATTAAATAAAAAGTAGCACTTGATCTACACTCACTTTGAACTAAAATAAACCTTCATGAAATAGTAAAAGTGCAAGATCCTAATTACTTACTTCGACCGTGGAGGTTCCTAAAGTACAAAAGCGTCTCTCTCGAGCTCATGCTTCTGACTAACCTTAGGTTGATCGATTAAGACCTCTCGGCCAGTCGAAACCCCTAAGCTTGCTTTAGGTGGTGAACCCCTCTATTGGATTTGACTCCAATCCGACAGATTTATGTCGTCCTCTCTCGAGGAGTGCATTCAACTCCTTTTATCCTTGAGCGATCTACTCGTATCCGCAACCTCTCGGTCATTTAAGATACGGATCTAGGATCGAATAACAAATCCGCGAAATATGAATTCGATACAGAATAAATCAAAGATAAATCGATAGCGAGCAAAAATAGAGGGCTTGACACGTTTTTGAGAAAATAATTAAAGTTAGCTTTATTCAAAGATTGTCTTGATCAAGTGCTAAGAAAATTAGCTACATGACATGAAAAGGGAGGTACATAAACAAGAAAACATAATTGCTAAAAGTAAATTGCTTGAAAACAAAACTAAGTTATGAATGAAAAGTACAAGAAAGAAATACATAAAAAAAGGTAAACTAAGCTACAACAAAAGCCTAAAACTTGCTCCTCATCTTCCTTCTGAGCTTCTGAACACATCTGCTATTTATAGATTTTTCTTCTTGGGAGTCACGCCCTAGGTCACGCCCGTGACTCAAATGACACGCCCGTGTTACGGGCGTGTACTTGTGAAATTCTCCAGATTTGTAGAGGACGTCGTCCTCTTTCCGTTGACTGGTTGCACGTCCCGTAACTCTTTCTGGTTTGAAAGTTATGACCATTTGAAGTTCAGCTATCCGTGACCAAAAATGTTCATTTTCTCCGTTTCAACTTCTGATCAGTCCTGCAAGCTCCAGATTATTATTCGCAGCCCAAATTGACCTAAAATATGAAAATAAAGCAATTAGAACCATAATTACTAAAATATAATTATAATCTTATTATTAATTAAATAAAAACTATATAAAAATAACTATAATTAGTGACTTATCATCAAGTCACCTCAACAGAGCCTGAGATTTTGGCCACTGACTTGTCATAACTTTTAACACCCTCCCATGCAAGATGGGGTGGATTGGGCTAGATTTTCCCTAGGATCCAAGACCAAACCCTAAGGATGATTTTGGGTGTCTAGAGTATGGCATGTGGTCAAATGACCTTGAATTGATTTGAAATTTGGTGTAGAGGACACTAGTGTAGTTAGAGTCATCTGGTAGAAATCTTAATGGATTTAGAAGATGTTAAAACCCTCAAAATCCTAACCCTAGTCTAGGGAACAACCCTTATATGAGTAGTATAAGCCACCAAAACTTAATGAAAAGTCATGAAACTAAGGTAGCATGGACTCAGAGATAGTTAGAACCTCTGATGAATTTTTTGGTAATTTAGGAGAAAAACTATTAGCACTTCCTTTGTTGTACACGAAATTGCCCTTAATGATTGTCTATTTATTCTTTTCACACTGCTCAATAGAAATCTATAAAATTTGGGCAGAAGATATTTTAGGTCAATTTACTTATACTTGAATTTTATTATAAATTTTAGTGGTATAAATTCAGTACTTTCTTCACAAGCTTGAAAAAGTGCAATTATGATCAATACATTATTCAGAGCTCATTACATGTTGGAAAATTATGAAACTTGATTTATAGTGGTATTAGATTAATATCTTTCTTTAGGAATTAATTCATAATTTTTAGATGCTTGTATACAGTACTTGCTTTACAAATCCATGAATTTGAGAACTTGGTCAATAAATTATTTAGAGCTCATTATAAGTTGGAAAATTGTGAAACTTGGGCAGTAGTATGGTGAGCTCAATTTTTAAATAAAGAAATTAATTCACAATTTTTGGTTGAAGATTTTTTGTACTTACTTCATTAACACATCAAAATGGGACATGTTTTAAAATAAACTTTAGAGTTCTATTTACTGGAAAGAAATTTATAGACCTTGGATTTACAGTAATAATGATGCCTAGTATTTATCATGATTTTGTGAAGCATTTTGTATGACTAAATAGGGTACATCATGTTCAAACTTGGGTCTTGGATTACTTAGGAAAAATTAGTTAAATTACTAATTAGGTTAGGAAAATTATGAAATTCTGGATTTAGGCTAATCATGGCATGGTAGACCCCCAATAATTATTATAGGGATATTGGATGATAATTTAGAGTACCTCCTATCATGCACATCATGTAGCGTAGGATGGTCTGTCTTTAGCAAAATTACTGAAAGCCTGCTAGTATAGAATTCAGGCTTATGGGATGGAGTTAGTTGATTGATGTTGGATAAATTAGTTGGAGTTCACCTTTAGAGGAAAGGAGGGGTAGAGTGTTGAATTGTCTAGTGTTAAGTGGTGTCCAGGATCGACGAAAGATCGTCTTTCCCGTGAAGAGGAAGAGTCAAATCACTCTAGGTTAGATTCAAAATAATATTAAAAGGGATTGGGTATTGGGTATTAACACATAATAATAAGTGCCTTGTGAAAGAGAGCTTTGAGCTTCATCCCATCATAGTTCCTAGTGCCCTTTGAGAGCCCTTCACGGGGTATGCCGGGGGCAGTCCTGGGCTAATCCAAACTGTAAGTAAAACTGAATTGCAAGAGTAACTAGCATAATTAGGGGTTCACTTTCACTCACCTCGATGTCTCGGGATGTTAGGATGGTTCACCCAGGCTGTAGGCCCGGGGGGGATTTTGGTGATGGGCAGGTTGGCACGGCGAGCTTTGGCTCAGTTATTGGATGTGACAGACGGGATAGTCCGAGGAGCTTAGGCTCGGTTGGTGATTGAGATGGACGGGATAGTCTGAGGAGCTTGGGCTTGGTGGTTGGATTCATAACTATTACATGTGCATAAAAGTATAAGGTGGTGGGTCTTCGGTATTGGAGGGTCGATGCACCGATGCCGATACGTTGACTCGACAAGTGTGGTTTAGCACTTGGCCAAATAAAGTCCGGTATGCCAGCTGGAAAGAGTACGCAGGAGTCCGCTTTGTGCACCAGCGTTGAGGAGTAGAATAGGTCTGACCGGTAGTGCAATTACTAGTTTAGAGGTTGGCGAGGCCCATCCCACCGCTTTTGTTTGCCACTACAGAGGTATCCTAGGAGGTTCGGATCCAGAAATGGGGAACTAAAGGTCTGTATACACAGAGTCGAGTGGATGAGTTGCACTTGCATGTTCACATCATTGCATAATTGCATGTCATAGTATAACCATTGCATATAACCCTGATACCTATTTGAAAGGAGGGAGTTATTCAGATCTACTCTAAAGGGGGGGGGGGTGAATAGAGTGTTTAAAAAACTTTAGACTATTTTAATCTATTCTATCAGAGTACAAAAATAGGTGATACAAATAAATATTAAAGCAGAAGAAAAACTAGAGAACTATTCTAAATATCACAGGAATTAGCAAGAGCAATAAGAAAAGGTGCAACCAGATGACACAAGAAATTATACTGGTTCCCCAAATCTGGGTACATCCACTCTTCTACCACCCTGGTAGGAATCTCTCTTAGGTTTTTGATCAGGTCACTGCCACCAAATAATATCTATTTCAAGGGAGATTTTGCAACCCTTCTGGATTTTGATCAGGTGCCGGAAAACCAACTTGAAGTCTTTTGATCAGGTGACCTCACAACCAAGAATTAATTTTGAAGGGAGTAAAAACCCTTTACACAGAGGGGGGAAGGGAAAATTTGAGTTGTCTTCTCTTTTCTCAATCAAATGAGAGAAGACTTGACAGTGATCCTGATGGAGTCAAGGCTTGTCCTATAATTTGAAGGGTTCAGGAGATCAGAGCCTTGTACAGGGTATAGGACTTGAAATCCAGAAAGCTGAGACTTATTGAGGATGATTGTCTCCACAAGCTTCCTGAATGTATTCTTGTTCTTGAAACTGAGAGCTGTTCTTATTCTTTTTCTTGCAGCCTTGAGATTTCTTTTTCAAAAGTTTGTCGACTGCTTCAAGAGATTGTGCTGAATAATAATTCTCTAGTTCTTTTATTCTCTGAGTCCCTTTCCTTTGAATAATTCCAAACTGAATTTGAAATGGTCCATATTGATTGACTGCCGGAATCACGGGAACTTGTGCAACAACTATAAGAGAATTAACTCATTTCCTTAACTGTCCCGAGAAAAGCTGTATCATAACTCTGTGAAAACCAGCAATTAATGCTTGCCAAGGAACGGCTATATTCAGAGAATATATGCATTAATCACTCAGAGTCATATAAGAAAAAGAATAAATAGTCAATAAGGAAAACAATAACTGCAGGGAATAAAATGTTGATCTGGCAGAAATCGTCGATCTGGTCCTGAGATCATCAAGCTCAAACATCCTCTATAGTCGAGCTGAGCCATGTGATCATTGACCTGAAAATTTTCTTTCCAAACTGGGCTTCACGATCGTCGAACTGAGATGGTTGAACGTCGATCTCAATCCTGAAAGTAGATCAGAGATTGTCGACCTGAGTTCTACAATCGTCGATCTCAGCATTTCGAGATTTAACTCTGAGATCGTCGAGCGCAGAATAAAGATCGTCGATCTCTCTTCAGAGATCGTCGAACGACTTTTTACTTAGAATTTTTTTTGCCTTGTTCACTCTCAGCTGTCTTCTAAGTCTCTGATGTCTTGGTCTTGTCTCACTGTGTTAATGACCTGGCCGACACCTAAGACACTAAATTAGACCCTGGATATACAATATGGGTCTAACTTAGCCTAGATTAGTGAACCTATCCCAAATACAAACTAGGGATCCAACAATCTCTCCCTGTTTGGGTGAGGTCACTAAACAACAAAAAAAGAAAACAACAGGAAAACTAAACAGCTATATCTGTCATGAAATATAAGAAAAGTTAAACAGATATTTACAAAGAAAAATACAGACACAAAAAGAAAATAGTTACTAAGACTTGTCTGAAGCTGGCTTAGTAAATTCATTTTTTATTTTTGGATCTACTGCTTGCTGTCTTGTCATTTTCAAGTCTGCTTCACCCAGAACTTTAATTATAGCTGCTCTGGGAACAACTGCCTTAGTATGTACCTGCATATAAGCATTAGCATCAAAGATATTCTTATTAATATCAAATTGTTCCATCTCTTTCTCCCTATACTTAGACATAGTCAATAATTGAGAGGGATCAGTTCCTTCTTTTCTAGCTTTGTTTTTTTGGGAAAGACCAATCAACTCATGAAACCTAGCCATCCTGAAGTTAGGATCAAGCTCAGGTTCATATTGAGATGATTCTTCTTTAGAGTCATGAGAGCTCTTCTGAAACTTCCTGTGCTTGATTGATTGTTCTTGGAATTTTGTTTCTGTTGTTGTATGTTGAGAATGACTGTCATGAAGGTTTGGAGGAGATCTGACTTGACTAATTTTTTTAGGAATTCTGAATCTCCTGCTAGAATCTGAAATATCTTCTCTATCAGCCTGATCATTCTGTCTACCTCTCCTTCTTGAATAGCCCCTTGAATAAGACCTGGATGGTCTGCTGTGAGAGTGAGGAGCATAAGAAGTCTACTGATAGGAGGAGGTAGTAGCCCTAGAAGCAACATTTCCACTAGCACCTGCTGAAGGAGGAGGAGGAGGAGGAGGTGGATCCTTCTTGAAAACTTTGATAGGAGAGGAGCCAATCTTTCTCCTTTTCTTCTGATCCTTCATCTCATTCTTTGAAAATCTCATCCAGTGAAGAGTAGTTGATGTGAGAGTAATATCGTGCCTGATGAATTAAGGAATGTCATCTTGAGGATTAGACTTAGACACTTCCTTCACTGGAGCTTTTCTTTTCTTGGTCACTTTCTTCTTCTTGTTGACATCTGGATCTGAGTCTGAATCTAAATCTGAATCATTATCAGATGAGCCTGGGGGATTATCATACAAATCATCAATCTCTTTGATATCTGAAAGTTCTTCAGCTGCATCAGCAGCCATAATTTCATCCAAGTCTGGGATTGGAGAAGTAGAACATGCATAGGTTGGAGGAGAGAAGGACTTGGGCACTGGACTCTCAACCTCTGGCATACTGATCAGCTCAGGCACTGGAACTGCAGAAGGAGCTGCAGAAGGCTCAGGCTCAGGAGCTTCACAGAGCTCAGACACTAGAACTGTAGAAGGAGCTATAGAAGGCTTAGGATCAGGAGCTGTCAAGAGCTTAGGCACTGGAGGAGCAAAACTCTAAAGAAGCTGAAGTAATAGATCTTTGCTCACAGGAGCAGTATAACATACTATATCTGAACAAAATTGAAAAGCAGCAGGGGGAGAACAATCTCTATACACAAGATCAAAAGAGCTTAGAACTGACGTCAGTTCAAAAGCTGGAGAGATGAAAAAATCTCCATGAAGAATGTCCAATGGTTCTTCAGGGATTTCAATGTCGTCTTCAAAAATGCAATAACTTCTGCATCAGGAATATCAATATCTGCATTCTCTGTATCTGCCAAAACTGTATCTACAATTTCTGTATCTATAACTATCAAACCTGTGTCTGCCTCTGCCAAAACCGTGTCTGCCTCTGCTGTTGCAACTACTGTAGGAGGAGGGACTTCTTCACTGGACATCTCCCCTGCCTGGTAGTAGTAATTTCTGCTTCCAGGCCCCTAGATGAAGAAGGGCCAGAAAAAGAGGCAACAAAGGAATTAAGAGAAGCTAGTAGAGGGGCAATGATATCCTCTATAATGTCTTTGATGGTAGGGGTGAGGAGGGCAATTAGAGCAGACAGAGAGGATGATGTAGATGGAAGAGAGGAAGTGGAATGACCATAAGCTGTGCAGATGTTGGAGATGGTAGATTGAGTGGAGGATTCAAGGATAGACACTTGTGCTAGATGGGGGGAAACATGAGGTGAGGGTTCATGAGAAGGTAAATGAGTTGGTAAAGAGAAATGAAGATCAAAAGTTGGTGAGGTTTGGATAGAGATATTGATGGAGGGGATCTCTTCTAGATAATTTGGTAGAGGAGACAAAGGATTAGGAGTTCCTGGAGGAGGGCTTTGAGGTGGAGTTAGTTGATGTGGCAAAGGGGAAGTTGGTCTAGCCGGGGAAGGAGGGATCTATGGATCATCTTCTCTAGGGTGAGGAGTGACTGGAGCCATCCTTGTGTCCTCAAAAACCCTGTGGGTGGAGGGAGCCCTAGTGGGCTTTGAGATAGTCCTCTCCCACTTCCAAAGAGAGCTGGGGTCAGCCTCTTGGAAGCATTGATGAATGTTGTTGGGGATGTCAACAACTTAGGGCATTTTTCAGTGAGAAAAATCCCTAAAATTCTGCCAAGAGAGACCTCTCTCTTGTTTGCTTTCTTCCTAATCAACTCAAACAACACTTCAGCCCAATTCACTGATTTCTGGTTAACCAAGGCACTCATCAAAAGAAACTGGTGCCTGGATATATTATCATGGGCAATGTGCTTCCCACAACACTTTTCCCACAATATCTGCCAAGAACTTGTATTGAGGAGACAAGTTCTTTTTCAGAAGATTGCTAGGGTTTGCCTTAGCATGACCCATTTTGACAAGCATGGCAGTAAAATCCTCTTTATCCAAATCAATATCATCTTATCCATTAATAAAGCCGAAAATTTTTGTAAGAACGACAGGGGTTAGATGTACCTCCTGTCCAGAAATAGTTCCTATTATTGTCTGTCCGTCTGAAGAAGAGGTATAAGCCCATTCTTTAATTTCTTATACAGGTAACTTCATCCTGGTCGTCAAAAACTTCTGTAACTTTGGTGCATCAAATAACTTCAACACATCCTGAAACATCTGATCACTATGCTTGAATGAATCCAGATCAATATCAAAGCCTGAATCGAACTTCATGCTGGACACAATCGCCGCCTGAATTGCCATTGGAGAGTTCCTGCAGAGAAAATGAAGATCAAGTGCAAAAGGGAAATGGAAAGCGCGGGACTATTTTCGTCTAAACCCTAGTTTATAAGGTTTAAGAAAACGAAGAGACTGGGTTAGCCAAGCGTATTAACTACTAAAAATGACTTCAAAACCAAGGTTGGCGAAGTATTTTAATATAAAATGAGTTCGGTAACCTCAGATCGAAGAGAAGGAATAAATCGTTGATCTCAGTTCGACGATAAATTCTCTGAAACAAAAAATCGTCGATCTCTGTTCGACGATAATTATTTCACTAAGAAGTGATCGTCAATCTCTGTTCGACGTTCAAATTCACAAGATGTTAGCAGATCGTCGATCTCAATTCGACGATCTGTCAACAAATTATCGAGCTCAGATAGAAAGTCAAATAATCTCATCTCCATTAATCATACCTAGCTGATTCATGAAGAATAGATGTTTCTTTTCATCCAAGGGTTTGGTGAAAATATCTGCCCTTTGCAAATCAGTAAGGATGAAGGTGATATTGATTTTCTTTTTGTCTACACACTCCCTAATGAAATGATGTCTTACATCTATATGTTTAGTCCTAGAATGATGGACTGGATTCTGTACTATAAAAATAGCACTAGTACTATCACAAAATATAGTTTAATTATTTAAGTTGTATCCATAGTCTAGTAGCTGATTTTGTATCCATAGCATCTGAGAACAGCAACTGCCAGCTGCTATGTACTCAGCTTCTGCAGTTGATGTAGACATAGATGTTTGCTTTTCACAAAACCAAGAGACAAGCCTAGCACCAAGGAACTAGCATGTTCTAGAGGTACTTTTCCTGTCTACTATACATCCAACAAAGTCAACATCTGAGTATCCAGTCAACTCAAATTCTGAATTTGCAGGATGCCAGAGTCCTAGATTTGGGCAACTCTTTAGATATCTCAAAATCATTTTTAATAAAATAAGGTTGGATTCTTTAGGATTCACCTGGAACCTAGCACAAAGAAATGCGGCAAACATTATATCTGGCTTACTTACTGTGAGATATAGCAGAGACCCAACAATGGCCCTATATAATTTCTGATCAATAGGTTTCCCTTGCTCATCAAAATCAATCACAGCATTGACAGCCATGGGTGTTTTCTTAGCTGAGGCACTAGACATCCAAAACCTTTTGATTAACTCATTAGCATACTTGGATTGGGATAGGAAAATGCCATCAGGTGCCTGCTTGACTTGGAGACCAAAGAAGTAGGAGAGCTCACCCACACTGTTCATCTGAAACTTTGAATGCATAAGGTTTGAAAACCTTTTGCATAGTTTGGGATCAGTAGAACCAAATATAATATCATTTACATATATTTGTACTAACAATATTGTATCATGATGATGTTTAACAAATAAATTCCTATCTACTATGCCTCTAAAGAATCTATGTTCTAACAAGAAGCTAGCAAGGGTCTCATACCAAGCTCTTGGAGCTCGCTTAAGACCACAAATAGCTTTATGCAACCTATAAACAAAAGAAGGTTGAGTTGGAGAGATAACACCTGGTGGTTGATCAACATAGACTTCTTCTTTCAGTTCTCCATTCAGAAAAGCACTTTTAACATCCATTTGATAGACTTAAAATTTTTGAGAAGAAGCATAGACCAAGAAGATCCTGATTGCCTCTAACCTTGCCACTGGAGCAAAGGTCTGATCATAATCAATGCCTTCTTCCTGCATATACCCTTGAGCAACAAGCCTAGCCTTGTTCCTTATGATTGCTCCTTGTGCATCCATCTTGTTTTTGATCACCCATTTTGTTCCAATTACTGGGTAGTTCTCTTGTCTTGGGACCAAATCCCAAACTCTATACCTCTCAAATTGGTTGAGCTCCTCTTATATTGTAAGGATCAAGTGGGGATCTTGCTCTACATCTTGAATGGATTGAGGTTCAACTTGAGAAATGAAGCAGGCATGCATCAAATCCTGGTGGAGCTGATGTCTAGTCTGCACACCTGCTGATATGTACTTGAGATACAGGATGATCTCTAAGTGTGACTAAATCAGCAGGAAGAGTTGGCTGCTCAACAACTGGTGGAGCTAATTCCTCTTGTGGAATTATTTCAGCTACTGGGACACTATCAGTTTTCTCACTGATATCTTCATCACTGCCTTTAGCTATTTATGGAAATGATGGTGTAAAACCTCAAGATAGAGTGTCACAACATCCAAATTCTCACACAAAGTAGGTACCTACAAGTTCTGACTGGTAGAAGTATTCTTCTCCTTATAAAACATATTAGTTTCATCAAAAGATACATGTACAGACTTTCTATTTTCAAGGTAGATTTGTTATAGAACCTATAAGCCTTGCTTACTTGGGAATATCTTAGAAAAATTCCCATTTCAGACTTGGCTTCAAACTTTCTAGTGTATTTTCTGTTGTTAATATGAATGTAACAAACACAATCAAATACTCTAAAATAATCTACTTTAGGTTTCTTCCCTTTGAGTAGCTCATAGGGGGTCTTAGCCTTTAGCTTATGTATTAAACTTCTATTCAGGACATGGTTAGCTGTGCTCACTGCCTCTGCCCAAAAGGAAAGGGTCAAGTATGCATCAGCAAGTAATGTACCTGCAGCTTCAATCAGGGTTCTATTTTTCCTTTCAGCTAACCCATTTTGTTGAGGTGTTCTAGGAGCAGAAAAACATTACCTGATACCTTCCTTCTCACAGAACTCTTGTATAAGAAGAGACTCAAACTCAGTACCATTATCAATTCTGATCAATACAACTTGAGTAGAGAACTCACTCTGTATGCACTTGAGAAAATCTGTAAGAACCTTGAAGTTATAAGACTTATTTTTCAAGAAGAACACCCAAGTGAACCAGGAGAAGTCATCTACAATAACTAAGGTGTAAGACTTCCCTCATAGGATTTGTACAACAATGGGTCCAAAAAGATCCATGTGAAGCAAATACAAAATCCTAGGTTAGTCACTCTTATTAATGGATTTGAAACTATTTTTAGTTTGCTTGCCTAGTTGACAAGTCCTGCACAGGCTTTCCTTCTTATAGGGCTAAGAAGGCAATCCTCTTACAAGGTTGTCCTTAGATATCCTAGCAATGTATTTTAGATTTACATGTCCTAGTCTCCTATGATATAATTCATTTTCATTACATGATTGGTTAAATAAACATATTTCATTTATGCCTGAATTGAAGTTAACAATATAAATGTTACCTACTCTAAAACTAGATAAAACTACTATGTTGTTAGCTTAAGAAATAATGCAAGAGGACTGATTAAAAGTTACCTGAAATCTTTCATCACAAAGCTGACTAATGGAGATCAAATTATGCTTCAATCCACTTACACATGCAACCTTTTTGAATGTGACAGCTCCTATCCTGATTTCTCCATAGCCTTTAGTCTGGCCAAAGTTGAAGTCACCAAAAATAACCTTAGGTCCTAGCTTTGACTTATAGTTGGATAAGTTGTCCTTCCATCCTGTCATGTGTTTTGAGCACCCACTGTCCAGATACCATTGCTGGTTGTATGGTGGATAGTTCTTCACCTGCAATAATCAAAAGATTAATTGTTCTCGACCCAGGTTACCTTGGGTCCTTTGTTTTCTTGATAAGAAAAACTTGAGATAATAGAAATGGTTGGCTGAGATTTGTAGCCTAGTGGATGGTATCTCCTAGGTGGAATTTCCCAAAGGGTGAAAGGAGTGATTGTTTGTCTTTTCTGATTAGGGTTTCTGTTATGGTTAAAGGTTTTATTAATTCTCACTGGGTTCGACGATTGGAAGTGAGATCGTTGATCTGAGTTCGACTACATGGGTTGAGATTGTCGATCTCTGCTCAGAGAAGGATAATATTCATTCTCTGTGCCCCACGTTCATCGATCTCTACTCGAAGATCCATACAGAAGTCATCGATCGTAGTAAGATGATTGATTATAGTAGACATTTTCGTTCAAGGATCGTCGACCTGGGTTCGACGATTTGTTCACATTTCATCGATCTGAGTTCGACGAAAACTGTTGAACATTGTTTTTGTTTTGATTTTGTCTATTTCTATTTTTTTGTTTGTTAGGTTTGTTCTTATTTGCAGTTGAGGGTTTCTCATAGATTAGTTCTTTACCTTTTTTAGAGATGAATTTTACTGGGGTCCTTAGTGCATTTTTCTGGACCAGTGGGGGTTGGCTTGATGAAGCACCCAAGCCCAGTTTGCCAGTGAGTCTAACATTAACAGTGCTTGTAATGTCCATCAGCTTGAGGCTTCTCCCATTAAGAGATTCTTCAAGTTGCCTTGCCTCAGCTAGTTCAGTTTTCATTTTAATTATCTGTTCATTTGCAAGAGTAATTTCATCTTTTAATTTATGGTTTTCTGTAACTAAACTTCTTTGCTCATTCAATTTCTCTCTAAGTTGTTTAATTTCCTTTTCTTAACTAATTAGGTCCATCTACATAGTTTTGAATTCATGTACAAAATCTTTAGAATTAAAGTCAAAAGAAGAGAGTACATGATCCACTTCTGAAAGTGGTTGATCATCATCTGATGAATCTTCTCCTGAATGAGTGCAGGAAGCATAATTTGCCATTAGACATACTTCCTTTGCCTTTGCTTCCTCCTTATCTTCATCACTGGAGCAAGAGGATTAGGAATCCTCTTCAGTATCACTCCAGGTTTCTGCCACAAAGCCTTTCTCTTTCCTCTTATGCTTGCTTGAGGAAGGCTTACTGTATTTCTGTCTTATGGAGTCCTTGTCCTTTCTTTTCTCCTTTTTTTGATTCTCTGGACACTTAGAGATGTAGTGTCCAGGTTTCCTGCAACCAAAATAAACAACCTCTTTAGTTGGTGTTTTGTCATACCTAGGTTTATCTTCTTGTCTGGTTGACTTCTTCCTGAAGTATCTTTTTCTCATCTTGTAGAATCTCTTTGCTAAGAGACTCAAGAACTCTTCATTAACAGCAAGAGCTGTTGTTTCTTCTATAGCCTTAAAAGCAATGTTCTGCTCTTTCCTAACTGGAGTAGAGACCTTATGCTCTGCCTCCCTAGTCTTGGTCAAGTGCTGAAAGGATTTGAGCTTTCCCAGAAGTGTTTCTGTGGAAATTTCTGAAATACTTCTGGCATCTTTGATAGGCCAGATTCTTATGTCCCAAGAATTGGGAAAACACATAAATATTTTTTCATTGATCTCTGTCAGTGAAATGTCCTTGTCCAATGTTCTTAGTTCACTGATTATGGCACTCAGTCTGCCATACATCTCTTCAACTGATTCAACATCTTCCTTTCTGAAGTTCTCACACTTAGAGATAAGAAGGGATCTTCTGTATTTTCTTTCTTCCACTGAACCTTCCACCATTTGGTTCAAATAATCCCAGATGTCCTTTACTGATGTGCAGTGAGCAACCATTTGGAAAATGTCATCTGACATAGTTTGGGCCAGCATGTTCATGGCCTTGGCATCTGTAATTTTTTCTTTCTTTTGAGCATCAGTCCAAGTTGGTGGTAGTACCGCATGAGTGTCAGTAGATGTAGAAGCAACTTTAGTTGGTTGAGGGGGACCTGTCAAAATTGAGTTAAAAATATCTTCATCAATTGAGTTCATATAAAGTCTTATTCTTGCCTTCCAGATACTGAACTTATTTAAGTTATAGATTGGAGGTCTGGTTCTTGCATAATCCTTGTTCTGTGCTAGGTGATAAATGAATAGCTAAGGAAAAGAAAATCTGAATAAGCAGGGATCTTGATTCAAGTGTTAGCTTGTACAACCAAAAAACCACAAGCCTCTGATACCAATTGAAAGGAGGGAGTTATTCAGATCTACCCTAGAGGGGGGGGGGGAATAGAGTGTTTAAAAAACTTTAGGTTGTTTTAATCTATTCTATCAGAGTACAAAAATAGGTGATACCAATAAATATTAAAACAGAAGAAAAACTAGAGAACTATTCTAAATATCACATGAATTAGCAAGAGCAATAAGAAAATGTACAACAAGATGACACAAGAAATTATATTGGTTCCCCAAATCTGGGTATATCCACTCTTCTACCACCCTGGTAGGAATCACTCTCAGATTTTTGATCAGGTGACTGCCACCAAATAATATCTATTTCAAGGGAATTATTGCAACCCTTCTGGCTTTTGATCAGGTGCCGGAAAACAAACTTGAAGTCTTTTGATCAGGTGACCTCACAACCAGGAATTACTTTTGAAGGGAGTAAAAACCCTTTACACAGAGGGGGGAAGGGAAAAGTTGAGTTGTCTCCTCTTTTCTCAAGCAAATGAGAGAAGACTTGAGAGTGATCCTGATGGAGTCAAGGCTTGTCCTGTGATTTGAATGGTTCAGGAGATCAGAGCCTTGTACAGGGTATAGGACTTGAAATACAGAAAGCTGAGACTGATTGAGGATGATTGTCACCACAAGCTTCTTGAAAGAATTCTTATTCTTGAAACTGAGAGATGTTCTTGTTCTTTTTCTTGTAGCCTTGAGATTTTTTTTAAAACTCCGTCGACTGCTTCAAGAGATTGTACTGAATAATAATTCTCTAGTTCTTCTATTCTCTGAGTCCCTTTCCTTTGAATAATTCCAAACTAAATTTGAAATGGTCCACATTGATTGACTGTCGGAATCACGGGAACTTGTGCAACGGCTATAAGAGAATTAACTCATTTCCTTAACTGTCTCGAGAAAAGCTGTATAATAACTCTGTGAAAACCAACGATTAATACTTGCCAAGGAACGACTATATTCAGAGAATATATGCATTAATCACTAAGAGTCATATAAGCAAAAGAATAAACAGTCAATAAGGAAAATAATAACTGCAGGGAATAAAATGTTGATCTGGCAGAAATCGTCAATCTGGTCCTAAGATCGTCAATATAAAACATCCTCTATCGTGGAGTTGAGCCATGTGATTGTTGACCTAAAAATCTGCTTTCTAAATTGGGCTTCACGATCGTCGAACTGAGAAGGTTGAACGTCGATCTCAATCCTGAAAGTATATCAGAGATCGTCGACCTGAGTTTAGTAATCGTCGATCTCAGCATTTAGATATTTAACTCTGAGATAGTTGAGCGCAGAACGAAGATCGTTTATCTCTCTTCAGAGACCGTCGAACGACATTTTACTTAGAAATATTTTTTCCTTGTTCACTCTCAGCTGTCTTCTAAGTCTCTGATGTCTTGGTCTTGTCTCACTGTGTTGATGACCTGGCCGACACCTAAGACACTAGACTAGACCCTGACTATATAATATGGGTCTAACTTAGCCTAGATTAGTGAACCTAGCCCAAATCAAACTAGGGATCCAACACTATTGTATAAGGAGGTATGGGATGCTTTATACAATATGCTCTGCAGAACGACCCCTTGGTTTATAAGTTCGCACGAGCGTGCTTATAAGTTAAGGTTTTATTTCAATAGATTTATATATTGTGCTTGCTAGAAAATCGACACCCTAACGTATAAATTGGTATGAGACTTTTTATACACTAGGAGCCTTGCAAAAGATCCTTTGACTTATGTGCTTTCATATAAGTTAAGGTTACGTATTTCTTAGTTTACCTTTTATATATTTCCTTCCTTTCTTTATATGTTTATATATAATTACTAGTCTAGTTCTGTCATCATCTGCTTTAGCTATTCTCCACTATCATGTCCTCTCCTTTCTTTCACCCCGCTCGGTGCCTAGGAGCAATGGGGGAAGGGGCGGGGGATGATAGGGCTTAGTCTTTTAGACTAACAGTTTTCGAACCACATCATTTTAGAGGACCGTGGAGCCCAACATGGAGGAGCAGCCTCGAAGGTCGGCACGCTTAGAGATGGGGAAGCCTAGTACCGGAGTTCAGACAGCTAGGACTGTGAGTCCCTGCCGCTAGTAGTTTATTAGTTTTGCTTCCGTTTGAGAGACTCTTGTAGTGAGGATTTGATGTATTGGGCATGAGCCCTAATTATAGTATTTTATTATTTCTGTGGACTCTCCCTTCGTGGAAATATTTTATGATATGTGATTCCTGTAGACTTTCTTCTTTATTTGGCTACTGTCTTGTGATCGAATCGGCCGGCAGGATTGGCATTTTGTAGTGGCGACCTTCCCATGTGTGAAGGTGTCACCACAAAGCGGCGGTTCTGGGCCTAAGACCCCAGTGTTTGAAAAGAAAAAAGGGGGGGGGGTCTTACAACTTCCCCCAGCGATGGGATGAAATCGTCGCCGTCCATCCTCGACGATGAGATGGATGGCGGGGATTTCCTCTCCCCTCACCTCTATTTCTGTGCCCCCCATAGCGGATCTACGGCTGATCCACCATGGGCATATAACGACACAAGACATCGCCCGGCTCAATCTCAGCCGTGGAATTTTTGTTGATCAGCTATTTGCAGACCAAAATACACAGTAAGGTTGTGGATTTTTTGGGCCAAATCAAGACCCCTGGGGGCAAAATGGTCGACATGAAAATTGTTCCTCCCAATGAGTACTCCCTCCACAACAATTTTGAGAATATTTGAAAATGATTTGGGGTTTTTAAAAGCTTAAACAAAGTTTATTTGGCCAAAATAAGGGCCCAAAATGGCTCGGAAAATTATGAAAAATTTTCTAGGCTTATTTTATATCACTTTAGAAGTTGTATTAAAATTTTATGGTATGGTGATAAAAATCGACATGTTTCCAAATTTCTGGGATCTAGGGTCGCACTCAAAATTTATTTTGCTCTTCCTCCTCAAAAACGAAAATTAGAGCGCGTGACCACTCTCCCTAAATTGGATATTAAATTTAAATTGCTTACCAATGAGAGTGGCTTGGGCAAGAGGCCACGCTCTAAACATTCGGAGATTTAATGAAACCACTAAGCGCTACGACCTTCGGGTACTTGGGCAGACTCAGAGAATAGAATACGAGTCGTGTGTTGCTAATCATTCTCAGCGAATAACAAGAATGTAACCCCCAAAAGAATCTTGATCTGATTAAGCCGTAATATAAAAGACGCAACAAAATTAACAGATCTGACTCATAAATATAAATGAAGGAAATATTGAAAATGAAGAAGGAATTGTAAATGCCTCTTGTAAACTGCGAAGGAACAAAAATTACCTCCTAAGAACGGAGATGGAGCTAAAGCCTCCTAAATGGAGTGACTGGACTACTAATCCTTTTCTTTATGATTAATCCAATCTCATACTGGTCAAGCTCATTTCATTTCAGTACTTTCAATTCAATACTACCCTAGTCTCGTACTGGTCAAACTCATTTCAATACTTTTAATTCAGTACTACTCCAGTCTCGTACTGATCAAGCTCATTTCATTTCAGTACTTTCGATTCAGTACTACTCCAGTCTCGTACTGGTCAAGCTCATTTCATTTCAGTACTTTTAATTCAGTACTACTCCAGTTTCGTACTGGTCAAGCTCATTTCATTTCAGTACTTTCAATTCAATACTACTCCAGTCTCGTACTTGTCAAGTTCATTTCATTTTAGTACTTTCAATTCAGTACTACTCCAGTCTCGTACTAGTCAAACTCATTTCATTTCAGTACTTTCAATTCAGTACTAATCAAGTCTCGTACTAGTCAAGCCCATTTCAGTACTTTCAATTTAGTACTACTCTAGTCTCATACTGTTCATGCTCATTTCATTTCAGTGCTTTTGATTCTACTCCAATTTCGTACCGGTCACATTTCAATATGCAGCATTAATTGTTAGTGGTTTAAATTACTGCAATTTACTATTATAGGCACGGGTCCTGCTCTAACGAGCAGTTGTATTTTGAGTTTAAGCCTTAGCTGTGGATAACCGGAGTTGAGGGGTTCCTCCAGGGTTAGCATCAAATAAGTGCCCCACACTCCTTGTCGAAAGTTGAGCTGAGCGTCGCTGCCTGAAGGTTAATGTCTAGTAGGGCTGGCCGTCGCAGACCCGATGCGTATTAGAATAAAAATAGATTGATTGTTTGAAAATTGCTTGCGAAAAAATTGTGGCGAGTCAATCCCTTCCGCAGACCGTTCGTACCGATACGGGAAGGTCGACGACTCAAGGGGACAGGGAGATGGATACCACGGGTGACCATCCGTTATGTCGTGTTCCCCGATGGGTTTTCCTCCACTAGTTAGCCAAAATACTGCAATGCCGGATGTTGCTCACATCCAATGGTACATAGAGTTGTACGTTGGGGCATAGGGATGTGTTGTTCGACCACCCCCAAAAGTGGTAGGGCTGGCCACTTTCACCAACGTCCATATTGATGAGGCCCGCGGGGCTAGCTACCCTGCTTGAAAAGAAGCGGCCCACACTATGTCGACATAGGATGTGTGTGCGCAGCTGTGAATGCCTGCGATCGGATATAGAAGGTGTATTTCTGGAGTGTTGGTGTACTAGTAGAGCCCTTTTCATAACGGGTGTTAACGTTGCTTCCATTTCAGTTATGCTACGTTTCTTTTATTACAACTCCTAGATTCAACACTGTGTTAACCCTCTCATACTTTGGCTATCTTATACTACTGGGTGCGTGTGTTCTCATCTTCAGGTTATGGATTCGGAGAGGAGATTTATTTCTACTTAGCCCTGTGACTAACGGTTATTTAAATGACCATTCACAGGAAATGGAGCACCGTAGTGATCCCCTGCCACATGAGAATGGACCAGCAGTTAGGACTACTCAAACCGAAGCACCACCGACGTCTCAATAGTTTCGATACATGAGTACCAGTGAGCAGTATAGAGATGGAGAATGAGGGTTCGGTGTAGAACTCATATAGCCTGCGGGCTTATATAAATATATAGGCTAAAGCCTTGTACCCATGGAAATATTATACTATTATATATATATAAGTGTTCTCCTATTAATGCTTCCACAATTCTCTAATATGTTGTGAATGTTGTGATTCAAGCCGAGCTAGGCGGCCAACCAGTGCTTAGCAGAGTGGGTCGTTACCCCTTAAGGATTACTGGTTGGATGTCTTTCTCTCGTATGATCCCCTCCGGCCCAACCCGGGGCAAGGGTTGGGGGGGGGGGTCTTACAAATGGATCAGAGTGATCACGATTCATCCTTATGGAGTAGTCTCAGGATTCCCTTGCCCCTCGCTTCGTTCCTCGATTCACGACGAACCTTGCAGCGAAAGCCTGGTGGACCCTAGTGGGAGGCTTAGGGATTCTAGACTATACGTTAGTAAGCCCGTATGCCATTATTTTCTCTTCGTCGGTCGTTTTTGCAAATTTACCCTACTTTTTCAAAGTACTGACACTCTTTCCTGTTACTTCTCCAGATACCGGAGTACAGTAATGGGCGGTCCTCTTCTAGAGGATATGTTCCTGCCACCCAACCTCCATACCCAGTCGCCCCCACAGTTTACCATTTGCAGGGACCGACTTGGGACAAGCACTGACGGCCATCCTGGCCACCTTTTAAACAGCCTTGGCACAGCCACCACGGGAGATGATGGCGCCTGCCGATTTGTTGACAACCTTTTGAGGACTGAGGCCTCCCACTTTCATAGGCACGGAGACTGCCATCCAGGCAGAGGAGTGGTTGGAGCGTGTGGAGGAGCTTCTAGTAGGCACGATGTGCCCAGTAGTAGCCACAGTCTCATTGGTAGTGACCTTATTAGAAGGATACGTTAGGGATTGGTGGAAAGCGGCCAGCCGCTCGACCTTTAGAGGATGACCGATGAGTGATATATTATGGGGAGAGTTCTCGGAGGCCCTGCTGGAGTTCTTTATTACAGACGCAGACCGAGCTATTATGCATGAAAGTTTCCTACACATCACACAGGGAGATCAGACTGTGCCTGAGTATGAGAGGGATTTCATACACCTGGCATGCTTTGCCAGGAATTTGGTTGCCTCCAACAGGAATAGAGCTTCCTGATTCTACCAAGGCCTACATGATGACCTAAGGCAGGCTCTGATTATGATCTCTCAGTCTACCTTCCACACCATATCCACTCATGCAGTGGCGCTAAAGTTGGACCAGTAGATGGTAGCCTAACAACACAGAGGACATGTCGAGGCCCCTAGAGGTCTGAGACGAGACAGAGGAGCTTCTCCCCACTGACAGGATAGAGGGTGCAGGCAGAGGCACCGTAGACAGCCTTATGGGCGCCCACCAGTACCACCAGTGCCCCCAGCCCTACAACAGGATGTCAGACCACCTCCAGCACCGCAGCCCACACCAGTAGTCCGACATGATGTTCCCTTCGCAAGGAACTGCTTCTTGTGTTAGCAACCAGGAAATATGAGGGCCTTCTACCCACAGGCAGCAGGAAGGCCAGGGCTAGGAGCTTGAAAGTGGAGGATAAGATCAGTCTAACTCTAGAGGGGGAGGGGGGGGTGAATAGAGTTTATTAAAATAATTCTTCAAAATAAAACTTTGCAGAGGAAGAGTTAAGTTAATATAGTATGTGTATTGTGCTGCAGTAATAAAACAGAAGTAATAATAAAAAGAAAACAAAAGATTCACAGCACACAGCAAAGAATACACACAAGCAACCAAACACAAGAATCTATAGTGGTTCCCCAATCAACCTGGGTACATACACTCTTTTACCACCCTTGGTAGGAATCCACTCAGGATGAGTTGATCAGGTGTCCTGGCACCAATGAGCTTTTGATAAGGTGCTCAAAAACCAAATCTAGATTTTTTGATAAGGTGTCTTGCCACCACTGAGTTTTGACAAGGCTCTCAGAACCAGATTCAGAACTTTTGAAGGGAGTTTTGATAACCCTTTTATAGTAGGAAAAGAAAAAGGAAGAGGTGAAGTTGTCTTCTCTGTCTCAATCACTGAGAGAAGACTTAGTGGATTGATTGTGTTGTCAAAGCTCCCCCTGAGATGTAGATGGTTCAGGAGTGAGAGCTTTGTTAGGGTGATAGGCATTCAGAAGCTTCAGATCTCCAGCAGAGGCTGAAATATTATGTGTCTGGAGTCTTTGATGTTGAAGCTATGAACACTTTTCAGTATGCTAATTTTCAATCTAACTCTTCAGGATTGATCACTTGATTTTTTTTCTCTGAGTTGATCTCACTATCTGTGTATGTCTGTATTGAGTGTTTGTGTGTAATCCTGCTCTTTATCTGCTAATGGATATTTTATTCTCTGATGATCCTCTGTCCAAGATAGCCGTTAGCAGTCATAAATGTCTTCCGTGAATATTTTGTCTTCTGGAGGAAAGTCCAATAAACATTCTCTGAGAAATCCCTTGAAACTTGCTCCAGAATAAATGAAAATGGCTAACAAATCTCTTGAAATAAATGCTGAGAGAATTTGAAAAATATTCCAAAAGCTGACTGAATTTGAATCCTTAAAGTCATTGATCTCTCAGAAAAACGTCGATCTGAGCTCTACGATCGTCGAATTGAGCTCAGAGATTGGATTGAACATCAGACAGAAAACGTCGAACTGAGCTCGAAGATCGTCGACCGGAGCTCGGTGAATTGGAAACAAGCTGAAGGCAGATCGTCGATCTGAGCTCGAAGATCGTCGACCTGAGTTTGACGACTTAGCAGAGTTGAGCTCAGAGATCGTCGAACAGAGTTCGACATTTCGTCGACCTGAGCTCGACAAAAATTGTCTTTGTCTCAGCTCTAAGTCTTGATCCTTGAATGGTCCAGGGGGCAGCTTCAAACCTAAGTTCTAAGCCCTAGACTCATTCTAACTTGACCTTTTAAACTATACATCTAGGTCAAACTGATTCCCTAAAAACATAGAGATCCTTGCCCATATTAGTAATAGGGTGTTCCAACAATCTCCCCTTATTTGGGTTAGGATTACTATTTACAGAACTCAGTAATAAATACAAAAGCAAATACAGAAAAGCAAAATATTAAAGCAATAGAGCAGAACATGCAGCATAGCAGCATTCAGATAGAATATCAGCAAGTGTTTTAAAATGAATGTACTATCTGCTTACAGAGATCACTTCTTTTCACTTCCTTTCTTAAATAAGATTTCCCTGTTGGGATTGAGAGCCTCTTTCTTTAACCTTCTGTCATCATCTGCACCTAAGGAGGTTTGAGATCTTGGCCTGGGAACCACAGCCTCAGGATGCAGTTTCATGTAATCCACTGGGTCAAAGAACTTCCTTGAAGCATATCTTTCCAGTTCTACCTTCCTTTGCTCTGACAAGGTAGTGATGTTGGAAGTGTCTTTTCCTTGCTCTCTGGCCTTCTTCAACTGATCTAAGGCAGCAAGTTCTTTCATCCTAGCAGTCCATGATAAAGGATTATTCTCTGGATCTTCAAAAGGGATTGCAGGTTCATATCTATTAATAGTTTCTGAAGCAGTAGAAGTCCTTGTATCAACAGTTTCTCTGAGTTTATAAGGGAAAGGACCTTGAGTTGAGTCCATATGTCTCTGTCCTTCCCTTTGTTGTCTTGATTGAATCCTGTGTTCTCTCTGATTACCTCTGTATTGTCCCCTTCTGGACTGATAACCTCTTTGATATTGCCCTCTGGGATGATATCTCTGTGAAGATTGGGAGGAGCTTTGCTTTGGAGCAGAGGTTTGAGAAGCATAGCCTCCACCTGATCCTGAATCTGGAGGAGGAGGAGGAGGAGGCTAAAACTGGGATGATCCTTTCTCATACTTATCCAACTTTCTTCTTTTCCTCATGGCCTTTAGCTGGTTTTTAGAATATTGCATCCAAGATTCAGTTATCTGGCAGTCATGTAGAATATAATAGGGTATGTCATTAGCATCCTTGGCCTTTGCAGGAGGGACCTTCATCATGGCCTTACTTCTAGCTTTCCTTTTCCTAGCAATAGTGCCAGCAAAGTAATCAGATTCTGTATTGAATTGATCACTTTCAGAACTCTGTGGTCTGTCATACAAATCATCTATACTTTTGATGTATTCCTCTTGAACTTTTGATTTCACAGTATCAACAGGGGCAGGAGGTGTTGATACAACAGCAGTACTCTCAGCAGGAGCAGATGAACTAGCAGGAGTCTCAGATACTGGTACTTCCAAATATTTAGCCAATTCTTCATCAGCAGTATTATCAATATCAGCAGGCAGCATTTCAATGTCAGTAGATCCAACAGATATAACAGCAGTACAAACAGAAGCAACAACATCCTCAGCCTTAAAAGAGTTTACATATGATGCAATAAGACTGGGATCACATTCTGAAATAGGCACAATGGCCTTAGTAAGGTCTTCAACTTGCTGAACTGGTAAATATATTCTGTGAAGAGAATCAAAAGCACTCAACAGTGACCTGAGGTCCACTGTAAGCACTGGAACTGGAGAAGCAGCAAGCACTTCATCAGCTTCATGAGGCATCTACCCCTGCCTTGATTCAGGCAGGACTGGATCAAGGCACCCAGAGGAAGGGATTGCCTGAGAAGAGAGGAAAGAAGATAGCCTGTCAGACAGCTCCTGAACATGTTTCAGAAGTGCAGCCATTGTTGTCTCCAATAATGAGGATAGCCTGGGGGCTAGCAGCCCATACAGCCTGTCTGGCAGTACAAGAAGATCTACATGCTCAAGATGGGCTTGAGTAGAGGTAGGAGTTGATGTTGCTGGCAAAATGGTGGATGGTGTGGTGGTAGGAGGTATAGGGATGGATGGTTGAGATATTGGGATTATGGAGATAGATGATATGGTTGTGGAGATGGATGGTGAGCAAGATGGTTGATCAAGGATGTCATTGAGGAGCTGTTGGTATGAGGAGGATGATGGAGGCTCAAGAGGTGAGGAGGGGGAATCATCCATGAAGGAGTCATCCAAAATGTTGAAAGATGTAATGGAAGAATCAATGGGTGGATAGTAGTCCAGAGGGTGTAATGGTTCTGAGGTGGTGGCTGGAGGAGGTGAAATAGGTGATGAAATTGTGATGAGGGAGGAGATGGCTTATTTGATGGTTGATGAGGAAGGTAAGGCAGAAACAATAGGAGGTGGAGAAGGAGGAGCAGAGGAGGAAGCAGGCAGTTTCTCAATGAGGGCAGGAACCTGAGGGGAAGAGACTGAAACAGTCCTTGTGCCTGAAGCAGATGTTGCTGCAGCAGCCCTGTTGGGGTTGATAATCTTCCTGTCCCACTTGTTGAAAAGGGCACAGGTGAGCCTTTTGGATGCATTGATGTGCATCCCATTTGAAACCAGTAATTCAGGGCACCTGTAATGCAGGAAAACCCCTAGAATCCTCCCAAAAAAACACAACTTTTGTTAATTTTCTTCTTGATCAAGTCAAAGAAGATAGTTTCCCAGTCCAGATGTTTCTTGTCAACTATTGCTCCCATTAAACAGAGCTGATACCTTGAGATGGTATCATGAGCTGAGTGCTTTGCTAGAAGCACTTTCCCCACAACATCAGCAAAAATTGAAATTCAATTGATAGATTCTTTTTCAACAGCTTATTAGGGTGTACAGCAGAGTGACCCATTCAATCTAACATGGAATCAAATTCTTCTCCAGACAAATCAATAGAGTCATCTCCAGTACTTAAGTGAATACTTCTGTCAGAAGAATAGGGGAAAATGGTACCTGAGTCCCATTGATCGTGCCGACTATAGTATTTTCATTCTCATTGGTTGCAGTAAAAACCCATTCCTTTATTTCATTTGCCGCAATCTTTATTCTGGTGGTCATAAACTGAACTAACTGCTGTTCTCGGAAAAGATTCAGAATATCTTTGAACCTCTGATCGCTGTCATCGAAGGAGTTCATATCTATGTCAAAACTTGTATCAAATTTCATTTTGGAAAGAGCAGCAACTGACACCGCCATTTGTACCTGTAAAGATTGAATAAACACGACCAAGTGTAGAGAGTTTGGAGGGAAAGAGAAAAATTTGCAGAGAGTATGAAAGCGTAAAAGACGAACGGCGGCCGAAGAAATGATTTTATATTAGGGTTCGACGCTGGAAAGGAAAAATCGTTGAACTCTGTTCGACGATTTGGGCTTCTAATGGAATACGAAGAGGTTTCAATGTCGTCGATCTCCGTTCGACGACATTGACGAGCGTCAAGCTCTGCTCGACGACCGCTTAACAGAAAGAAGGATAGCTTAAAGCTATCAGGCGACGCTGAACTCAGGTCGATGTTTTGGGAAAACGTCGATCTCAGTTCGACGATTTCTGGGGAAAACGTCAAGCGCAGTTCAGAGACAGAACCTATCCTACAGACATAGAAAGAAATGAGTTTTTAGCCTAATCTTGGTCTGTTTTTAGCTTTTAAGATCTTGTAATTTATTTTAGGCTTCCTCCATCTAACATGCCTAACTGATTTAGAAAGAATGTGTGTTTCTTTTCATCCAAGGGTTTGGTGAAAATATCTCCCCTTTGCAAATCAGTTGGGATATATTGAAGTTCAATTTTATTTTTCTCAACATTATCCCTTAGAAAATGATGCCTAATTTCTGTGTTTTGTCCTACTATGGAGGACTGGATTTTGTGCAATGAAAATAGCACTGGTGTTGTCACAAAATATTTTAGACTTCTCTAAGTTGTAACCATAGTCTAGGAGTTGATTTTGTATCCACAAGATTTGTGAACAACAACTACCTACAGCCATATATTCAGCTTCAGCAGTTGAAGTTGACACAGATGTTTGTTTCTTACAAAACCAAGAGACAAGTCTATCACCAAGAAACTGACAAGTTCTACTGGTGCTTTTCCTGTCTGTCTGCATCCAGCATTATCAGCATCTGAAAATCCAGTTAAGTTAAATGCTGAATCTTTTGGATACCAGAGACCTAGATTTGGACAGCTTTTAACATACCTAAGAATCCTCTTTACTAAAGTTAAGTGTGACTCTCTAGGGCTAACTTGGAATCTAGCACATATACATGTAGCAAACATTATATCAGGCCTACTAGCTGTAAGGTACAATAAAGAGCCAATCATTGCTCTATATGTTGTCTGATCAACTGGTTTCCCATGTTCATTAGCATCCAATACAGCATTAGTAGGCATGGGTGTTTTCATACATGATGCATCAGACATACCAAATTTCTTAACCAGCTCTTTTGCATACTTGGTTTGAGAATTAAATATGCCTTCATCATGTTTTTTGACTTGCAATCCTAAGAAGAAGGATAGCTCACCCATGCTACTCATTTCAAATTTAGAGCGCATAAACTTGGAAAACTTTTTGCATAAGTTTGAATCAGTAGAACCAAAGATGATGTCATCTACATATATTTGTACTAGTAGGGTATGAGACTTATGGGTTCTAATAAAAAGAGTTTGGTCTACTCTACCCCTTATAAAATCATTTTCCAGAAGAAAGCATGCTAGGGTCTCATACCATGCTCTAGGAGCTTGCTTTAGACCATATAATACTTTATGCAGTTTGAAAACATAATCAGGATGAGTTGGAGAGACAAAACCTGGGGGTTGTCTAACATAGACTTCTTCTTTGATCTCCCCATTGAGAAAAGCACTCTTCACATCCATTTGGTAGACTTTGAATCCCTTGTGAGCAGCATAAGCAAGGAAGATTCTTATGGCCTCTAACATTGCAACTGGTACAAAGGTCTAGTCATAGTCTATCCCCTCTTCTTGAGAATATCCTTGAGCAACTAGCCTTGCCTTGTTCCTTACAATAATTCCTTGATCATCCAATTTGTTTATAAACACCCATTTTGTTCCAACAATGGAATGATCCTTTGGCTTAGGCACTAGTTCCCAAACTTTGTTTCTTTCAAATTGATGCAACTCCTCTTGCATTGCAATCATCCAGTGTGGATCTTGCTCTGCATCTTGAATGGATTGAGGTTCAATTTGAGAGAGAAAGTAAGTGTGCATCAGGTTTTGGTTGACCTGATTTCTGGTTTGCACACCAGCTGAGATGTTTCCAATCACTTGGGAGATTGGATGTTCTCTTGATGTTACTAAATCAACAGGGGTTGTTGATTATTCACCAACCTGTGTTGTTGTTTCCTCTTGTGGAACATCAGCTGGCTGTTCAAGAAGATTTTCTTCCAGATGTTGAGCAGCTTCTTCATCTTTACTACTTTCATCCTTTTGAGTAGCTTGCAATCTGTCCAAGTCTTCAGCTAGAGAGTGTACCTGCAAATGTTCTATGGTAGAAGCATTCTTCTCCTTGAAAGACATATTAGTTTCATCAAAGGAAATATGGACAGATTCTTCTATTTTTTGAGTAGTTTTATTATAAACCCTATAAGCTTTACTGATCATGGAGTATCCCAGAAACACTCCTTCATCAGCTTTTGCTTGAAATTTTGCTATATATCTCTTGTCATTGTTATGAATATAACAAATGCAACCAAAAATTTTGAAGTAATCTACTTTAGGTTTCTTCCCTTTGAGTAATTCATAGGGAGTCTTGCCCTTCAGTTTGTGTATCAAACTTCTATTCAGTACATAGTTGGAGGTGTTCACTGCCTCAGCCCAAAAGGATAGAGGAAGGTGAGCATCTTACAATAATGTAGTTACAGATTCAATTAGGGTTCTATTTTTCCTTTTTGATACCCCATTTTGTTGAGGAGTTCTAGGAGCTGAGAATGTATGTCTGATCCATTCACTCTGACAGAACTCTTGCATAAGAAGAGAATCAAACTCTGTCCCATGATCACTTCTGATCAGGGCAATATGAGTATTGAACTCACTCTGTATACATTTGAGAAACTCTGTCAAACACTTAAAGTTATCAGACTTCTTCCTCAGAAAGAAGTCCCATGTGAATCTTGAGAAGTCATCTACAACCACTAAAGTGTAGGATTTCCCTCCTAGGCTTTGTACTGTAATGGGTCCAAAAAGATCCATGTGTAACAGATACAAAATCCTAGGTGAATCACTCTTGTTAAGTGACTTAAAACTGTTTTTAGTTTGCTTGCCTAATTGACAAGCCTTGCCAAGTCCTTCCTTCTTGTAGGGGCTAGAAGGTAGTCCTTTAACATGGTTGTCCTTGGATAGCCTAGCAATGGTTCTAAGGTTAATATGTCCTAGTCTCTTATGCCATAATATATTAGGTCTGGATATGGAATTGAACAGGCAAATATCTACTTTAGATGAATGAAAATCTACTAAGTAAATGTTACCTTTTCTGTTACCTGTCAACACAGTTGTGTTGTCTTTTGACTTGACCTTGCATATAGCTTTGTTGAAAGTCACTTGATATCCTTCATCACAAAGTTGACTGATACTTATCAAGTTGTGCTTGAGTCCTTCAACATAAGCTACTTTCTTGAAGGTGACTGTTCCAATTTGGACTGCACCATATCCTTTTGTTGTTCCAAAGTTTGAATCACCAAAAATTACTTTGGATCCAAGCTTGGCTTTAAAGGATGTGAAGATGTCCTTGCTCCCTATCATGTGCTTTGAGCACCCACATCCAGATACCATAGTTAGTTTGATGTTGGATAGGTCTTCACCTGTACATACAAGAATTTACATGTTTTTGACCCAGTTTACCTTGGGCCTAGGTTGATATCCTTTAAATTCAGAAATGAAAGACATCCCAGGTTGACTCTTATAACCTTCAGGATGGTATCTCCTAGGGGGTACTATCCATTCAGTATAGGGGTTGAAACCTTGGGATGTAGGACTTCTAGGATTGAATTTAGATGTACCTTTGAAAGATTGTTCAAAGCCCTGATCTCTGTTCGACGATCGTCGAGCTGAGGTCGACGATCTTGGGTCAGATCGTCGAGCTCTGTTCGAAGATCGACTGTCCTGGATTTCAGAGTTCAGGTGTCGTCGAGCTGAGTTCGACGATTTTTTCTTGGATCGTCGAGCGCCGTTCGACGATCGTCGAGCTCTGTTCGATGCATTCTGTTGAACTATAACTTTCTTTGGCAAATCTGCATTCTTCCTAGCTACCTCTACAACTTCCTTCCCTTTATCAGAGATAAATTTGATTGGAGTTGTCAGAACTATAGGCTGGCTGGATGAAGCTCCCAAGCCCAGTGTACTATTAAGTCTAGAGTTCACTGTGCATGTGATATCCATCAGTTTGATGCTTCTCTCATTAAGGGATTCTTCAAACTGCTTGGCCTTGGATAGTTCACTTTTCAGTGAAGCTATCTGCTCCCTATAGCATTCTAACTCTTCAGAGAGTTTGAGGTTCTCTGATTTTAAAGTGTTATACTCAGATAGTTGTTTTCTGAGGGAAATGATTTCCTTCTCAGACTCTAATAGATCTAGGCATAGTACTTTAAACTCATGTTTAAAGTCCTCAGAACTGAAATCAAATGAATTGATTACCTGGTCTTCTTCTAGTTGAATTTCTGAATCTGACTCTGACTCTTCTGCTTTTGAATCTGTTTGAGAGGCATTGATAGCCATCATGCAAAATTCCTTTTCATCAGCATCATCCTTATCATCACTGGAGCTGGATGAAGCTTCAGAATCCTCTTCAGTTTCACTCCATGTCTCAGCAACAAATCCCTTCCTTGTATGTTTGTTCTTGCTGGAGGAGGGTTTGTCTGAGCTGTTCTTCTTAAAGTCTTTCTCCTTTCTTCTTTCTCTTCTATCTTTTTTGTCCTTGTTTTTGTTTTCTGGACAGTCAGGCACAATATGGCCTGGTTTCCTGTAACCAAAACATATAACTTCCTTATTGTAATTTGATTTATCATACCTTGGCTTATCATGTCCCTTATATGATCTCTTTCTGAAGTCTTTTCTGGCCATTTTGTATAATCTTTTGGCCAATAAGCTGAGTAGCTCCTCATTGTCTGTGACCTTTTCTTCAGGCAGGTCCTCTACAGCTTTAAAGGATATTGTCTTCTCTTTCCTTGTGGCTGGTGAGGCAGCCTTCTGATCTTCTTCTCTATTTTTAATGAGCAGCTCTTAAGATTTGAGCTTGCCCAGGAGAGCTTTAGTGGTAATCTCATTTAGACTTATGGCATCTTTGATTGGCCAGATTCTTGAATCCCAAGTGCTGGGGAAACACATTAGGATTTTTTCATTCAGCTCAGTCAATGAGATTTCTTTATCCAGAGTCTTTAACTCATTGACAATCAGACTTAATATGTTATACATGTCTGCAACTGACTCAGCTTCTCCTTTCTTGAAGTTCTCATATTGGGATATGAGATGGGATCTTCTGTCTTTTCTCTCATCAGCAGATCCCGAGACAATCTCAGAAAGTTTGTCCAAAATTTCTTTGGCTGAGTTGCATTCAGCTACCTTCTAAAATATCTCATCAGACATTGTCTGAGCTAAGATATTCATGGCCTTGGCATCTGCAGTCTTCCACTTCTTTATTTCAGCATCTGTTCCTGAAGAAGGTGGAACAGCATTTGTACTTGAGCTTGCTGGTGGACTTGGGCATACTTTCAAAATAGAATTAAATATATCTTCATCAATAGAATTCATATAAAGTTTAATACTAGCTTTCCAAAGTGCAAACTTGGATAGATTGCACACTGGAGTCCTGGTGCTTGCATAATCTTTGTTCTGTGCCATGTCTTTATATAAAATTAAATATAATGAAAATAACCCTCTTAAAGGATTGATCTTATCAAGGATCTTTTGGTTCAGGTGTTAGCCTGTATGAACAACCAACCTCGCTCTGATACCAATTGAAAGCGGAGGATAAGATCAGTCTGACTCTAGAGGGGGGATGAATAGAGTTTATTAAAATAATTCTTCAAAATAAAACTTTGCAGAGGAAGAGTTAAGTTAATATAGTATGTGTATTGTGCTGCAGCAATAAAACAGAAGTAATAATAAAAAGAAAACAAAAGATTCACAGCACACAACAAAGAATACACACAAGCAACCAAACATAAGAATCTATAGTGGTTCCCCAATCAACCTGGGTACATACACTCTTTTACCACCCTTGGTAGGAATCCACTCAGGATGAGTTGATCAGGTGTCCTGGCACCAATGAGCTTTTGATAAGGTGCTCAAAAACCAAATCTAGATTTTTTGATAAGGTGTCTTGCCACCACTGAGTTTTGACAAGGCTCTCAGAACCAGATTCAGAACTTTTGAAGGGAGTTTTGATAACCCTTTTACAGTAGGAAAAGAAAAAGGAAGAGGTGAAGTTGTCTTCTCTGTCTCAATCACTGAGAGAAGACTTAGTGGATTGATTGTGTTGTCAAAGCTCCCCCTGAGATGTAGATGGTTCAGGAGTGAGAGCTTTTCTAGGGTGATAGGCATTCAGAAGCTTCAGATCTCCAACAGAAGATGATTTCAGCAGAGGCTGAAATATTATGTGTCTGGAGTCTTTGATGTTGAAGCTATGAACACTTTTCAGTATTCTAATTTTCAATCTAACTCTTCAGGATTGATCACTTGATTTTTTTCTCTGAGTTGATCTCACTATCTGTGTATGTCTGTATTGAGTGTTTGTGTGTAATCCTGCTCTTTATCTGCTAATGGATATTTTATTCTCTGATGATCCTCTGTCCAAGATAGCCGTTAGCAGTCATAAATGTCTTCCGTGAATATTTTGTCTTCTGGAGGAAAGTCCAATAAACATTCTCTGAGAAATCCCTTGAAACTTGCTCCAGAATAAATGAAAACGGCTAACAAATCTCTTGAAATAAATGCTGAGAGAATTTGAAAAACATTCCAAAAGCTGACTGAATTTGAATCCTTAAAGTCATCGATCTCTCAGAAAAACGTCGATCTGAGCTCTACGATCGTCGAACTGAGCTCAGAGATTGGATTGAACATCAGACAGAAAACGTCGAACTGAGCTCGAAGATCGTCGACCGGAGCTCGGTGAATTGGAAACAAGCTGAAGGCAGATCGTCGATCTGAGCTCGAAGATCGTCGACCTGAGTTCGACGACTTAGCAGAGTTGAGCTCATAGATCGTCGAACAGAGTTCGACGTTTCGTCGACCTGAGCTCGACGAAAATTGTCTTTGTCTCAGCTCTAAGTCTTGATCCTTGAATGGTCCTGGGGGCAGCTTCAAACCTAAGTTCTAAGCCCTAGACTCATTCTAACTTGACCTTTTAAACTATACATCTAGGTCAAACTGATTCCCTAAAAACATAGTGATCCTTGCCCATATTAGTAATAGGGTGTTCCAACAATCTCCCCTTATTTGGGTTAGGATTACTATTTACAGAACTCAGTAATAAATACAAAAGCAAATATAGAAAAGCAAAATATTAAAGCAATAGAGCAGAACATGCAGCATAGCAGCATTCAGATAGAATATCAGCAAGTGTTTTAAAATGAATGTACTATCTGCTTACAGAGATCACTTCTTTTCACTTCCTTTCTTAAATAAGATTTCCCTGTTGGGATTGAGAGCCTCTTTCTTTGACCTTCTGTCATCATCTGCACCTAAGGAGGTTTGAGATCTTGGCCTGGGAACCACAGCCTCAGGATGCAGTTTCATGTAATCCACTGGGTCAAAGAACTTCCTTGAAGCATATCTTTCCAGTTCTACCTTCCTTTGCTCTGACAAGGTAGTGATGTTGGAAGTGTCTTTTCCTTGCTCTCTGGCCTTCTTCAACTGATCTAAGGCAGCAAGTTCTTTCATCCTAGCAGTCCATGATAAAGGATTATTCTCTAGATCTTCAAAAGGGATTGCAGGTTCATATCTATTAATAGTTTCTGAAGCAGTAGAAGTCCTTGTATCAACAGTTTCTCTGAGTTTATAAGGGAAAGGACCTTGAGTTGAGTCCATATGTCTTTGTCCTTCCCTTTGTTGTCTTGATTGAATCCCGTGTTCTCTCTGATTACCTCTGTATTGTCCCCTTCTGGACTGATAACCTCTTTGATATTGCCCTCTGGGATGATATCTCTGTGAAGATTGGGAGGAGCTTTGCTTTGGAGCAGAGGTTTGAGAAGCATAGCCTCCACCTGATCCTGAATCTGGAGGAGGAGGAGGAGGAGGAGGCTAAAACTGGGATGATCCTTTCTCATACTTATCCAACTTTCTTCTTTTCCTCATGTCCTTTAGCTGGTTTTTAGAATATTGCATCCAAGATTCAGTTATCTGGCAGTCATGTAGAATATAATAGGGTATGTCATTAGCATCCTTGGCCTTTATAGGAGGGACCTTCATCATGGCCTTACTTCTAGCTTTCCTTTTCCTAGCAATAGTGCCAGCAAAGTAATCAGATTCTGTATTGAATTGATCACTTTCAGAACTCTGTGGTCTTTCATACAAATCATCTATACTTTTGATGTATTCCTCTTGAACTTTTGATTTCACAGTATCAACAGGGGCAGGAGGTGTTGATACAACAGCAGTAATTACAGCAGTACTCTCAGCAGGAGCAGATGAACTAGCAGGAGTCTCAGATCGGTCTTTGTGGAGTTCACCCTTGGGGAAGGGGTGGTCGCACACCTACTTCGTTCCTGCAAGAAAAGCAACCGAAGAGAAGGAAAGAACAGAGGACTAGACCAAGGGCCCGGCGCGGAGGTCCCACCACAAACCCGGAAGATCTCAGAGCGCTTCCCCTCCTTAGCCAAAAAGGTCGGGCTAAGGTATCTCAGAGAACACTAAAAGACTGGGAGACCAGTGAGTGTCCTCTGAGGTACCCCTTGGGTCCTATTTATAGTTTTTAGAAGATGGCCTGCCAATAACTAACCTCTGATGGCTTGAAATTACTGAAAGACCCCTGGGGATGGTCTGCCAACAGCCTAATCCCGCTGTCCTGACCAGCTATGCGCAGTCCGTCCCGACCTGATAACCGAGAAACGCGGGTCGGGGCTGGCCCGCCTAAAGGAGCGGGTCGAGGCTGGCCCGCCTAAAGGAGCGGGTCGGGGCTGGCCCGCCTAAAGGAGCGGGTCGAGGCTGGCCCGCCTAAAGGAGCGGGTCGGGGCTGGCCCGCCTAAAGGAGCGGGTAGAGGGGTCTAAGATCCTCCGGCGGACACGGGGTTGTACACAATCCCCGCTCTTTATGGGCTTCGCAGAAGCTCGGAAAGAAACATCCAACCCTACGTGTCCGGCGGAAGTACTGCTAAGCTGGAGGGAATCTTTGATGAAGGGTCCCACCCTGGCTCTATAAATAAGCTGTCGGGCTTTTGGAAGACCACCTCTTTTTCCTGGCATTTTCCCGTTGCTCATAGCTGAGAGATGCCTATGTCTGAGGAGACGCGGGCCCGATTGGCGGCTGCGAGGGAGGGCGCCCGGGAGGTTGCCCTAGAAGCTGCCCCGTGGCTAGCGCGGGGAGCATCCGGTCCTCTTTTCAAGCTGGTGAAAGGAAAGATCGTTCGGCGCCCCGACTGGATGATGATCCTGCCTCTGGCTCGGCCGGCGACGCCGAGGTTGTTCCTTCGATAGGAGATCACTTTGTTCGATCCGCCATTCCTCCTGACTTTCTCTTTTTGGCAGGAGACGCTTCAAGACGTCGGAGTGGATGAAGGGGGGTCAGGGAAATCTCCCCTGAAGGCGACGAGTCGGGCCGTCAGTCCTTCCCTTCCGGCGCATCTTCCTCCTGCATCTTCCTCGTCGCCAAGGCCCCCGGGTCTGGGGAAACCGTTCGTCGCCCCGGGAGGACCTACATTCCAGGGTCGGCCGGGCTCTTCTCGACCCGCTAATGATGCGGGTGTCATGCCGACGCCTGGTAACTCTTTTGCTTCTAGGCCATTTATCAATCGCCGGCTCCCTCTAACTTTAACCTTGTAGGTTACAACACGGTCTCTTCTGATGTGGAAATGAGTGAGGGGTACTCGCCTCCCCCCGAGCTGGACGACATCGCAGGCTACCTGGGCGACCCGCTTGATGCCGCGAAGATGAAGACGCAAGTGACGCGATTATTTCAGAAATACACGTTGCTGCTGAATGAAATCTTCGACAGAGTAGAGAAAGATAAGGCTGGGACGGAGGAGCGACTCACAGCTTTAGAGGGAGCTGGGCGAACTGCTGGCGAGGATGGGGCAACATCGCCGGCGCGCATATTACGCGAGCCGAGGAGCGACTTAGGAAGATTTCAGAGCAGGTCGACCTGACCCAGCGAGAGCTGACGGCGGTTCGCGAGTATCACTATCCTCGCGTTCCGCCCCAATCCGGAAAGCGAGGGCGGGGTAGGTGGAAATGGATTCAATATTGAGCTGCCTGCCTCGCTCTCGTCGGTGCTTGCCACCGCTTGCTGGGTCCGGGTCGCCTCGGATGCCGGTCGAAGCTATTAGGTCTGCAAGACATTTGTTTTGAGAACAATGGTTTCTGTAATAATTCAGGATCTGTCCTGCCCGATCATGGGCATGTGCTTACTGTGTTCTTCTATTTTATATTCTGGCTCTCCTCGCGGTCGTCAGTAGTCGATTCGCGCCGATCTGCGATCGACGATAGTCGATCCGCGGCTGACGATAGTCGATCCGTGGTCAACGATAGTCGATCCGCGGTTGACGATAGTCGATCCATGGTCGACGATATTCGTCGACCCGCGGCTGACTGTTCTGGCCAACCCTTTCAAGGTAACAATAGTCCATGACCCTATTCAGGAGATGCGGACGAAGTGAGCTGCCCCCGCCAGCTCGTCTTCTTACTCGCGTGATGCCGAGGAGCTGACCTGCCTAGACCTTAACCGCATTTATGCTGCCGAAAGCGGGCCAATTTCCCGCGGGCCCCCCTCTTATAGGCTCGCACGTCGTTCTTGGAGGGGCCCGCGTCGCCATTCATTCTCCCACGCGAGAGCGGGCGAGGGAGGTTTGCGGTCGAGAACCTCTCGTGGGCATCCTGCGAGCCGACGAGGATCCCGATCGGGTTCAGAAGTCGAAGCGTCGGGGTTAATCTTGCTATCCGCACTTTTCCCGCCACCAAGGTTTTTTCCCGCCTTTCTCAACTCTATAAGTAGACTCAGCCGATCCACTTTTCACCTACCATATTAAAAGCTGATTCTTCCTTCTTCTCGCGAGAACCTTTCCTCGTTTCGCCCAGTGAACCTTTTCGCAAGATGGTTGGTGACGGCGGCAGCGGCGATGCGGACGGGAGGGGGAAGTGTGCTTGGGCCTTTTCTGAGCACGATTTCCCTCCCGCCGTCATTACCGCGGCGGAATTCCTTGAAGCCCTTGGTCGATTCGTCCCGCCGGGCTTTGAGGCGAGGCGGCCTGAGGTGGGCGAGCGCATAAATGATCTGTCAGGGGACGAGCTCGCGCTTCCTACTGCCCACTTCGAGGCGGGTCTCCGGCTTCCCCTGTGGTCGGAAATCCGTCAAATCTTCAAGTACTTCGGGGTTGTCCCCGGGCAGATGACCCCTAACTCCGTCGCGGTGGCGGTTGGGTTTGCTTGCTACCTTCGGGAGGAGAGGATTGAGTTCAGCCTCGCGGTCTTCTGCAAGCTATTTTCCTTCCGCACGAATAAGGACGGGACCGCCTGCTTTGCCAGCAGCCAGGCGAAGGTGTGAGAGACGGTGAACAAGAGCCACAATTGGCTAAAGAAGTTTGTCTTCGTCAAGGGGGACTTTGGAAATGTCCCCTTCTCGCCGGTTCAGCTCAGCGAGGCGAGCTATCGCCCCCCGTCTTTGGGGGGTCACGAGGGGGCACTGTACGGGTTCTTCGCAGGGAAGAACTTTGAGGTGGAATACCTCCGCAGGAACCTGGACGATCTCGCCCCCGTCCCGCCTGGTGAAGGTAAGCGACTCGACTACTTCCATTTTCCAAAACCATTCTTCGAGTAACCTTAAGTTCCTCAATTTTACAGGCGAGCGCGATATTCCACTCCGTCCTCCCTACGAGAGTGCACGACTCGCATCCGGCGAGCTCGCCCGGGCTGAGGCGGCGGCCCTGCACACCGCGAGTTATCAGCCCCCGCTACCTCAAAGCGACCCAATCACGAGCGGACCCAGGATCCGCCGCCGCCCAAGAAGTCCAAAAAGGCGAGTGGCGCACCTCTCCCGACTCCCGACAAGGGCAAGGCTCCTGTCGGTCAACAGTCTGTTGATCCTCCTCCGCCTTGTCCCTCAGCCGCACCGGCCATCGGCTCAGCCGGTGCGGGGGCGGGCACATCGCAATCGCTAGAAGGGGGTCAGCCCGCGAAGAAGTTGGTCCCCCGGGGACACTGCAACTTCGGATTCGGGGAGGGGCCCTTGGATGAGCTCGGGGTCCCGCTACTTCAGTGGGATAAAGAGATCAACCGAGTCTCCATATCCTCGGCGCTGCCGAGTTGGGTGGAGAAGGAAACCAGCCACAGAGATGTGTATAACCTCTCCTTCGGCATCTACGGGCGGGAGGACGCCGCCATCTATGGCGAGGAGGGGATGCGGGTGCTGGTCTACGAAAGCGCGCGGGCCCAGCTTCGCAGCCTTGAGCTGGCCCACATGGTTAGCCGGCGATGCCTTCGGATGGAGAAGAACATCCCGTCCCTCGAAAAAATTATTGACGAGAAGGAGGCGGCTCGCAAGCTTGCTCAAGAGGAGGCGGACGAGCTACGGAAGCGGGCCGAGGCATCTGATGCCGCCCACGCGCAATACTTGGGGGGAGTGGTAAGCGAGCTAACTCGCGTCGGCCTTTCCTCTCCCAGAGCGATCTGACTCAATAATCTTCCTTTTCGCAGGACGCGACGACGGCTAGCCGGATGGGCACTGAAATCGTCACCCTTCAGCAGGAGAAGCAGGCATTACGGGCGCGGGTGGATGCATTGGAGGCTGCTGCGGCTGCGCCACCATCATCCACAAGCGGCTGTCAACTTACTCATTACATCGACTACGATATAGAAGTGATGATGCAGAAGAATGCGGCCAGCGTGGCGAAATATACCTTCCAGACGTTGCAGCGGGCCAATCTCCTTAGGAGTAGTTGTGCCAAGCTTTCGGCTGACGAGGTGGTACCGGAGCTGTTCCTCCCGATACCGAAGCCGGGTGGGTCTCCCTTTCACCCCATATGAGGGGGATCGCAGCTTAGGGCTCGCCTCGCCGAGGGCTTGCACACTTGATTTTCCTTTTCTTTTTGTCGCAGCGTCGAGGGCCCATGTCTGGGGTTTTTGTAATATTTTCTTTTTGACAAACCTAAGTGTAATGATAAATCTTTCATTCTTTCGCTGTAATGTGAATGCTTTCTTTGCTCATTCTTCGTTATTCGCTTCTTGCGTTCGCCTCTTGTATTTTGCCTTGAGTCGCTCACTTTGCGTCTTTGCCGTCGCGCGCGAGTGAAGTTGTAGAGTCGCTCTTGAGTGAGATTTTTGACTTGGGAGTGCGAGGAACGCCGGGCAGTCGTGACGCGGATGGGCGACTCGCATCGCCTGTCCGGGTTTGCTGTCATACTCTTTGCCGCGATGCGGGCGAGTAGGCCGGGCTATTGCGCTAAAGCTCGCGCGGGTCGGACAATGATCTCCTCCTGGAAAGGCGCCAGAGCGTCGAACGACTACAAACAAATCCGAGCTCGGCGTTCTTTCCCCGGAAAAGCGTCGAGCGGACAGCGGAATTAAGACAAACTGAAGCTCGACTATCTCTATTCGGAGCTCAACGATAGTTGAACGGCGCTTTGATGAAAGCAGAGATCGACGATAGTCGAATGGCGCCTTGGCCGAGAGGGGGATCGACGATAGTCGAACGACGCCTTGGCCGAGAGGGAGATCGACGATAGTCGAACGGCGCCTCGGCCGAGGTAGAGATCGACGATAGTCGAACACCGCCTGCGGGCTCGTACTGGCTGGGGCCTAAACTGGCTCCCCCGAGTGACATTCGGCTCCGTCAGCCTGACGGGGGCCTGACAGCGAGATCCGCTCGGGGTCCGGGGTAAATTCCTCCGAGTGACATCCAGCCCTGCCAGCTTGATGGGAGCCTGACAGCGGGATCTGCTTGGGGTCCGGGGCAAAACTCCTCCGAGTGACATCCAGCCCTGCCAGCTTGATGGGAGCCTGACAACGGGATATGCTCGGGGTCCGAAGCAAAACTCCTCCGAGTGACATCTAGCCCTGCCAGCTTGATGGGAGCCTGACAGCGGGATCTGCTCGGGGTCCGGGGTAAATTCCTTCGAGTGACATCCAGCCCTGCCAGCTTGATGGGAGCCTGACAGCGGGATCTGCTTGGGGTCCGGGGCAAACTTCTCCGAGTGACATCCAGCCCTGCCAGCTTGATGGGAGCCTGACAGCGGGATCTGCTCGGGGTCCAGGGTAAATTCCTCCGAGTGACATCCAGCACTGCCAGCTTGATGGGAGCCTGACAGCGGGATCTGCTCGGTGTCCAGGGCAAACTTCTCCGAGTGACATCCAGCCCTGCCAGCTTGATGGGAGCCTGACAGCGGGATCTGCTCGGGGTCCGGGGCAAACTTCTTCGAGTGACATCCAGCCCTGCCAGCTTGATGGGAGCCTGACAGCGGGATCTGCTCGGGGTCCGGGGCAAACTCCTCCGAGTGACATCCAGCCCTGCCAGCTTGATGGGAGCCTGACAGCGGGATCTGCTCGAGGTCCGGGGTAAATTCCTCCGAGTGACATCCAGCCCTGCCAGCTTGATGGGAGCCTGACAGCGGGATCTGCTCGGGGTCCGGGTCAAACTCCTCCGAGTGACATCCAGCCCTGTCAGCTTGATGGGAGCCTGACAGCGGGATCTGCTCGGGGTCCGGGGTAAATTCCTCCGAGTTACATCCAGCCCTGCCATCTTGATGGGAGCCTGACAGCGGGATCTGCTCGGGGTCCGGGGCAAACTCCTCTGAGTGACATCCAACCCTGCCAGCTTGATGGGATCCTGACAGCGGGATCTGCTCGGGGTCCGGGGTAAATTCCTCCGAGTGACATCCAGCCCTGCCAGCTTGATGGGAGCCTGACAGCGGGATCTGCTCGGGGTCCGGGGCAAACTCCTCCGAGTGACGTCCAGCCCTGCTAGCTGGATGGGAGCCTGACAGCGGGATCTGCTCGGGGTCCGGGGTAAATTCCTCCGAGTGACATCCAGCCCTGCAAGCTTGATGGGAGCCTGACAGCGGGATCTGCTCGGGGTCCAGGGCAAACTCCTCCGAGTGACATCCAGCCCTGCCAGCTTGATGGGAGCCTGACAACGGGATCTGCTCAGGGTCCGGGGTAAATTCCTCCGAGTGACATCCAGCCCTGCCAGCTTGATGGGAGCCTGACAGCGGGATCTTCTCGGGGTCCGGGGCAAACTCCTCCGAGTAACATCCAGCCCTGCCAGCTTGATGGGAGCCTGACAGCGTGATTTGCTCGGGGTCCGGGGTAAATTCCTCCGAGTGACATCCAGCCCTGCCAGCTTGATGGGAGCCTGACAGCGGGATCTGCTCGGGGTCCGGGGTAAACTCCTCCGAGTGACATCCAGCCCTGCCAGCTTGATGGGAGCCTGGCAGCGGGATTTGCTCGGGGTCCGGGGTAAATTCCTCCGAGTGACATCCAACCCTGCCAGCTTGATGGGAGCCTGACAGCGGGATCTGCTCGGGGTCCGGGGCAAACTCCTCCGAGTGACGTCCAGCCCTGCCAGCTGGATGGGAGCCTGACAGCGGGATCTGCTCGGGGTCCAAGGTAAATTCCTCCGAGTGACATCCAGCCCTGCCAGCTTGATGGGAGCCTGACAGCGGGATCTGCTCGGGGTCTAGGGCAAACTCCTCCGAGTGACATCCAGCCCTGCCAGCTTGATGGGAGCCTGACAGCGGGATCTGCTCGGGGAACCGGGGCAGACTTCTCCGACTCATACGAAAACATGTAAACCTCAGCATTTTAAGAAAGAACTTTTTATTTCATAGAGCGAAAGTTACATGACTCAGGGATAGACACGCTTCAGGTCGTCTCTATTCCAGGTGAGACCCATGGTTGCACCTTCCGCATTTCGAAGGCGATAACCACCTGACTTTAAGACTTCTTGCACTATATATGACCCTTCCCAGTTGGGGTTAAGTTTCCCCACTGCGGCTGATCTTCCTGCTGCGTCCACCTTTCTCAATACTAAGTCCCCTTCCGCGAATTGTTTGATCCTGACGTGCTTGTCAAAGTATTTGGCCATTCTCCTCTTCACCTCCTCCTGCCTGATGGCAGAGAGGTCCCGCAGCTCTTCTACCAAGTCAAGGGAGAGTCACAGCTCCTCCTCATTCCCGACTCTCCACTCTTCCCTGCCTTCTCCTGCCTCAGCCACCCGGGGTGTTTGGACTTCATGTTCTATCGGGAGCACCGCCTCGCATCTGTGGGAGAGCTTGAACGGGGTCTCTCCTGTGGCCGTATTGGGCGTGGTCCTGAGAGCCCAGAGGACCGAGGGGAGCTGCTCCACCCAACTACCCTTCAAGTTTCCTCTTTCTTCTTGAGGAGGTTGACGATGATCTTGTTTGCCGCTTCCACCTGCCCATTACTCCTCGGGTGATGGATCGAGGCGAACCTAAGATCAATCCTGAGCTGCTCGCAAAAGCTGAAGAATTCGTCGCTCGCGAACTGAGGTCCGTTGTCTGTGATGATGGCTTGGGGGAGCCCGTGACGGCAGATGATTTCCCCCCATACGAAGTTCCTCACGACTTGGGAGGTCACCTTGGCCAACGCCTTCACTTCCAGCCACTTGGAGAAATAATCGATCATCACGAGCAGGAATCTTGTCTGTCCGCTGGCTTGGGGGAAGGGTCCAACCAAGTCCATTCCCCAGATCGCAAAGGGCCAAGGGGCTGAGATGCTCCTGAGACATTGGGCCGGCTGCAGCTAGAGTGGAGCGAAGAGCTGGCACTTGTGACACTCCTTGGTGAATTTTGCCGCGTCGCGGCCTAAGGTTGGCCAGAAGTACCCCTGTCTGACGATCCTCCCTTCCAATGTCCGACTCCCAGAATGGCTCCCGCACTCTCCGGAGTGAACCTCCTCCAAGATTCTCTGGACCTCTCCCTCGGCCACGCAACGAGCCAATATGCCTGAGAGGGTCTTCCTGTACAGCTGACCGTCTCGCGTAAGGTAATAGGCTGACTTATACTTGAGCTTCTTCCGGTCCATCCCCTCGGGATATTCCCCCGTGGGTAGGAAAGTCATGAACGGGTCCATCCATGAGGGGTGTTGCTCCACCTCCATCAATTCTCCTTCCTCGATGGAGGGCCGAAATAAGTCGGTGATAGTTCCCCCCGCCCGGGGACCATGCTTTGCCAGTTGGTCTACCTGCTCGTTCTCTACTCTGGGCACGTGCCGGATGGAGAAAGTCTGGAACGAGCCGATGATCCCCTTCGCCTTAGTTAAGTATAGCTGCAGAGTAGGCTCTCTGACCTCAAACTCCCCGTTGATCTGGGAGGCCACCACCATGAAATCAGTGAGGACCTCCACATCCTGCACCCCCAGTTCCCGAGCCAGGCGCAGTCCTGCGATCACTGCTTCATACTCCGCCTGGTTGTTGGTGATGGGGAAGTGTATTACCACTGTCTGCTCTATTCTTGTCCCATGGGGGCTTTCCAGGATGATCCCGACTCCCAGGGAATTTTTTCCCGAAGCACCATCCACCATAATCTTCCAAGGAACCGGGCGAGTGAGTTCTTCCTCCGCCACCTCGATCACGTATTCAGCCAGAAAATCTGCCATAACTTGTGCTTTGATCGAGAGACGGGGGACGAAGGAGACGTCGAACTCGCTCAATTCCACCGACCACTTTGCCAATCTGCCCGAATGCTCCACCCCCCCAAAGATGTTACGGAGGGGGTGGTCAGTCACTACCCGGATTGAATGAGCCTGGAAGTAAGGCCGGAGCCTCCGGGCCGAGATGATCAGAGCAAATGCCAACTTCTCCAGAATAGGGTAGCGGAGCTCGGCCTTCCTCAACACCCTACTGACATAGTAAATCGGGAGTTGCTTCTTCCCCTCTTCCCGAACTAACACAGAGCTCAGGGCCTCTGTCCCAATGCCCAAGTACAGGAATAAGTCCTCCCCTTCCTTTGGTCCCTGGAGCAGGGGAGCCCGAGTCAATTGTCTCTTCAGGGCCTGGAATGCTTCCTCGCACTCTGGGGTCCATTCGAACTTCTAACCTCCTCTCAGGGTTTTGAAGAAGGGAGAGCACTTCTCTCCGGCCCGAGAAAGGAACCTGCTCAGCCCTGTTAACTTCCCCGTCAGCCGCTGCACTTCTCTTGCATTCCGCGGTGACCCTAACTCCAGAATTGCCCTCACCTTGTCGGGATTGGGCTCTACTCCAGCAGGGGTGAGGAGATGCCCCAGAAATTTCCCCCTACTTGCCCCGAAGATGCACTTCGAGGGGTTCAATCTCATTTTATGCTTCTGAAGGGTAGTGAAAGTCTCCTCCAGGTCCAGGAGGTGAGAGTCGATGCTGAGGCTCTTGACCATGAGATCGTCTACGTACACCTCCAGGTTCCTGCCCTTCTGCTCTCGGAAGATCCTGTCCATCATTTTCTGGTAGGTCGCACCTGCATTTTTTAGCCCGAAGGGCATCATTTGTAGCAATAATACCCATCCCCCGTGATGAAAGAGACATCTTTGACGTCGGGAGGGTGCATCCTAATCTGGTGGTAACCTGAAAAAGCATCTAGGAAACTCATTATAGAAAAACCAACAGCTGAATCTACCAGCGCGTCGATCCGAGGCAAGGGATAACAATCCTTAGGGCATGCTTTATTAAGTAAAGAAAAATCGACACACATCCTCCACCGGCCGTCTCCTTTTTTAACCATTACAACATTGGAGACCCAGCCGGGGTATTGGATTTCGAAAATGAAACCGGCCTTGTGGAGCTTGGACACCTCCTCCCGAATCGGCTCGGCCAGCCTGTCCGCTGTGGCCCTCTTCTTCTGCTGGATGGGGCGAGCCTCCGGGTTCAGGTTAAGGCGGTGGCAGGCCACGTCGGCGTCGATCCCCGGCATCTCTGCAGCACTCCAGGCGAAGATATCCACGTTCTTCTGGATGCACTCCAGCATCCTGCCTTGAGCCTTCGGAGTCAGACCTCCGCTGACGCGGAGCTTCTCGACCCTGCCACCGAAGGTGAGGACCTCCACCTCCACCACCTCTTCTGCTGCCTCCAGACGGGACTGCTCCCCCCATTCTTCAGTAACTCCTCCGGGGGCGGAGACTTCTTCCCCGACTTCCTCCACGGCCATTGCTTTGGCCGGCCCCTGGACTTCCTCCACCACTTCTTCCTGGGCGCAGCTCTCCTCCACTTCCATATCTTCTCTGCCAGCCTCCTGCTCCGTCTCCTCCATCCTCCGTCCCATCTCCTCGGCTCCTTCTAACAAGGAGATAGAGTTCACTGCCGTGACGTAACATTCTCTCTCCACTTTGGGATCTCCGCGGACCCGGACCTGGACCCCCTCGACGTTAAACTTGAGGCATTGGTGGAAGGACGAGGGGACGCAGCGGAAGGCGCTGATAAGGGGCCTCCCGAAGATGGCGCTGTAGCTGCTGGGGGCGTCCACGATGACGAACTTGCAGTTGCGAGACTGCCCCCCCAGGAAAACATTGAGTCCCACTCCTCCTTCAACTTCCTTCCTCTCCCCTGAGAAGCCGAACAGGGGCCCATCCGAGGCCAACACCCTCCTGGCCTCCACCTTCATCGCTTTGAACGCCCTCTTAAAGATGACGTTGAACGAACTCCCGTTATCGATGAGGATCCGGGAGACGGTGAAATCTTCGATGGCTGTCTGAATGACCAGCGCATCACAAAAGGGATCTTCGTGACCTGGCATGTCCTGGATGGAGAATGTGATTCTCTCTTCTGGGGGCAGGGTCTGGGATGTGGAGCCAATGCTCCTGCGGTACATGGTGTGGAGGCTCGCCTTACGGGAGGCCTCGACCCCCGTCCCCCCGTGGATCGCTCCGATCCCTCCCCGGGACCCCACATCAGCCTGATCTTCGCATCTGTCCTCCTCCCTCTGAGGCAGGACTTCTTCGATCCGCACTCCCTGGTGATCTTGCTGGCGCTGCTACTCCCTGTTTCCTCTCATCTCGAGGAACTCCGGGCACGTGACGGTGGAGTGCCCTTCTTCCTAGTGAAAATCGCAGTACGACATCTCCACCCTGACTTCTCTTCTCCTCCGTCTCGCCGGCCTTCTTCTCTCCCCCATGGCTATGGCCATAGCCTCTTCTTGGTCGGGAAGAGGTGGCCTTCGGCCTTGCCTTCCTCCGGGAGGGTAGAACTGACCCTGGCCTCCCTGGGGACGGTCCCCTCCGTAGAACCCTCTCCTCGCCCTCTGCTCCTGCCACTCTGGCCTCCATCCTAGCCGGTGATTCGGCTCTTGGCGCCCCCACCTGGGCTGCTGCTGTTGCTGCTGATGTTGCCCGTCCCTCTGCCGGGGCTCGGCTCTCCTCTCCTCCTGGCCTCTACCTCCCTTTGGCCTCTCCTCTTCCGTAGCCCATCTGGCTAGCTTCTGGGCAAACTCTGGATTCGACGCCTCTCCATCGACTTCTCTCGCCGCCCTTTCCATTAACTCTTCATAGGAGAGGGGGGGAACCCTTTTCAACTCCATGCGAAAGAAACCCTGCTGCAGTCCTAGTGTGAAGGCCATCATCAGGGTATGGCCCGGCATCTCCTGAACCTGGGTAACCTCCTCCTGGAAGCGGTCAACAAAGCTTCCCAGGGTCTCGTTCGCCTCTTGTTTGATACGGAATAGAGATTCCGACTCCCTCTTCCTCCTCTTAGAGGTAGTGAATCTCAGCACGAACCCCCCGCGGAGGTCCTCGAAGCAGTGGATGGAGTTAGACGGTAGCTGATGGAACCACTCCCTCTCCTTCTCTCTGAGAGTGATAGCGAAGAGTCGGCACTTGAACCCGTCCGAAATTTGCCGGATGGAGACCACGTCCTCAAACCACTGGACGTGTTGGACCGGATCTCCCCTTCCGGTGTAATAGGACACCTCGGGCTCCCTGAACCCATCCGGGACTGGCGCGGAAGAGACCAATTCGCTGAAAGGACTGCCTCCACCCGCCGGGCGGGTTGGAGGGTCTCGCGCCCCTAGCTCGCCGAATCGACCGCCGCTCCCCGAGCCTGGGAAGAGCACTCGCCCTGGGAGCTCGGTACCTCGGCCCTCATTGACCACTTCCTTCCCGGCTCGCCGGGCGGGAGCCGCCTCGCCGAGCGCCGGGTCCGCGAGAACCGGGATTACCGGGGTCATACTTTCGGCCCACATGCCGAGTGCGAGCCTGACCACGCCGAGCATTTCCTATCTAAATTCCTCAAACATCCCCGCGATGGCGGGAGGGGGTGGGGGTGGCGAGTCGGTCCTGTCCGAGCCCTGCCCTTCTCCTCTAGTCATTGATCTTGCGGAAGGTTTTCTGAGTTGACCACTTTCCACGCTCACCGCACCAAAATGTTGAAACCGAAAGATCGGTCTCTGTAGAGTTCACCCTTGGGGAAGGGGTGGTCGCACACCTACTTCGTTCCTGCAAGAAAAGCAACCGAAGAGAAGGAAAGAACAGATGACTAGACCAAGGGCCCGGCCCAGAGGTCCCACCACAAACCCGGAAGATCTCAGAGCGCTTCCCCTCCTTAGCCAAAAAGGCCGGGCTAAGGTATCTCAGAGAACACTAAAAGACTGGGAGACCAGTGAGTGTCCTCTGAGGTACCCCTTGGGTCCTATTAATAGTTTTTAGAAGATGGCCTGCCAATAACTAACCTATGATGGCTTGAAATTACTGAAAGACCCCTGGGGATGGTCTGCTAACAGCCTAATCCCGCTGTCCTGACCAGCTATGCGCAGTCCGTCCCGACCTGATAACCGAGAAACGCGGGTCGGGGCTGGCCCGCCTAAAGGAGCGGGTCGAGGCAGGCCCGCCTAAAGGAGCGGGTCGGGGCTGGCCCGCCTAAAGGAGTGGGTCGAGGCTGGCCCGTCTAAAGGAGCGGGTCGGGGCTAGCCCGCCTAAAGGAGCGGGTCGAGGCTGGCCCGCCTAAAGGAGCGGGTCGGGGTTGGCCCGCCTAAAGGAGCGGGTAAAGGGGTCTAAGATCCTCCGGCGGACACGGGGTTGTACAACAAGGACACAATCCTGTTAGTTCAAGTGTATGTGGATGACATTATTTTTGGTTCCACTGATCCCAAACTGTGCAAAAAGTTCTCTGACTTGATGCATTCTAAGTTTGAGATGAGTAGTATGGGTGAGCTGTCTTACTTTCGTGGTCTCCAAGTAAAGCAAGATGCTGATGACATCTTCATCTCCTAATCCAAATATGCCAAGGAATTGGTAAAGAAGTTTGGGATGGCTGATGATTCAGCAATGCATACACCTATGGCTACTAATATAGTTATAGATTCTGATGATCAGGGAAAGCCTGTTGATCAAAAGAATTATAGGGCCATTGTTGGTTCCCTATTGTATTTAACTACAAGTAGGCCAGATATAATGTTTGCTACATGCCTTTGTGCTAGATTCCAGGTCAACCCCAAGGAATCTCATCTGATTCTTCTCAAGAGAATCTTGAGATACCTGAAGGGATGTCCAAATCTAGGACTTTGGTACCCAGCAGAATCAAAATTTGAGTTAATTGGATACTCTGATTCTGACTATGCTGGCTGTCGAGTTGACAGGAAAAGTACCTCAGGAACTTGTCAGTTCTTGGGAGAGAGATTGGTCTCTTGGTTCTGTAAGAAGCAGGCTTCTGTCTCAACTTCAACTGCAGAGGCTGAATATATAGCAGGTGCTAGTTGTTGTTCACAGATCCTGTGGATTCAAAACCAGCTTTTGGATTATGGGTACACACACAAGAACACAATAATCATGTGTGATAGTACCAGTGCTATCTTAATTGCACAAAATCCTGTGCACCACTCTAGAACGAAACACATTGAGATCCGGCACCATTTCCTGAGAGATTGTGTGGAAAAGAACAAGATCAGCCTTGAGTTCATATCCACTGATCTTCAGAGAGGTGATATATTCACCAAGCCCTTAGATGAACAGAAGCATCTGTTCTTTTTGGTTCAACTAGGCATGATTAATGGAAGAGACTAAGTGTGACGTCTGCCTTGTTGAAACTTATTTGAAGATCGTCGAACGACGTTCGAAGATAGTCGATCGGATCAAGCTTATCGTCGACCTATGGTTGATGATAGCTTATCTGCTTGAAGATCGTCGACCGACGTTCGAATATCATCGAACAGGTCGAGCCTATCGTCGATCTATAGTTGACGACAACTTGTTGTTTGTGAAGACAGAAATAGTCGAACGATGGATCGACTACTCTACTTCAGGAATGATCGTCGAACGACCGTTCGACCATCGTTTCCAGTATCTTTTAAATAGATCGACGATCGTTGTTTTAATATAAAGCCGATGGTCGACCTAGGTTAAGAGATCTTTCTTTTTATCGTCGACGGAGAGCGTCTTCTCGCATTCTGTCTTCCTGCTTGCTCTTTGTATCGCGATTTCTGTCGTTTTGCCTTCGCCGTCTCCCTCGTCTTCTCCAGCCCCTTCGATGGCGATAGCTCCAGCTCTCCTGACAGTGGTGAAGTTTGATGCTGGCTTCAGTGTGGAATTCGATTCCTTCAGCTACTGTGAATCTACAATTGTGGAAATTCTCAACCTATGCAAAGATCAAGGTTTGGAAAAGCTCATGTCCTCCAGGATAAAGATAAACATTCAAGAGATTAAAGAATGGGCTTTCACTTCGTCCTCCAATGACGATTCAATGACCGGAACAATAGGCGGAGAAGAGGTAACTTTGACTCCCGCCATTTTAACTGAAATTTTTGGATTGTTAAATGGGGAAGAAGATTACGAGCAAGATACCCCAGAGTTTGGGAGAATGCTGACAGAGTTAGGACATGCCGACGGCATTCCTACTAAGCTGCTTAAGGTGAATTTTCCGCTGAAGATTAAGTTCCTTGCTGAACTCGTCGGAAAAGTGCTACTGGGAAAGCACTCTGCCCATGACAATATTACAAGGCAACAGTTTGCCCTAATGTGTGCAATTGTGAACAAAAAGAAGATTAACTGGGCAGGAGTATTGTTTGATTTAATAAGGAAAAAGAACAGCAAGAAGGAAGTCACCCTAGGTAGGGTGCTTGGGATTTTTCTGAAGGAAAAAATATCCCCATTTGTTAGTTTCAGCTGCTACTTCCATCAATGCCAGCAAGAAGATGGACCAAACCTTGTTCGCCAAGTGGAAAAGGACTTTTCTGAAGCCCACTCCAGCAGGGGTTGCTCCAGCTGCATCTAAGAGCACCAAGACTGTTTCAGTCACTCCTCTCCTACAAGAAGCTGGCTCAGCAAATCTCTCACTTCCATCTTCTTCATCTGCATTACCGTCTACTTCAATTGAAGTTCCATCAACTTCAATTGAAGTACGACCTTCTGCCTCTCATCTTCCTGATTCATCTACAATTCTCCATGCATCACCTCCTGCATCTCCTCTCCCTCCTCATCTTGCTAGGATATCTCATCCCAGTTTTGATTTATTGGTTTCTGAACTATCCACTCCTCCTCAGTCTCCAATTCCCTCTTCAGATCACATTGATCATCTTGCATCCACCCATCATTCTCCAGTTCACTCTCCATCTCCAGTTCACTCTCCAGTTCATCAAGAATACACAATTCATGCTGATCATCCATCCACTGAGATTCCCCCATCATCATTTGAAATCACTCCAGCATTCATTTCTAGCATCTTGGAGTTAATTACTCCTTCAATCAAAATTATGATTGAAGAGGCAATTGCTCCCCATGCATCCTCCAACTCTTCTTTGACTGCTGTCATCCAAGCTCTCTCAAAATCTGCTGAGCCCTCTTCATCTAGGGGCCTGGTCTCAGTTTCCACTGAAACTAGGCAGGGGGAGATGCTTTATGAAGATGCCTCTGAGTTGTCCTTGGCCTCCCTTCCAGCAGATCCTCCTGCAGTTGTAGAGAAAGAGATAGAAGAATCAGCTCCTCCTCCATTGTCTGAAACAGAGATTTCTGATGCTGTAATGAAGTCTGAGTTTATTGTCAAAGTATGCCTAGAAGAATGCTCCACTCCCCTGGTTGCCCTCTACCTAGAAGGAGTCATTACTTCCTTCCTAGATGAATTATGGGAGTTAGGACATTCAAAGGAAAATTCTGAAGGTATCCCTTTTACTCATTTTTTAGACTTCATAACTGACATGCTAGTATGGGAATACCTGGAAGGAATGATTCGATGTCATTTAGCAAATTTTTGTTCATAATACTACAGATATAATGGAAGAAGTATTAGATGTTCAAGAGCTTGATCACCAACCAGCTCCAGAAGTTCAAACTGAACCAGAACCAGTTATTCAAGTTTCTGAGGCTGCTCAGCCAGCTCAGCTAGCAGTGCAAGTAGAACTGGTCCCCATGACAGTTTCTGATCAACAAGAAAAGGCTTCAGATGTTCAAATTGAAAAGTCTAAGGTCTGGGATGACTCTCCTGGACTGGATTTAGATACCCTTCTGGCACAGGATGCCATGGAAGAAGAATTAGAAAAAGCTGCCCTAAAAGAGAAGGAAAGAGTTGTGCAAGAGGCGATTGATCCATATGATATTCCTCCTTCTTCAAATTCTGAGGATGAGATTGATTCTGATGAATCTGATGAGTCCAAGAGAAAGAGATCTGCTAAAAAGAAAAGGAAAGCTGTGGCTCCTCCTCCTCCAAATCCTGACCATGATGTTCCCTACTATATCTTGAAAGGTATTGATCCTAAATCTAAAGAATTTCAACACTAGATGGCATTTTCTAAAAATCAGCAGAAGCAAAGAAAGAAGTCAAAGAGGTATGACAGTCCTGCCCCAAGATGGACTCCTAGAGGTCCTCCTCCTCCACCTCCCAGTACAGGAGCCTCTAGAAACCTATCTGCAAATCCTTCTGCTCAGTCTGACAGGTTTAACCCATCCCAGTCATCACAAAGGAAAAGTTCTCAAGGATATCAAGGCAGAACACAATCTGGCTATCAAAGACATGATGCTGATGTAAAGGAACAAGTGAAGGAGGTGGTTTATCAAAGACCAACTTTTTCTCCTCCTCCTTCCAAAGAACTCAAGAGCTCAACCTCTCCAAAGCCAGATCATGCTGTGAAGGCTGTTTCAAAAGGTAAGCGAATTATTTTCTCTGAAAAATCTAGCAAGAAATTTGCTGAGTTTGCTCCTCCTTCTTATCTAGTTATTCAGGTCAAAGAGCCAGCTGAAAGTCTGCTAGATATGTCTATTAAGTTTAAAGCTGTGAAACCTGTTGATACAACCTTTGAAAATGTGTATGAAAGCCAAGAGCTTGATCCTGATTTCAGGATGGCTCGTTTTCTTGAACTTGTTGGTTCAGCCCAAATTAAGAAAGCTAAAGCTGAAGGTAAAGACACTGCAGGATTAACCACTATGTCAAAATTCAGAATGAAGGAGCTCGATAAATTCCAGGTTAGACCTGAGGTATTTGATCCTTCAAAATACATGGAAAAGCATCCTGAAGCAGTTGTCCCAAGAGCATCAGAAACCAAAATCATTGGAGAGCAAGATTTAAAGTTGTCAAAGAAAGAAGCTCTAGATCCTTCTAGGAAGATTACTTTTGTTCCTAGTTCTTCTGAACCTAAACCTAATTCTGTGCTTCTTAAAATTCATTGATTGACAATTATTTACTTATCTGTTTGATTGATGTTTTCTGCTTAAATTTTTCCCTTCATGCACTTTATTTATTTTCAGTAATTAGTTTTATGTTTATTTGTTGTTGAGAGACTTAACTCAAATAGGGGGAGAATGTTGGTACCCTAGCTTTGATTTGAGTTCAGTCTTCTCTTTTAGTCTCTTGACCCAAGATTTATCTATGATCAAAGGTTAGTTGATTAGTTAGTTTGCTCTAGTTTAGACTTGTCACTTTTCCAGATGAAAATTTGGTTAAGTTGTTTTTTGTTCGACTATGGTCGAACGTCGCTCGACTATCGTCGATCAGCCGATCGACGATCGTCTTCCTGATAGCTCGACTATCTGCTTGATAGGTCAACTATCTGTTTTCTTTGATAGTTCGACTATCTGTTGATAGGTCGACTATCTGCTCTCTTTGATAGTTCGACTATCTGCTTGGATAGTTCAACTATCTGATAGTTCGACTATCTGTTGATAGGTCGACTATCTGTTTTATTTGATAGCTCGACTATCTGCTTGATAGGTCGACTATCTGTTTTCTTTGATAGTTCGACTATCTGTTGATAGGTCGACTATCTGCTCTTTTTGATAGTTCGACTATCTGCTTGGATAGTTCAACTATCTGATAGTTCGACTATCTGTTGATAGGTCGACTATCTGTTTTATTTGATAGTTCGACTATCTGTTTGATAGGTCGACTATCTGTTTTCCTTGATAGTTCGACTATCTGTTTGATAGGTCGACTATCTGTTTTCTTTGATAGTTCGACTATCTGTTTGATAGGTCGACTATCTGTTTTCTTTGATAGTTCGATTATCTGTTTGATAGGTCGACTATCTGTTTTCCTTGATAGTTCGACTATCTGTTTGATAGGTCGACTATCTGTTTTCTTTGATAGTTCGACTATCTGTTTGATAGGTCGACTATCTGTTTTCTTTGATAGTTCGACTATCTGTTTGATAAGTCGACTATCTGTCTTGTTTGATAGTTCGACTATCGTCCTGATAGATCGACTATCTGATAGCTCGACTATCTGTCCTGATAGGTCGACTATCTGCTGTGGTAGTTCGACTATCTTCTTTGATAGTTCGACTATCTGTATCGTTCGACTATCTGTCTGATAGGTCGACGATCTCTGTGCCTCGTTCGACGATCTCCGAGGGTCGTTCGACGTTTTGCTGTATGTCTTGAGTAATTTTGTCATCTTCTATGATGTGATTTATTTCATATTTATTTTGGCATATTTTATAAAAGATTATTTGAATAAATTTATGATATTATTTTCATGCAATATCTGCTTCATTCCTTATGCATGAGCCAATCTTTTTCTGACAAAGTTGTTTGTCTTATTAGTTGAAATATGTTTTCTGCTTTATCTGCCAGGCTGTCCTTTATAGCCGTTAAACTCAAAAAGTCTTCTTTGGCCGTAAAGAGTCTCTTCTGATGTGACTTTCTCTAGTATTATTTTATCAAAGTTATTTGTAGCTTCTTAGAAAGCTTTATCCTCTTATAGTATGTCTGTTTGCAGGATTTGTTTTTGCTTTATGCTTTTTGCAGCCAAGTTTGCTGATGCCAGAAGAAGACAAAGATTCAAACTCAAATTAAAGCCATTGTAAAGGCTCATATAAAAAGAGCTTCTTTTTGAAAGAAGATAACACAGTACCCAGATCATATACTCTCAGCAGCATAGAGAAATAGAAAAAGCAAGAAAGTTCTACTACTCTCAGCTCGTTCACATCCAACTGAGAAGAAGTTTTAGCTCTTCATTATTCTTCATCCTGAGTTCATCCTGCTTACAGGAAGATTTTCACTCAGAGCTTTTTGAAGAAGAAGAAGAAGAAGATAGCTGCCTGAAGAAGAATTTTCATTTCATATTTATTATCTTCTTGTAGCTTTTTTCTTTAGATTTTCTGAAGTGTTTTCTACACTGAAGCAAGACTTCACCTGGACATTCTTTTAGCCAGGGGCAGCCTTGACTCTTTAGAGCTTTCTAGCTCAGTGCAAGTTCTTGAGCTTCTCTAATTCTATTTAAAATAGAGAAGACATTTTAACCTCCTTTCCCCCTCCTATAAAGGGTTATTACTCCCTTCAAAAGTATACCTTGGTGGCAGGGCACCTGATCAAAAACCTTAGTGGATTCCTACCTTGTTGGTAGAAGAGTGGACGTACCCAAGTTGTTTGGGGAACCACTATAAATTCCCTTGTGTCGTCTGGTTGTTTGATTTATTACTTGCGCTGTTGGCTGTGATTAGTTTTAACTAGGTTTGCTAGTTGCTGTTTAGGATTCCAAGCCTTAACTATAATTACAGCTGGCTGCCTCTTGTGCACAACACTTGTGTTAGGCTTTAGGTTTACTTCTCAAATATCTATAACCTTCATTCTGCAATTAACTCCAAGGGAGTTGAGTAGACAGTCAACTTTGCTAGTGTAAATTTTGATTACTCTATTCACCCCCCCCCTCTAGAGTAGTATCTTTCCCTTTTCTTTCAGATTGGCTAGCCGAGCATAAGGCACAAATAAATTGTTCAATGCGAGAAGTCCGACTACAGAACCCACATGGTCGGGACATTACATTGACAGGTATACCCTCTGTCTCTCGTATTATTTTTACTTCTGCACAAACAATGAGATCATTCCGACAAAAGGACGAGATATATCTTATTTACTTTGAAATGGAGGACAAAACGCAAGAGCTCGCCAAGGTCCCAGTAGTACGCGACTTCCCGGACATCTTCCCGGAATCGCTCCCTGGATTGCTACCACGATGAGAGGTTGACTTTCAGATCGAGCTCATGACCAGAGCACGGCCGGTGTCCTGAGCACCCTACAGGCTGGCCCCAAGAGAACTAGTTGAGCTAAATATTCAACTGCAAGAGTTAATAGATGTCATTCGCCCCAAGGAGCACCAATATTATTTGTAAAGAAGAAATATGGGACATTACGTCTGTGCATAAATTACCGGGAATTAAATTAGCTTATGATACAAAAAACATACTCCCTTCCTAAGATCGACGAACTGTTCAATCAATTACAATGTGCATCTGTCTTCTCCAAGATGGACCTAAGATTAGGCTACTACCAGCTTCAAATTTGGGAGGGAGATATTCCCAAGACCACTTTCAGCTCCTGTTACGGTCTCTACGAGTTCCTGGTAATGAACTTTTGGCTCACCAACGCACCCTCCGCCTTTATGTCTTTAATGAATAAAGTATTCGAACCGTTCCTAGATCAATTTGTGATCGTCTTCATTGACGATATTTTAATCTACCCAAAAACAAAGACAAATCATACCAGACACCTGCAGATGGTACTTCTAATACTTCGATAGCACTCCCTCTTCGCCAAATTCAGTAAGTGTGAGTTTTTTGTTGGAAGAAGTCAGATTCCTAGGACATACTATAAAAAAGAAAGGAGTAGTAGTTGATCAGACAAAAATCCAGGAAGTACAAAACTGGCCACCGCTCAGAATAGCGGCAGATATCCGAAGCTTCCTTGGTCTAGCCGAGTATTACAGGAAGTTCGTATAAGGTTTCTCCAAGATTGCATTACCCCTCACCGCCTTTACCAAGAAGGATGCTACCTTCTGATGGACAGCAGAATACGAGATTGTGTTCGTTGAATTAAAGAAACGGCTGACTTCTGCACCGATCCTTACGATCCCTATAGGGACTGAGGGCTTTCAGATCTATACTAATGCCTCCCTGGAGGGATTAGGAGCTATTCTGATGTAGCATGGCAAGGTGGTGGCCTACGCATCTCGCCAATTGAATCCGCACGAGTTGAACTACGTGACTCATGACCTGGAATTAGGCGATGTTGCCTTTGCCCTTAAAATCTGGAGGCATTACCTATACGGGGTAAGAAGCAAGATCTTCTCCGACCACAAAAGCCTTAAATACATCTTCACTCAAAGAGAGCTGAACCTTCAACATCATTGATGGTTAGAATTCCTTGTCGATTACGAATTCGCTCTCCAATATCACACCGAGAAGGCTTACAGAGTTGCTGACGCTTTAAGCCGCCAACCTTCGGTAGTTGGGAATTTGATGGAGCTAATCCCAAAGAGGTTGTTCCAGTCTTTAATAAACTTTGAAATTACCTTGGTGACTCGAAGAGATCTGGAAGAATATCATACCTAATTGTATAGGATGGAGATCCAATGCGACATTCGGGACAGGATAATAGAAGCGCAGAAGAATGACCCAGAGGTAGTTCTGATAGTCCGATCTCTACAAAGCGGGGCTCATGAGGATTATAATCTACACGATGGGATCCTGCAGTACAAACATCGTATATTCATCGCCTTCACTGGTGGAATTAATGAAGAGATTCTACACGAAGCGCACCAATCGAGGTACTCCATCCACCCTAGTGTGGTTAAAATGTATGTTGATCTCCGCAGGACCATATACTGGCTTGGAATGAAAAGAGATGTTACCAACTTTGTAGCCCAGTGCCAGATCTATCAAAGGGTTAAAGCTGAATGTCGCAGCCCAGGAGGCTTGATGCAGCCTCTGCCTATACCCGAATGGAAATTCGAGGACATTTCCATGGACTTTAACTACAGTCTACCTCAGTCCCGAACTGGAAACAACTCCATATGGGTTGTTGTAGATTGACTCACCAAGGTAGCACAGTTCATTCCAAACCGACAAGGAGATGGTGTTGATATTCTGGCCAGGATATTCATAGAGTAAGTAGTCCGTTTCCATGGAGTGCAAAAATCCATTGTGTCAGATCATTACGAACGATTCACATCCAAGGAATGGAGATGAGTTCACACATATTTGGGGACCAAGTTAGCCTTTAGCACTGCCTTCCACCCACAGACAGATGGATAAACGAAAAGGACAAATCGAATGATGGAGGATCTACTTCGCCTTTGTATAATAGAACACAATGAGCCTTGGGAGCAGCTGTTACATCTAGTAGAGTTTTTTACAATAACAACTACCAGGATAGCATCAAAATGTCCCCATATGAAGCATTATATGGGAGGCATTGCCGAACCCCATTGACATAGGCATAGGAAGAGGACCCAGAACCCTTAGGAGTGGCTTTCATTGATGACACTACGACATCGATAGGCTTATCCAGAAACAGATATGGGAGGCGCAAAGGAGGCAAGCCAAGTATTATGACGCACGACACCGACTGGTGGGGTTCCGCGTAGGGGAAATGGTGTTCCTAAAAATTAAACCCATGCATGCTATCTCCCGATTGAGAAGATAGAAGAAACTAGATCCCCACTATTTGTGCCCCTATCAGGTGATAGAACGTGTTGGCCCTATTGCCTATCGATTATCCCTACCCCCCGAATTGGGAAATCTTCATGATGTGTTTCATGTCTCCTCCTTGAGACGAGTTCTCCGGCAAACAGAGCAGCATCTACCTACACTACCAGTGCAACTGCAGTCGGACAGATCCGTCCAGCTCGAACCAACAAGAATCATAGATCATAAGTGAAGAATCTACGTAATAAGACTGTTGGTGCAAGAAATGCGCCTTCTAGTTAACGGGTTGTTCGATCTAACAAGATAAGTGAAGAAGAGGGTTGCGGGGATAGAGAAGAGGTTTGGCTGGAGCAACTGAGAAGGTTGATCGGGCACTGTCGACCAGACGGTTACTTTGACGGTTAGCTTTGTAGGTGTATGGAGAGAGAGGAGAAAAGAAGAGAGGGGGCAGCTAGCAGCGGCAACAACGGACTTCGCCTGCCGCGGCTTGAATGCCACTCTTGCGACGGGCTTTTCCTTTTACCAAGAAACAAGATTACAGCTTGCTACTGATCCTCTACAGGAGAAAGCAATAAAGGGTACAAAGGGGGAAGCCGGCGGCTAAGGAAGAAGAATGTCGGATGCCGCGCGGTTTGACCAATGAAGGTCGGCAGACCGCGCGGTTAGCCGATCAAGGAGATCGCAGGACTTGGTCGGGCAGACTGCTTGATCGAGCGGAGAGAAGAAACTGGGGGTAGGTCAGGCGGACTGGGAACTCGAGTCCGCAGGAACTAATTCTGGGACCTTGACGCCTCTCCGCTGTGTACTCAAATGATAGGTATGGGGGCCTATTTATAGGCCCGAGGAGGTAACGGTCTTGGTAACGTCACCGCTGGTGAGCTGGTGAGTCGTGCGAGTACAATGCTGAGCCCGCAGAGTCCGCGCGAGGCCGCACGGTTAGGTACTTGGAGCTGGAGATGGCTGCTGCTGGGTGGGCTCGCACTAGGTCGTGCGAGTATGAATACTGAGTCCGCAGAGTCCGCGAAAGGCCGCGCGATTCTGGACGGTCTTGCTACTTGCGGGCTGTTGAGCGTGTTTGCCTAGCCCGCTGCTGATGAGGGTGAGCAGGCCGCCTCCTGATGGAGGCTTGTCTCACTTGGCGACGGGCTGGAGACCTAGGGGACTAAAGACTGAATCCGCCACTCGCTGAGCATGCTGCTATCGAGTGGTTTAGGAGGATAGGAATGCGAGACTGCCATATTATTGGGCAGTTTGCACCTGAGGAAGAATGAAAAACCACACGGTTAACCGATCTAACCATGCGGCCTGCAGGAGCAGACCTAGGAAGCAGTCCGAAGACCCTGTAGAACGAGCGGCTTCTGCGCAACCTGGGCTGTCAGACTAGGGGGATCGCTCTAGTCGCGCGGAATGAGTGACCTGAGCGGTCTTGCTAGAGAGACCTTCCTAGCCGCGCGGACTGAGAGGTCAGTCCGCCCACCCTTAGAAGAAAAAGCCGACAAGCCGCGACCTTCCGGAGCAGGCCACAACTTGCAAGCTAGCTACCTTTGGAGGGATCACCGATTTCTGGGGTAACATGATCCCCGCCCAGGTCCTCTTTCTCCATCAACCTGCAAAGCTAACCGTCAAAGTAACCGTCTGGTCGACAGTGCCCGATCAACCTTCCCAGTGGCTCCCGCCAAACCTCTTTTCTATCCCCGCAACCCTCTTCTTCACCTATCTTGTGAGATCGAACAACCCGTTAACTAGAAGGCACATTTCTTGCACCGACAGTTAACACGCGACCTTCAGATCTCGACCAGACAGTGAAATCAGCGGTTATTCATGGTAGACCATAAACCAGCCGAAAGCCTTGATCCAAGTTCCAGTGAGGATTCTCTTTAGGAGGCCTTGGAGCAATCTCGCAGAGAAACTACACAACAGTTTCAAGCGATCAACCGTACTCTAGCTACTATCGCTCAATGATTGGAAGCACAATCTTCACCAGCACCAGCTCCTCCAATAACTCCAGCACCAGCATTCAAGATTCCTCAAGTTTACCCACCAGCCTATCCGCCGGTCTATCCTCCTTACACTCCAACCTTTCCGCAAGGGCCTGCAGCCCCTTTGCGATCTCAAAATGACGAATTCGCAGCTCGTTAGAACTTCTTCCGAGAAGCTGCTCGAGGAAGTCCGACAAGATTCCTAAATTTTCAGGGAATTCATCCCTACTCTTCAGCTCCTGCCTTTTCTCCTCCCGCAACAAATTTTCCTTTCTATCCTCCAGCTCCTTGTGCAGCTGCAACTTATGCACCCTTTTTTCCTTATGTTGTAGGAGAGAAAGAAGAGCAGTCACCATTTACAGAGAATGTTCAGCATGAACCAACTCCAGTTAACTTCAGAGAGCCACGGTTGCCCACTTCTACTGGGGAGACTGATCAAGTCAAACATCTTCAAGCCTTTGAATCAGACGTAGCTCTCAAGACCCTCTCAGATGCTACCAAATGCAAACTCCTTGTAACGACCTTTGATGGTCAAGTGAGGGATTGGTTCTATGGACTTCGTGCTCAGTCCATCTCTTCCTTTGCTGATTTGCGAAGAGAGTTTCTTCTCAGATTTTCTACCTCTACAAAGAGGAAGGGCGGTCCAGAGGCCCTATTTGAGATCAAACAGTGTGAAGATGAGACTTGGTCTCATTTTGTAGATCGTTTTCATAAAGAAATCTTAGACATTGAGATTGTCGATCAAGAATTGTATCAAGTGGCTCTTATCCACGGCCTGCGTGAAGGACCACTCAAGTTCGAGGCTAACGTCCGAGCGCCAAGGACTTATTAAGAGCTGATTGGTTTAGCCAACTCGTACATCCGCAGTGAGAAGAGCAACCCCAGCTTTGTCTCCAGGCTTGTAACAGAGAGAAATCAATCTTACAAGCAACCTCCGAGATCTCCTCGGAAAGATTTTTCATCCCACTCTCGTAAAACAAAAAAATTCCAGCATCATTATCGTCAACCCCCTTTCCCAGGCCAGGATCGTGCCCGCGAACGATTGCAACCGCTACCAGCCCCACCTCTGCAAACAGCTTCGGTGCATCAAACGCAAGATGATGACTTATCATACTCAGGACTTGATGAGGCGATGCTGGAAGTATGCCAAATCATGAAGGATAAGGCAAATTCCAAAAGGCCTTACCAGCCGACAAATCAAAAATCAAAAGATTCATACCCATTCTGTGAATTTCACAAAGAAAGCGGACATTTAACTGAAAGTTGTCGAGCGCTTCGTCAACTTGTGCAAAGATTGCTGAAGCAAGGTAAGATGCGTGATCTGTTCCCGAAGGATGGCCACTCTGATCCGTCAACCTCAAAAGGAAAAGGAATAGCAGAGTTTCCTTGCAGCTCAAGTGGAGTGAATCAAATCAATACGTATCGTGACCTTTTCATAGGCAAGACATTCGATGCTGATGACGTGGGCGCCCTTGGAAACCTATTCTAAAGCAAAAAGGACATCGGAGCTCCTCAAAGCCCCTCACAATCATGACCGGTTGCTTTTACTTTACTCTTCCAACATTTTTTCTTTCTAAATACTTCTAAGTATTCTTTCATTTTCATTTAATAAAGCTTACGTCAGAGATCTCATACTAACACAGTTCCTTTTTTATAATACTTCTCCTCCATATTTTTCTCTTTGCCAAAGAGATCACTGAACCACTGAGATATCGCAAAGTCTTGTTGTTCCCTCCTTGGATTGTCCTCTGGCATAAGACCACAATGACCACATATGGTGAGGAGTTTTTAACATATATGCAGTGGGGGTCGTTCAATCTATGATGGTGAACTTAAGACTTCGGATCCCGGCCGATGTCTAGCGCAGTGTGTGTGCCTAGGGGAGGCAGCCTATGATAGTTCTATCGTGCCTCGTTGAGGGATACGTTACAGTTATGATGATCTTTGCTTGACAAGCAATGACGATCAAGTGTAGCCTTGTCTCTTCGATCATCTCACAACTATGACGGCCGAACACTCGTTGGTACTCTCAATCCGTGCTTTCGTGGGACCCACAACATTGTTGATCCTTTCAAAGATGAGCAATGCTGTAGACCATTTGGCGCACCTGGCAGAACAGATCAACAATGTTTGTAACCCGAGGCAAGAGAGCAGTGTATCAGTCGTTTCCTTCTCAGGAATTTCCGTGCTTGTTTATCTTTTGTGCCCTTCTAAAGGAAGCGCGGCTAGCCCTTTTTAGGTAGAATACACCCTGGATGACTTTGGCAAGTGATGCATAAGGCCCACGGGTGCTCTCCTGCGGCAGCATTCAACCTTTTTATATCATCCTCAGGGTGTAGCCCTCCTTTGTCTTTTTGTCTTCTTACAGGTTAACAGGTTAAATCCAACTTGTTCTAAGGATCTGCAATATCTATTTGGCTTATGATCATCTTATATGCGCTGCCTCCATGAAGCTCTTTCAGATGGTTATCCATGAGCTCTCTTATCAGATGCTAGCGACATGAGTCATTTAATCAAAGTATCTGATTCTCCTTGATTGACAAGTCATGTTGTTGTAAGTCTAAATTAAGATGGTTTCATCTGGTTGATCTAGAGTTCATGTATAAAATATCGTACTAGATCACGTGAGACAATCATTATCGCAGTTTGATCTTTATTCCGTTAATAACAGAGTTTGTCAGGTATCTCTTCTGTTATCCAATTATATCTTATCATATCAGCAACCAACATTCACAGGTTCCATCCAGGTACTTGCGACTTAGTTTTCTTTCTTCCATATATACTACTTACTCTTCTTTTGCAGAGATTAACAGATAATAGTAAGTTCCATCCAGGTACTTGCATTTTAATTTCACTTCATATCTACTACTTACTCTTCCCTTTGCAGTGATTAGCCGATATTTACAAGTTCTATCCAGGTACTTGAGACTTAGTTTTATATCATACTTGTGATTTACTCCTCTTGCAGAAGTTAGCAGGTTCTTGCAAGCCTCCTTCAGGTGCTTGCAAGTTATAATTATTCTTTTTTTCCTCTCATCACTATTTTGTAGAGCCCATTAGGAGACATTCATGTCTTCTTCGTTTTGTAAAAGCAATCCATGTACGCATAAGATGTACCTATTTCTGCCTATGGTAATTCTTTCCTTCGCAAGAAAAGGCCATGAATTAGCAAATTTTCTCTAAGGAGTGACATCAGGTTCCATCTCTCCTTACCCCTTCCTTTTCTCTAGGAAGGATCACGATTTTCGTGGGTCTCCTACTTTTTCGAAGTTCTCTTCAAAACTTGAAAAAGTGCGGGGATCATGTTACCCAAGAAATCGGTGATCCCTCCCAAGGTAGCCAGCTTGCAAGTTGTGGCCTGCTCCGGATGGTCGCGGCCTGTCGGCCTTTTCTTCTAAGGGTGGACGGACTGACCTCTCAGTCCGCGCGGCTAGGAAGGTCTCTCTAGCAAGACCGCTCAGGTCGCCCAGTCCGCACGACTAGAGCGGTCCCCCTGGTCTTACCGCCCAGGTAGCGTAGCAGCCGCTCGTTCTGCAGGGTCTGCGGACCGCTTCCTCGGTCCGCTCCTGCAGGTTGCGCGGTTAGATCGGTTAACTGTGTGGTGGTTCATTCTTCCTCAGGTGAAAACTGCCCAACAATGTGGCGGACTCGCATTCCTATCCGCCTAGACCGCTCTATAGCAACGTGCTCAGCGAGTGGCGGATTCAGTCTTCAGTCCGCTCGGTCGCCAGCCCGTCGCCAAGTGAGACAAGCCTCCAGCAGGAGGCGGCCTGCTCACCCTCATCCGCAGCTGGCTAGGCAAACTCGCTCAGCAGCCCGTAAGCAGGAAGACCGTCCCAGACCGCGCAACCTTTCGCGGACTCTGCGGACTCAGTATTCGTACTCGCATGACCCAGCGCGAGCCCACCCAGTAGCAGCCATCTCCAGCTCCAAGTACCTAACCGCGCGGCCTCGCGCGGACTCCGTGGGCTCAGCATTGTACTCACACGACTCACCAGCTCACCAGCGGTGACGTTTCCAAGACTGTTACCTCCTCGGGCCTATAAATAGGCCCCCCATACCTCTCATTTGAGTACACAGCGGAGAGGCGTCAAGGTCCCAGAATTAGTTCCTGCGGACTCGAGTTCCGAGTCCGCATGACCTACCCCCAGTTTCTTCTCTCCGCTCGATCAAACAGTCCGCCCGACCAAGTACTGCAAGCTCCTTGATCGACTAACCGCACGGTCTGCCGACCTTCATTGGTCAAACAGCACGGCCTCCGACATTCTTCTTCCTTAGCCGCCGGCTTCCCCCTTTGTACCCTTTACTGCTTTCTCCTGTAGAGGATCAATAACAAGTTGTAATCTTGTTTCTTGGTAAAAGGAAAAGCCCGCCGCAAGAGTGGCATTCAAGCCGCGGCGGGCAAAGTCTGTTGTTGCCGTTGCTAGCGGCCCCCTCTCTTCTTTTCTCCTCTCTCTCCATCAACCTGCAAAGCTAACTGTGAAAGTAACCGTCTGGTCGACAATGCCCGATCAACCTTCCCAGTGGCTCCCGCCAAACCTCTTCTCTATCCCCGCAACCCCCTTCTTCACCTAGCTTGTGAGATCGAACAACCCATTAACTAGAAGGCGCATTTCTTGCACCGACAAAGACCATCCCAATGGTTAAGATATTATGGTCAAATCATGGACAAGATGAGTACACTTGGGAACCAGAGGCGCTTGTCCGCGAAAAACACCCCGAGCTCTTTCCCCTGGTATATTACTTTGCTCTTCTTCCCCTACTTTAAGCAAATTTTCGAGGACGAAAATCGTTTTATTTTTATTGGATTGTAACATCCCGACTTTTATTGGGCAACTAGAGCCCTAGTAGGCCCAATAAAAGTGACCTGAATCCTACCCATAACCTGGTAGAAGATAACTTTAAGCAAGAAGTGGAGCTAGAAAACTCTGAGTTAAGTTCTGTCAGTTCATGTAGCATCATATAGATAGTACGAACGCATCCGAACTCGTTCCGTTGGACCCCGAGGCCATGTAGGGGATATGACCATCCCTCGTAAAACGTCGCGAAGACAAGATTTTGAATATCAGTCTAAAGAACTCTGATTTGAGTTCTGTCAGCTCCTATTGCCTCGTATAGACAATACAAGCAAGTTGGAACTCGTTGCGTCACAATCCGAGGTCTAACAACGAATATGGACTTTTGACCGATTTAATGCGCCGCGACGCACAGATTTTGGACTTTTACCAAATGAACTCTAATTTGACCCCAGTTAGTGGCTCTAGACTCATATGGTCAATACGAAGTCAGTAGAAGTCATCCCGGACAATTTCAATGACGAATGGTCAACTCTAGGTCAAATCGAGCGTGTTCATGCATCGAAAAGCATGCACACAAAAATTATAATATAACAACCCAACTTTGACCCGACCTCGATGTCTTGGACTCACTTTGACTTTGACCAGCATGGGGGACCCACCCTAGGGTTGACTTTGGTCAAAATATCATAAAAGTCAATTTTTTGGATTTTTCCAAAGAGGTGTTCACCTCCTCTTCTATAATTTGTTAAAGCCTTATATCACATTTTGGGCAACCAAGACTAGCCATACGAGGTAATAAGGCCATGGGCCAATTTAGGCCCAATTCTCCTTCCCCCTCTTCCTTCCCCTTAAGGAGCAAGGCCCAAACCCAAGCCCACTCCTTCTATTTTGCTTGCTGCCACTTGGGGCCACCCTAATGGTGCCACTTGGCTAGCCAAAGTGGAGGGGAGAGGAGGAGCTCCTCCTCCCTATGGGATTAATCCCACATCTCCCAAACCAAATAAGCCCTCCCCCCTTGCCTATATATGGCCCTGCCAAGCTTTTCTTCCCCCACACCAACCCACCCGAGCCCAGGGAGCCCTCACCGAAACCCTAGCTCGTCGGAAAAACCAGCCCGAACTCACCAGCCCAGCCACCTTGCATGGACAACCAAGCGGGCTCCTCCCAAGCCCCTCCTACACAGGTAGAAGCTCTCTCCTCCTCCTTCCCCTTCTTCTGGACGATCTGCATGGGCCTCCCAGTGGTAGGACCGCCGCCAGCACCACCTGACCCATGCTCTAGGTCGGGTGGTGGCCGCAGGAAGACTAACCCCTCCCATTACCGGGGATTGTGCTAGAGAAGGGATAACCCACCAGGATGACTTTTCCCGGTGGGGGAAAGCCGGGATGCCGCCGGAAAACGCCGCTCCGGCGGCACCCGAGAGGCAGCGTGTATGCTCTGTTTTGTCTCCGACGGCGGTTGGTCGTCGGACCTCCACCAAGGAAGAGCCCTGCCCCTGGCACGCTGGCCGGGGGTGGTTTCAGGGCTGGGTTCAATGCCGGAGAGGCAGGGTGGTGCGGTGACGTTGGAAGCAGAGCCACCTCCACCCTGCTCTCGGGTTGCCCCTTACAGACGGTGGTCGGCTGCGGCATGCCGCCGGGAAACCACCCAAGGACTCGCTGGCCCCCAACAAACTGATTGGGGGCAGCACCAGAGTTCAACGGTGGCTTGCCGGTGGTGACAGAAACCCACCACCTCCCCAGCGACGGGATGAAATCTCCGTCGTCCATCCTCAACGATGAGATGGATGGTGGGGATTTCCTCTTTTCCCCCGCCTCTGTTTCTGTGCCCCCATAGCGGATCTGCGGCTGATCTGCTGTGGGGATATAACGACACAAGGCATCACCCGACTCAATCTCAGCTATGGAATTTTTGTTGATCTGTTATTTGTAGACCAAAATACACAGTAAGGTTGTGGATTTGTTTGGGCCAAATCAAGACCCCTGGGGGAAAAATGGTCAACATGAAAAATATTCCTCTCAATGAGGACTCCCTCCACAAAAATTTTGAAATTTTTTGAAAATGATTTGGTATTTTTAAAAGCTTAAACAATGTTTATTTGGTCAAAATAAGGGCCCAAAATGATACGAAAAATTATGAAAATTTTTCTAGGCTTATTTTATACCCCTTTAGAAGTTGTATTAAAATTGTGTGGCATGGTGATAAAAATCGGCATGTTTCTAAATTTCTGGGATCCTAGGGTCGCGCTCAGAATTTATTTTGCTCTTCCTCCTCAGAAACTAAAATTAGAGCGTGCAAACACTCTCCCAAAATTTGATATTAAATTTAAATTGCTTACCAACGAGAGTGGCTGAGGCAAGAGGCCACACTCTGAGCATTCCGAGATTTCATGAAACCACTAAGCGCTACGACCCTCAGGTAGTTGGGCAGACTCAGAGAATAGAATATGAGTCGCGTGTTGCTAATCATTCCTAGTGAATAACAAGAATGTAACCCCCAAAAGAATCTTGATCTGATTAAGTCGTAATCTAAAAGGCGCAACCAAATTAATGGATCTGACTCATAAATATAAACCAAGGAAATATTGAAAACGAAGAAGGAATTGTAAATGCCTCCTGTAAACTGTGAAGGAACAAATATTACCTCCTGAGAACGGAGATAGAATGAAGCCTCAAAAATGGAGTGATTGGACTACTAACCCTTTTCTATATGATTAGTCCAGTCTCGTACTGGTCAAGCTCATTTCATTTCAGTACTTTAAATTCAATACTACTCCAGTCTCGTACTGGTCAAGCTTATTTCAATACTTTTAATTCATTACTACTCCAGTCTCGTACTGGTCAAGCTCATTTCATTTCAGTACTTTCGATTCAGTACTACTCCAGTCTTGTACTGGTCAAGCTCATTTCATTTCAGTACTTTTAATTCTGTACTACTCCAGTCTCGTACTGGTCAAGCTTATTTCATTTCAGTACTTTCAATTCAGTACTACTCCAGTCTCGTACTGGTCAAGCTCATTTCATTTCATTACTTTCAATTCAGTACTACTCCAGTCTCGTACTGGTCAAGCTTATTTCAGTACTTTCGATTCAGTACTACTCCAGTCTCGTATTGGTCAAGCTCATTTCATTTCAGTACTTTTGATTCAGTACTATTCAAGTCCCGTACTGGTCAAGTTCGTTTCGGTTCAGTAATTCTGATTCAGTTCTACTCCAGTTCTGTACTGGTCACATTTCAATATGAAACATTTATTGTCAGTGGTTTAAATTACTACAATTTACTATTATAGGCACGGGTCCTGCTCTGACGAGCAGTTGTTTGTTAAGGTTGAGCCTTAGCTGAGGATAACTGGAGGTTAGGTGTTCCTCCAGGGTTAGCCTCAAATAAGTTCCCCCACGCTCCTTGTCGAAAGTTAAGTTGAGCATCGATGCCTGAAGGTTAACATCTAGTAGGGCAGGATGCCGCAGACCCGGTGCATATTAGCATAAAAATGGATTGATTGCTTGAAAATTGCTTGCGGAAAAATTATGGCGAGTTAGTCTCTTTCGCTAACCGTTCGTTCCAGTACGGGAAGGTTGACGACTCAAGGTGACATGGAGATGGATACCATGGGTGAACAGCCGTTATATCGTCTTCCCCAATGGGTTTTCCTCCGCTGGTCAGCCAAAATACGGTAACGCCAGATGTTGCTCACATCCAATGGTACGCAGAGTTGTACATTGGGGCCTGGGCCTGTGCTATACGACCACCCCTAGAAGTTGTAGGGCTGGCCACTATTGCCGATAGCAACATCGGTGAGGCCCGCAGGGCTCGCTACCCTGCTTGAAAAGAAGAGGCCCATACTATGTCGACATAGGATGTGTGTGCGCAGCTATGAATGCCTATGATATGATACAGAAGGTGTATTTCTAGTGTGCTGGTGTACTGGTAGAGTCCTTTTCATAACTGGTGTTAACATTGCTGCCATTTCAGTTATGCTACATTTCTTTTATTACCTCTCCTAGATTAAACACTATGCTAACCCTCTCATACTTCGACTATCTTATACTACTAGGTGCGTGTGTGCTCGTCCCCAGGATATGGATCTAGGGAGGGGATTTGTTTCAACTTAGCCCTGCGACAAACGGTTATTTTAATTACCATTCACAGGAAATGGAGCATCGTAGTGATCCCTTGCCACAGGAGAATGCGCCAGTAGTTAGGACTACTCAAAATAAAGCACCACTGACGTCTCAAGAGTTTCGAGACGTGAGTACCAGTAAGCAGTATAGAGATGGAGAATGAGGGTTAGGTGTAGAACTCATATAGCTTGCAGGCTTATATAAAAATATAGGCTAAAGCCTTGTACCCATGTAAATATTATACTATTATATATATATATATATATATATATATATATATATAAGTGTTCTCCTGTTAATGCTTCCGCAATTCTCTGATGTGTTGTGAATGTTGTGATTCAAGCCGAGTAAGGCAGCCAACCAGTGCTTAGCAGAGTGGGTTGTTACCCCTTAAGGAGTATTGGGTGGACGTCTTGCGCTCGTAAGATCCCCTCCGGCCCGACCCGGGGCAAGGGTTTGGGGGGGGTCTTACAGAAGTGGCCATCCAAAGATGGGTGTGAATTGTGCTGATAAAGGGAAGACAATAGAGTCATCTGTGTCCCATTATGCTCCAGATCAGCCACGAGTCTATAATCCTGGCCAACATGAGGCTATAAAACAAAGTGATGTGGTGACAGGTACGGTTTAGTATACAACTTTTATAGCTTTATATACTTACTACCTTGTGAGATTGCTTAACTTGTTTGAATTAGGGATTGTCTTAATCTTGGACTATCCAGCAAGAACACTATTCGATATAGGCACTTCTCATCCCTTTCTGTCTAATGACTTCATATTGCGTATTATAGTGCCTTATTTTATATCGAGTGTTAGATTGGATGCATTGCTGCCTAATGGTTGCTCGATGCGTGCAGATAGAATTTGTTGTGTTCATATGAGGATAGGAAGTCATGACTTTGGATTGGAAGCATCAGTACTACCGATATCTGAGTTTGATGTGATCTTTGGTATGGACTAACTCTCGTAGCAGAGTGCCTGCATTGGTTGTAAATCAAAGGATGTCATACTGGGACAGAACACCAAACGCGAGACTAAATTCGCTGGTATGTGAGGATCGAGAAAGATACCAATGTCTGCTCTCCAAGTGGTCAAGGCGGTTCGGAAGGGCGGGAAGTTATTCTTCACACTATTGGAGGTTGTAGAGCCTATGTCCAGTCTGAGTGACGTTCCCATTGTATCGGTGTTTGTGGATTTGTTTCTTAAAGATCTCCCTGGGATTCCACCTCAGCGAGATATTGACTTCACTATTGAGTTAGCGCCAGGTGCAAAACCTTTGTCATGCTCACCGTACTGAGTAGTGCCAAAGGAGATGGCAGAATTGAAGGTTCAGTTGCAAGAGTTTCTAGAGCAAGGCTATATACGTCCATGTATGTCACCTTAGAGCGCACCGGTCTTCTTTGTGAAGAAGAAGGATAGAAGCTTATGTCTATACACTGACTATCATGAACTGAAAAAGCTGACAGAGAAGAAAAAGTATCTGATTCTACGAATCGATGATTTATTTGAACAGCTGGTTGGATTAGCTGTCTATTCGAAGTAGGATTTGAAGTCTGACTATTGGTAGTTGAGGATTAGGGAATGTGATATTCCCAAGAATACATTTAGTAGATGCAACAGGCACTATGAGTTCACTGTAATGTCATTTAGGCTAACAAATTTGCTATCAGTATTCATGGACTTGATGCATAGGATCTTCAGTGAGTATTTACACCAATTTGTGGTCGTCATTATAGATGACATATTTGTATACTATCAGTCTGAGGAGGACTATGCAAATCATTTTAGGTTATTTCTACATACCCTGAGGAGGAATCGACTCTATGCCACGTTCTCAATGTGTGAGTTTTGGCTATTGTCAGTGGCATTCCTTGGTCATATGCTCAGTGGAGAGGGTAATATAGTAGATCCGACAAAGATAGTTGTGATACAGGAGTGACCTATATTGATTACTATGGAAGAAGTCAGGAGTTTTCTTGTACTTGTCGGATACTTTAGGCGCTTTCTAGAGAACTTCTTGAGGATTGCTTTTCCTCTCAATAATTTGACAAGAAAGGATCAGAAGTTCATTTGGACGCTAGAGTGTGTGTGAGCTTTTGAGGAGTTAAAGAGTCGTCTAACTACGACGCCTATTTTATGTTCGCCATGTTGTGCAGAAGGCTATGAGATCGATAAAGATGCCTCAGGGAGCGGCTTAGGCTGCATTCTTTTATAGTTCGGGAAGGTTATAGCTTATGTCTCTCGCCAGCTGAAGTTGCATAAGATAAATTATCCAATCCACGACTTATAGTTGTAGGCGGTGATATTTGCCCTGAATTTTAGGCGACATTACTTGTATGGCATGAAGGCTGAGATCTTTACAGACCATAAGAGCCTAAAAAACCTATTGAACCAAAAGGATTTGAATATACGACAAAGGATATGGATGGAGTTCCTAGGGGACTATACGTTCAAGATTCACTATGTTCCCAGGAAGGGAAATATTATCACAGATGCGTTGAATCGCAAGGCTCTGGCACAAGAAAACTGGATAAAGATGCATGATGACAGTCATATACGAGACTTGGAGGCCTTAAAGATCACTTGTGTTGTTGGGAGCTCTAGTACAAATCCATGTTTAATCTGGACGGAGGTGATATATGACCTCACAGACAGGATTCGTCAAGCATTGGAGCTGGATGACGACATGAAATGCAATTTGTAAGAGTGATGGGTCAAATTCCTAGTTCTCTATTGACGACGGTCTTTTATCGAAGGGAAGTCGGTTGTTCATCCAAAATGTGGGCAAATTACGGGAGGAATTGTTGTACGAGACACACTTTACAAAGTACTCAATCCACTCAGAGAGCACAAAGATGTTCAAGGATATGAAAACGCTGTTTTGGTGGACAGGGACGAAGAAGGACATAGTTCATTATGCGGCGAAGTGTCAAACTTGTGCCTTAGTGAAGGCTGAATATCAAAAACCTGATGGTTTGCTGAAGTCGTTACTGATACTAGAGTGGAAGTTTGACGACATATCTATAAATTTTGTGCACGGCTTGTCGTGGTCACAGAAAGGGAACGATGCCATTTGGTAATCGTTGACCATTTAATAAAGGTGTCACAATTAATTCCAAACTGTAAGGACGATTTAGTGGAAAAGCTAACAAAGCTTTATGTTGATAATATTGTATGATTGCACAGTGTGCCCGTAACATTGTGAGTGACCGAGATGGGCATTTCATGTCAAATGATTGGAGACTTATTCATCAACTATTGGGTACCAAGCTGAAGTTCAGCACGACCTTTCATCCTTAGAAGCTAGATCTGTGGAGAGGAGAGCACTGCAGCCATTTCCATCCGGATCAAGTGCAAGATCATGGCACCTAAATAATCAACAAAGGTAACGATCATCCTTCTTGAACATATGAAGTCCATAATTTGGCATAGTTACATGAATTCCCCCACTAATTGGTGGAGAATGAAGGGATTTTCGATGGGTCGAAACAATGTATCCCCGGTAGAAATTGCATATAGAATCCGTAATTGAAGTACGGAATATACATGTTGTGAGAAGCCCATCTGGACAAGTTAGTTCGGTTTGGCGATTGTTATCTTTTGTTTGTGTGCCAGAGAAGACTCTATGGTTAATCATGTGGTTTACGGAGTCTTAGGGTGTACAGGTTGCTGCAATAAGAGTATTGAAGTTGGTCTCCAGGAAAACACCCAAAATTTTGGGAAGAAATAATGTTTTGTTCCCTACAGCACGACGGTAGTGCTACCACTAGCGGTAGCTCCCATAGAGCTTTTGATTATGGTTACGAAGCCTGTATCCAAGATACGAGGTGGGTAGCATGTTGAGCTGAGATCCTGGAGTGCCCAGCTATAGTTGGCATGCGAGTAAACTTTGAAACATAACATGTTTATGTATTTTATAAATGGGAAAGGGGAGGCCGACCCGCATCATGCCAACTGCTTGATGGCATGGTGATTTGAGCAAAGGGAAAGGACTGAGCTATGCCCGCACTATGTCTCTTGACTAGATGGTCTAAGGAAATTGGTGATGTCGGGGGCATAGGATAGTATCATTATAATTAGTTTATGTGTGACTATAATGCTCAAGTGTTAGCGTCTAAGTGGTTGAGTCTTAGGATGGTGGTAGGGCTGGGGAATTCCAGTACACTGATAATATGCCTTGTGTGCATGGGACATGTGGCCATACGCGCCAATGTTTGTGATGAATGATGCTTAAATTGCACATATATACATATAACTGTCATTCTGTTGCTTGCAGGGAAGGAGCACCGCCGCCCCGAGTGAGGGGTGGGGTTGTTATAAATTTGTCAGCTAAAGCTGATTGTTGCCTTTTTTGCACATCTTGGTGGAATCCAAATAAAAAGAGAAGTTTGTATTTCATCGCCTCCGATTTTCGGCATCACGGAGATCTAGTTGTTCTTGATTGTAAACCAACTTCGTTATTCTTGAATAAAATTATTGTTTGTTTATTATTCTCGCAATATCGTGGTTGTGTGCTGGTAGATCTTTGAAGGTTGTGTGAGCCTTTGTAAGGCTAAGTTTTTCTGATGAAAAACAATTTTTGTGACTTATCGCCGGGAGCTAGCAAGCTACCTCCCCGCAGTATCTTCCAAAACTGGTTTTCCATAGTAAAACTACTTTTAATTCTTAATTAATCTGAAAACCTTACTCACCCCCCCCCCCTTTAAGGTTGGCCACCCGATCTAACAAAGGGAACTTTCGACCACCCACCCGAAAACCACTGTGAATGATAAGCTGAAGTTCCTACCAACCAAAGCTAGACATGGGAATGGAGAACTCAGAAAAGAGGTCCTCTCCAAAGGTTCCCTTGGGGTCTCTTTATAGTTTTCTTGGGATGGTCTGCCAATAGCGAGATGTCACCTTCTGATTACTATTAAATAAAGCCCAAAGTGGTCTGCCAATAACAATAATCCGTTGTTTGGAGAGGCTAATAGAAGGCTAGAAATGAATTATGGGAAAAATGGAAAATGGAAATTAATGACCACTAATGGCTAGTCGACACACCTCAACCCACTCGCTGAGGCGGTGAGTGCCCGATGAGATTGAGCTCTCACCAATCTCCCGACCGGAGAGTACCCCATAAAGTTGGGCACTCACCAACCTGCCTCTCACCTACGGGCGAGACATCAGCTCGCAGGCTTTGTTTGCATATTACTACACTAGACAGCAGCGAGTTCCTAATGAAACTGAGCACTTGCTCTCTGCCTTTGGGCTAGCTAGGCCCACTCGACAAATATGGGGTTGTACAACGACCAGTCCAATATGGTTAGTCTTGCTGAGCCCTCTAACTTTATTGCAATGGTTGCGAATATAAAAGCCAACATTGAGTGGTAGCTAGATTCAGGGGCAACATAGCATGTTTACAACAATGTTAAACTGCTGCCAGACTCACTAATGCAAAGGAATCTATGACTGTTACAAATGGTGAGAAAGCTGGCATACTGAAGGTGGGGAATTCAACATTGCAGCTCTCTTCAGATAAAACTTAACTTTAAAAATTATTAAATTTATTCCTTCACTAGCTGCTAATTTAGTGTCTATTAGTTTATGGTGTGATGCTGGTATGTCTTCAAATTTTTGTAGCGGAAGAGTAATGCTGTCAGTTTACTCACACTATTTTGGATCTACATACGATCAAAATAGAATGTACCGACTAAGTCTAGCAAATGAAATTGTTCAACAAGTTTAATCAAACTTAGTTAGCCCTAAGACTCTATATAAGAGATTAGGACATGTAAACTATAAGAAGATATTTCAAATATCTAGAACTCACTAGATCACATTAAAAACTAAAAATCATCTTTAGAAATGTGAAGTCCGTTCTCGAACTAAGGTCATTAGAAAACCTTTTAGTGTGGTTACTAGAAGCACAACACATCTAGATATAATATATTACGACATCTTTGGATTTAAAAGTTTTATCATAAGAGGGGTAGGAAGTATATGATCACCTTTATAGATAACTACTCTAGGTTCTATCACATTCACCCTTTTAAAACTAAAGATAAAGCATTTGAAAAATGTTGGAACACCCTATTACTAATTTGGGCAAGGATCACTATGTTTCTCTTAGGAAACCAGGTTGACCTAGTTGTATAGTGTAAAGGTCAACATTAGAATGAGTCTAGGGCTTAGAACTTAGGTTTGAAGCTGCCCCCAAGGACCATTCAAGCTCAGGATTTCAAGCTAAGTAAAGAGACAAAAATAGTCGAACGACGGTCGACTATCGTCGAGCTTAGGTCGACGATCGTCGAGCTTAGGTCGACTACTTATGTCCTCAGCCTTCTATTTGTTGCTGGCTTCGGTCGACTATCGTCGAGCTTTGGTCGACGATCTCTGTTTGCTTCAGGTCGACGTTTTCTGTTGAAGTCTAGGCCGACGATCTCTGTCTTAATCAGATCGACTATTTCTGCCAGACCAAGAACTTAGATAGTCGATCTCAGATCGAAGTTTTCTGTCTACTGCTTATCTTCAATATCTCTGAGCTCAGGTCGACGATCTTCGAGCTCAGATCGACGTTTTCTGTCAGAATGATCTATTCCTTCTCTGAGCTCTGGTCGACGATCGTGAAGCACAGATCGACTTTTATTTTGAGAGATCGACGTTCTTAAGGATTCAAATGCTGCCAGTCTTTGGAATGTTTTTGAATTCTCTCAGCATTTAATTTCAAGAAGATTTGCCAGCCGTTTTCATTTATTCTGGAACAAGTTTCAAGGAATTATTCAGGAATGTTTCATTGGACTTTCCTCTAGAAGACAAATCATTTATGGAAGGCATTTAATGTCTGATAACGGCTACCTTGGAAGAATTATATTCAGAGAATAAGATCGTCTTTTCTAACACTTCTCAAAAAAAAGAGAATCAATCCAGAGAAAATATACAATAGAATCAAGAGACACACACTGTTATAGAAGAACAAGACGAATTAAGCTGTGAAAGATAACCATCCTCTTGCTTACAGAAAAGTGACTAAAGCTTCATCTCAAAGAACTCCAGGCACCTCATGTTTCAGCCTCTTTGCTGAAACAATTCTTTGCTGGAGATCTAAAGATCTGAAGTCCTATCACCCTAGAGCAAAGCTTCCATTCCTGATTCATTCAACATCTCAGGGGGAGCCTTGACAACAAAAGATCCACTAGTCTTCTCTCAATTGATTGAGAACAGAGAAGACACCTTCAACTCTTACTTTTTCTTTTTCCTGCTGTAAAGGGTTCTTGAATTCCTTCAAAAGTTTTGTCTGGTTCTGAGAGCCTTGTCAAAACTCAGTGGTGGCAAGACACCTTATCAAAAAATCCAGTTTTGGTTTTTGAGCACCTTATCAAAAGCTCATTGGTGTCAGGACACCTGATCAACTCATCCTGAGTGGGTTCCTACCAAGGGTGGTAGAAGAGTGGATGTACCCAGGTTTTTGGGGAACCACTATATTTCCTTGTGTCTTCTGGTTTGTTTGTGTAATTTGTCTGCTGTATGCTGTGCTCTTTACTTCTTGGTTTTTTAACCTCTTACTAGCACTCTACACTATATCATAAATTGAATTTTATATGTGCTGTTTATTTCAACTGTGAAAAATTATTTTAAAATACTCTATTCACCCCCCCCCCCCTCTAGAGTTGAGATAGATCTTACCCTCACTTTCAATTGGTATCAGAGGCAGGTTAGTTGCTCATACAGGCTAACACCTGAACCAAAAGATCCTTGATAAGATCAATCTCGTAAGAGGATTATTTTCTATACATCTATCTATTTATTTAAAGATATGGCACAGAACAAAGATTATGCAAGCACCAGACCACCAGTGTGCAACCTTTCCAAGTTTGCACTCTGGAAGGCAAGGATTAGATTATACATGAACTCTATTGATGAAGATATTTTCAATTCTGTCTTGACAGTTTGTCCAAGTCCACCAGAAAGCTCAAGCACAAATGCTGTTCCACCTCCCTCGGGAACAGATGCAGACATAAAGAAATGGAAAACTGCAGATGCAAAGGCCATGAACATCTTAGCTCAGACAATGTCTGATGAGATATTTCAGAAAGTAGTTGACTGTAACTCAGCCAAAGGAATTTGGGACAAGCTCTCTGAAATTATCTCAGGGTCTGCTGATGAAAGGAAAGATAGAAGATCTCATCTGATAAGCCAATATGAGAACTTCAAAAAGGGAGAAACTGAATCAGTGGCTGACATGTACAATAGACTAAGTCTAATTGTCAATGAGTTAAAAACCCTGGACAAAGAAATCTCACTGACTGAGCTGAATGACAAAATCCTGATGTGCTTCCCCAGCACTTGGGATTCAAGAATCTGGCCAATCAAGGATGCCAGAAGTCTAAATGAGATTACCACTGAAGCTCTCCTGGGCAAGCTCAAATCCTATGAGCTGCTCATTAAAAATAGAGAAGAAGAACAAAAGGCTACTTCTCCAGCCACAAGGAAAGAAAAGACCATAGCCTTCAAAGCTGCAGAAGAGGAGCCTGAAGATAAAGCTACAGGAAATGATGAGCTCATAAGTCTACTGGCCAAAAGATTCTACAAGATGGCCAGAAAAGACTTCAGAAAGAGACCATACAAGGGTCATGATAAACCAAGGTATGATAAATCAAATAACAATAAAGAAATTATATGCTTTGGTTGCAGGAAACCAGGCCACATTGTGCCTAACTATCCAGAAAACAAGAATAAGGACAAGAAGGAAAGAAGAGAAAGAAGAAAAGAAAAGGATTACAAGAAGAACAGCTCAGACAAAGCCTCATCCAGCAAGAACAAACATACAAGGAAGGGCTTTGTTGCTGAGACATGGAGTGAGACTGAAGAGGAATCTGAAGCCTCATCCAGTTCCAGTGATGATGAGGATGATGAAGATGAAAAAGAATTCTGCATGATGGCTATCAATGCCTCACAGCAAAATTCTGATGAAGAATCAGATTCAGACTCAGAAGTTCAACCAGATGAAGATCAGGTAATCAATTCTTTTGATTTCAATTCTGAGGACTTCAAAAATGAATTTAAGACACTGTGCCTAGATTTATTAAACTCTGAGAAGGAGATAATCTCTCTCAGGAATCAATTATCTGAATACAGTGTCCTAAGCTCAAATAACCTCAAACTCTCTGAGGAGTTAGAATGCTGTAGGGAGGAGATAGCTTCAATGAAAAGTGAACTGTCAAGAGCTAAAGAGTTTGAAGAATCCCTAAATGGGAGAAGTATCAGACTGATGGACATTACAAGCACAGTGAACTCTAAATTCAACAGTACACTGGGCTTGGGTGCCTCATCCAGCCAACCTATAATATTAACAACTCCAATCAAATTTGTCTCTGACAAAGGAAAGGGAGTAATAGAGGTAGCTAGGAAGAATGCAGATCTGTCAGAGAAAAATCCAGTTCAACAGATTGCGTCGAGCAGAGCTCGACGATCGTCGAACAGAGCTCGACGATCTAAGCACAGATCGTCGACCTCAAATCGACGATATCCAAACTCTGAACTTCGCCATAATCGATCTTCGAACAGAGATCGACGATCTGACCCAAGATCGTCGACCTCAGCTCGACGATGGTCGAACAGAGATCAGGTCTGTGAAACCTTCAATGGCACATCTAGATTCAATCCTAGAAGTCCCACATCCCAAGACTTTAACCCCTATACTGAATGGATAGTACCTCCTAGGAGATACCATCCGGAAGGTTATAAGGATCAACCTAGGATGTCTTTTGTTTCAGAATTTAAGGGATATCAACCTAGGCCCAAGGTTAACTGGGTCAAAAACAAATAAGCTGTTTATGTGCAGGTGAAGACCTATCCAGCCTCAAACCATCAATGGTATCTGGATAGTGGGTGCTCAAAGCACATGACAGGGGACAAGGACAACTTCACTTCCTTCAAAGCCAAGCTTGGACCCAAAGTAATTTTTGGAGACTCAAGCTTTGGAACTACAAAAGGATACGGTGCAGTCCAAATTGGCTCAGTCACCTTCAAGAAGGTGGCATATGTTGAAGGACTCAAGCACAACTTGATAAGTATCAGTCAACTGTGTGATGAAGGATATCAAGTGACCTTCAACAAAGCCATATGCAAAGTCAAGTCAGAGGACAACACAACTGTGTTGACAGGTAGCAGAAGAGGTAACATTTACTTAGTGGATTTTCATTCACCTGTAGTAGATATTTGCCTGTTTAATTCCATTTCAAAACCAAATATTCTATGGCATAAGAGACTAGGTCATATCAACCTTAGAACTATTGCTAGGCTATCCAAGAACAACCTTGTTAGAGGACTACCTTCTGGCCCCTACAAGAAGGAAGAACTTTGCAAGGCTTGTCAATTAGGCAAGCAAACTAAAGGTAGTTTTAAATCAATTAATAAGAGTGATTCACCTAGGATTCTGTACCTACTGCACATGGATCTTTTTGGACCCATATCAGTGCAAAGCCTAGGAGGGAAATCCTATACTTTAGTGGTTGTAGATGACTTCTCAAGATTCACTTGGGTATTCTTTCTGAGGAAGAAGTCTGATAACTTCAAGTGTTTGATAGATTTTCTCAAATGCATTCAGATTGAGTTCAACACTCACATTGTCCTGATCAGAAGTGATCATGGGACAGAGTTTGATTCTTTTCTCATGCAAGAGTTCTGTCAGAGTGAAGGGATCAGGCACACTTTCTCAGCTCCTAGAACTCCTCAACAAAATGGGGTAGCTGAAAGGAAAAATAGAACACTCATTGAATCTGCAACTACATTATTGGCAGATGCTCACCTACCTCTATCCTTTTGGGCTGAGGCAGTGAACACCTCCAACTATGTGTTGAACAGAAGCCTGATACACAAACTGAAGGGCAAGACTCCCTATGAATTGCTCAAAGGGAAGAAACCTAAAATAGGCTATTTTAATGTTTTTGGTTGCACTTGTTTTATTCATAATAATGACAAGAAATATCTAGCAAAATTTCAAGCTAAAGCTGATGAAGGAGTGTTTCTGGGATACTCCATGATCAGCAAGGCCTATAGGGTTTATAATAAATCTTCCTGTAAAATTGAAGAATCTGTTCATATTATTTTTGATGAAGCTAACATGTCTTTCAAGGAGAAGAATGCTTCTACCATAGAACCTTTGCAGGTACATTCTCTAGCTGAAGACTTGAACAAATTGCAAGTTGCAGAAAGGAATGAGAGCAGTGATGATGAAGAAGAAGTTCAACATCTTGAAGAAAATCATCCTGAAGAGCTAGTTGTTGTTCCACTAGAGGAGACACCAACACAGGCTGGTGAACAATCAACACTCCCTGTTGATTTAGTAACAACAAGAGATCATCCAATCACCCAAGTAATTGGAGAGATCTCAGATGGTGTGCAAATTAGAAATCAGGTCAACCAGAACCTGATGCACACTTGCTTCCTATCTCAAATTGAGCCTCAATCCATTCAAGATGCAGAGCAAGATCCACACTGGATCATTGCAATGCAAGAGGAGTTGCATCAATTTGAAAGGAACAAGGTTTGGGAACTAGTGCCTAAGCCAAAGGATCATCCCATTGTTGGAACAAAGTGGGTATTCAGGAACAAGCTGGATGATCAAGGAGTTATAGTCAGAAACAAGACAAGGCTAGTTGCTCAAGGGCACTCTCAACAAGAAGGAATAGACTATGATCAGACCTTTGCACCAGTTGCAAGGTTAGAAGCCATCAGAATATTCCTAGCCTATGCTGCCCACAAAAGTTTCAAAGTGTACCAAATGGATGTGAAGAGTGCATTTCTCAATGGGGACATCAAAGAGGAAGTCTATGTTAGACAACCTCCAGGTTCTATCTCTCTAACTCACCCTGATTATGTTTTCAAACTGCATAAAGCAGTATATGGCCTCAAGCAAGCTCCTAGAGCATGGTATGAGACCCTAGCATGTTTTCTTATGGAAAATGATTTTGTTAGGGGGAGAGTAGACCAAACTCTTTTTATTAGAACCCATAAGTCCCATACCCTACTAGTGCAAATTTATGTAGATGACATTATTTTTGGTTCTACTGATTCAAATTTGTGCAAAAAGTTTTCCAAGCTTATGCATTCTAAATTTGAAATGAGTAGCATGGGTGAGCTGTCCTTCTTCTTAGGATTGCAAGTCAAGCAACATGCTGAAGGCATATTTATTTCTCAAACCAAGTATGCTAAAGAATTGGTTAAGAGATTTGGTATGTCTGAGGCATCTTGTATGAAAACACCCATGCCTACCAATGCTGTATTGGATGCTGATGAACATGGGAAACCAGTTGATCAGACAACATATAGAGCAATGATTGGCTCTTTATTGTACCTTACAGCTAGTAGGCCTGATATAATGTTTGCTACATGTATTTGTGCTAGATTCCAAGTTAGCCCTAGAGAGTCACACTTAACTCTAGTTAAAAGGATTCTTAGGTATGTAAAAAGTTGTCCAAATCTAGGTATCTTGTATCCAAAAGATTCAGCATTTGATTTAACTGGATTCTCAGATGCTGATTATGCTGGATGCAGAATAGACAGGAAAAGCACCAGTGGAACATGTCAGTTCCTTGGTGACAGACTTGTCTCCTGGTTTTGTAAGAAGCAAACATCTGTGTCAACCTCAACTGCTGAAGCTGAGTATATGGCTGCAGGCAGTTGCTGTTCACAAATATTGTGGATACAGAATCAGCTCTTAGACTATGGCTACAACTTAGAGAAGTCTAAAATTTTCTATGATAATATTAGTGCTATCTCTATAGCACAAAATCCAGTCCTCCATAGTAGGACAAAACACATAGAAATTAGGCATCACTTTCTAAGAGACAATGTAGAGAAAAATAAAATTGAACTTCAATATATTCCTACTGATTTGCAAAGGGGAGATATTTTCACCAAACCCTTGGATGAAAAGAAACACAGGTTCTTCCTAAATCAGTTAGGCATGTTAGATGGAGGAAGCCTAAATTAAATTACAAGATTTTGAAAAGATAAAACAGACCAAGACTAGGCTTAACAATCAATTCTTTTTGTGTCTGTAGAATAAGTTCTGTCTCTGAACTGAGCTCGACGTTTTCCCAGAAAACGTCGAGCGGAGATCGACGTTTTCCCATAAATCATCGACCGGAGATCGACGGCCCTTGAGGCATCGATCTGAGTTCAGCGCTGCCGTTAGATCTAGGCTTTCCTTCTGTCTGCTCCTTGGTCGTCAAGCGGAGCTCGATGCTCTCAATAACGTCGAACGGAGTTCGACGCTATTGGCGTCTCTTCAAATTCCCTCTGTAGCCCAAATCGTCGAGCTGACATCGACGTACTGTCGAACTGAGCACTATGATTTTCCTTTTTCGCGTCGAACCCTAATATAAAATCATTCGTCGGCCGCCGCTCGTCGTTTACGCCTTCATACTCTCTGCAAATTCTCTTTCCCTCCAAAACCTTCTACACTTGGTCGCGTTTGTTCAATCTTTGCAGGTACAGATGGCTTCAACTATTGCCGCCCTTTCGAAGATGAAATTTGATACCGGTTTTGATATCGATATAAGCTCGTTTGATGGAAGCGATCAACGCTTCAAGGACATTCTCAGTTTGTTCAGAGATCAGCAGCTGTTGGAACTAATGACTACCAGAATGAAAATTGCTTCAGATGAAATAAAAGAATGGTGCTATTCTGCGACAGATGAGAATGAGAGTTCTGTCATCGGCTTCATAAAAGGGACCCAGGTACAACTGTCCCCGGCTCTCTTAACTTAAGTGTTTCATCTCAGTACTGGAGAAGACTCTATTGAATTATCTGGAGAAGAATATGATTCCATGCTTGATCGAATGGGTCACAATGCTGTGAATCCTAATAAACTGCTGAAGAAGAATCTGTCATTGGAATTTCAGTTTTTGGCTGATGTAGTTGGGAAAGTGCTGCTGGCCAAGCACTCTGCCCATGATACAATTTCAAGATATCAGTTTTGTCTGATGGGAGCTCTGCTGGATAAGAAACATCTGAACTGGGGATCAATTTTCTTCAATCTGATTAAGAAAAAGCTGAATAAGACTGCTGTCAGCTTTGGGAGAATTCTAGGGGTCTATCTGCATTTCAGATGCCCTGAGTTGCTGACCTCTTCTGGGATGTTCATTAATGCATCCAAGAGGCTCTCCTGTGCCCTTTTTGGCAAATGGGACAGGCAGATCATCAATCCCTCCAGAGCTGCTGCATCGACTCCTGCTTCAGGCACAAGGACTGTCTTAATCACTCCACCCCTGGTCTCTGCACCAGCAGAAGGGTTGTCTGCTCCTCCTTCTCCTTCAGCTGTCTCTACCCCAGCCATTTCATCCTCACCTCCAATCTCTACCATAGCCACATCTCCCCCAATTACCATTTCTTCACCAGTTTCATCCCCTCCAGCATCTACCTTTGAGGTATTCCTTCCTCTCTTCTCTTACCCATCCTTTTCCACTCCATCATATTCTCTTTTAGATGAATCCTTTATGGATGATTCTCATCCTTCCTCTCCTCCTGAGCCTCCCTCTACCTCCTCATTCCAACAAATGATGGAAGACATTTTCTCTCAACCTATCTTCACTCCTTCTCTTACCCCTTCTATCTCCACCTCACCTCATTCTATCTCCTCCTTTCCTATATCAGAACCATCCATTCCCTTACCTCCTATCTCCTCTTTCCCCATGCCACCAGCTCCAGCCAACATCCTTCCAACAACCTTCTCTCCTACCTCTGCTCAAGCTCCTCTTGAGCATGTAGATCTATCAGCCCTGGCTGACAGGTTATATGAGCTGTTAGCTCCAAAGCTAACCTCATTACTGGAGACCACTCTGGCTCCACTCCTGACCCATGTCAAGGAGCTGTCTTCCAAGCTATCATCCTTCATTTCCTCTCAGGCAACTTCATCTTCTGGGTGCCTTGATTCACTTATCTCTGAACCAAGGCAGGGGGAGATGCCATATGAAGTAGTTTTTGCAATGAACCTCCAGAGCCTGCTCTCCAAGTTTAATGCTAGATACTTCAGATTCCTGCCAGTTCCTCATACTGAAGATCTGTCTAAGGCCATTATGCCAATTTCTGTCTGTAATCCCAGCCAAATTGAAGCATATATAAATTCTTGGAAGGCTGTGGATGTTGTTATGTCCATCTCTGATGCTGCTACTAAGGCCATTGTGCCTCTTCTTGATGATGCTGCTACTAAGGCCATTGTGCCTCTTCTTGATGATGCTGCTACTGCTGTTGTAGATATTTCTGCTGATATTGCTGTTGATTCTGATATGCTTGTTGATACTTCTGCTGCTGATTCTGTTTGCTCTGCTGCTGCTCCCTCTCCTCCTGCTCCTGCTGTTTCTGCAAAGCTTAAAGCTCAAGAAGAGTATATCAGAAGAATTGATGATCTGTATGATCAACCTCAGAGTTCTGAGAGTGATCAGTACAGGACAGATTCTGATGATTCTGCTAGCACTATTGCCAAGAAAAGGAAAGCTAGAAGCAAAGCAATGATGTCTGTTTCCCCAGCTCAAGCAAAGGACTCCAATGATATTCCCTACTATATCTTGCATGACTGCCCCTTATCTGAGCCTTGGATGCAATACTCCAAGAACCAATTAAAGGCTATGAAGAAGAAGAGGAAGCTAGACAAGTATGAAAAGGGATCTTCTCAATATCAGCCTCCTCCTCCTCCGCCTCCAGACTCTGGCTCAGGCTCAGCCCCTCAAGCTCCAGTTTCCAGACGCAGTTCTTCCCAGTCCTATCAGAGATCCTATCAAAGGGGACAGCATCAAAAGGGATATCAATCCAGAAGAGATCAATATAGAGGAAATCAGAGAGGACAAAGATCTTATCAAAGGGAAGGACAAGGCCACTCTGACTCTTCTTCAGGTCCTTTCCCTTACAGGCTGAAAGACTCAATTGTTTCCAGGACCCCTCCTGCTTCTGAATCTCTCAACAGGTATGAACCTCCTGTTCCTTTTGAGGATCCTGAGAATAATCCTTTATCTTGGACAGCAAGAATGAAAGAACTAGCTGCTCTTGATCAATTAAAGAAAGCCAGAGAGCAAGGCATGGACATCTCAAATATAACAACTTTGTCAGATCAAAGGAAGAAAGAATTGGAAAGATATGCTTCTAGAAAGTTTTTTAATCCAGAAGACTATATGAAGCTGCACCCAGAGGCTGTAGTTCCTAGGCCAAGATCTCAAACTTCTCTAGGTGCAGAGGATGACAGAAGATCAAAGAAAGAAAGTCAGAATCCTAATAGAGAAATTTTGTTTAAAAAGGGAACTGAAAAGAAGTGAACTGTGTAAGCTGAACATCATTCTCTCTTGGATATTTGCTGTCTTTTTATCTGTGATCTGCTTTACTGCTATATATCTCCTCTGCAGTATTGATTTAGCTTTTGTGTTGATGTATGCTTATTTATTTTCTAATTTTGTCTGTAAATAGTAATCCTAACCCAAATAGGGGGAGATTGTTGGAACACCCTATTACTAATTTGGGCAAGGATCACTATGTTTCTCTTAGGAAACTAGGTTGACCTAGTTGTATAGTGTAAAGGTCAACATTAGAATGAGTCTAGGGCTTAGAACTTAGGTTTGAAGCTGCCCCCAAGGACCATTCAAGCTCAGGATTTCAAGCTAAGTAAAGAGACAAAAATAGTCGAACGACGGTCGACTATCGTCGAGCTTAGGTCGACGATCGTCGAGCTTAGGTCGACTACTTATGTCCTCAGCCTTCTATTTGTTGCTGGCTTCAGTCGACTATCGTCGAGCTTTGGTCGACGATCTCTGTTTGCTTCAGGTCGACGTTTTCTGTTGAAGTCTAGGTCGACGATCTCTGTCTTAATCAGATCGACTATTTCTGCCAGACCAAGAACTTAGATAGTCGATCTCAGATCGAAGTTTTCTGTCTACTGCTTATCTTCAATATCTCTGAGCTCAGGTCGACGATCTTCGAGCTCAGATCGACGTTTTCTGTCAGAATGATATATTCCTTCTCTGAGCTCTGGTCGACGATCGTGGAGCTCAGATCGACATTTATTTTGAGAGATCGACGTTCTTAAGGATTCAAATGCTGCCAGTCTTTGGAATGTTTTTGAATTCTCTCAGCATTTAATTTCAAGAAGATTTGCCAGCCGTTTTCATTTATTCTGGAACAAGTTTCAAGGAATTATTCAGGAATGTTTCATTGGACTTTGCTCTAGAAGACAAATCATTTATGAAAGGCATTTAATGTCTGATAACGGCTACCTTGGAAGAATTATATTCAGAGAATAAGATCGTCTTTTCTAACACTTCTCAAAAAAAAGAGAATCAATCCAGAGAAAATATACAATAGAATCAAGAGACACACACTGTTACAGAAGAACAAGACGAATTAAGCTGTGAAAGATAACCATCCTCTTGCTTACAGAAAAGTGACTAAAGCTTCATCTCAAAGAACTCAAGGCACCTCATCTTTCAGCCTCTTTGCTGAAACAATTCTTTGCTGGAGATCTAAAGATCTGAAGTCCTATTACCCTAGAGCAAAGCTTCCATTCCTGATTCATTCAACATCTCAGGGGGAGCAATGACAACAAAAGATCCACTAGTCTTCTCTCAATTGATTGAGAACAGAGAAGACACCTTCAACTCTTACTTTTTCTTTTTCCTGCTGTAAAGGGTTCTTGAACTCCCTTCAAAAGTTTTGTCTGGTTCTGAGAGACTTGTCAAAACTCAGTGGTGGCAAGACACCTTATCAAAAAATCCAGTTTTGGTTTTTGAGCACCTTATCAATAGCTTATTGGTGTCAGGACACCTGATCAACTCATCCTGAGTGGATTCCTACCTAGGGTGGTAGAAGAGTGGATGTACCCAGGTTTTTGGGGAACCACTATATTTCCTTGTGTCTTCTGGTTTGTTTGTGTGATTTGTCTGCTGTGTGCTGTGCTCTTTACTTCTTGGTTTTTTAACCTCTTACTAGCACTCTACACTATATCATAAATTGAATTTTATATGTGCTGTTTATTTCAACTGTGAAAAATTATTTTAAAATACTCTATTCACCCCCCCTCTAGAGTTGAGATAGATCTTACCCTCACTTTCAAAAAATTCTATTTTTTCAAAAATAGGATAGAAAACCAATTAAATATGAAGATCAAAAGATTTAGAAGTGATAGAGAAGGAGAATACATGTCTAGTGAGCTCAAGTGTTTTCTTGCCTCTTAAGGAATCATAATAGAAACCACTGCCCCTTACTCACCCCAATCAAATAGTACAACTAGGAGAAAAAATAGAATATTTATATAAATATTTAACTCAATGCTCCTGACTGCTGGTATATCTACTGCTTATTGAGGAGAAGTAGTCTTAACTACAAATAATATTTTAAATAAAGTTTATGTTGAGTATTGAATCCACGATAACCTAGATTTGCATGAAGTTACCCTTGAATTAAGATGAATTAAGTTGTATTTGACATCCTTGTTTAGCTGTGTGTTTGCAGATTACCATTGCTAAGTGTAGACCAATGTCAGTCTACAGTGGGTCATGAACACTGGACCATACAGTGTAATCCCTCACTGTGTGATCCAAGGTGTTGACTCATGTGTAGCCTATCCATTGGGATACACTTCATATTCAAACCTTGGATCATGGAATGAAGATTGAACTCTTGAAGTGAAGAGAAAGATTTTTTCTAAAGTTCAGAAAATTCTTTAAGTCCACTTCTCGAGAAGTGACTCTTAGTTCTAGAGAAGTCCTTAGAATTCTCGAGAAGCTTTGCTTCAAAGTTCTCGAGAAGTACTTAGAGTTCTCGAGAAGCTTAACTTCAAAGTTCTCGAGAAGTCCCAGCTTTTGGTTCTCGAGAAGTCCAGAAAGCTTCAAGAATTTCTCGAAGTCTGAATTCTCGAGAAGTCCATTATAGTTCTCGAGAGGTCCAACTTGTTCTCGAGAAGCTTGGCTTAAGTTCTCGAGAACTGCCAGCCCTATTTCTCGAATAGTCAAAATTTGCCTCAGAAATCTCTCTTAAGTGTTAGTTCTCGAGAAGTCTCCATAGTTCTCGAGAAATCTCCATAGTTCTCGAGAAGTCAGTTAGTTCTCGAGAAATCAGCCTTTTGTTCTCGAGAAGTCCAGACATCTTCTAAGTAGTATAGTTCTCGAGAAGTCTAGATAGCTCTCGAGAACTCAGTTTCTAGTTCTCGAGAACTAAAGTTACTTCTCGAGAACTGAAAGACAAATTTTTCAGAAAATTATTTTAAGTCCAGATCGGCCAGATTTCCAAATGACTTGACGTGATTGGTCCACATGTCGTCATTAATGTCTTTTCTAGCCGTTAAGGGTAATCCTATTTAAAGTCTTCTCGTTAAGACAAAACCCTAACAATTAAAAAGAGCGGAATTTCGTACATTCTAAATTTCTGGATCGGCCTTCTCTCTCAAAGAAAGACATTTCTCTGAAGCCGCCGCCGCCGCTCACGAATAGATCGACTTTTCTGTTTTCGATCAAGGAAGACTTGCTGTTCAAGGGATCCTCATCCTCTCCTTGATCGAGTAGGTCAAAGTATTCTCAGGTCAGATCTACAAGTCTTCTTCGACCTTTTCTGAAAGAGCCACAAAGTTCAAGAAGAAGACTCAAAGACTTATTTTTCCAAATCTGAGAAATTTCTGTATTTGTATTTTCAAACCTCTTTGTAAATCTTGTAGGAGATTATTCTCCGAGTGTAGGAGAGTTGTTCTCCGAGTTGTAGGAAGTTTTCATCTTCTGAGTGTAGATCCATTTGGATCGAGTTTGTAGGAACTTGGTTTCGAGGCGTAGGATTATTTTCAATCCGAGATAGTGGAGTAGCCGAGTCTAGTGATTTGCTAGATCAGTGAGGTAAAGTGGACGTACCCAAGATTGGGGAACCACTATAAATCTTCTTGTCTTTCTGTTATTGCTTGATTACGTGTGCAAGTTCGTTAAAATTTTTATTCCGCAAATAGACGCACGATTCACCTATTCACCCCCCTCTAGGTGATTTAGGTTGACAACTTTACACTTTCAATTGGTATCAAAGGGAGGTTGGTCATTAAAAGGTTAACACCTTGATCAATTTCCTCTCGAAAGTTGTCATTTGGTTAGTCAAGCAATGGACAAGGCCAAAGATTTTACCAAGCTTCCCATGTGCACAAAGAATAACTTTCCCATATGGAAAGAGAGAATCAAATTTTTGTGATTGGGGAACCACTATAAATCTTCTTGTCTTTCTGTGATTGCTTGATTATATGTGCAAGTTCGTTAAAATTTTTATTCCGCAAATAGACACACGATTCACTTATTCACCCCCCTCTAGGTGATTTAGGTTGACAACTTTACACTTTCAGTTTCTCATGCTAAGTTAGAGGTTATACCCTACAAGCTTTAATTTAAGAGACACCTAAACATAACTAGACTTAAGAACTGGGGCTACATAGCTTATGTTAGGGTTCTTGGACCTAGAAGGTTTAAGATTGGACCTAGGACTAACACATGGGTTTAACTAAGTTGTGCTGAAGATAGTGATGCAATATTCTTAAATATTTTCAATAATATCATTATAGAATCTTTGGATGTTGTGTTCTTTAAAGATAAATTCTTTAAAGATAAGAACATTTCACTCCTAGGTATGCAAGTAGTTATTACTCAGGAAGATCCTGAATCAATACTGAGCACCATATATTCAGTTTTTGTAGACAATCTTGGCCTAAAGTCTAGGAAGACTTCTGTGAGAGAGAGAACTCCTAGAACTTTTGGTAGTGATTTTGTCACTTATCATGTTGAGGCTGATCCATCCACCTATAAGGAAGCTGTTAGGTCAATTGTTCATAATGTCCCAGATTTGAAGAAGGCCTACAGGATAATGACATACACTTATTTATATTTGATGCATGATATAAATTCTATGTATGCAAGTGGTTCTTTGTTACTTTGATTAGATAGGTTATGCAAGTGACAATGATAGGTGGACACTGGACATGATGCTCACAAGGATGAAATTTGTCTAAGTCCAAATGTGATGAGTGAAGGAAGTTCACTCAATGCCAGATGGCTTAAAATACCGAGTAAAGCTCATTCAGTTAAAGCTTCAGTATTGCCAAGGCAGAATTTTGGTTAACTCCAAAAGTGTCGAGTGAAAAAAGCTCACTCGATGCCAAAAGACCAAAAGCATTGAGAAGACAACAAGTAGTCAAAGACACAGAGAATCTGTCAAGAAATCTGGCAAAGTCCAGAAGCATTGAGTGAAGGCAGTTCACTCAACACCATGCAGAGAAAGCATTGACATAATATTGTTCAGTCAGAGCTGTAGGATTGGTTGATACAAAAGATCTATCTATGGACAGAGTCGTTGAGTGAAGCCAACTCACTCAACGCCTATTTAATAGAAAATCTGTCTAAGGAAAGAGGCGTTGAGTGAATCTAACTCACGCAATGCCTATTTAATAGAAAATCTGTCTAAGGAAAGAAGCGTTGAGTGAAGGCCATTCACTCAACGCCTCTTCAATAAAATAGGTAGAGGCAGAAAGCGTTAACTGATGCCAACTCACTCAATACCTTCATATAGAGGAAATCAGCTAAGTCCAGATGCGTTGAGTGAGGAAGGCTCACTCAACGCCTATTCAGTCAGACTATAAAAGTCTATATTAGTTGAGTAATGACTGATCACTCAACCCCTTGTGTTATAGAAAACTGACTAAGTGTTTTGGCGTTGAGTGACAAGCCTTCATTCAACGCCTATGATGAATTGTCTGAATTTGACTAAGTCCACCGGTGCTGACGTCAGCAAAAATTCAAATGTTGCGGGAAGTGGACAGTACACGACAGTACACGATAAATGGTGCCGCTTGCCCATTGTACTGCATTTAATGCTAAAGAAAAGTTACAGCTATAAAATATAGGTGGGATCACTACTCAAAGAGACGTTGGACGGTGGAATTGAAAAAAAAAATAGATCAAAGAGAAGAAATTAACTTTTAAAAAATAGTAGAGCTTCATCTTCTTCCTCTCGACAAAGTTGCAGAGTTTGAAAAAAGAGTTCAGTCTTCTGTTCTGAAAGTTCAAGCAAGATAGCTTTTGATCTACTCATCTTCATCAACAAGTTCAGAGAGCTTTTGGTCTGAGTTAGAAGTTACAGCTAAAGCAAAACCAAGTTGCAGTGTCTTCACAACCCAAGCTGAACTACTCCTAAAGATACATTCCTAGAGCTGTGAAGAAATGAGGACTGAGCCATCTCAGTTCAGGAAGAAAAAGACACAGAGCTTACTTATCTGGTGTCTTAAATCATCAACAACCATTTCATTCAGTAAGATCTTAACAGATCTGACTTGTAAGCCTACATCATTATGGCTGAGTGGTAGGGCCTCTATACCTAAGTTGTAGGATTCTGTTATGAATCTGAGTGGTAGGGATTTTGTCTTGAGGTAGAATCTGGTTCAGATCTGAGGTAGGAGAGTCATTCTCTCTGAGTGGTAGGGCTATCCTCCTTGCCCGAGTTGTAGGAATTTGAGGAAAGTCTGAGGTAGGTGATAAGTAGATAACTGAGTTATAGGAGCTTTGCTTGCTCTGAGTTGTAGGGCCTTGGGCCTGAGTGTAGGACTTGGAGGACTCTGAGAAATCTCGAGGGATTTGTTTTTAAAGCTCACTGAGCTGAGTTTGGAGAAGTTGCCTTGTCTAACAATTAATTAGAAAGGTGGGAGGGATAGTGGATGTACCCATAATCTGGGGAAGCACTATAAATTTCTTGTGTGCTGGTTATGTAGTCTTGAAAGATTAGTTAAAACAAATCATAACACACAAAAGAGGAAAAAGCATAATCACAGACCTTCTTCCCCTTCGAAAGGGAAAGGAAAAGCTCCTATTGTGCCTCAGACCATCTTCCATAAGGTAATTCTCCCATCAAAAAGTATGACCTGGAAATCATATATGATCACTAGAAGAATGGGAACTCTTCCTGTAAGTATACACGTGTATCTTACAGTGGAGGGGGAAGGGCATGGGTTTGAGTACCTTCAAGGCTCCCCATGAAGAAATTCAAATGTCCCATCATGGACCATTTGTGTTTCGAACTCCAGCTCCTACACTCAAGAATGTGGCAGTGGCCAATAATCAAACTCTTCCAGCAAAATCACAGACCAAAGGTAAGTCTATCTGTAAGCCTTACTTGGTCATCTCTGATGCCATCAACAACTTATTTGTTGCAAAGAAGATTGTTGTTGAAAGTAGTCAAAGTAAGCCAAACTCATATACTGGAAGACTTACCTTAAGTCAAATTCTAGCTGAAAGAAACAAGAAGAGGGCTGTTATTCTCCCCTCTAAACAGTCTGTTGTTAACAGCCTGTAACCTATTGGAACTATTCATAAGAGAATGTACAACATTCATGAGTGATGGTGTTGTGGTAAAGTGGAACACTTTGTCATAGATTGTTGGCACAACCCTATTGTTCCAAGGGCCAAAGTGAGTCTTAGGGTAAAGTAATTTGTGATTGCAGGTCAGTCCAAGTACCCATGCACCAATAAGGTACCTGGACAGTGATTATTCTAGGCACATGACTGGAACAAGATATCACTTGAAGGACTACACTCATGTGAAGAATTGACCTAAAGTTATCTTTGGAGGTTCAGACAGATGAGTCACCAAGGGATATGGTATGATTACCAATGACATAGTCACAATCTCAAAATTGGCTTATGTGGAAGGGTTGCAACACAATCTGATAAGCATATGCCAACTGTGTGATCTTAGCTATGTCATTGTATTTCATAAGAATGAGTTCCAAATTAAAAGGTCTAGTGACCAAGAGGTCATCTTGAGAGGCACTAGCAGTGGAAATGTTTATTGTTTAAACTTTTTATGCTTAAGTACAGACTTTCCTGTATGTCTAGTTGCAAATGAGAAAGTCTTATATTGTGTGCAATGACACAAGAGACTAACTTACTTGAACTATAAGACTATAAGTAAGCTCTTCAGAGGAGAGCTAGTCAGGAATGACCCCACCATAAGATGCACCAAGGAGGGCATTTGCTATGCATGCCAAAAGGGAAAGCATACCAAAGCTTCTTTTAAGAGCATTGGGGTCAAGGATTCCATGAAGTGCTTATACCTTCTGTATAGGGAATTGTTTGGTCTTATGCCCGTTTATAGTCTAGGTAGGAAAGTCTACACACTTGTAATATTTGATGACTTCTCCAGGTTTGCTAGGGTTTTCTTCTTGAAGAGAAATTTTGAAACCCTTGACATCTTCAGGACCTTTGTCAAGCAAATTCAGAATGAATTGGACAGTTCTGTGGTCAAAGTTAGAAGTGACCATGACACTGAATTTCAATATGATGGCATGACAAGTTCTATGAAGAACAAGGGATTCGCCAAGAATTTTCTTCTCCAAGAACATCCCAGCAAAATGGAATAGCTGAGAGGAAAAACAGAACTCTCATAGAAGCTAACATGACACTTCTGAGTGACATATCTCTCCCAGAATACTTTTGGGCTAAGGTAGTAAATACTTTATGTCATGTCCTGAATATGGCATCTGTCAACAAATATCACACGAAGACTCCCTATGAGATCATGAAATACAGAAAACCAAACATTGCCTATTTCAGGATCTTTGGAAGCAATTGTTATGTGCTAAATAATGGGAAGTCATATAGGACTAAGTTTGCTGCCAAATCCTTTTAGAGGATATTTGTTGGGTACATCAACCAGGGCAAAGCTTATAAGATCTACAATTTGAAAAATCAAGTTGTAGAAGAATCTGTTAATGTAGTTTTTGATGAATCTTCTATGATTAACTGTGAGCTGCCTAGCTCCTCATCTAGATCTACAGGTATAGAACAGGTGATAGACAAAATAACAATTAAGGATGCTCCTTCAGCTACCCAAATTGAAGATAAGGATGTATGTGTTCCTAAAGAAGGACAAAGCTCACAAGACATGGATGAAGATCGACAAGATCCAGCCAATGAGAATAATGATGCTGAAGTAAGGTTTATTCCAGTAGTCAGACATTTAAGGGATTATCCTAGGGATTAAATCATTGGTGAAGTCAGCCAAGGGGTTACAACAAGGAGCAAAATCATGAATATAGTTATGTACTCTAGCTTTCTGTCTCAGAGTGAGCCCAAGAGATTTGAAGAAGCCAACATAGACTAATATTAGATTATGGCAATGCAAAAGGAACTGAACCAGTTCAAAAGAATAAAGTCTAGAAGCCAGTTCCCAGACCTTAAGGTCATAAAATCATTGGGACAAAGTGGATCTACAGGAATAAGTTGGATGAAAATGGTGTTATAATTAAGAACAAAGCTAGACTGGTGGCTAAGTGTTATAGACAGGAAGAAAGTATTGAATTTGATCAAACCTTTGACCTAGTAGCTAGGTTAAAAGCCATTAGACTTTTCCTTGCATATATTTCCCACAAGGGATTCAAAGTATATCAGATGGATGTGAAGCTACCCTTCCTGAATTGTGATTTAAGAGAAGAGTTCTATGTTGAGCAGCCATCAGGTTTTGTTAATCCAAACTCTCCTGATTATATTTATAGACTTAGGAAAGTATTGTATGGGTTGGAACAATCCCCTAGGGCATGGTATGAAACCCTGTCTAGATTTCTCATTGAGAACAAATTCTTAAGGGGAAAGATAGACAAGACTCTATTTCTAAGGGAATCTAAGGGCAAGATCATCCTAGTCCATATTTATGTTGATGACATAATCTTTGGGTCTACTGATGATAACCATTGCAAGAAGTTTGCAAAACTTATGCATGGGAAGTTTGAGATGAGCAGTATGGGCGAGCTTAAGTTCTTCTTAGGCCTCCAAGTAAGATAGTCTGAGGATGGATTGTTCATCTCTAAATCTAAGTTTATATGGGAGTAAATTAGAAAATTTGGTATGGAGAGTGCCTCAATTATTAAAACTCCTATGGGTTCAAGTATGTCAATAGACAAGGATGAGGGAGGGAAACCTATTGATGAAACTATGTATAGAGGCATAGTTGGCTCCCTCCTCTATCTTACTGCTAGTAGGTAAGACATCATGTATGCTACATGTGTATATGCTAGATACCAGACATGTCCTAAGGAGTCTCACTATTCTGTAGTGAAAATAATTCTGAAATATCTTAAGTGCACACCAGATCTTGTCCTATGGTACCTTTGGAATAGTGATTTTAAGCTGATTAGGTATTCAGATGCAAATTTTGTAGGCTATAGAGAAGACAAGAAAAGCACATTTGGCTCCTATCAGTTCTTGGGTGGAAGAATTATATCATGGAGCAGCAAAAAATAGATTAGTGTTGCAATATCAATAGTTGAGTCAGAATATATATCTGTAGGAAGTTCTTATGCATAGTTGTTGTGGATCCAGCACCTGCTCTAGGACTACAACCAAAAGCTAAGTAATAGTCCATTATATTGTGATTCTATAAGTGCAATTTATATTGCTAGGAATCTTGTCTCTCACAGCAGGACTAAGCACATAGAGATTAGGTATCACTTTATTAGAGAGCATGTGGAAAGCGAAGACATCAATCTTGAATTTGTCCCCACTAACAAGCAAGTGGCTGACATTTTCACTAAGCCACTAGATGAAGCCAAATTCAACACTTTCAAATTTGAAATGAATATGTTGAATTTCGCCCAGCTTCATTAGCTCTCCACATAGTTTTTGTTTGTTGCAAGTAACTTTAATCCCTGCAGGATAAGTAAAAGAAAAATGGACTAAGTGTCCAATCGTCGAGTGCGTTGAGACAAGATCAAGTGTCGAGTGCCCTGAGTCTAAGTGCTCAAGCATTGAGCGCGTTGAAAGGACAACATGCATTGAGAGCATAAAGTGCATCGAGTTTACTCAACGCATGCTCCCAGTGAGTCTATTTTGCGACTAAGTATCGGGATCAATCCCAGCCGTTGATCATTTCTTGATCTTAAACAGGTACGTGCCTCTCCACCTTCTAAAATTGAAATGACTATAAATAGAATGTTGTGTTCGTAAAAAAATACACCGTTCATCACCCTTCTCTGCCCCTCGTGATGAATTGACGAAATCTAGGAATACCTTCAGCAATTCGCAGAAGAGATGGCACCAAAAGGGATGGATTTCTTATTCGAAGGTCCGGAGCTGGTCTGAAATGGATTTTAGGATGCGCCAGAGGAAGTACAGTTTGTTATTCACCTACTTCAGGTCACTGACCTAGAATTTATTCTGTCCGAACCCAGTTTGCTGTGGAAACGAGAGGTGCTTGAGCTGTATTCAAATGATAAGGTTGACTCATTATCTAGTAAAATAAGGATCTCCATCAGTGGTAATAAGATTAAGATAACTCCAAAGAGACTGAGCAAGACACTGAAACTGCCCAAGTTTACAGTGTCAGATGAAGTAGATGAACTGGATCAAATTGATATCAAATCTACACTGAAAAGATGTGGACTCTCTAAGCACACCACTCGATCAATTCTGAAGGAGTTGAATTTTAAGGGAAAATTCCTGGCTGATGTATTGGGAAAGCCCTGTTGTGCAATACTGGCTCACATGTCAAGATTTCCATGAAAATGTTCAAGATGATGGCAAGGATAATCCTATCTAAGAAGAATGATTGGGGGAAGATACCATTCCAAAGGATAGTTGACTGTAAGCAGAGCCAAACATGGGAAGGATTCTTTCCCTTTTTTTGCTAAAGAGTGTTCCAGGGATCCTTAACATACAACTAATAAGAACAAAAATCCATTACATGAGGAGGATGGACTTTAAAATGCTTGATAGATGGGACAAATTTCATTGTCCCATGCTCAGACTGTTGTCAAGAAGAAGGAGAAAGCAGTTCCAATTCTAGAGGAAAGTACTGAGAGCAGTTCATCAGAAAAGACTGAGGAAGAGCCTCATGATCCCGAACTTTCTCAATCTTCTAAAGAGGATAGGAGGGACAAGAGTGCCCAGGTTTTAATTTCTTCTTAACCTGGTGCAAGAATTCAAGTGAGTAAGACTCAGTCTTAAGAGGCTCTTGCTGATGCTATGGAGATACATTAAGCTGAGGTTGCTGAAAGGATTGTTGAAGAGATTGTATACAAGATATCTGTAGAGATGGGGGGGAGACTGTTAGAACTCCAGTTCCTTCTAAAGAAGAAACTATTCCAATTGATCAATATCTTCATGGTGGATATAGTCCTCAGAGTGAGGGGAAGAAACTCCATGAGCAAGTGATGGAAGATGCTCTTTCTAAGGGGGAGTAAATACAAATTCTGCCAGAAGATATCACAGCAAATGTTCTGGATGTCCCTATTGACATGACAGAGATTGAGGGGGAGATTCACACTAAATTCCCTGCTCAAGAAATAGTTTATGAGATAGAATCTTCTAAGTCAGATAAAGGAAATGCTAATGCTAATGAAAATGCAACTCAACCCTCTTCTGAGTATCAAATGGCTGATTTTGAAGTCAGAGAAGAAGTCAGGCCAGTGCATAATCAAGTTTGTGATAAAGGTACATCAAATCAAGCAGATCAGATGTCAGGAACCTTTTTGGCCCAACTGAAAGGATTGCTGGATGACCAAAGAAGGCAACTGGAGAATTTTCTGGATGATTCAATCAAGGAACTCAGAAATGACCTCTCCATTGAGATCAAATCTATAAGATTTGAGGTCAATCTGGTGAAGGCCCAAACAATCAAATTTTTCTTGAGAGAAGCACCTGCTGTTACATTTATAGAGAGAAAGCTAAATGAAATCACTAAGATCCAGACTGGGATAGTGGAAAATCAAACTATTACTGTCAGCAACATGCTAGCAGTTCACAATGCTGAGAAAGATCTATTAGAAAAGCACAAGATTATTCTTGAAAGAATAATGGATTCCTGCACACAACTACTAGATGATCATTTACACAAAGTCAAGGACCATGTCACTCTTGGTGTCTATCTAGATGGTAAGTTTACAAAGGCCAACACCTTCCTGTCTGAAAAAGTATCTGAAGAAGTCAAAATGGTGGAGAAGGAAGTGATTAGAACCAACACTGACAATGTTGTATGGGTTTCTAATGTTATCAGAGGATATTTTGGCATGGAACAAGTTTTATATGATGACATCCCTATGATTCATGTCCAAGTACAAGATGAACTGAACCAGGGGCAAGTGGGTCAACATGGTGATCAGTATGCAGAGTAGTATGATACTCAGCAGCATGATAATCAAGATGGTGTACAGTGGGCTGAACCTTCTACATTAGCTGAAGGTCCTACATTCAGCCCCACTATTGACCAAGTGATAAGGGCCAGAGGAAAGTCTGTTGCTAAGGAAGAAGAGGAAGTCAGATTGAGCAAGAAAAGGTATAAAGAAGAATTGGAAACAAGACTAGATTTTGAATAGTGGAGTCCTCAGTCTAGGATAATTATTCTATCTGCTTGAGAGCTAATCAAGAACAAGAACACTGAAATAGGAAAGCTCTACCACTCCCTAGAGTGGGCCATGCTGGAAAAGAATGAGAAAGATCGGAGAAAGTTTAGAGACAAGATGCTAGGTACATTGCTACCTGATGTTGTGGAACCTACCAAGTACATCCCAAAACCATACAGCTACTTCTAGAGGTAGAAAGAAAAGAAGTCAGAAGAGAAAGCAGAGAAAGCAGCCAAGAAGCTAAGCGGGGGCATAGTGATAAGAGAACCTGGAACTTAAAAATGTTTCTTGTTTTTTCTTATGGGTTGGAGGAGATGTATTTTGTCTTATGCATATTGAGAATATTTCTTTAATGAAAATCAATATTTTGAATGTGTATAATTTATCTCTTCTTTATTCAATTTTCTATCTACTACATATGTATTAGTGTATATCATTGTCAATTGTTTTGACTTCTTCAAATAGGGGGAGATTGTTGGGTTCATTGATCACAATGTACCAGATTTAAAGAAGGCCTACAGGACAAAGACATACACATGTTTGTATTTGATGCATGTTATAAATTCTATGTATCCTAGTGGTTCTTTGTTACTTTGATTAGATAGGTAATCCAAGTGACAATGATAGGTGGACACTGGACAGGATGCTGACAAGGTTAAAATTTTTATAAGTCCAAATGTGTCGAGTGAAGGCAGTTCACTCAACGCCAGATGGCTTAAAGTGTTGAGTAAAGCTCAAGTAGTTAAAGCTTCAGTATTTCCAAGGAAGAATTTTGGTTAAGTCCAAAGGTATCTAGTGAAGACAGCTTACTCGACGCCAGAAGACCAAAAGCGCTGAGAAGACAACAAGCAGTCAAAGCTACAGAGAATCTGTCGAGAAATCTAGCTAAGTCCAGAAGCGTTGAGTGAAAACAGTTTACTTAATGCCATGCAGAGAAAGCATAGATAGAACATTGTTCAGTAAGAGCTGCAGGATTGGTTGATACAAAAGATCTATCTAAGGACAAAGGCGTTGAGTGAAGCCAGCTCACTCAAAGCCTATTTAACATAAAATCTGTCTATGGACAGAGGCGTCGAGTGAAGCCAACTCACTCAACGCCTATTCAATAAAATCTATCTAAGGACAGAAGCGTTGAGTGAAGGTCATTCACTCAACGCCTCTTCAATAAAAAAGGAAAATGCAAAAAGCATTGAGTGAAGCTAACTCACTTAATGCCTTTATATAGAGGAAATCAGCTAAGTCCAGATGCATGGAGTGAGGAAGGCTCACTCAATGCCTATTCAGTTGGACTAGAAAAATCTAAATTCGTTGAGTAATTACTGATCACTCAATGCCTCGTGTTGCAAAAAACTGAATAAGTGTTTTGGCATTGAGTGACAAGTCTTCACACAACGTCTATGATGAATTTTCTGAATTTGACTAAGTCCACAGGTGCTGACATTAGCTGAAATTCAAATGTTGCAGGAAGTGGACAGTACACGACAAATAGCATTGCTTGCCCCGTATACTGCATTTAATGCTAAATAAAAGTTGCAGTTGTAAGACTCCCCCTCCTGGAACACAAAACACGACACGAGGGAAGTCTTATGCTCAAAATAGCCTCCTTGCAGTAGCGCTAGCACTCGAGATAATTTGTACTACAAGACACCTATCCTACCGGCTATAATCAATATCAATCACTGCCAACCTAACCAAACATACAAATAGAAGTCCATCCACACATAAGTAATAATAGTCCAAAAGTACAATAAATAAAGAAGCTTCAACAAGCTTCTAAAGTATCAGAGTACAAATAAAAATTTACATAAAGGGCTACATCAAGAGTCTCTCAAAGACTCTCATCAGTCACTGACGGTAGCGAAGGCACCGTCCTTTCAGGTCCTGTCGTCCTGGCCTGGTTGTCCTACTGCATAACCTGTTACTGCTCTGTCTGCGGGGTTTCCTCCTAAAAAGGAAGACATAGCAACTGTTAGTCATAAAGACTAAGTGGCTATCACATCCGCTCCCCCGACGACTCCTCGGCACCGGGTGGAGAAAGGAACAAGGGTACAATATATTTATATAAGCAGTAGTACAAATAGGTGGTAAAAGGTGAATAATATCAATGTATATAAAGCAGCACAATAAATGAGCAAACCATTTACTCTAGCAGTTCTATCAACTATAGCAGAATATGAGAGTGTAAAGATACAACAGAAAAGTAACTCAACTTATATGAATGCTCATACAGACATATAAGTTGAGGATCGGCTCAACAGTAAAGTAATTCATCGTATAAAAGTGCTCATACAAACTCATACGATGAGGATCTTGTGTATACAATGTAATGCAATGCCATGACTGCTATGCTATGACTCACCCATGATCACGCACAAGCAATTGCTATGTCGACACAGACTTGTAGTTCCCATTATTCGAGCAGTAGATAACATATCAGGCGCCATCCGTCATGGCCAGAAGGTGACAGTAGAGCGGGCATCTCCACTACTAGGCTGGCATCCACACTACCTGGCCTAGTCCTCTATACGCCTCAACACTAAGAACACAACAGCGGAACTCACATGCGTACTACGGCTCAGAAGGGGTCTTGGGTAGATGTGCACCAAGAACATAGCCCAACCTGGCCTATATCGTGGCACAGAGAGGGCTTCGGGAATGAGCACCGAGTACATAGCCAAACCGTCCACTTGGCACGGAGAGGGCCTCGGGAATGAGCACCGAGGACACAGCCAAACCGTCCAAGTTTATCTTCCAACTCCCATCGGTATGACGACTGGCGAGCCCATATACCTGCCACACTATCCTTAACCAAGGATTACGACACCGCGTGTCGACTCACACCACATGCAATTTCACATCGTCGTGGATCAGAAGGAACCTCGGGAATGTGCACCGAGGACCAAGCCCAACCGGCCAAAGCCTCTTTTCTTCATTCACATCTCGTGCTCAACAACAGGCAAGGGATCCTCACCGAGTCCCTTATCAACACCATCGATCTTGTGCGGCAAATACTCATGCACTATCAACCCAATCACATTAATCTTTAACTTATTAAATTTCCCAAACCATTTGTTCATTGAATTCCTCCACACCATTTGCATAATCGTGGTCCACTAACTTTCACCAAATCACCTTGATCAAGTGCACTTTACTACACCATTTGTTCATTGAGGATGTATCCAACAGAAGCCATTAACATAATTTTATCACGATTACTTATAATTTGAACTCAATGAGACATCAACGTTACTGTACCATAAACTCTCCACAAACCCAAAACCGATACAAAACCAACACGAGAATTACATGTGCAGGAAATATAACTGTAAAACAACTTCAAACGGGGATTCCCGAGGCTAAAGGAATTTAATGAAGACGTTTAACCATTCGTTGGAAAGGTATTTCCAAGGGATACTAATTTCGTGTTTAGTCGAAAGCCCAGATCGGGCCGGATCATGTCTAAAAATGGCCTCGAAGGCTGCTGCATGCAGAAAATAGATTTCTGCACGCATCTTAAAGCAAGATGATCGACATCGGTTCATCTTCTTCATCAAGCCATATATTCAAACCATGTCCAAAAATTCCTCCACCCTTATTCACCCTCATGAGACCATTTCCTTTTTACGAACCAAGTTCATCACCTACTCAAGGAGAGGAGAAAGGTTAAAGACATCAAAATCCTTAGGGAACAAGCCCAAGAATGGTCTTTTCCTTGGAAATATTCATCTCGCAATTCAATACTCTCTTGAGTCGACATTTCTCCTAGAAATAACTACAGATCTAGCACCAAGGGAGAGGATAGGAATTTCACATCGTTTCCGACATTTCCACCATTTCCAGCCATTGATCTTGTCATCCTTCTTGGAGGCATCTTCTTCTCCTTGGTCGGTGTTAGTTCTTCACGGAAAAAGATCGGCTCAAGCACCTTCTTCCTCTTCAGCAATTTTCTACAACAATGGCTTGGGAAGAGGAGAGTAGAAATGGCTAGGGTTTTCTCCCTTTTTCATGTGGGAAGTGTGTAACTACTTAGCCACGTGGCAACCTCCCATTGGACCGCCAATCACTCATTAATTGAATCCCTTCAAAACGACGCGGCCAGAAAAATTCGTCAAAGCATGAAATTGAATGACACGGGTAGGGACATGCCCATATCACTACTTGTGTCCCGCTCGGGAGAACATGGTTGACGATCGTCGAGCTCTTCTCGACGAGTCATCGAACTGTTGTGGACACACACGGGTAGGGACACGCTCGTGTCCCTACCCGTGTCCTACTCGGGAGGAACACGGTCGATTATTAGTCGAGCTCTGTTTGAAGAATACAAACACCCGCACACGGGTAGGGACACGCCCGTGTCCCTACCCGTGTCCTGCTCGGGAAAAACGGCCGACGATCTCTGCTTGAAGAATACAAGTAGACAGGTAATGACACGCCCGTGTCTCTACCCGTGTCCTGCTTGGGAAATACAACACTGATTCTGAAACGTTGTCAGGGAGTCACACGGGCATGGACACGCCCGTGTCAACCTCACACGGGTAGGGACATGCCCGTGTCACTACCCGTGTCACTATCCGTGTCCTTCTCTAGAAATTTCACACATGACACCAGAGTATCACACAGTATGGACACGCCCGTGTCACTACCCGTGTCCTACTATGGACCAACTTCTCCTCCCTTACACAATTATCAGCCTAGCAGCCAGCACTCCCTGAGCCCAAATTGTATCTCCTGACTCAAAAGCGCGCACGAGGGGCCTAGTGCGAATTGGGACGTTACAAATCCTATAAACAAAATAAATGATTTCATCCCCGAAATCAGGCTAAGGCTATGGGGAGAGGAAAGCATGAAAAATAAATTAAAATATGTTTTTAAATTTTACCTGGAGGAAACAACTCCGGGTAGCGCTTTTACATTAAGTCCACCGACTCCCATGTTTACTCCTCCTTCCCATGATTAGACCACAACACCTTTACCAAAGGAACCCTCTTGCGGCGCAAAATCCTTATCTCGTTGTCTACTATCCGCACTGGCTCTAGTCGTATAGATCTATCGGTCGCTACTGCTCCATCAATGGGGGGAATATGTTGATCGGGCCGCAACAGCGCCTTCCGGAGAGACGACACATGGAATACGTCATGAAGATTCTCCATCTCTGGTGGTAACTCCAACTGGTAGGCCAAAGGGACAATCTTTTCCATTATAGTGTAAGGCCCAACGTACATTGGGCTAAGCTTCTTCATACCATGTACCTGTGACACTCCATACATTGGCCGGATCTTAAGGAACACTTTGTCACCCACTTGAAATTCTACCACCCGGTGTTTTGCATTATAATATTTAGCCTGCCGACTTTGAGCCTCAAGCATGCGTCCTGTATTAGCCTAACCACCACATTGGTATCATCGATGTACTCAATTCCTAAAACTTTTGGGTCTTCATCTTGTACCCATGACAAGGGGGTTCTACACCTTCTTCCGTAAAGGGCCTCATGGGGTGCCATCCCGATACTGGCCTGGTGACTGTTGTTATATGAAAATTCCACCATGGGTAAGAGCCTTTCCCACGACTCTCCTCTATCCAATTCGCACAGCCTCAATAGGTCCTTCAATGTTCTGATGGTCCTCTCAGACTGCCCATCCGTCTGAGGATGAAATGTTGTGCTAAAGGTAAGGCGTGAACCACAATACGCCTGTACCGCCTTCCATTCTTTAGAGGTAAACTGACCATCCCAGACAGAAATAATTGTCTTTGGCACGCCATGGTACCGTACAAACTGCTCGACAAAGAGGCGTACTAAAGCATCCACATGCACCTCTTTCTTTATAGGGATAAACCTGGCTACCTTTGTCAGGAGGTAACGATTACCCACACCAAATCATTCCCTGAGTGTGAGCGAGGCAATCAGTGGATGAAGTCCATGGAGACATCCTCGAACTTCCACTCGGGGATGGAGAATGACTGTAATAATCCACCGGGCTCTTACATTCTGCCTTCACTCTTTGACAGGCCACGCAATGCGTAATGAAATGTTTGACGTCCCTCTTCATTCCCGGCAAACACAAGGTCTTCCGCAAGTCGGCGTACATCTTAGCAATATCAGATGCATAAAATACTGAGTGCAATGTGCCTCTCTCAGGATATATTCCCAAATTTTACCACCCCTGGGAATGTAAAGTCAGGCCGTCTTTTAGGGAATACTCGTCAGTAGTCCCATCCTCAACTGACTTGATTGCCGGGGCCAGAGCCGCATCTTTTCCTTTCTCCGCCCGGATTTGGTCTCAAATATCACAGACTATGTTCATCGCGGTTAAGTACTCTGTATACCCTTCCGATTGGTCTTTATATACTAGGGTAATCTCCATCTCTTCGAGCAATACCAGTGAAGTATTGCACTCCTTTTAGGTCTTTAATGAAGTCCGCAGACACAAACGAGTGTGAGGCACCGGTATGGAATAATGTATAGGTCGGTTTCCCGAAGACAACCACGGTGCCTAAGTACTAATAGCAATACTCAAAGCTAGATATCTAGTATGTCTTAAGCAACTTAAGATTAATAATGAAAATATGATAACTAACTGCAACATACCTGTAATTACCTCCTGAGGGTTCTGCTCTTGTGTCATGTCTAGCGCGAACACCTGATTCCGAGCAGGTCTGTAGTTTCCTCCTCGTGGTCCTCATCCTCGACCATGCATATGTCCCTGCCCTCGCATAGCTGCCGGAGGGAGTGCAGGAGGAGCATTCCAAATAGCTACAGGCAAAAGCGTCGGATGTGTCCCGATTGGTTGCATTGGAAGCACACTCGCTCATTCTGCCACTCGGGTTGCTGAAACTATTGAAGCTGTGGAGGTGGAGGCAATGCTGGCGGTTGTGGAACCGGGTGCTCCAGTCTAAAATTCCGGTGGAAATGCCTGCCACATTTATGATATCCTCTTCCTCCTTTGTAGTCGTGTCTGCTTCTATTGCTATGGACAGCTTCCATCACACCCTCAGCAGGTCTCTTACCACTTCCCAAGTGGTCTTCTTCTAACCTCTTTGCCATGTCAATTATTTCTGCCAAGCTGGAATCTGTTATAAACAAAAGGGCTTGCCTCAGGGGGTCTCGCAAGCCTTTGTAGAACCTTTTGCATATCATCTGTCGTCTAACTCATAGGAGTCAGCAAATCTAGATAGAAGCTGAAACTCCTGCTGGTACTCCGTCACTTACTTGAATCCCTGCTTCAGCTGTAGGAACCTTTCTTCAGTTCATCTCAGGTTGTCGAAGGGATAAAGTGCTCTAAGAAAGCTCCGAAAAACTCGCTCCAACTAATATCCGTGTAGACTCTTCCTTGGAAGTTGTAACACATGAGAGACTTCCACCACCTTTTTGCATGTAGCTCTAGAAGTGTCACCACCAGGGTCATAGCCATATTGTTCGTACATCTAATTCCCTCCAGCAGTTCTTGCACGGTGTCGAGCAATTCTTCTGTACGCACTGCCGACTCCGTCCCAAGGTAGGCAGGAGGGGAGAGAGCTCGGAAAGTGCTCACCTAATTGGATCCTGGAGCTTGTTGTTTTACGGGGCTTGTTGGGATCTAAAGGAATCCAAGATAGCTGTGAGCGTCTGCCCTAGCTCCGAGTGTTGAAATTGTTTGGGTATGGACGAGGCGGGGGTGCCCCCCACTGGCTCAGCGTGCACTGGGATCTACATGTAGAGTACAAACTTAACGTCAGGTTGGCTAATCTTAAGGTCAAAGTTGGACATACTTAGTGTGAATTATATATGGGCACACCACTGCTTCCGCTAAGTCAGTTTGTCCCCAAACTGACCAATCGAACGGGGGTGGCATAATTGTTGAATGACTTCTTTAGTTCAGGATCGTAGCAAGCTGATACCATTTGAAAGACCCCCCTCCCGGGACACAAAACAAGGCACGAGGGGAGTCTTATGCATGGAATAGCCGCCTTGCGGTAGTGCTAGCACTCGGGCTAACCTATACTACAAGACGCCTATCCTGGCAGCTATAATCAATATCAATCACTGCCAACCCAACCAAACATGCAAATAAAAGTCCATCCACACATAAGTAATAATAGTACAAAAGTACAACAAATAAAGAAGCTTCAACAAGCTTCTAAAGTATCAGAGTACGAGTAAAATTTTGCCAAAAGGGCTACATCAAGAGTCTCTCAAAGACTCATATCAGTCACTGACGATAGCGAAGGCACCGTCCCTTCATGCCCTGTCATCCTGGCCTTGTTGTCCTGCTGCATAACCTGTTGCTGCTCTGTCTGCGGGGTTTTCTCCTAAAAAGGAAGACGTAGCAACCGTTAGTCATAAAGACTAAGTGGCTATCACATCCGCTCCCCCGGCGACTCCTCGGCACCAGGCAGAGAAAGGAATAAGGGTACAATATATTTATATAAGCAGTAGTACAAACAGGTGGTAAAAGGTGAATAATATCAAAGAATATAAAGCAGCACAATAAATGAGCAAACCATTTACACTAGCAGTTCTATCATCTACAGCAGAATATGAGTGTAAAGCTACAATAGAAAAGTAACTCAACTTATATGAATGCCCATACAGACATATAAGTTGAGGATCGGCTCAATAGTAAAGTAACTCATCGTATAAGAGTGCTCAAACAAACTCATACGATGAGGATCTTGTGTATGCAATGTAATGCAATTCCATGAATGCTATACTATGACTCACCCATGATCACGCACAAGCAATTGCTATGTCGACACAGACTTGTAGTTCCCACTATTCGAGCAGGTAACTAACTTATTAGGCGCCATCCGTTGTGGCCAGACGGTGATAGTAGAGCGGGCATCTACACTCCTAGGCTGGCATCCACACTACCTGGCCTAGGCCTCCGTACGCCTCAATGATAAGAACACAACAGCGGAGCTCACATGCATACTATGGCTCAGAAGGGGTCTCGGGTAGATGTGCACCAAGAACACAGCCCAACCTAGCCTATATCGTGGCACAGAGAGGGCCTCGGGAATGAGAATCGAGGACACATCCAAACCCTCCAAGTCTATCTGCCAACTCCCGTCGGTGTGATTACTGGCGAGCCCGTAGACCTGCCACACGATCCTTAACCCAGGATTACGACACCGCGTGTTGACTCACACTATATGCAATTTCACATCATCGTGGCTCAGAATAAGCCTCGGGAATATGCACCAAGGACCAAGCCCAACCGGCCAAAGCCTCTTTTCATCATTCACATCTCGTGCTCAACAGCACGCAAGGGCTCCTCACCGAGTCCCTTATCAACACCATCGATCTAGTGCGGCAAACACTCACGCACTATCAACCCAATCACATTAATCTTTCACTTATTAAATTTCCCAAACCATTTGTTCGTTGAATTCCTCCACACCATTTGCATAATCGTGGTTCACTAACTTTCACCAAATCACCTTGATCAAGTGCACTTTACTACACCATTTGTTCATTGAGGATGTATCCAACAGAAGCCATTAACATAATTTTATCACGATTACTTATAATTTGAACTCAACGAAACATCAACGTTACTGTACCACAAACTCTCTATAAACCCAAAACCGATACAAAACCAACACGAGAATTTCTTGTGCAGGAAATATAACTGTATAATAACTTAAAACAGGGATTCCTGAGGCTACAGGAATCCAGTGAAGACGTTTAACCATTTGTTGTAAAGGTATTTCTAAGGGATACGACTTTCGTGTTTAGTCGAAAGACCAGATCTGGCCGTATTATGTCTGAAAACGGCCTCGAAGGCTGCTGCCTGCAGAAAACAGATTTCTGCACGCATCTTAAAGCAAGATGATCGACATCGGTTCATCTTCTTCATCAAGCCATATGTTCAAACCATGTCCAGAAATTCCTCCACCCTTATTCACCCTCATGAGACCATTTTCTCTTCATGAACCAAGTCCACCACCTACTCAAGGAGAGGGGAAAGGTTGAAGACATTAAAATCCTTAGGGCACAAGCCCAAGAATGGTCTTTTCCTAGGAAATCTTAAACTCACAAGTCAAGACTCTCTTGAGTCGACATCTCTCCTAGAAATAACTACAGATCTAGCACCAAGGGAGAGGGTAGGAAGCTCACCTTGTTTCTAACGTTTCCACCATTTCCAGCCATGGATCTTGTCATCCTTCTTGGCGGCATCTTCTTCTCCTTGGTCGGTGTTAGTTCTTCACGAGAAAAGATCGGCTACAGCAGTTTCTTCCTCTCCAGCAATTTTCTACAGCAATGGCTTTGGAAGAGGAGAGTAGAAACGGCTAGGGTTTTCTCCCTTTTTCATGTGGGAAGTGAGTAACTGCTTAGCCATGTGTTAACCTCCCATTGGACCGCCAATAACTCATTAAATGAATCCCTTCAAAATGATGCTGTTAGAAAATTCATCAAAGCATGAATTGAACAACACGGGTAGGGACAAGCCCGTGCCACTACCCGTATCCTACTCAGGAGAACGTGGTCAACGATTGTCGAGCTCTGCTTGATGATTCGTCGAAATGATGGGGACATACACTGGTAGGGACACGCCCGTGTCCCTACCCGTTTCCTACTCGGGAGGAACACGGCCGATCGTTAGTCGAGATCTGTTCGAAGAATAAAAACACTCCCATGTCCCTACCCGTGTCCTACTTGGGAGGAACACGGTCGATCGTTAGTCGAGCTTTGTTCGAAGAATAAAAACACTCGTACACGGGTAGGGACACGCCCGTGTCCCTACCCGTGTCCTGCTCAGGAAATACGGTCGACCATCTCTACTTGAAGAATACAAGCACGCGGGAAGGGACACGCTCGTTTCTCTACCCGTTTCCTGCTCGAGAAACATAACACTGAATCTGGATCGTTTCTAGGGAGTCACATGGGTATGGACACGCCCGTGTCAACCTCATACGGGTAGGGAAACGCCCGTGTCACTACCTGTGTCATTACCCATGTCCTTCTCTTGAAATTTCATACATGACACCAGAGTGCCACACGGGTATGGACACGCCCGTGTCACTACCCGTCTCCTACTATAGACCAACTTCTCCTCCCTTACACAAGTGTCAGCCTTACTGCCAGCACTCCATGAGCCCAAATCATCTCTCCTGACACAAAAGCGTGCATGAGGGGCCTAGCGCGAATTGGGACGTTACAGCAGCTACCAACTATATGTGGGCGAACTGCTCAAAGAGTCGTTAGACGGTGGAATAGAAAAAGAACATATCAAAGATAAGAAATTAACTTTAAAAAAAATAGAACTTCAACTTCTTCCTCTCGACCAAGTTGCAGAGTTTGAAGAAAGAGTTCAGTCTTCTGTTCTGAAAGTTCAAGCAAGATAGATGTTGATCTACTCATCTTCAACAACAAGTTCATAGAGCTTTCTCTCTAAGTTAGAAGGTTCAGCTCAAGCAAAACCAAGCTACAGTGTCTTCACAGCACAAGATGAACTACTCCTTAAGATACATTCCTAGAGCTGTGACGAAAGGAGGATTGAGCCATCTCAGTTCAGGAAGAGAAAGACACAGAGCTTACTTCTCTAGTGTCTTTCATCATAAACAACCATTTCATTCAGTAGGATCTTAATAGATCTGAGTTATAAGCCTAAATCATAAAGGCTGAGTGGTAGGGCCTCTGTGCCTGAGTTATAGGATTTAGTTGTGAATCTGAGTTGTAGGGCTTTTGGCCTGAGGTAGGATCTGGTTCAGATCTGAGGTATGAGAGTCATTCTCTCTGAGTGGTAGGGCTATCCTCCTATCTCGAGTTGTAGGACGTTGAGAAAAGTCTTAGGTTTGTGGTATGTGGATCACTGAGCTATAGGAGCATCGATTGCTCTGAGTTGTAGGGCCTTGGGCCTGAGTGTAGGACTTAGAGGAGTCTGAGAAATCTTGAGGAACTTGTGTTGTACGCTCACTGAGCTGAGATTAGAGAAGTTGACTTGTCTAACAATTTGTTAGAAAGGTGGGAAGGACAGTGGATGCACCCATAATCTGGGGAACCACTAAGAATTTCCTATGTGCTGCTTGTGTAGTCTTAAAAGCTTAGTTAAAATAAATCACAACCCACAAAAGAAAGGAAAAAGCATAAAAATACCTAAAAACCTATTCACCCCTAGGTATTTAGCTACTCTTGAAACTAAAGAATTTCAGAAGCGATGAAATCAAGGGATTCACTTCTCTAGAAAGAAACAATTGATAAAAAGATGAACTCTCTACTTCAGAACAATACCTAGACATTAGTTGATAAGCCAAAAGTGGCTAAAATTATATATTTTAGTGGGTTCTGTAAAATAAACTTAATCCTGATGGTATCATAGCTAAGTATAAAGCACATCTAGTGTCTTAAGGTTTCACACAAGTAAGTAGAGTAGACTATTTTAATGTATACTCACTAGTGTATCACCAAGAACCCATTAGGATCCTCCTTGCCATTACATCTATTGAGAACTTTATTGTACATTAAATGAATGTTAAGACTATGTTCTTATACGAATATCTGGCCGAAGAGATATACATGAGTCAACCTAAAGGTTTCAATGTAGATGGTCATAAAAACAAGATCTGTAAGTTAATTAAATCACTATATGGACTAAAACAAGCACCTAAATTATGACATAAGAAATTTGACTATAATATAAAGGTCATAAGACTCGTTTCGAGTCTCTCTGATAAATGTCTTTACATACGTCATAGATCAAATAAAGTCGCTAAAATATGTTTGTTTGTAAATGATATGTTAATTCTAGAAAATGATCAATCTGAAGTGGATAACGTAAAGTAATAATAGAATTTAGTATTAAATACCTAGGTATATGTAAGACCCCCTTTTTTTTCTTTTTTAACCACCGGGGTCTTAGCCCAGAATTGCCGCTTTGCGGTGGCACCGACTCACGGGAAGGCCGCCACTACAAAACGCCAATTCTGCCGGCCCTTTTCGATCACAAAGAGAGAGAAGTAAGAATACATAAAATATAAACAGGTCCATAGAAATACACATATAAAATGAAATCACATCCAGTCCATTAGTAGATAATAATAGAAAATAGAGGTACTGCAGAGATCAGTTCAGATGAAATATAGATAAACAGGCTCGAGCCCGGTACATCAGAGTCCTCACTACAAATCACTCATCGCAGAAGCTATAAGAATACTAATCACTCACGAAGCTGGTCGTAGGTGCATCGGTGCTAGACTGACCCACCTCCATGTGCACCGTACTCCGCTGGTGCAGGTCCCTGGACTGCTGGTCCCTGTCTCCCATCCGGAGCTCCTGTAATGTTGTGGTTCGAAAACGATTAGTCATAAAGACTAAGCCCTATCATCCCCTACCCCTCCCCCCATGACTCCTAAGCACCGAGCGGAGAGGAGGAAAGGGAAGCTACAAAGGTGGAGAGTAATCAAGCAGATGACAAAGGAGCTAATCTAACAACTATCATGGTGTATAAATAACTATCTAGAATAAAGTACATCTAGCAATTCTACGGTAGTAAGTAATAAAGTAGACATGTAGTAAGTAGCAAATATATAAGAAGACAAATAGAAAGCAAGTAAGTAAATAAGTAAGTAACCTTAACTTATATGAATGCCCATACAAACTTATAAGTTAAGGGGTCTTCTGCAAGGCTCCCATCGTATAAAAAGTCTCATACTGATTTATACGTTGGGGTGTCGGTTGTATGCAAATATGAGTGTAGTGATATGCTATGCCATGATTCATGCAAGTGCAACTCACACACAAGACGCTATGCGCACAGACCTTTAGTTCCCCCTGTTCGGGCAGTTAGCTTCACTCCCAGGAACCTCCGTAGTGGCAAACGGAGACAGTGGGTCGGGCCCCCACTCCTAGGCGGGTATCCACACTACCGGGCCTAGCCCTTCCGTCCGCCCCTAGAAGAACACAACCTAGAGTATCCGCATACTTGTGCTGGCTATATCCGCCAGACTTTCTTTGGTTAAGTGTCCCACACCGCCGAGTCAACGTACCGATGTCGGTGTGAACGACAATCAAATACCGAAGACCAACCACCTTATTCTGTACTCAAACCCTCGAGCCCTCGGCTCCCCGGACTGTCCCATCCGTGCATCTACCTTCAGAGCTATCGTCTGAATGGAAACCAAACCAACTTATTCTACCTCCCTATCTACCGGGGTGTGTGAAAGTGCAACCCTAATTATTCTAGTTGCTCTTTTAATTTATTATTCCTACAGTTTACGTTAGCTCAGGACTGCCCCCGGTATTCCCCGTGAAGGGCTCTCTATAAGACCACTTTTTTTTCTTTTTCAACAACCGGGGTCTTAGCCCAGAATTGCCGCTTTGCGATGGCACCGACTCACGGGAAGTTCGCCACTACAAAACGCCAATTCTGCAGGCCCTTTTCGATCACAAAGTAAGAGAAGTAAGTATACGAAAAATGTAAACAAGTCCACAGAAACATGTATAAAATGATATCACATCCAGTCCATCAATAGATAATAACAGGAAATAGAGGTACTGCAAAGATACAGTTCAGATGCAATATAGATAAACGGGCTCGAGCCCGATACATCAGAGTCCTCACTACAAATCACTCATCGCGGAAGCAATAAAAAAAACACTAATCACTCACGGAGCTGGTCGCAGGTGCACTGGTGCTAGACTGACCCACCTCCATGTGCACCGTACTCCGCTAGTGCTGGTCCCTGTCTCCCATCCGGAGCTCCTGTAATGTTGTGGTTCGAAAACAATTAGTCATAAAGACTAAGACCTATCATCCCCTACCCCTCCCCCCACGGCTCCTAAGCACCGAGCGGAGAGGAAGAAAGGGAAGCTACAAAGGTGGAGAGTAATCAAGCAGATGACAATGGAGCTAATCTAACAACTATCATGGTGTATAATCAACTATCTAGAATAAAGTACATCTAGCAATTCTACGGCAGTAAGTAATAAAGTAGACATGTAGTACGTGGCAAATATATAAGAAGACAAATAGAGAACAATAAGTAAATAAGTAAGTAACCTTAACTTATATGAATGTCCATAAAAACTTATAAGTTAAGGGGTCTTTTGTAGAGCTCCCATCGTATAAAAAGTCCCATACCGATTTATATATTGGGGTGTCAGTTGTATGCCAATATGAGTGTAGTGATATGCTATGCCATGATTCATGCAAGTGCAACTCACGCACACGACTCTATGCGCACAAACCTTTAGTTCCCCCTGTTCGGGCAGCTAGCTTCACTCCCAGGAACCTCCATAGTGGCAAACGGAGATAGTGGGTCGGGCCCCCCACTCTTAGGCGGGTATCCACACTACCGGGCCTAGCCCTTCCGTACGCCCTTAGAAGAACACAACCTAGAGTATCCGCATACTAGCGCTGGCTATATCCACCAGACTTCCTTTGGCTAAGTGTCCCACACCGCCGAGTCAACGTACCGATGTCGGTGTGAACGACAATCAAATACCGAAGACCCACCACCTTTATTCTGTACTCAAACCCTCGAGCCCTCGGCTCCTCGGACTGTCCCGTCCATGCATCTACCTTCAGAGTTATCATCTGAATGGCAACCAAACCAACTTATTCTACCTCCCTATCTACCGGGGTATGTGAAGGTGCAACCCTAATTATTCTAGTTGCTCTTTTAATTTATTATTTCTATGATTTACGTTAGCCCAGGACTGCCCCCGGTATTCCCCTTGAAGGGCTCTAAAAGGCACTAGGAACTATGATGGTAGCTGAAGCCCACCATTCCCTTTAGCAAGGCACTTATTATTATTGGTTAATACCCGTTACCCGATCCCTTTTAGATTACTTTAGACCTAGCTCTAGAGAATTAAGCCTCTTCCTCTCCTACCCGGGGTGGACGATCTTTCGTCGTTCCCGAACACCACTTAACACTAGCCAATCTCACACTCTGCTTATCCTGACTTCCAATAATGAACTTAACTTAATTTGCCCTATCCAAACCAGCAAACTACCAAAATTCCATCTCCCCAAGTTCATTACCCACTCTAGTTCAGTTTCTGTGGTTTTACTATATGCAGACCGTCCTAAGATACATGAGGTATATAAGGGGAGGTACTCCAAATATTCTTCTGAATCTCCTATAATATTTTTTGGAGGTCTATCATGACACAATATAGGTAAGTCTAAGATTTCCAAATTTTTCCTTTTTATCGGGCATTTAATTTATTTATTCTAAGCCTCCCAATGCCCTAGTATGAACATGAAGTGCACTAATGAGCCAACAATAAATCATCATAAAATCAGTAAAACTCCTATGAGGCATTTAAGAAGTAATTCCAAATTAAGAGAAATTTCAGAGGTGTTTAGGCCTATATTTCCTAATTTAACATTTTAGGTCACTTCTACTATATTATGAAGGAAGTATTGTAAATATGTATTCAAAAATCCCAAGAAAACTATTGAAGCTTAATGGTGAACTAAAACCATCATAAAGAAAGTCCCATGATTTTTTCTAATATTTGGGCTCTGAATTTATTTTAATGTAAAATACTAATTTTCCTAGCTTTGTGAAGGAGGTACTATTTTTAATTATGTAAAAATCTAGATAAATTTACAGGGTAACTATCATGGATTGAAACAATCACTAACCAAATTTCATAATTTTCCAAATAATATTTGGGAATTATTTGTATTTTTGACGTCATATCCCAAATGGTAAGTTAAAGAAGCAAATACCCAAAATAATCAAATAAAACTCCCAAGAAAAATACACAATTTTAACATACTATAAGATGCCCTAATGCAAGATTTCATAACTTTCTAGTGAACAGAAATTCCAGAATCATCAGAATAAATATCTAGGGCAGAATAAGAGTTGTTAATGAAGTACAATATAAATTAACCCAAAATTCCCAACAAAATTATATCATGGCCATTTAGACCAAAGAATAATCCTGCCCAAATTGTATTTGATTTGTAGTTTAGTTGATAGCATAATAGTTCAAATTAAGTTTGGTGACCTAAACTAGGGTTAGGGTTTTAGGTGGCCTAACTGTCTCCAAAGCCCCTAAGATTTTGTCCAGAGAACTATAATGGCCCTATAGTCCTCTCCACCAAATTTCAAGTCAGTTAAGGTCATTTGACCCCATGACCTTCACAACCCTAAAAATCCCCATTAAGGGACCTACCCTAGGGTTCTAGGGCTACCCTATCCCAAACCACCCCAAATTACATTGGAGGGTGTGTCATACCCCAAAAAGCTAGTGGACAAAATATCAGCCTCTGTTGAGGTTGTTTGACCACTCAAATCCCAAAAGGAATGAATTGACCTAATTAACCCTATAAGGTCCAACCTAGGGTCGAGTTAAAAATTAATCAAAACACTTCTAAATGAAGTGGAATTTTTACCAGAGTTCTAAAATTCCCCCTAAGACCTCCCACCCAAATTTGGGGGGATTTTGAGGTGTTTAGGACACCTAATTAAATTATACATGAATTATTAAAGTTTTACAAAAACTATGGAAAAATATTCTCCAAAAATTCTGATTTTTAAATAAGTCCTAGGTATGTCTAATATTAGCCCATACCCCAAATTTCAAGTCATTTGGATGTCTGGATTGATGTGGGAATCCAAATAAATCTCAGAACAACCCTATGGATAGACCTCACCAAAATATGTACTGTGGTCTAACCAGGACTCCAGATTGAGTGAAATCAATTTTAAATAAAACTAGACTTCAAGGGATACATTTTATATGTTGACCACTCTTTATGTTTCAGCCCCTAAGGGCTATAATTTTCAGTTTAAACCTAGTGCATAGTAAAGGGGGATTAATTCCTAATTATACAATATATAATATAATAAAATGCTACTGTTCATCTTCTTCTTTACCCGAACCCGAACAGTACCAGAAAAACAACTATTCCTGTAGATTTTTTAAAGCTATTTCCCGGCCACCCAACCATCTCTCTGGCCGGCCACAACCACCACCACCTCTGTGGAGGTGAGGCCTACCGTCGGGCGGCGGCACGGCCGCCGGAGAGGCGGTTTCCGGCAAACCCGCCACCATGAAATGTCAAAAAAACCATGGAAACGCTCACCCGATCCAGCTCTTTTGAGCCCGATATCTCTCCTAATGATTTCTAAGATCTATCCATAGAAGAAAAGGTAGAGGAGGACCTTGTTCGCGGGCTGGAGGCGTGCCGACCGTCGGGATGCCATTGGCGCGGTGGTTGCGTCGCCGGAATTCTTCTACAGCACAGTGGGAGGCTCGAAAACTTCAGGTAAGGGCTGGGAAATGTTCCTTTTGGGCCTCTGAGGGTGTTTAAAGGCTCGGTTAAGGAGGGGAGAGGCCAGAACTTCAATGGCCATTAATGCTATTGAAAGCTTGGCTCGGCCATGGAGGTGGGGGGGGCTGAAATGGCTTTATAATAGCTGGAGGAGGGCTGGAAACTCCTCCTCTTCCATAGAAGAGTTGGATCCAGCCGTAAAAAAAGGGGGAGGGGAAAGGCCACGGCATCAAATGTCATTGATGGCCGTGATAGCAAGCTTTCGGCCATGGCCTCAACCGCCCTTTTGAAAAGCTATCGGTCCACGTGTCAAGCTTGACCGGTCAACTTAAATTAAATAAGACTTATTAGGTCTTATTGGAGAAAACGACCCACTCCCAGACTGGCCCGTTTCAGCTGAACCAGCACCCAGCTAGAAATAAAAATGCCAGAAAATTCAAAGTATAATGGAGTTGAGTGAGCTCTGCTCACTCAACGCCATCCAAGCTATGGTGTTGAGTGAGCTCTGCTCACTCAATGCCATCCCAGATAAGGCATTGAGTGATCTTTACTCACTCAACTCCATCCAAGAATGGCCTCCCAGACTATGGCGTTGAGTGAGCTCAGCTCACTCAACGCCATCCGGATTATGCCGTTGAGTGAGCTCAGCTCACTCAACGCCATCCGGATCATGGCCTTTTAAACGATGGCGTTGAGTGAGCTTAGCTCACTCAACACCGTTCAAATTATGGCATTGAGTGAGCTCTGCTCACTCAACGCCATCCAGACTAAACAAAATGGCGTTGAGTGCGGTCAGTGCACTCAACGCCGTTCAACTTATGGCATTGAGTGCACTCAACGCACTCAATGCCATCCCGCCTGACAGATTACGGCGTTGAGTGAGCTAAGCTCACTCAACTCCATCCAGTCTACGGCGTTGAGTGAGCTCAGCTCACTCAATGCCAACCTGCCGACACCATATGGCGTTGAGTGCAGTCAGTGCACTCAACGCCATTCAACTTATGGCGTTGAGTGCACTCAACGCACTCAACGCCATCCCGCTTATGGCTTTGAGTGAGCTAAGATCACTCAATGCCATCCATACAACGGCGTTGAGTGAGCTTAGCTCACTCAACGCCATTCCAAGGTCACGGGCGTGTCTGGCCTATGTTGAAATTTCTGAGCTCGACGATCATCTTCCTAAGGTCGACGATCGTCGAAGGTGGGTCACGCCCTAGGTCACGGGTGTGACGGGTCAGTCACGGGCGTGACCACCCCTTGACTCGAAATCTTGGTCGACAAACTTCAATTCCTGGGCTTCCTAAGGTTCTGTTAAGACAAAACCACTCCCAGGGGTCTAGTTGGAAATGAGATGTTACACTCTCAAAGGGCACTAGGAACTATGATGGTAGCTGAAGCCCACCGTTCCCTTTCGCAAGACACTTATTGTTATATGTTGATACCCATTACCCGATCCCTTTTAGATTACTTTAAACCTAGCTCTAGAGAATTAAGCCTCTTCCTCTCCTACCCGGGGTGGACGATCTTTCGTCGTTCCCGAACACCACTTAACACTAGCCAATCTCACACTCTACTTATCCTGACTTCCAATAATGAACTTAACTTAACTTGCCCTATACAAACCAGCAAACTACCAAAATTCCATCTCCCCAAGTTCATTACCCACTATAGTTCAGTTTCTGTGGTTTTACTATATGCAGACCGTCCTAAGATACACGAGGTATATAAGGGGAGATACTCCAAATTGTCTTCCGAATCTCCTATAATATTTACGGGAGGTCTATCATGACACAAAATAACTAAGTCCAAGATTTCCAAATTTTTCCTTTATATCGGGCATTAAATTTATTTATTCTAAGCCTCCCAATGTCCTAGTATGAACTTGAAGTGCACTAATGAGCCAACAATAAATCATCATAAAATCAGTAAAAATCCTATGAGATATTTAAGCAGTAATTCCAAATTTTTAGAAATTTCAGAGGGGTTTACGCCTATATTTCCTAATTTATAATTTTAGGCCACTTCTACTATATTATGAAGCAAGTACTGTAAATATGTACCCAAAAATCACAAGAAAATTTTAGAAGCTTGATGGTGACCTAAAACTATCAGAAACCAAGTCCCATGATTTTTTTCTAATATTTGGGCTATGAATTTATTTTAATGTAAAATACTAATTTTCCTAGCTTACTGAAGGAGGTACAATGTTTAATTATCTAAAAATCAAGAAAAAATTACAAGGTGACTATCATGGTTTGAAACACCCACTGACCAAATTTCAAAATTTTCCAAATAATAATTGGGCATTATTTGCATTTTTTACTAGATATCTCAAATGGTAAGTTAAAGAAGCAAGTACCCAAAATAATCCAATAAAACTCCCACGAAAATACAGAAAGTATAACATGATATAAGATGCCCTAAACCAAGATTTCATAATTTTCTAGTGAACAAAAATTCCATAATCATCAAAATAAATATCTAGAGCACAACTAGAGTTGTGAATGAAGTACTGTATAAATTAACCCAAAAATCTCAACAAAATTATACTATGGCCATTTCGACCAAAAAATTACCCTGCACAAATTTTATTTGATTTGTACTTCATTTGTCAGCATAATAGTCCAAATTAAGATTGGTGCCCTAAACTAGGGTAAGGATTTTAGGTGGCCTAACTGTCTCCAAATTTCCTAAGATTTTGTCAAGAGAACTATAATGGCCCTATGGTCCTCTCCACTAAATTTCAACTCACTCCATGGTCATTTGACCCCATGACCTTCACAACCCATCAAGAGCCATCCTTAGGGTTTGTCCTTGGATCCTAGGGCAAATCTACCCAATCCACCTCAGAATCCATGAGGGGTTGTTATAGGGCATCCCTAGTCAGTGGTAAAAATATTAGCCTCTGTTGAGGTTATCTGATCACTCAAATCTCAAAGTGCACTTTCACCTAAAAACCCCTTTATAGGGCATATGTTAGGTTTGTCCATTTCTAACCTAAAATATCTCAAAATGAGATGAAAAATTATACAGAACCTTATGATAAACCCAGGGACCACTCACCAAGATTTGGGAGGGTTTGTAAGTCATTAAGCTAACTAATTAATTTTTCCTAAGATTATTAAATTTTTCTAAAAACTTTAGAAAAAACATTCTCCAAAAATTCCCATTTTTTTACAGGCCCTAGGTATAGGTAGGGTAGGCTCCCTGCCAAAATTTCAGATCAGTTTGTCAAGGGATGAAGGGTGGGCACACCTTTTGGTCTCTGCCCAGCTCTAGGTCTAGATCCCACCAAAAGAAGTTCCCTAGTCAAACCAGTTGACCAAATTGACCCAAATAAATTTTAAAATATTATAGACGCATAGGGCTACAAATTTCATGTTGGTCATTTCTTCATAAAAAGCCCCTATGTATTTTTCCTAATTTATCTAAGGTGGCTGTTATTTCAATACAGAAAAATGCTTATAAAATAAAAGCTAATTAAATAGCACAGATCTTGAAGCAAGATCTAAGGGCCCTGGTGTTGTCATCTTCCTCCAGCCAAAGGCCATGATTTGCCCGACCTAAAGCTACTTCCAAGCACAGCCACCGGCTGTCCATCCTTTTCCCTGGCCGGCCACCGCCACCACCACCTCCGTTGAGGTGGTGGCCATCGCCGGGCGGCGGCGCAGCTGACGGAGGGGCTTTTTCCGGCGAGCCCGAGACTTCATTTTTTGCGGAAAAATTGGAAAGAGAAGCTCTTCCGATCGGGCTCAATTGAGCCCGAATCTTAATCCTAAGGAAAGCTAAGATCTACCCGTAGAGAGAGAGGAGGGGAGGACCTTGTTCGCGTGCTGGAGGCGTGCAGACCGTCGGGATGCCATTGGTGCGGTGGTGGCATCGCTGGAATTCTCAATAGCACAGTGGGAGGCTCAAAAACTTCAGGTAAAAGCTGGGAAAACCTCCTCTTTGGCCTCTAAAAGTGTTTAAAAGCTTGGTCAAGGAGGGGGAACGGCCAAAAGCTGGTGGCCATTAATGGCCCATTATAGCTTGGCTCGGCCATGGTGGTGGGGGCTGAAATGGCTCTATGACAGCAAGATAACGGCTGGAAACTCCTCCTCTTCCCTAGAGGAGTTTGATCCAGCCGTAACAGGGAAGGGGGAAGGCCACGACATCAAATTCCATTGATGGCCATGACAGCAAGCTCTCGGCCATGGCCGTAACCGCCCTTTTGCAAAACCGTTGGTCCATGTGTCAAGCTTGACCGGTCAACTTATTTTAAATAAGACTTATTAGGTCTTATTAGGAGAAAACGGCCCACTTCTAGACCGGCCCGGTTCAGCTTAACCAGCACACAGCCAGAAATACAATGCCAAAAAATTCTAAGTACAATGGCGTTGAGTGAGCTCTGCTCACTCAACACCATCCTTGCTACGGCATTGAGTGAGCTCTACTCACTCAATGCCATCCTAGTTACGGCATTGAGTGAGCTCTGCTCACTCAATGCCATCCATACTATGGCTTTGAGTGAGCTCAGCTCACTCAACGCCATCCGGATTATGGCGTTGAGTGAGATCTGCTCACTCAACGCCATCCAAAATATGTCCTTTTAAACGATGGCATTGAGTTAGCTTAGCTCACTCAACGCCGTCCAGATTATGGCTTTGAGTCATCTCTGCTCACTCAACGCCATCAAGACTACACCAAATGGCGTTGAGTGTGGTCAGTGCACTCAATGCCGTTCAACTTATGGCGTTGAGTGTACTCAACGCACTCAACGCCATCCCGCCTGATAGATTACGGCGTTGAGTGAGCTAAGCTCACTCAACGCCATCCAGTCTATGGCGTTGAGTGAGCTCAGCTCACTCTACGCCAACCAGACAACACTAGATGGCGTTGAGTGCAGTCTGTGCACTCAACGTCGTCTAGCTTATGGCTTTGAGTGAGCTAAGCTCACTCAACGCCATCCAGACTACGGCATTGAGTGAGCTTAGCTCACTCAACGCCATTCCAAGGTCACGGGCGTGACGGATCGGTCACGGGCGTGTAAGGCCCATGTTGAAATTTCTGAGCTCGCCGATCGTCTTTCTGAGGTCGACGATCGTCGAAGGGGTCACGCCCTAGGTCACGGGCATGACGGGTTGGTCACGGGCGTGACCACCCCTTGACTCGAAATCTTGGTCGAAAAACTTCAATTCCTGGGTTTTCTAGGGTTCTGTTATGACAAAACCACTTCCAGGGGTCTAGTTGGAAATGGGATGTTACAAATCCCAATAAACAAAACAAAGATTTCGTCCCCGAAATCAAGGTTAAGCCTGCGGGGCTCCAATCGGGAAAGAGAAGCTTGTAACATCCCATGAAAGTCGAAAGATTTACTTCTCTACGTTACGTTTGCTATGTGCGATTTCAAATCTAAGACCAATTCATCCAATTGACTAGGTATATACCCCAATAAACAAAAGATTAGCCCCTATTCATGAAACTTTCAGTCCTATTGGTTTAAAACAGGAACGCAAATTGATTGTCCAGAGGGGTTGTGAGGTATACCTGACCAAAAAGCTCTGGATACTTTTGTCGCATCAAGTCCTGTGGCTCCCATGTATGCTCCTCCTGCCCATGATTGTTCCACAGAACCTTGACTAATGGAACCTTCTTCCGTCGCAAGACCCACACTGCCGTGTCATCGATCCTGAGAGGCTCCAAGTTGACTGACCGATCCGAGGCCACCAGGCCATCTGCCGAGTAAATCAGCTACTCAGGGTGTAGCAGAGCCCTCCGAAGTGAGGAGACGTGGAAGACGTCATGAAATCCAGCTAACTCCGGTGGTAGCTCCAGTCTATAAGCCAAGGGGTCGATCCGCTCCAGGATCCTGTAAGGCCCCATATATATCGGACTGAGCTTCTTCCGCCAGCGAACCCGCGAGACTCCGTGCTTCGGCCGTATCTTCAAGAAAACCCGGTCTCCCACTAAGAACTCTACTTGACGATGCCTCACATCGTAATATTTGGCCTGCCTGCTCTGGGCTTCCAACATCCTGTCCCGGATCAATCTAATCTGAGCATCTGTATCCTTCACAAACTCCGAGCCTAGTGCCTGCGGATCCTCATCCTGAATCCATGATAGTGGGGTCCTGTACCTCCTTCCATACAACGCCTCGTATGGAGCCATACCTATGATAGACTGATGGGCGTTGTTGTACGAAAACTCGACTAGTGGCAGCAATCTCTCCCAAGGCTCGCCGCGGTCCAAAATACAGAGGCGCAAAAGATCTTCCAGTGTACGGTTGGAGTGCTCTGTCTGCTCGTCGGTTTGAGGGTGAAAAGCTGTGCTGAATGTCAACCGAGAACCTAGATAGGCCTGGACTGACTTCCATTCCCTGGATGTAAACCGCTCATCCCGATCCGAAATGATAGTCTTAGGCACCCCATGATAACGCACAAACTCCTCAATGAACCTCCGGACTAATACACTAACCGGAGCGTCCTTTGCCACTGGGATGAATCTGGCCACCTTTGTTAGCCTGTCCACTATAACCTAGATCGAGTCATTCCCTGCACGGGATCGAGGTAGCTCATGTATGAAGTCCATGGATATATCTTCAATTTCCACTCCGGCACCGGAAGTGGCTGCAGCAAGCCTGCCGGGTTCCTACACTCTGCCTTCACGAGTTGGCAGGCCTCGCAATGCGTCACAAAGTACGTAATGTCCTTCTTCATACCCAGCCAGTACATCGTCCTCTTCAAATCTTTTACCATCTTGGTGATCCCCGGGTGTACCGAGTATCGGCTGCAGTGAGCTTCCGTTATGAATTCCTCCCGGATCTTACCTCCTCTCGGTATGTAGACTCTGCCTCTGAAACATAGGAGACCATCCCTCAAAGAGTAATCTCCTGTCGTGCCTTCCTCCAAGGCTCGGAATATCGGCTCAGCTCTCTCATCCAACTTCTGCCCATCTCTGATGCAGTCCCGAATATCATCAGTTGTAACCATCGACCCCAGGTACTCCATGTATAGCTCCGGGTCATCCTCAGACACTAGTGATATCTGCATCTCCTCAAATGATCTAACCAACTCCAAGGCCATCAGCTGCGGGCCTACTCCTTACGTACTCGCTCTTCGGCTCAGAGCATCTGCGACCACGTTCGCCTTCCCTGGATGGTAGTGCATGGTATACTGGTAGTCCGACAGAAACTCCACCCAGCATCTCTGCCTGATGTTTAACTCCTTCTGGGTGTCGACGTACTTAGAATTCTTGTGGTCAGAGAACATATCGCAATGTACTCCATAGAGATAGTGTTGCCAGATCTTAAGAGCAAAAACAACTGCCCCCATCTCCAAATCGTGCACGGGGTAGTTCTGCTCGTGCTGCTTCAACTGACGGGAGGCATTGGCTATTACGTGCCCGTTCTGCATTAGAACGGCACCCATCCCTTGATAGGAAGCATCTGTGTACACCTGGAATCCTTCCTTCCCTGATGGAAGAGCAAGGATGGGAGCCGAGGTAAGACGATTCTTCAGCTCTTGGAAAGCAGATTCGCATCGTGGCATCCAAATAAAAGGGGACTCCTTCGTCAGAGACATAAGAGGGAGGGCAATCTGAGAGAACCCCTTTACGAACTTCCGGTAATAACCGGCAAGTCCCAAGAAACTTCGAACATCCGAGGCCGACTTTAGTGGTGGCCAATCCCGTACTACCTGGACCTTCGCTGGATCTACTGCCAGACCTGCTCCACTGATGACATGGCCCAAAAAGGCCACCTCCTTTAGCCAGAACTGGCACTTGCTGTACTTGGCATACATCTCATGCTCCCGCAGCTTCTCCAAGGTCAAGGCCAGATGACTCGCGTGCTCCTCCTCCGTCCTTGAATAGATAAGGATATCGTCGATGAATATGATAACAAAGACATCAAGATACTGTTCGAACACCCGGTTCATCAAGGTCATAAATGCGGAGGGTGCATTCGTGAGCCCAAAAGGCATCACGGTAAACTCGTACAAACCATATTTACTGCTGAAGACCGTCTTCGGGATGTCCTCCTCCCAAATGCAAAGATGGTAGTACCCCGACCTCAGATATAGCTTTGAGAACCAATGGGCTCCCTCCAGCTGGTAAAATAGCTCGTCTATCCATGCAAGGGATAAGTATTCCGGATCGTCAACCTGTTCAGGGCCCGGTAATCTATGCACAGTCGAAGAGTTCCGTCCTTCTTCTTGACGAATAACACCGGAGCTCCCCATGGTGAAGAGCTAGGCCGAACGAACCCAACCTTCACTAACTCCTGAAGCTGGCTTCGAAATTCCACCAACTCCTTTGGGGCCATTCGATAGAGAGCTCTGGATACCGGCTTAGCCCCCGGTACGAGCTGAATCTGAAAGTCCTTCTCTCGGTACGGGGGTAGCCCATGTAGCTTCTCCGGAAACACATCGGCGATGTCCCGCACTACTAGAATATCTGAAATGGAGTCCTTGGCAACGACCGCCTCAAAAAGGACCTCATAAACTTCTTCCCCCTACAGGTGGGCCTTAACGGCCTGCACAGATGATAATAAGGTGCGGGGTGCTGGTATAATACCTTCGATGACAATGAAGGAGTCATCGTGCCTCACGGTGATCCTTTTCGCCACGCAGTCAATCTTGGCATGGTTCCAGCACAGCCAAGTCATGCCCAGGATCAGATCGTAATCTGGCATCTTCAGAATCGTCGTTGGTGCCTCAAACGCCTTCCTGCCGATCTTTGCTTCCATATTGCACTGAGTAGAGGTCATTATCTCTGATCCATCGGGTAGGCGCACCCTCATAATCTTCCCGGTGAATGGCTTCATACCTGCCAGTCCTTTCACGAAATCCTCCGACACGAACGAGTGCGAAGCACCAGTGTCGAAGAGAGTGTGAGCGGGCTTTCCACTAACGAAGACTATGCTTGGGGTAATTAAGTGTCTTAGTATTCTTGTTGCAGTTGTCTTCTCTTAATTTCTCACTAGGTTATGTCTATAAAACTAGTTCATATGAAGAAAACTTAAAAGTACTGCAATACCTGCGATAACCTGCTTCGGGTTCCGGGGTTGTGTCAGGTCTAGAGCATACACCTGCCCCCTCTCTGGCCTGCAGCCTCGATCCTAAAATCCTCGTCCTCGATCATGTCCTCGTCCGCCAAACTGCCGGGGAGGTGGAGCGCCCTGATGTGTTGGTGGGGGTGCTCACCTCATAGGGCAGTTCCTCTTGATATGCCCCGGCTGATTGCACTGAAAGCATACCAGTGTCTGCTCTGCTGTCCTTGGCATCTCCAGTATCTATAAAGGCTAGGGATCCAATACCCCCTGACTCCTCTGCTCCTGCCCAAACTACTGATGAGGCTGATCCTCGTTCCTTCTCTCCCAAATAACCTTGCCTCGAGGACGGTCTCTACGACCTCCAATCACTGTATCATCAGCCGGTCTCTTCCGGCTCTTAACTGTAAGCTGATCCGCTTCTCTCTTATTTGCCATCTCCAGAATCCTGGCCAAACTCCCCTATGAGACAAAGAGGAGGGCCTGCCTCATGTCATCTTGCAGCCCCTTGTAAAACCTCCGGGCATAGCCAGCGTCATCCAACTGATAAGCGTCCGCATAGCGGGCCAGGTGAGTGAACTCCTTATAATACTCCACCACAGTCCTGTTCCCCTGCCTCAACCGCAGGAACCTATCCTCCAGGTCGTCCCTCGCCGACTGTGGTATAAAATGTTCCAAGAGCACTGCTCTGAACTCCTCCCAAGTAATATCTGCGCAATCCATCCCCGCAAAGGTGGTGTCCAGCTGGGATTTTCACCACCTCTTTCCGTGTGACTCCAGGCAGGAGACTGCCAAAGCAACTGCCTACTCAGTGGGGCATCGAATCCCCGCAAGCGTCTCGTAAATGGTATCCAACCATTCCTCTATACGTACTGTAGACTCCGTCCCCAGGTAGTATGGAGGGGAAAGTCCCCGGAAGAGAGTCATCCAATTGGCCCCGGGGTTTGGCTGTGGGGCTGGGGCTTGCTGAGCTATGAAGGCCTCCAGAATGGCCGTCAGTGTTTGCCCCATCTCCGTCTGCTGGAACGGAGCTGGAGCCGGCGGAGGCGGGACCACATTCGGAGCCTGAGGTGTCCCCTTCTGTGATGTAGGGTTCGTCGCAGGCTACAATGAAAAATTCCACTTGTTAGAGGATGTATGAATGGAATATAAGAAAGGGTAGGATGGACTTTCACAAATGATTTCCCTTATGGGCACACCACTAGTTCCACTGCTAGTTTGTCCGCAAACTAAGCTCGCACGGGGGTGGCCCAGGGTTTTGTGGACTACTTCTCTTCCGATCGAAGTTCCCTCTGATACCACTTGTAAGACCCCATTTTTTTTTCTTTTTCAACCACCGGGGTCTTAGCCCGGAATTGCCGCTTTGCGATGGCACCGACTCACGGGAAGGCCGCCACTACAAAACGCCAATTCTGCCGGCCTTTTCGATCACAAAGAGAGAGAAGTAAGAATACATAAAATGTAAACAGGTCCACAGAAATACACATATAAAATGAAATCACATCCAGTCCATTAGTAGATAATAATAGAAAATAGAGGTACTGCAGAGATCAGTTCAGATGAAATATAGATAAACGGGCTCGAGCCCGGTACATCAGAGTCCTCACTACAAATCACTCATCGCAGAAGCTATAAGAATACTAATCACTCACGGAGCTGGTCGAAGGTGCACCAGTGCTAGACTGACCCACCTCCATGCGCACCGTACTCCACTGGTGCTAGTCCCTCGACTGCTGGTCCCTGTCTCCCATCCGAAGCTCCTATAATGTTGTGGTTCGAAAACGATTAGTCATAAAGACTAAGCCCTATCATCCCCTACCCCTCCCCCCACGGCTCCTAAGCACCGAGCGGAGAGGAGGAAAGGGAAGCTACAAAGGTGGAGAGTAATCAAGCAGATGACAAAGGAGCTAATCTAATAACTATCAAGGTGTATAAACAACTATCTAGAATAAAGTACATCTAGCAATTCTACGGTAGTAAGTAATAGAGTTGACATGTAGTAAGTAGCAAATATATAAGAAGACAAATAGAAAGCAAGTAAATAAATAAGTAAGTAACCTTAACTTATATGAATGCCCATACAAACTTATAAGTTAAGGGGTCTTCTGCAAGGCTCCCGTCGTATAAAAAGTCCCATACCGATTTATATGTTGGGGTGTCGGTTGTATGCAAATATGAGTGTATTGATATGCTATGTCATGATTCATGCAAGTGTAACTCACGCACACGACTCTATGCGCACAGACCTTTAGTTCCCCATGTTTGGGCAGCTAGCTTCACTCTCAGGAACCTCCATAGTGGCAAATGGAGACAGTGGGTCGGGCCCCCCACTCCTAGGTGGGTATCCACACTACCGGGCCTAGCCCTTCCATACGCCCCTAGAAGAACACAACCTAGAGTATCCGCGCACTTGTGCTGGCTATATCCGCCAGACTTTCTTTGGCTAAGTGTCCCACACCGCTGAGTCAACGTACCGATGTCGGTGTGAATGACAATCAAATACCGAAGACCCACAACCTTATTCTGTACTCAAACCCTCGAGCCCTCGGCTCCCCGGACTGTCCCGTCCGTACATCTACCTTCAGAGCTATCGTCTGAATGGCAACCAAACCAACTTATTCTACCTCCCTATCTACCGGGGTGTGTAAAAGTGCAACCCTAAGTATTCTAGTTGCTCTTTTAATTTATTATTCCTACGGTTTACGTTAGCCCAAGACTGCCCCCGGTATTCCCCGTGAAGGGCTCTCAAAGGGCACTAGGAACTATGATGGTAGCTGAAGCCCACCGTTCCCTTTCGCAAGGCACTTATTGTTATTGGTTGATACCCGTTACCCGATCCCTTTTAGATTACTTTAGACCTAGCTCTAGAGAATTAAGCCTCTTTCTTTCCTACCCGGGGTGGACGATCTTTCGTCGTTCCCGAACACCACTTAACACTAGCCAATCTCACACTCTACTTATCCTGACTTCCAATAATGAACTTAACTTAACTTGCCCTATCCAAACCAGCAAAGTACAAAAATTTTATCTCCCCAAGTTCATTACCCACTCTAGTTCAGTTTCCGTGGTTTTACTATATGCTGACCGTCCTAAGATACATGAGGTATATAAGGGGAGGTACTCCAAATTGTCTTCCAAATCTCCTATAATATTTACTGGAGGTCTATCATGACACAATATAACTAAGTCCAAGATTTCCAAATTTTTCCTTTTTATCGGGCATTTAATTTATTTATTCTAAGCCTCCCAATACCCTAGTATGAACATGAAGTGCACTAATGAGCCAACAATAAATCATCATAAAATCAGTAAAACTTCTATGAGGTATTTAAGCTGTAATTCCAAATTTTGAGAAATTTCAGAGGTGTTTAGGCCTATATTTCTTAATTTACCATTTTAGGCCACTTCTACTATATTATGAAGCAAGTACTGTAAATATGTACCCAAAAATCACAAGAAAATTTCAGAAGTTTTATGGTGACCTAAAACTATCATAAACCAAGTCCCATGATATTTCTCTTAAATTTGTGCTCTGAATTTATTTTAATGTAAAATACTAATTTTCCTAACTTAGTGAAGGACCTATTATTAATTATCTAAAAATCCAGAGAAAATTACAGGGTGACTATCATGGTTTGAAACACCCATTGACCAAATTTGATAATTTTCCACATAATAATTGGGCATTATTTGCATGTTTGACTACATATCTCAAATGGTAAGTTAAAGAAGCAAGTACATAAAATAATCAGATAAAACTTCCAAGAAAATACAGAAGGTATAACATTATATAATATGCCCTAAACCAAGATCTCATAACTTTCTAGTGAACAAAAATTCTAGAATCATCAAAATAAATATCTAGGTCATAACTAGAGTTGTGAATGAAGTATTGTATAAATTAACCCAAAAATCTCAAAAAAATTACATTATAGCCATTTAGACCAGAAAATCACCCTGCCCAAATTTTTTTTGATTTGTAGTTCATTTGTTAGCATAATAGTTCAAATTAAGATTGGTGCCCTAAACAAGGGTTATGACTTTAGGTGGCCTAACTGTCTCCAAATACCCTAAGATTTTGTTTAGAGAACTATAATGGCTCTATGGTCCTCTCCACCAAATTTCAAGTCAGTCCAAGGTCATTTGACCCCATGACCTTCACAACCCACCAAGAGCCATCCTTACGGTTTTGCCTTGGATACTAGGGAAAATCTACCCCAATCCACCTCAAAATCCATGAGGGGGTGCAAGATGGCATCCCTAGTCAGTGGTAAAAATCTCAGCCTCTGTTGAGGTGATCTGACCACTCAAATCTCAAAGTGCACTTTTGACCTAAAAACCCCTTAATAGGGCATAGCTTAGGTTTGTCCATTTCCAACCTAAAAAATCTCAAAATGAGATGAAAAATTACACAGAACCTTATGATAACCCCAGGGACCACTCACCAAGATTTGGGAGGGTTTGTAATTCATTAAGCCAATAATTAATTTTTCCTAAGATTATTAAATTTTTCTAAAAACTTTAGAAAACACATTCTCAAAAAATTCCCATTTTTGGACAGGCCCTAGGTATAGGTAGGGTAGGCTCCTTGCCAAACTTTCAGATCATTTGGTCAAGGGATGAAGGGTGGGAACACCTTTTGGTCTCTGCCAAGCTCTAGGTCTAGATCCCACCAAAAGAGGTGCCCTGGTCAAACCAGTTGACCAAATTTATCCAAATCAATTTTAAAATATAGTAGACCCATAGGGATACAAATTTCATGTTGGTCATTTCTTCATAAAAAGCCCCTAAGTATTTTTCCTAATTTATCTAATGTGGCTGTTATTTCAATACAGAAAAATGCTTATAAAATAAAAGCTAATTAAATAACACAGATCTTGAAGCAAGATCTAAGGGCCCTGGCGTTGTCTTCTTCCTCCAGCCAAAGGCCATGATTTGCCCGACCTGGAGCTACTTCCAAGCACAGCTACTGGCTGTCCAGCCTCCTCCCTGGCCGGCCACTGCCACCACCACCTCCGTTGAGGTGGTGGCCATCGCCGGGTGGCGGCGCAGCCGCCGGAGGGGCTTTTTCCGGCGAGCCTGAGACTTAATTTTTTGCGGAAAAATCGAAAAGAGAAGCTCTTCCGATCGGGCTCAATTGAGCCCGAATCTTAATCCTAAGGAAAGCTAAGATCTACCCGTAGAGAGAGAGGAGGGGAGGACCTTGTTCGCGGGCTGGAGGCGTGCAGACCATCGGGATCCCATTGGTGCGGTGGTGGTGTCGCTGGAATTCTCAATAGCACAGTGGGAGGCTCAAAAACTTCAGGTAAAAGCTGGGAAAACCTCATCTTGGGCCTCTGAGGTTGTTTAAAAGCTTGGTCAAGGAGGGGGAACGACCAAAAGCTGGTGGCCATTTATGGCCCATTATAGCTTGGCTCGGCAATGGTCCTGGGGGGCTGAAACGGCTCTATGACAGCAAGATAACGGCTGAAAACTCCTCCTCTTCCCTAGAGGAGGTTAATCTAGCCGTAAAAGGGAAGGGGGAAGGCCATGGCATCAAATTCCATTGATGGCCATGACAGCAAGCTCTCGGCCATGGCCGTAACCGCCCTTTTGCAAAACCATCGGTCCACGTGTTAAGTTTGACCGGTCAACTTAATTTAAATAAGACTTATTAGGTCTTATTAGGATATAAAGGCCCACTCCTTGACCGGCCCGGTTCAGCTGAACCAGCACACAGCCAGAAATACAATGCTAGAAAATTCTAAGTACAATGGCGTTGAGTGAGCTCTGCTCACTCAACGCCATCCTTGCTACGGCATTGAGTGAGCTCTGCTCACTCAACGCCATCCTAGTTATGGCGTTGAGTGAGCTCTGCTCACTCAACGCCATCCAGACTATGGCGTTGAGTGAGCTCAGCTCACTCAACGTCATCCGAATTATGGCGTTGAGTGAGCTCTGCTCACTCAACGCCATCCAAAATATGTCTTTTTAAATGATGGCGTTGAGTGAGCTTAGCTCACTCAACGCCATCCAGACTACACCAAATGGCATTGAGTGCGGTCAGTGCACTCAACACCGTTAAACTTATTGCGTTGAGTGCACTCAATGCACTCAATGCCATCCCGCCTGACAGATTACGGCATTGAGTAAGCTAAGCTCACTCAATGCCATCCAGTCTTTAGCGTTGAGTGAGCTCAGCTCACTCTACACCAACCAGACGAAACCAGATGAGGTTGAGTGCAGTCTGTGCACTCAACGCCGTCTATCTTATGGCTTTGAGTGAGCTAATCTCACTCAACGCCATCCAGACTACGGCGTTGAGTTAAGCTCACTCAACGCCATTCCAAGGTCACAGGCGTGACGGATCGGTAACGAGCGTGTCAGTCCCATGTTGAAATTTCTGAGCTCGTCGATCGTCTTTTTGAGGTCGACGATCGTCGAAGGGGTCACGCCCTAGGTCACGGGCGTGACGGGTCGGTCACGGGCGTGACCACCCCTTGACTCGAAATCTTGGTCGATAAACTTCAATTCCTTATTTTTTAAGGGTTCTGTTATGACAAAACCACTTCCAGGGGTCTAGTTGGAAATGGGATGTTACAAATCCCAATAAACAAAAAAAAAGATTTCGTCCCTGAAATCAAGGTTAAGCCTGCGGGGCTCCAATCGGGAAAGGGAAGCTTGTAACATCCCATGAAAGTCGAAAGATTTACTTCTCTACGTTACGTTTGCTATGTGCGGTTTCAAATCTAAGACCAATTCGTCCAATTGACTAGGTATATACCCCAATAAACAAAAGATTAGCCCTTATTCTTGAAACTTTCAGTCCTATCGGTTTAAAACAGGAACGCAAATTGATTGTCCAGAGGGGTTGTGAGGTATACCTTACCAAAAAGCTCCGGATACTTTTGCCGCATCAAGTCCTGTGGCTCCCATATATGCTCCTCCTGTTCATGATTGTTCCACAGAACCTTGACTAACGGAACCTTCTTCCGTCGCAAGACCCGCACTGCCGTGTCATCGATCCTGAGAGGCTCCAAGTTGACTGACCGATCCGAGGCCACCGGGCCATCTGCCGAGGAAATCAGCTGCTCTAGGCGTAGCAGAGCCCTCCAAAGTGAGGAGAAGTGGAAGACGTCATGCAATCCCGCTAACTCCAGCGGTAGCTCCAGTCTATAAGCCAAGGGGCCGATCCGCTCCAGGATCCTGTAAGGCCCTATATATCTCGGACTGAGCTTCTTCCGCCCGCAAACCCGCGAGACTCCATTCATCGGCCGTATCTTCAAGAAAAACCGGTCTCCCACCTGGAACTCTACTTGACGATGCCTCTCATCGTAATATTTGGCCTGCCTGCTCTGGGCTTCCAACATCCTGTCCCGGATCAATCTAATCTGAGCATCTGTATCCCCAAAAAACTCCGAGCCTAGTGCCTGCGGATCCTCATCCTGAACCCATGATAGTGGGGTCTTGCACCTCCTTCCATACAATGCCTCGTATATAGCCATACCTATGCTGGACTGATGGGCGTTGTTGTACAAAAACTCGACCAGTGGCAGCAATCTTTCCCAAGGCTCGCTGCGGTCCAAAATACACAGGCGCAAAAGATCTTCCAGTATACGGTTGGTGCGCTCTGTCTGCCCGTCGGTCTGAGGGTGAAAAACTGTGTTGAATGTCAACCGAGAACCCAGATGGGCCTGGACTGACCTCCATTCCCTGGATGTAAACCGCCCATCCCGATCCGAAATGATAGTCTTGGGCACCCAATGATAACACACAAACTGCTCAATGAACCTCCGGACTAATACACTAACCGGAGCGTCCTTCGCCACTGGGATGAATCTGTCCACCTTTGTTAGCCTGTCACTATCACCCAGATCGAGTCATTCCCCGCACGAGATCGAGGTAGCCCATGTATGAAGTCCATGGCTATATCTTCAAATTTCCACTCCGGCACCGGAAGTGGCTGCAGCAAGCCTGCTGGGTTCCTACACTCTACCTTCATGAGTTGGCAGGCCTCGCAATGCGTCATAAAGTACGTAATGTCCTTCTTAATAACCGGCCAATACATCGTCTTCTTCAAATCTTTTACCATCTTGGTGATCCCCGGGTGTACCGAGTATCGGCTGCAGTGAGCTTCCGTCATGATGTCCTCCCGGATCTGGCCTCCTGCCGGTATGTAGACTCTGCCTCTGAAACACAGGAGACCATCCCTCAAAGAGTAATCTCCTGTCGTGCCTTCCTCCAAGGCTCGGAATATCGGCTCAGCTCTCTCATCAAGCTTCTGCCCATCTCTGATGCAGTCCCGAATATCATCAGTTGTAACCATCGACCCTAGGTACTCCATGTATAGCTCCGGGTCATCCTCGGACACTAGTGATATCTGCATCTCCTCGAATGATCTAACCAACTCCAAGGCCATCAGCTGCGGACCTACTCCTGACATACTCGCTCTCCGGCTCAGAGCATCTGCGACCACGTTCGCCTTCCCCGGATGGTAGTGCATGGTATACTGGTAGTCCGACAGAAACTCCACCCATCGTCTCTGCCTTATGTTTAACTCCTTCTGGGTGTCGACGTACTTCAGATTCTTGTTGTCAGAGAAGATATCGCAATGTACTCCGTAGAGATAGTATCGCTAGATCTTAAGAGCAAAAACAACTGCCCCCATCTCAAAATCATGCACGGGGTAGTTCTGCTCGTGCGGCTTCAACTGACGGGAGGCATAGGCTATTACGTGCCTGTTCTGCATCAGAACGGCACCCATCCCCAGATAGGAAGCATCTGTGTACACCTGGAATCCTTCCTTCCCTGACAGTAGAGCAAGGATGGGAGCCGAGGTAAGACGATCCTTCAGCTCCTGGAAAGCAGATTCGCATCGTGGCGTCCAAATAAAAGGGGACTCCTTATTCGTCAGAGACGTAAGAGGGAGGGCAATCTGAGAGAACCCCTTTACGAACTTCCGGTAATAACTGGCAAGTCCCAAGAAACTTCGAACATCCGAGGCCGACTTTAGTGATGGCCAATCCCGTACTGCCTGGACCTTCGCTGGATCTACTGCCAGACCTGCTCCACTGATGACATGGCTCAGAAAGGCCACCTCCTTTAGCCAGAACTGGCACTTGCTGTACTTAACATACATCTCATGCTCCTACAACTTATCCAAGGTAAAGGCCAGATGTCTCGCGTGCTCCTCCTCTGTCCTTGAATAGATAAGGATGTCGTCGATGAATATGATAACAAAGACATCAAGATACTGTTCGAACACCTAGTTCATCAAGGTCATAAATGCGGAGGGTGCATTCGTGAGCCCAAAAGGCATCACGGTAAACTCATACAAACCATATCTGCTTCAGAAGGCCGTGTTCGGGATGTCCTCCTCCCGAATGCGAAGATGGTAGTACCCCGACCTCAGATCTAGCTTTGCGAACCAATGGACTCCCTCCAGCTGGTCAAATAGCTCGTCTATCCTTGGCAAGGGATAAGTATTCCGGACCGTCAACCTGTTCAGGTCCCGATAATCTATGCACAGTCGAAAAGTTCCGTCCTTCTTCTTGACGAAAAACACCGGAGCTCCCCATGGTGAAAAGCTAGGCCGAACGAACTCGGCCTCCACTAACTCCTGAAGCTGGCTTCGAAATTCCACCAACTCCTTTGGGGCCATTCGATAGGGAGCTCTGGATACCGGCTTAGCCCCCGGTACGAGCTGAATCTGAAAGTCCTTTTCTCGGTGTGGGGGTAGCCCTGGTAGCTTCTCCAGAAACACGTCGGCGAAGTCCCGCACTACTGGAATATCTGAAATGGAGTTTTTGGCCACGACCGCCTCAAAAAGGACCTGATAAACTTCTTCCCCCTACAGGTGGGCCTTAACGGCCTGCACAGACTATAATAAGGTGTGGGGTGCTGGTATAATACCTTCGATGATAATGAAGGAGCCGTCATGCGTCACGGTGATCCTCTTCGCAACGAAGTCGATCTGGGCATGGTTCCAGCACAGCCAAGTCATGCCCAGGATCAGATCGTAATTTGGCATCTTCAGAATTATCGTTGGTGCCTCAAACGCCTTCCCACCGATCTTTGCTTCCATATTGCAATTAGCAGAGGTCATTATCTCTGATCCATCGGGTAGGCGCACCCTCATAATCTTCCCGGTGAATGGCTCCACACCTGCCAGTCCTTTCACGAAATCCTCCGACACGAACGAGTGCGAAGCACCAGTTTCGAAGAGAGTGTGAGTGGGCTTGCCGCTAACGAAGACTATGCCTGGGGTAATTAAGTGTTTTAGTATTCTTGTTGCAGTTGTCTTCTCTTAATTTATAACTAGGTTATGTCTAGAAAACTAGTTCATATGTAGAAAACTTAAAAGTACTGCCATACCTGCGATAACCTGCTCCGGGTTCTGGGGCTATGTCAGGTGTAGAGCATACACCTGCTCCCTCTCTAGCCGGCGGCCTCGATCCTGAAATCCTCGTCCTCGATCATGTCCACGTCCGCCAAACTGTCGGGGAGGTGGAGTGCCCTGATGTGCTGGTGGGGGTGCTCGCCTTATAGGGCAGTTCCTCTTGATATGCCCTAGCTGATTGCACTGAAAGCATACCATTGCCTGCTCTGCTGTCCTTGGCATCTCCAGCATCTGTAAAGGCTGGGGAGCCAATACCCCCTGACTCCTCTGCTCCTGCCCAAACTCCTGATGAGGCTGATCCTCGTTCCTTCTCTCCCCAATAACCTGGCCTCGAGGACGGTCTCTACGACCTCCAATCACTGTATCATCAGCCGGTCTCTTCCGGCTCTTAACTGTAAGCATATCCGCTTCTCTCTTCTTTTCCATCTCCATAATCCTGGCCAAACTCCCCTCTGAGACAAAGAGGAGGGCATGCCTCATGTCATCTTGCAGCCCCTTGTAAAACCTCCGGGCATAGCCAGCGTCGTCCAACTGATAAGCGTCCGCATAGCGGGCCAGGTGAGTGAACTCCTTATAATACTCCACCACAGTCCTGTTCCCCTGCCTCAACCGCAGGAACCTATCCTCCAGGTCGTCCCTCACCGACAGACTTACAAAATGTCCCAAGAGCGCTGCTCTGAACTCCTCCCAAGTAATATCTGTGCAATCCATCCCCGCAAAGGTGGTGTCCAGCTGGGATTTCCACCACCTCTTTCCGTGTGACTCCAGGTAGGAGACTGCCAAAGCAACTGCCTCCTCAGTGGGGCATCGAATCCCCACAAGCGTCTCGTAAATGATATCTAACCATTCCTCTGTACATACTGCAGACTCCGTCCCTAGGTAGGATGGAGGGGAAAGTCCACGGAAGACAGTCATCCAATTGTCCCCGGGGTTTGGCTGTGGGGTCGGGGCTTGCTGAGCTCTAAAGGCCTCCAGAATGGCAGTCAGTGTTTGCCCCATCTCCGTCTGCTGGAACGGAGCTGGAGGCGGCGGAGGCGGGACCACATTCGGAGCTTGAGGTGTCCCCTACTGTGATGTAGGGTTCGTCGCAGGCTACAATGAAAAATTCCACTTGTTAGAGGATGTATGAATGGAATATAAGAAAGAGTAGGATGGACTTTCACATGTGATTTCCCTTATGGGCACACCACTGCTTCCGCTGCTAGTTTGTCCGCAAACTAAGCTCGCACGGGGGGTGGCCTAGGGTTTTGTGGACTACTTCTCTTCCGATCGAGGTTCCCTCTGATTCCACTTGTAAGACCCCCTTTTTTTTTCTTTTTCAACCACCGGGGTCTTAGCCCAGAATTGCCGCTTTGCGGTGGCACCGACTCACGGGAAGGCCGTCACTACAAAACGCCAATTCTGCCGTCCATTTTCGATCACAAAGAGAGAGAAGTAAGAATACATAAAATGTAAATAGGTCCATAGAAATACACATATAAAATTAAATCACATCAAGTCCATTAGTAGATAATAATAGAAAATAGAGGTACTGCAGAGATCAGTTCAGATGAAATATAGATAAACGGGCTCGAGCCCGGTACATCAGAGTCCTCACTACAAATCACTCATCGCAGAAGCTATAAGAATACTAATCACTCACGGAGCTGGTCGCAGGTGCACCGGTGCTAGACTGACCCACCTCCATGCGCACCGTACTCCGCTGGTGTTGTTCCCTGGACTGCTGGTCCCTGTCTCCCATCCGGAGCTCCTGTAATGTTGTGGTTCGAAAACGATTTATCATAAAGACTAAGCCCTATCATCCCCTACCCCTCCCCTCACTGCTCTTAAGCACCGAGCGGAGAGGAGTAAAGGGAAGCTACCAAGGTGGAGAGTAATCAAGCAGATGACAAAGGAGTTAATCTAACAACTATCATGGTGTATAAACAACTATCTAGAATAAAGTACATCTAGCAATTCTACGGTAGTAAGTAATAAAGTAGACATGTAGTAAGTAGAAAATATATAAGAAGACAAATAGAAAGCAAGTAAGTAAATAAGTAAGTAACCTTAACTTATATGAATACCCATACAAACTTATAAGTTAAGGGGTCTTCTGCAAGGCTACCATTGTATAAAAAGTCCCATACCAATTTATACGTTGGGATGTCGGTTGTATGTAAATATGAGTGTACTGATAAGCTATGTCATGATTCATGCAAGTGCAACTCACGCACACGACTCTATGCGCACAGACCTTTAGTTCCCCCTGTTCGGACAGCTAGCTTCACTCCCAGGAAGCTCCATAGTGGCAAACAGAGACAGCGGGTCGGGCCCCCCACTCCTAGGTGGGTATCCACACTACCGGGCCTAGCCCTTCCGTACGCCCCTAGAAGAACACAACCTAGAGTATTCGCGTACTTGTGCTTGCTATATCCGCCAGACTTTCTTTGGCTAAGTGTCCCACACCGCCGAGTCAACGTACCGATGTCGGTGTGAAAGATAATCAAATACCAAAGACCCACCACCTTATTCTATACTCAAACCCTCGAGCCCTCGGCTCCCCGGACTGTCCCGTCCGTGCACTTACCTTCAGGGCTATCATCTGAATGGCAACCAAACCAACTTATTCTACCTCCCTATCTACCGGGGTGTGTGAAAGTGCAACCCTAACTATTCTAGTTGCACTTTTAATTTATTATTCCTATGGTTTACGTTAGCCCAGGACTGTCCCAGGTATTCCCCGTGAAGGGCTCTCAAAGGGCACTAGGAACTATGATGGTAGCTGAAGCCCACCGTTCCCTTTCGCAAGGCACTTATTGTTATTAGTTGATACCCGTTACCCGATCCCTTTTAGATTACTTTATACCTAGCTCTAGAGAATTAAGCCTCTTCCTCTCCTACCCGGGGTGGACGATCTTTTCTCGTTCCAGAACACCACTTAACACTAGCCAATCTCACACTTTACTTATCCTGACTTCCAATAATGAACTTAACTTAACTTACCCTATCCAAACCAGCAAACTATCAAAATTCAATCTCCCCAAGTTCATTACCCACTCTAGTTTAGTTTCTATGGTTTTACTATATGCAGACCATCCTAAGATATATGAGGTATATAAGGGGAGGTACTCCAAATTGTCTTCCGAATCTCCTATAATATTTACTGGAGGTCTATCATGACACAGTATAACTAAGTCCAAGATTTCCAAATTTTTCCTTTTTATCGGGCATTTAATTTATTTATTCTAAGCCTCCCAATGCCCTAGTATGAACATGAAGTGCACTAATGAGCCAACAATAAATCATCATAAAATCAGTAAAACTCCTATGAGGCATTTAAGCAGTAATTCCAAATTTTGAGAAATTTCAGAGGTGTTTAGGCCTATATTTCCTAATTTACCATTTTAGGCCACTTCTACTATATTATGAAGCAAGTACTGTAAATATGTACCCAAAAATCACAAGAAATTTTAGAAGCTTGATGGTGACCTAAAACTATCAGAAACCAAGTCCCATGATTTTTCTCTAATATTTGGGTTTTAAATTTATTTTAATGTCAAATACTAATTTTCCTAGCTTAGTGAAGGAGGTACTATTTTTAATTATCTAAAAATCCAGAGAACATTACAGCGTGACTATCATAGTTTGAAACACCCACTGACCAAATTTCATGATTTTCCAAATAATAATTGGGCATTATTTGCATTTTTGACTATATATCACAAATGGTAAGTTAAAGAAGCAAGTACCCAAAATAATCAGATAAAAATCCCAAGAAAATACAAAAGGTATAACATGATATAAGATGCCCTAAACCAAGATTTCCTAACTTTCTAGTGAACAAAAATGTCAGAATCATCAAAATAAATATCTAGGGAACAACTAGAGTTGTGAATGAAGTACCGTATAAATTAAGCCAAAAATCTTAACAAAATTAAATTATGGCCATTAAGACAAGAAAATCACCCTTCCCAAATTTTATTTGATTTGTAGTTCATTTGTCAGCATAATAGTTCAAATTAAGATTGGTGCCCTAAACTAGGGTTAGGATTTTAGGTGGCCTAACTGTCTCAAAATCCCCTAAGATTTTGTCTAGAAAACTATAATGTCCCTATGGTCCTCTCCACCAAATTTCAAGTCAGTCCAAGGTCATTTGGCCCCATGACCATCACAACCCACCAAGAGCCATCCTTAGGGTTTGGCCTTTGATCCTAAGGTAAATCTACCCCAATCAACCTCAAAATCCATGAGGGGGTGCTAGAGGGCATCCCTAGTCAGTGGTAAAAATCTCAGCCTCTGTTGATGTGATCTGACCACTCAAATCTCAAAGTGCACTTTTGACCTAAAAACCCCTTAATAGGGCATAGCTTAGGTTTGTCCATTTCCAACCTAAAACATCTCAAAATGAGATGAAAAATTATACAGAACCTTATGATAAACCCAGGGACTACTCACCAAGATTTGGGAGGGTTTGGAAGTCATTAAGCCAACTAATTAATTTTTCCTAAGATTATTAAATTTTTCTAATAACTTTAGAACAAACATTCTCCAAAAGTTCCCATTTTTTGATAGGCCCTAGGTATAGGTAGGGTAGGCTCCCTGCCAAAATTTCAGATCATTTGGTTAAGGGATGAAGGGTGGGCACACCTTTTAGTCTCTGCCCAGCTCTAAGTCTAGATCCCACCAAAAGAGGTGCCCTGGTCAAACCAGTTGACCAAATTTACCCAAATCAGATTTAAATTATAGTAGACCCATAGGGCTACAAATTTCATGTTGGTCATTTCTTCATAAAAAGCCCCTAGTATTTTTCCTAATTTATCTAAGGTGGCTGTTATTTCAATACAGAAAAATGCTTATAAAATAAAAGCTAATTAAATAGCACAGATCTTGAAGCAAGATCTAAGGGCCCTGGCGTTGTCTTCTTCCTCCAGACAAAGGCCATGATTTGCCAGACCTGGAGCTACTTCCAAGCACAGCTGCTGACTGTCCAGCCTCCTCCCTGGCCGGCCACCGCCACCACCACCTCCGTTGAGGTGGTGGCCATCGCCGGGCGGCGGTGCAGCCGCCGGAGGGGCTTTTTCCAGCGAGCCCGAGACTTCATTTTTTGCGTAAAAATCGGAAAGATAAGCTCTTCCGATCGGGCTCAATTGAGCCCGAATCTTAATCCTAAGGAAAGCTAAGATCTACCCGTAGAGAGAGAGGAGGGGAGGACCTTGTTCGCGGGCTGGAGGCGTGCAGACCGTCGGGATGCCATTGGTGCGGTAGTGGCGTCGCCGGAATTCTCAATAGCACAGTGGGAGGCTCGAAAACTTCAGGTAAAAGCTGGGAAAACCTCCTCTTGGGCCTCTGAGGGTGTTTAAAAGCTTGGTCAAGGAGGGGGAACGGCCAAAAGCTGGTGGCCATTAATGGCCAATTATAGCTTGGCTCGGCCATGGTGGTGGGGGGCTGAAACGGCTCTGTGACAGCAAGCTAATAGCTGGAAAATCCTAATCTTCCCTAGAGGAGTTGGATCCAGCCATAAAAGGGAAGGGGGAAGGCCACGACATCAAATGCAATTGATGACCATGACAGCAAGCTCTCGGCCATGGCCGTAACCACCCTTTTGAAAAATTATCGGTCAACGTGTCAAGCTTGACCGGTCAACTTAATTTAAATAAGACTTATTAGGTCTTATTAGGAGAAAACGGCCCACTCCTAGACCGGCCCAGTTCAGCTGAACTAGCACACAGCCAGAAATACAATGCTAGAAAATTCTAAGTACAATGGCGTTGAGTGATCTCTGCTCACTCAACGCCATCCTTACTACGGCATTGAGTGAGCTCTGCTCACTCAACGCCATCCCAGTTATGGCGTTGAGTGAGCTCTGCTCACTCAATGCCATCCATACTATGGCGTTGAGTGAGCTCAGCTCACTCAACGCCATCCGGATTATGGCGTTGAGTGAGCTCTGCTCACTCAACGCCATACAAAATATGTCCTTTTAAACGATGGCGTTGAGTGAGCTTAGCTCACTCAACGCCGTCCAGATTATGGCGTTGAGTGAGCTATACTCACTCAACGCCATCCAGACCACACTAAATGGAGTTGAGTACGGCCTGTGCACTCAACGTCGTTCAACTTATGGCGTTGAGTGCACTCAACCCACTCAACGCCATCCCGCCTGACAGATTACGGCATTGAGTGAGCTAAGATCACTCAACGCCATCAAGTCTACGGCGTTGAGTGAGCTCAGCTCACTCTACGCCAACCAGACGACACCAGATGGCGTTGAGTGCAGTCTGTGCAATCAACGCCGTCTAGCTTATGGCTTTGAGTGAGCTAAGCTCACTCAACGCCATCCAGACTACGGCATTGAGCATTCCAAGGTCACGGGCATGACGGATCGGTCACTGGCGTGTCAGGCCCATGTTAAAATTTCTGAGCTCGTCGATCGTCTTTCTGAGGTCGAAGATCGTCGAAGGGGTCACGCCCTAGGTCAAGGGCGTGACGGGTCGGTCACGGGTGTGACCACCCCTTGACTCGAAATCTTGGTCGATAAACTTCAATTCCTGGGTTTTCTAGGGTTCTGTTATGACAAAACCACTTCCAGGGGTCTAGTTGGAAATGGGATGTTACAGTATAGGTCAAATTATACTAGACATACAAGTGAGTTTTGAGAAAAATGACATTTCCCAAAGTCAAAGCCATTATATAAAATCCATGTTGGATGTGTGAAGATACGGTGAAAGTACATCAATAGAGACACCATACGATTACCATAACCGTTTAAGCCCAATAAAGGAGCTATAGTTAGAGAGTTAGATTATTCTAAACTGATTGGTAGTCCCATGTATGTTATGATCCGCACCAGACCTGACATAACCTTTACGATAGACATGTTAACCAGATTCACTAGTAATCCTGGCCAAGACCATTGGAGTGCTCTCGATAGATCAATGAGATACTTAAAGCACACCCAAAAATATGTTTTATATTACAATGGTCATCCTCTAGTTCTTGAAGGATATTTTGATGCATTATGGTGCTTAAAAATAAACGACAGTGAGTCCACTAGTGGATTTATTTTCACACTTGGACGAGCAGCTATAGCATGGAAGTCCAAGAGGCAATCATTTATTGCTCTCTCTTTTATGGAATCCAAACTCTACGCTCTAGTTTCAACAAGAGAAGAAGTAGAGTGGATAAAAGATTTGATGGTGGACATTCCATTGATGAGTTTGAAACTGAGTTCTGTTGTAGTTTACTGCAATAATCAGGCTACAAAACGATTGCTATGAACACTTTATTCAATAGAAAAATTAAGCAACTAAGTATGAAACAAGCCTGGTTAACCACCTTCACAAGTCAAGGGATTATGACCATATTTGATTTGAGGTCAAAAGATAATATTGCAGACGTTTTAACAAAAGGCGTAAATAGAAATCTCATAATCAAAACATCGGGGGATATGAGATTTAAATTCATAAGAATATGAAATTTTACTCCTATGTTTATGTTTTGATGGTAATAACCTATAACTGCAAACATTCAAGCTTCTAATAACTGACTATCCCCAAATAATCTCTTGATGAAAACCAAAGATGGTTAGATGTTAATCATTCCGCATTTGATGACTTAACATCTTTCTTATTGCAAGTTGAATCAAGAATAATTGAACTAGGAATAGAAACTCGTTATAAAAGTTAATCTAACATTAATAATCATAGCACATTATTTCACACTTGATAATGTTGCAAATGATGTTGTGTCAAATCAATCCACAATTGATGATTAGGTACATAGTGATCATGAATGAGTAAGATAACAAAGTTTTATTTATTAAAATCATAATTTGGCAGATCCTAGTTAGACTGGATAGAGATACATACAATGTTACTTAACTACTACTACAAGTACTATGCTCACTTAGGTAGTGTTAGCCTATTTTAAATGTAACTGCATTTATTTATGAATTCATAGAGTCTTAACTAATGAAATTTCTTACTGGCACTAATGCAGATGAATGAGAGAAAGTAGACTTTGACATGGATGCTGACGATCTACTCTCTGAGTAGAATCATTACTTATTGATCTATTTTATCTCTTTGAGACTATTTCTCATATATTGCATTTTATGTTTGCTGTTTGTTTTATACAAAACTCCTATATATGATATTTTAGTTGTGTTACCTTTTATGAATAACAAGTCAAGTCTGAAATGTGATATAATCTACTTTCTGCACTCTGAAATATAAACGTTATATATCACAAATATAACAAAAAATTGTTAATGTATATTTGGATATATAACGAGCTCTAAGACTTAACGAGTTTGGATCGGATACTGGGATATCCGATACCCCTATTGAACCCAGGGTTTGCCTATAAAACCCAAGTTGGGGGCAATGGGGAGGGAATTCCAGTTTGACCACCACATGGGATGCTTCAGGCGAATATATGTCATGCGTGCATGTGGAGGTATGCTTTCCCACATGCCTGCACTTGTAAGGCTCGGGCAAACATGCGCCGCCACCAACGCTCCCAGACACCTGTTGTCGGGTTTGCGTGTGTGGCCCCTAGCTGAGGTGACACTCTGCATGGCAGAGTGAACCATTTCGACGAGTCAATCAGAGTCGCTGGCCAGAAACTCTGATCCAATCGCTTGAATTTTGGGGAATATCGCCAACTATAATAAATTAATAATATAAATTATATTATGTCCGATAGATCCACCTAAGTTATATATATATATATATATATATATATATATATATATATATATATATATATATATATATATATATATATCGCCAGCCGCCGGCCGCCCTGGATTGGCCGGCGAGGCCGCCGCCACCGCCCGCTTCTGCTGCGAAAAAAGATTTGACACCGCGCAATCCTATTGGACAATGATAAATCTTTTTTTGTGTGTGTGTATATATATAAGATCTATAACTTTCATGTTGATCATTTTTTCAAATGAAGTCGTTGATCTACTTTTTTTTAAAATAGTATTTGCCACTGTTTTTAACCGTGACAAATACTATAATAGTATTTGTCACGATTAAAAACTGTGGCAAATACGCCTGAATCAAATAAATAAACAGCATTCCCCATTTGTCCCCGACCCGCCAACCCTAGGTATTGACGAAAGCATTTGCACGACACTACTCCTTTTCTCGCCGCATTGATCATGACGTGAGTCTTCGCTGCCACCGCCGGTGAATTTTCTGGCCTCTTTATTCCTCCTTGTCTTCCTCTTCCTCGTTTTCATCTTCCATTCTTCATAATTTTTGAGTTGAGGTTTTTGTAATTAACCCGATAAATTATAATCTGTTATCTTGTCTTTCCATGACTTTGCTTAAGAAATTGTTTAACTTGCAATCCCTTGTAAATCGATTCCATTCGGATATAACATGTTATCACTTATTAACATGACCATTACGTTCTTTTTTTTTGCTATTAAAAGGATTTCAAAGATTTTAAAAGTGTCATAATGTTTCTAATCCTAAATTTTGTGTTAAATTTCTGGTGCAGCTTCAGAGTGAAACTGTAGAGGGGTAAATGTTGATGAAAATTTAAGTCCAAGGATCCATTATTATTCAGAAAATACAACAGATGTAATCTTATTTTGTTAACTAAAAATATCTTAATTTAGATAATTTTTTATGCAAATTTGTTGTTATTTTGTATCGCACATACCAATATTTTTCATCATTATTTTATTGCACGCCCCCACTGAAAAATCTCGCTGGGGCCGCCTATGGTTTAGACATCCGATTTGGGCCCCGAAAAAAGTCACGCCGAAAAATTGTACGGACAACTCGTTGCGGAAGTGACTTTTTTTGAGGCCTAAATTGGGATCTAATCGGTTTCATTTGAAAAAATGATGAACAAAAAAAATGTAGATATGAATGTTCATACCTTTTTCGAATGAAAAACATTCCGAGATCAAAATCCAAAAAAATCTGATTCATGCTATAGATGTTTGTTGGGGCAGCATGTCAGCTTTGCCGTATACATGGGTGGAGGGGCATGACAGCTTTAACACACTTATATGTATAATTAATATATTACATCTGTAACATTCACATAATTTCCGCAAGGAATTGCTTGACATTTGTTTTTCTTCGATATTTTAGAATATATAAATTATTAACTTTTATGTTATACACCAAAATGACGGATATATAAATTAATGTACTAACTTATTCAAATAGAAATCTAGTCATCTATTGACATTTGTTTTTCTTCAAATTTTTAGAATATATAAATTATTAACTTTTATGTTATACACCAAAATGACGGATATATAAATTATTTTACAAAAGGATCGGGCCCAATGGGCCGGCTCAAATCCGGCCCGGCAAAAGCCCGGCTAGGCCCAGCCCGTGCCGAGGCCAGGCCCAGGGCCCATGTTTAGAGCAATTGCTCGGCCTGATACCCGGCCCGGGCCAGGCCGGACAAAGCCAGATTTTCGGGCCGGCTCGGGCCCGGGCTAGGGCTTGGCAAAGCCCGTCCCAAAAATAAGAGTCGTTAACGTCTCTTCTAAGAGCCGTTAATTAAACGGGTCTAATAAGAGTCGTTAGCTGCTAACGGCTATAATAAGAGCCGTTTGTTGCTGGGTCAGCTGCCCCGCTGGCCCCTGTTGTACAGCAGTACAGCAGGGGCCAGCCTAGGCCCTAGGTTGATTATTTAAAAAAAATTAAATTTTTTTATAAACCCCCCTACGACCTGTCACCCTCTCTCTCACTTTCTCTCACTCCCGCCCCCTCTCTCACTCTCTCTCACACTCACTCTCTCTCTCCTATTCACTCTCACTCTCACTCTCTCTCTCATTCCCCAGCCCAAGCAGCCCCCTCTCTCTCTCACTTTCTCTCTCCAACTCTCTCTCCCACTCACTCTCACTCTCTATTTCTCTCCCACTCACTCACTCTCCAAGGCTCCAACTCCCTCAACGACAGCATGTCGTCGTCCTCCTCAATGTCAGGATCGTCTGCTAAAAGTACGCCTGTAGTGGTGGCGCACAATCATAAGGCGGCAGTTTGGGAGCACTTCGATAAGGTTCAAGTTGGTGCCGAATTTAAGGCGCGCTGTAAATTATGCTCGAATTCGCTGACCCTTATCGGCAACTCGACACTATCAAGACACCTTAAGTCTTGCGTGTCGAAACAAGCTCCCGAGTCCAGTCAGGCCCAAATTTCAGGAGTAGGATAAATTTGGACATATGAACAACTTCGCCAACGGGACTTGCAGATGAAATATGTCATCAAACGTGGGTTGTCATTCAGCCATTACGACAACGAGGATGTGACGTAATACATATATGGAGGTCTTTAACTCAAATATCAACAGGTAAGTAGAGCTTCTTTTAGGCGCGACATCATTAAAGCTTATTTAGAATCAAAACATTTGTTAATAAATTTTTTTTGAAAATTTCGAGGGTCGTGTAAGTTTAACGAATGACGTTTGGAGCAGTAGCATAAAAATAGGATTATCGTACATATGTATCACGTATCATTGGATCGATCCCGTTTCATGGGAGTTAAATAAACGCGTAATTTATTTTGAAGGTTTCGAATATCCGTACACTAGTAAAACTTTATATAATGTAATTATGAAATGTGTGCATGAATTTAAATTAAAAGATAAAATAATGAGTATTTCTTTTGATAATGCCTATAACAATAACGTTGCTAATATTGATGGGTTAAAATGCGATTTAAAACCAATGCTAAATGATGCGTTTTTTCACACTCGCTGTGTTTGTCACGTTTTAAATTTAGTAGTACAAGATAGCTTAGCCTCCACAGAACCATATAATGAAAAAATTCGTCTTATGCTTAGAGTCATTTATAGTTCTAGGCAACGATCTCAGGGTTTAAAAATTTTTGTAAACGCACAGGGTAAGAAATATTTGAAACCACAATTTGATATGCCTATTAGATGAAACTCAACATATAAAATGTTAAAAAGAGCTTTTCAACAAAAATCACTCCTTATGGAATATTATAATAAGGTAAATAGTCATGATTTGAGCGATGCCGATTGAGATATATTAGGTCATTACATGGATTTACTAAAATGTTTTTTATAGGGTGACAGTTTTTTTATCTGACGTGTACTATCCGACTAGCTCACTAGTTATTGAAAATTTTGTAAACATCGCACAAAAAATTAATTATTATAAGCAACATGATGGAAGACTTCCATTAATTAAAATACTATAAGAAAATTATTTAAAATATTATAGAGAAATGCCTGGAATATTTTCGTGCGCCGTCGCTTTAAATTCGTTATTCAGCGTAGACGGCGTAGAAAATTTGATAAGAGAAATAAATATAAACTTAAATTTAAATTTTGATGATTGTGACGACGCTAGTATTATAAAATTTAATTCTCTTTTTATCGAGTGTTATAATTATTATGATAACTTATACGGCTTCCGGCCCCGGAAAGGAATATCGCAACCAAAAATAAAGGAAACTTTTAAAAACAAAATTTTAGAATTAGCAGCAAGGAAAAAAACGCGCACCTCTAGTAGTTTAAATGAATTAGGATTGTACAATAAAACACAATTCCGTGATTTTATGAGAACGGAGGAGATTGAAAACTTTGATCTCATAAAATGGTGGAAAGGTAAAGTTAATACGTATCCTATTTTGGCATATATGACCCATAATTTACTAACAATCCAAGCTAGTATGCTAACTTCGGAGTCCGCCTTTTCTCTTAGTGACAGAGTTTTGAACGAGCGGAGGAACCGGCTCAACGAAAAATCTCTGGAAATGTGCATCTGTTACAATGACTATTTGGATGCTATGAATAGGAAGCAGCACATTACAGCATTAGAGAATAGCTCAGAGGAGATCGAAGACGAGATGAACACGATGAATTTACAAGACTATTGAAGTGCAAGCACACATCTAGTAGCTGTCTTCAAAGTTAAAATTGTATTTTTCTGTTTTGTTAAGTTAATTAATATAGTATTTTTTTTATCTAAAATTAAAAATGATAATAAATTTCAATTTTTTTCAATTAATGTAAATTGTAAAATGTAAATGTTTTTTAATATTAATGAAATTGAATTTTTTTTGTCTATGCGAGCGAATTTTTTTTAGTGTATTAATTTTTTTTAAAAAAAATTTAATTATTATATATTTTAAAAAATCAAATGACAAAGCCCGGCCCGGCCCGAAGGGCCGGATCAGGCCCCTACCTGGAGCAGGTGCCCGTGCCCGATTTAAGAAAAGCCCGGGCTCGGCCCGGTTGAGAAAAGCCCGGCCCAATGGGCCCGATACCAGGCCGGCCCGATCCAGCTTTATGCCCATGACTAGCTGTAGGTTTAAGAAGAAGTCAAGTATATATAAATTATTCTATTTTGTTGGATTATTAACTGATCTATTAGATTTTTCTTCTGTTTTTTGAATATAAATTATTAACTTTTTATCATTTATGTTATGTATGCATACCTTTCTAAGACGTCAAGTGTGTGTATCTTGGATAATTAGGTAATATGTTTGCGCATGCTGACTCGAATGATCTAATGAGTTTCGTGTTATTCTAGAGCAATATTTTACGTTAGAGATACTATAAATAGTCATTCAATATCTGATGAGCTATTGTTGACTATCTTGAGCGGAGCATCTAACATTCTTATAATACGTTCCTAGAATTTGCTCCTGTTTTGGTCCGCTCCCGTTCGCAATTTTGTTTTTCCGCCGCTTTCATTTTTTGTTTGTTGTCGTCGGAAAGGATGGTGAATCTAGTCTAAGATCTGGCAGCTCTTTCATTTTATTTGCAAAGAATCCTTGTCGAGATTGCAGATCTTTGCTCCATCGATGCAATGAATCTCTGGAAGAAAGAATGTACGTCGCTGCAGTAGCACTGAAGAGCCGTTGGAGGTGTCGCTTCTGTCGTAGCCAGCCCTGGGAAATGTTCTCTGTTGCTGCTCATTAAGACAGTGGCCTTGCGCCGCAAAGAACCATTGTCACCACTATTTCTCTACATATCCTCTATCGTCGCCGTACAGATTCGTGACTGTGCAGCACAGATCCGCCGCCGCACTGGTTTTTTATTTTTCGTCGTAGACCTGCTCTCCGCTCCTGGAGATCGCCGGACCTGTAGGAGGAAGTCGTCGATTTATCCTTCCGGAGAGGAGTTCGTCCTCGTTCTCTGTTACTCAGTTTTGGATCTGGCCAGAGGAAGTTGTTCAAACAAAAATTAGATTTTGTGTGGTTGCTGTTCTCTGAGCCATTTGAAATCGTTGAATGGATTGGTGAAGCTGCCTATCGACTGAATCTTTCGACTGAACTCAATGGTTTGCATGATGTGTTTCACACATCGGTGGTGTAGAATGCTGTACAAGAGTCTGCACAAGTGGTTGATGTGGATTAGGTGCCGGTCGATAGTAGGTTGACGACGAAAGTCAAGCCCATTCAAATCGGGGACACGAAGATCAAACGGTTGCGGAACAAAGAGATCAGAATGGTCAAAGTTCGTTGGGAAAACTGTGGTCGTGAGACTCTGTTATGGGAGCGCAGACAGACCATGCCAGAAAGGTTCCACGAGTTGTTTCATTGAGGTACATTATATATGTTTTGTACTTCTGTGTTGTTTCCTATTAAGTATAATTTCGGGAAGAAATTTCTCAAAGGAGGGGAGATATAATGGCCCAAATTTCCTGAAAACAATAGGAAGTTACCGCCAGACGATAGAGTTTGCGCTGGAGGCGGCCTATGAATTAATTTAAACATTGTCTCTGGAAGGCACTGCCCGACAGTAAAGGTACCATGTGGCAGTAGTGTTCCACATGTCACGATGTGTTGAGGCAGTCATTAAGCGAAAGGGAGGTGCTGGATGAGACCACCTCCGCTGCCTAAGTTAACGCGCGGCGGTAACGGGTTACCGTGCAACGAAACTATTTTAAAATGAAGTCTCAATTGAATCTTGGCCATTAAATGCTTTGGAGGTGGAGATCATATGGTTGAGAGTACAACACGAATTGATAAAGGACTGAGGGGTTTAGTTTCAACTCATTCTCTCACTCACACACACTCTCTCTTTTGCACTTTGAGAAGAGAAGAAAAAAGAGAGAAGAAGAGAAAGAAGAAGAAGAGGAAGGAGATGGTTGAACCAGCCCTAAGGAAGAGCATGGGAGGCATTCTTGTGATTGGGGTAGCAAGTCGAAACTAGATCCATGGAGTGGAAAGCACTGCGGTCATTTCCATCCGGATCAAGTGCAAGATCATGGATCCTAAACAATCGACAAGGGTAACGATCTTCCTTCTTGGACATGCGAAGTCCTTAATTTGATATAGTTACATGAAGTCCCCCACAAATTGGTGGAGAACAAAGGGATGTTCGATGGGTCGATACAAAGTATCTGTAACACCCTAAAATGATCGCAAAACTTTTGGTGGCTATCGTCGAGCGACAACGAATATCGCTAGGCGATAACGATGGTACTCGACACCATAAAGCGTCGAGTGAAATCGACACACTCGATGCCTGAAAGCATTGAGTGAGCTATTAGCTTGATGTCGCCGGGCGACAGTGGCAATCACTATGCGATAGTGCCAAGTGATGTGGACACGTGCCAAATGGATGTTAAACGGCCAAACAGCGGTGGTTGACCGGAGTCAAGCTGTTGAAGTCGATTTCGCCAGGCAACATCGATATCGCGCGGCGATAACGACTACTTTGACTTTTCATCTGAATTTGAAACCACTTGTTTCTCTTGAAGGATTAAGTTTGTGGCTGGGATTGAGCCTGAAGCCATTTATGCAGAGGTGTGGTAGAATGAGAAGTCATTCTCTTCTCATCTCTCTCTCTCTCTCTTCATTTCCTTTATCAAAGCTCTTGAGAAGAAGAAGCTAAGGAAGAGTTGGGCTGATCTTTGTGAGAGTGCTGGAGGAGATTCGGTAATCAGAAGCTTGATCTAAGGCTAGATCCATGAAGAGGAGAGCGACGTGCTCCTTTCCATCCGCATAGAAAAGCTTCGCCATGGCATACGTGCATGGAACCCCTCACCAAAAGATGGAGAAAGGGTGGTTTTCAGTGGGTTGATCGTTATGATCCTCGGTAGAATAATTGCATACAGATCTGGAAATGTAAAGTACGGAATAAGCATGTTGTGTGAAGCTCATTCGGACGGGTTGGTCTGGATTGGTGATGTTTATTTTGCGTGCATGAGAAGACTCTGAGTATAAACGAGTAGTTGTACGGAGTCTGTGGGTGATACCTGAGAAGTGAGAGTAATAAGAAATACTGGGGTCCAGCTCCAGGAAAATACCCAAGAAATATCATGGTTTTGGAGAACTGTTGAAATCGCCAGGCAACAGTGAGTATCGTCAGGCGATATCTCCCAGCGAGCTATATGTTTTTGTGGCATGTATCTAAGAGACCTTAGGGCCATTGCATGAGAAGTTGAGAGCTTTGAGAGCCCATCAATGGTGTCAATGAATGCCTGCCTGGTAAGCCTATCTCTGGGAGACCTGTGGGCTAACCTTGTTAAGACCTATCTCTGGGAGACCTGGTGGTCTTTATATGATATCCTTGAGGGATATAGTAGCGTGAACATAGATTGTTCAGCTTGGGCAAGGGGGATGTCAAACCGCCTCATGTAGGGCCATGAAGGTTTCGGCTTTCGGCGCATGATGGTTTGAGCAACGGGCTGTGGCTAACCTGTACCCACCTTATGATGATCGACTTGGAGTGAGTAATTGGATTGGATCTGTTAAAGCTCCTTTGACTTTATCGACTCATAAGACGAAAAGAGAAATTTTCAAGTGTTAACCATCAAGCTTAGGACTGAGTATGGTGGTGGGGCCTGAAATCTCGGCACACCGATAATGTGCCCTGAGTGCACGGGGCAAGTGGCCGCTGAGCCTACGTTTGTGGTGAATGGTTCTTAAGTGCACATCATAAATGCCACTATATTTATATGTTTATACAGATGCCTGCAGGGAAGGAGAACCATTGTCCCGAGTAAGGGGTTGGGTCGTTATAAATTGGTCAGCGAATGATGACCGTTGCCTTGTTTGTCACGTTTTGGCAGGCTATGTTGTACAAGTGCTGGATAGCCGAGTGGCAAATAGCGAGTGGCAACCCTGCTGCTTTGCATCCCTCGAATGCCAAGCGAAGAAAAGTTTCTGTTTTCATGTGTGGCCGACCTATGTGCCGATATATGAACATATGTATTGTAAAAGAAACAGTTGTAAGGCTGTAAAGCCATAACATGTGTTTTCCTTATAAATCATTCCTATGTGGTTTTGGTAGTGGACATTCTTGAGACATGGGTTCATAATTTCAGATGCTTCGACTAGAATGCTCTGTGTTAGGATGCGTTCACTCCGAACTTGGATTTTGAAATAATAATTAATACCTTTACCTATCCGTGGTATATGGCATCGGGTCCAGACCTGATCTTTTGTCATATGCTGTGCGACGAATGGGGGAGTTATAGTATCCCCGACTGAAATTACATATAGAATTCAGAATCAAAGTATTGAATTGGCATGTTGTTAGAAGTCCATCTGGACAGGTTGGTCTGGATTGTTGATGGTTATCTTTTGTTTGCATGTTGGATAAGACTCTGTGGTTAAATGTGTGGTTTACGGACTCATGGGGTGTGTAGGTTAATGTAGTAAGAGTACTGGAGTTGGTCTCCAGGAAAACATCCAAAATTTGGGGAATAAATAATGTTCTATCCCATACCACGTGGCGGTAGAGCTACTACTGGCAGTAGCTCCAAAAGAGCTTTTCATTGTGGTTGCAAAGCCTGTGTCCAAGAGAGAAGGTAGGTAGCATATTGAGATGAGAGCTAGGAGTGCCCAGCTATAGTGGCCATGCATGCCAACATTGAAATATAACATGGTTATATATTTTGTAAACGGGAAAGTGGAGGCCGACCCGCATCATGCCGACCGCCTGATGACATGGCAATTTGAGCAACACGAGAGGACTGAGCTATACTCGCACTATGTATCTCGACTAGATGACTTAATATAACTCTTGTGGTCGGGGGGCATAGGAGAGAGTCATTAACATTAGTGTATGCGCGACTATAATGATTAAGTGTTGCGGTCTATGTGGTTGAGGCTTAGGATGGTGGTGGGGCCAGTACACCGATAATGAGCCATGAGTGCATGGGACATGTGGTCGTACACGCCAACATTTGTGATGAATGGTGCTTAAATTGCACATATATACATATTAATGCCATTCTGTTGCTTACAGGGAAGGAGCGCCGCCGCCTCGAGTTTGGGGTGGGGTCGTTATAAATTGGTCAGCTAAAGTTGATTGTTGCCTTGTTTGCCACATCTTGGTTAATTATCCTTATGCAGGTGCAGGAGAGCTGAACGAGAAGTAGCGGGCCGAAGCCCCTTTGTGCTATGCCGACCCTCGAAGGACAAGTGAAGTGTTTAATTATTATCATTTGTGGTCAGCCTGTACCGATGTATGTAATACACTTTTGTTAAGAGAATAGTTGTATGGCCCTAAGGCCAAAAAACCGTGTATTTGTAGTAACATACCTAGACTTTATGGGTGGACATTCCTATGTTTGGGTTCTAAGTTAACATTAAAGCTTCCGCTAGAATCTAACTCTAAGTTATGATGCGCGATATTTTGGTAATCAATGCGTAACTCCATTGACTGTCCGTGAAATATGGTGTGGGCCCCAACCAACCATTTTATTATATTCTTTGTGACGGATGACAGAGTTAAAATTTGGTATTAGTTTCTAGTGTCGGTCTTCCTTAGTCGAATTTGTGGTCAAATTATTATAAGGGGTGGTGAGTACGTGTGTGCGCCATCATTATAACATGAAAGAACCTATGAATGTCCACATAGAAATGAAAATGCACTTGTTTGTAGAACCAATGTGTTCCTATAATAATATTTTGCAATTTTATTTGTCGCTTAATTGTGTGTTTCACGATTATAGGTGATTAAAAGCAGCACGAGGCAGTCTCAACCCCAGTGTTCTGCGGAGAGTAGTGCACCAGCTAAGGTGCTTACACCTCCTCCTTCTACTGAAATTATAAGATTGGTTGCTGAAGCCGTGTTTCCGCTAATCAATGTGCAACCAGGAAGGCAAGTACATCATCCTACCCTTGGGATGGCCCATGAGCTGGTTGGCGTAGTTGAGCCGATAGTAGTGAGACAAGTGGTCGTGGAGCCACTGGACGCAAGGCGAGCAACATAAAAACAATTGAAGCATATGATGAGTTTTAACCCTCCTGTGTTTGCGGGTACTGGAACCCCAACACAAGTTGAGGATTGACACTCAAGAATAACGAGAACCATGTCAAAAACGGAAATTGAGTAGTGGAAGAAAGTCACCATGCTACCTTCTTATTAGATGGAGAGGCAAGGTTATGGTGGGATGAAATGGAGTTGCACCAATTTTCTTGTCGATCGTTGACGGGGGTCACGACTGAGGAGTTTTTGAGGCTTTTTTTGATGAGATATCTCCTATCTTCATAGAGGATCGCGATGGAGAATTAGTTCCAAAGTTTGATTCACGGTGAGAGTTGTGTTGATGACCACTTGCACGAGTTTGCAAGATTGGGCCGGTATGCGAGCTCTACGTTTGCGAACGAGGAGTAGAAGACCAATCGGTTCTATGAAGGTCTGCAATATGATCTGAGGTTTCTTCTCTCAGGTCCAATAATGCAGGGTTTTTTGACGTTAGTTATTACTTCCCGATCCCTAGAGCAAGATCTGAAAAGTGTCCAAAGTAAGAAGGACTTGAGCATGAAGAAGCTAGAGTTCAAAGTACCGAACTCTCAAAGTCTGGGTATTGAAGGTGGAAAAAGAAGTCTAAATCTTATGGGCCAGCTCATTCTTCTGTTGCGTATGGAGAAACTTCTGGGTGAGGTCCAATTATTTGTTACACTTGTGGCAAGCCAGAACACATAGCCCAAGAGTGTCAAAGTGGCCCTCTGAAGACGGGTGTGACTTGTGCGGAGAAAGGGAAGACAAAAGAGTCATCTGCATCCCATTATGCTCCAGCTCAGCTGCGAGTCAATAATCCTGGCCACTAATAGGCTATAAAACAAAGTGATGTGGTGACATTTACGGTTTAGTATACAACTTTTACTGCTTTATATACTTACTACCTTGTGAGCATTGCTTAACTTGTTTGAATTAGGCATTGTCCTAATCTTGGACTATATGGCAAGAACACTATTCAATATAGGCACTTCTCATTCCTCTCTGTCTAAGGACTTCATATTGCGTATCAGAGTGCCTTCTTTTAAAATGATTGTTAGATTGGATGCATTGCTGCCTAATGGTTGCTCGATGTATGCAGATAGTGTTTGTTGTGTTTAGGTGAGGATAGGAAGTCATGACTTTGGATTGGAAGCATTAGTACTATCGATATCTGAGTTCGATATGATCTTTGGTATGTACTAGCTCTCGGAGCAATGTGCCTGCATTAGTTATAACTCAAAGGAAGTCATATTGGGACAAAACACAGAATGCAAGACTAAATTCGCTAGTATGCGAGGATCAAGAAAGATACTGATGTCTGCTCTCCAAGTGGTAAAGGCGGTTCAGAAGGGCGTGAAGTTATTCTGTACACTATTGGAGGCTGTAGAGCTTATGGAGACGTTGATGATGCGGCCGCCATTGATCCCCATCGGAGAGAGTTTGTGGACTGGGACGATCGCTGCCGCAAGCTCGAGGATGGCTTTTCTTCCACGACGCCACCGCCACCTCCGCTACATGTTTTGCTCGACGTCCGCCGCCATTTTATAAAAATATATAATTATAAATTAAATAATTATAATTATATATTTTTAATAATTTTATTATTTTAAGCAATTTTATTTCAAGCATCTTTATGTTTATTGCATTTAATTAATTCATGTAATGATGGGTGCTTATAACCATCATAGGTTGTTTTAATTATTTAATTTCTTGTATTATGATGAGTGCTATAACCATCATAATTTTCATTTTTGAATTTTGAATTTTGAATGTTGATTGGAGGGAGATTGAGTTGTGTAGGCTATATATAGCCATGTTATGAATGATTAATTAGTGAATGAAGAAAAGAATTTGAAATCCCCTAAAATCTTCCTTGAGATCTTTTCCCCCTCCTTCTTCCTCCTCTCAAATTTCGGCCCCCTATAGCCTCGTTCCTCTTGGCCGCCGGCCATTTCCCTCCCCTCTACTTCCCATTCTCCTCCTCCTCTCCTCCTCCTAGTGAGAGCTTCACCCTTCTCCTTTTTTCTCTCCCCCACATCAAACCCGAGCCCTCCCCCTTGCCCTTCAAAAATTCGGCCACCACCTTTCCTCTCTCCTATTTCCATATTTGTTACTTTCAAGGTTTCTCCCTATCCCAGGGCTTGCAAAAGGAAAACGGCTCGCGTCTTCATCGTTCGGTGCGGATCCGAGGACTTGCGTGGAAATAGAGAATCTACCACCTTTATGTGTGCGTCCTCCACTCATTTTTGTTGACGGATCTCTTGGGTTTTGGGTAATGATTTCTAAACTCTTCCTTGTGTGCTTCTTATTATTGTGAGATTTTGGTGGAATCAGAAGGCTGGTAAATTGTTCTGATTTATATTAAATATTGTGCTTAATTAAAATCTAAACTTTCAAGCCTAAATCGTCCGAATATTTTTATGTAAATTGGAGCGGGTAAGCAACCCTCTTATTAATTAATTTTTGGGGATTATTTTGGACTTAGTTTTAAATCACTTATTTAGTCAAGGTATTCTTGTATTGGCCTTGTGAATGTTTGCGCATAATTTAGTTTGATTTACTAATTGTCCGGATCGGGTGGGTCCTTTTCGCTTGAGCGAACATTGACATATAGCCCTTGCTCAAGCAAAAATAAGGGGTAGCGTCCCTTTGCATTGATTAATTGGTTAATATTGAAATTGTGTCATTAACTGCTTTGATATCCGATAGTGCTAAGTAAAGCAACAGTGCGCTAGGTTATTTTATTTTAATTGTCAAATCTAAGAACGCGTAGTATAATCTGTTGAATCCTTGGGCCTGTGATAGTGCTCCATGTAGTATAATCTGTTGAACATTGGCAAATTTCTAATTTCGAATTTCAAAATTCAAAATTAAAATTTAAAATTTAAAATTTAAAATTTAAAATTTCAAAATTTCAAATTTCAAATTTCAAATTTCAAATTTCAAATTTCAAATTTCAAATTTCAAATTTCAAAATTCAGAATTTCAAATTTCAAATTTCAAAATTGAAAATTAAAATTTAAAATTTCCAATTTCAAATTTCAAATTTCAAATTTCAAATTTCAAATTTTTCTCCAAATTAAAACAAAAAAAAATAATTTTGTGCCAATAACCGGCTAAATTTTATTTTCAGCAATAAAAAAATCAGAAAAAAATTAATTAATAATCTCTATATTTTAGCCAACAAGAATATCAAAAAAAATTTATATATTATTTTGAAATATTAGCCAGAACAAATCTATCTTTAAAAATAAATAGGACCAGGCTATTTTCTTCTTTGCATTTGCACCAGTTCCGGTTGAGTGTTCTCTCCGGTTCCCTCTGAAATGGCCTACGATGTTCACGTTTCCCGAATGAAACCTTTAGGTTCCGTCATGAAAGTTAGAAAGCCATTTCATTGCCTGGTAGTGGAAGAGATTAAGGGGTTGATTGGCCAACTAAAGGCTAATCAAGTTACACCGCGCACCTCTAGGCGTGTTAGGATTCTTGCTCCGACATATGATGGGCTAGGTGGACAGCGAGTGTTTTTATGTTGGGTGAACGATATGGAGCATTATTTTGAGCAATATCGTATTGTGGATCCCCACAGGATTCCCATTGCGAGACTACAATTATTTGGTCGAGCCCATACCTTCTGGCTCAATGAGGAAAGACGTTTAGGAATGCCCTCCGTCGACCCACGTAAAGGTTGGCAGATTATGAAAAATTACTTAACGGATGAGTATTACCCTACCTACTGTCATTCCCAGTTTCCTGATTGTAGGAATGACTATAAGCCTCATGCTAGATACTTGCCCCACAAAGATCTGATTATCTCAAGCACGAGTACACCTACCTATGAGAGGAAAGAGAAACTTAGGACCTTTATCCCTCAGTCGTTAGATGTAAGTGCTAGGAATGTCATGAGCCCACGGGGTGAGAGTGTTCCTATTAGCATGATTGAGTCTGAGGCTGTGGTTACGAGTGTGCCGGTCACTAAGAACGAGACTATTATCACTAACGAGTGTAGCGGCGTTGAGGAGATTGGTTACCCTAGTGACCTGGATGAGGATTTCTCTTTTGAGAAATCATCTCCGCTCCCATTCGACGATATTTCGAAACCATCCATCTTGATTGTAGTGGAGTCTTTTGATGACCCTAAGTCGATTGATAATCTGGCTGAATCGAAAGAGTTACCTTACGCTGAGATCTTACCCCGTCGTGAGTTAGATAATGTTTGGGATAATGATAGTTTGACCTATGAGGGTATTACTTTGCCCATTACTAGCCACACTAGCGTTGTGACTGATCACCATAGTGTTGAGAGCCTCTCCAAACTACAAGCCCCGTCGTGTTAGAGGCTACGGTTACACCTAATGAGAATATCTCTGATTTTCTTGAGGATCTTGTAAGTGAGGATGTTCCAGTCGATTTCTCTAATCACGAAGTAATGGATGTCCCAACTGATTTGGAAGACTTACTATATGATCAACATTTATTGTTGGAAGGACTTTCGGATGAGTTGGTAGAGTCCTCTTGTGAGGAGTGTTATTCAGAGAGTGAGTTGGGTGATGACGAGCTAGATGAGTTTTTCGTGAGGGAAAATCTTATGTTTGATTTTCCGTTTGATTTTGATGGTTTGCACCCGGAGGTTTGTTCTTGGACGAGTAATCCGTGTTTTGACGTTGAGTGTGACTTAACTTCCCCTACGGAATCACCCATGCCGACTCTCCCTCCGGTTCATTTAACTCGAGTAGATGATTTATTAGGACACGAGCTAGTCATTTCAAGCCCTTTATATTTTGAGAAGTTTATTATTACCGCCTCCCCATTAGGCTTACTTCGATGGATGTGGGTAAACATAGTTGGTGACGAGCGTTTTCTACTGGCTATTCATTACGAAATTTTTAAATAAAAATTTAATTCCAAATTTAAAACGAAAACGTTAGGCTCCACCGAAATAATTTCTGATTTTAAAGCTCTCGTGCCACCTGACTTAACCCCTTTATCCTCCCTATCTGGGTCTAGTCATGTAGAACATGAATTCTCTCCTCATGTGTCTTGGACATTAGTATTTCACCTTAAGTTATGTCGTACACACTTCCACTCCTTTCTGAGACTGTCCGACGCTAGAGCTAGTGATTTGGGTGTAGTCTGGTCAGTCCCCGAGCGGATGCCGTCTGGCTCCGTTAATAAATTAATATGTAGGAACGCCGACCCATCCAAAATTATGAAGAACGTCAGATTTTATGCTTTTATTTTAGATTTTTATATAGCACAGGGTGTTTCACTTTATTTCAAGTTTTCGGACTTTTTACTGTACGTCTCTGTTCCACTTGAGTGTATTTCTCCGTCGTTTCTTCCTACCACTAAATATTCTTTTGGATTGGGGAGTGTTAGTACTGTCGTGTCTATTTTCCACGTTGACTCCTTGGTTCTTCAACTGGATGGTAAGATGTTAGTTTTATTTCTTTTGCTTGACACCCTTTCGAGTTTTCTCGAAAGTCTTGTTGTTTGTTTGCCAGACAGGTTCTCAGCGCTGATGGATTTACATGCTACTATGACACTGATAGCGGGGCCAGATTTGCCCCATGATGCTGCTGATTTTGACGGTTCTTCCCCCATGGGCCACTCATCGGTGATGAGTACTTTTGAGTGGGGGAGGATTGATGGAAATGTTGATGATGCGGCCGTCATTGATCCCCATCGGAGAGAGTTTGTGGACTGGGACGATCGCTGCCGCAAGCTCGAGGATGGCTTTTCTTCCACGACGCCACCGCCACCTCCGCCACATGTTTTGCTCGACGTCCGCCGCCATTTTATAAAAATATATAATTATAAATTAAATAATTATAATTATATATTTTTAATAATTTTATTATTTTAAGCAATTTTATTTTAAGCATCTTTATGTTTATTGCATTTAATTAATTCATGTAATGATGAGTGCTTATAACCATCATAGGTTGTTTTAATTATTTAATTTCTTGTATTATGATGGGTGCTTATAACCATCATAATTTTCATTTTTGAATTTTGAATTTTGAATGTTGATTGGAGGGAGATTGAGTGGTGTAGGCTATATATAGCCATGTTATGAATGATTAATTAGTGAATGAAGAAAAGAATTTGAAATCCCCTAAAATCTTCCTTGAGATCTTTTCCCCCTCCTTCCTCCTCTCAAATTTTGGCCCCCCCTTTAGCCTCGTTCCTCTTGGCCGCCGGCCATTTCCCTCCCCTCTACTTCTCATTCTCCTCCTCCTCTCCTCCTCCTAGTGAGATCTTCACCCTTCTCCTCTTTTCTCTCCCCCACATCAAACCCGAGCCCTCCCCCTTGCCCTTCAAAAATTCGGCCACCACCTTTCCTTTCTCCTATTTCCATATTTGTTACTTTCAAGGTTTCTCCCTATCCTAGGGCTTGCAAAAGGAAAACGGCTCGTGTCTTCATCGTTCGGTGCAGATCCGAGGACTTGCGTGAAAATAGAGAATCTACCACCTTTGTGTGTGCATCCTCCACTCATTTTTGTGGACGGATCTCTTAGGTTTTGGGTAACGATTTCTAAACTCTTCCTTGTGTGCTTCTTCTTATTTTGGTGAGATTTTGGTGGAATCAGATGGCTGGTAAATTGTTCTGATTTATATTAAATATTGTGCTTAATTAAAATCTAAACTTTCAAGCCTAAATCGTCCGAATATTTTTATGTAAAATGGAGCGGGTAAGCAACCCTCTTGTTAATTAATTTTTGGGGATTATTTTGGACTTAGTTTTAAATCACTTATTTAGTCCAGGTATTCTTGTATTGGCCTTGTGAATGTTTGCACGTAATTTAGTTTGATTTACTAATTGTCCGGATCGGGTGGGTCCTTTTCGCTTGAGCGAACATTGGCATATAGCCCTTGTTCAAGCAAAAATAAGGGGTAGCGTCCATTTGCATTGATTAATTGGTTAATATTGAAATTGTGTCATTAATTGCTTTGATATCTGATAGTGCTAAGTAGAGCAACAACGCGCTAGGTTATTTTATTTTAATTGTCAAATCTAAGAATGCGTAGTATAATCTGTTGAATCCTTGGGTCTGCATCAAGAGCCTAAGTCCAGTTTGAGTGACGTTCCCATTATATTGATGTTTGCGGATGTGTTTCCTAAAGATCTCCCTAGGGTTCCACCTTAGCGAGAGATCGAATTCTCTATTGAGTGGCGCCAGGTACAAAACCTGTGTCATGCTCACCGTACCGAGTAGCGCCAAAGGAGATGGCAGAATTGAAGCTTCAGTTGCAGGAGTTGCTAGAGCAAGGCTATATACGTCCAAGTATGTCACCTTGGAGCGCACCGGTCTTCTTTATGAAGAAGATGGAAAAAAGCTTGTGTCTATACAATGACTATCATGAACTGAACAAGCTGACGGAGAAAAACAAGTATCCGATTATGCGAATCGATGATTTATTTGAACATCTGGTTGGATTGACTGTCTATTTGAAGTTGGATTTGAAGTCCGACTATTGGCAGTTGAGAATCAGGGAATGTGATATTCCTAAGACAGCATTTGATAGACGCAACAAGAACTATGAGTTCACTGTAATGTCATTTAGGCTAACAAATACGGCATCGGTATTCATGAAATTGATGCACAGGATCTTGAGAGAGTATTTAGATCAATTTGTGGTCGTCATTATAGATGACATATTGGTATACTCTTAGGTTGAGGGTACGAATCATTTGGGGGTGTTTTTGCATACCCTAAGGACGAATCGACTCTACGCTAAGTTCTCAATGTAAGAGTTTTGGCTATTGTCAGTAGCATTCCTTGGTCATGTGCTCAGTGGTGAGGGTATTGTAGTAGATCCAACAAATATAGTTTTGATACGGGAGTGACCTATGTTGATTACTATGACAGAAGTCAGGAGTTTTCTTAAACTTGCCGACAACTATACGCGCTTCGTAGAGAACTTCTTGAGGGTTGCTTTTTTCCTCTCAATACTTTAACAAGAAAGGATCAGAAGTTCATTTGGACTCCAGAGTGCGCGTGAGCTTTTGAGGAGTTGAAGAGTCATCGAACCATGATGCCTATTTTATATTTGTCATGTGGTGTAGAAGGCTATTAGATCTAGAGTGATGTGTTGGTACCCTAGTTTGATTTGAGTTTAGTCTTGCCTTTTTAGTCCCTTGACCCAAGAAATATCTATGGTCATTGGTTAGTGGTCTAGCTGTAGAGCCCTCACTTTTCCAGATGAAGAATTTGGTTAAGTAGGTTTTTCGTTCGACTATAGTCGAACGCCGCTCGACTATCGTCTATCGGCTGATCGATGATCGTCTATCAGTTGTTCGACGCTCTGTCTGCATTGATAGTTCGACTATCTGTTGATAGGTCGACTATCTGCTTGGCTTGGTAGTTCGGCTATCTGTCCTGATAGATCGACTATCTGATAGTTCGACTATCTGTTGATAGGTCGACTATCTGTTCCGCTTTGATAGGTCGACTATCTGTTGATAGGTAAACTATCTGTCGTCTTTGATAGTTCGACTATCTGTCCTGATAGTTCAATTATCTGATAGTTCGACTATCTGTTGATAGATCGACTATCTGGTCTGTTTTGATAGGTCGACTATCTGTTGATAGGTCGACTATCTGTTTTCTGAGGTAGGTCGACTATCTGCTTGATAGGTCGACAATCTGTTTGTGCTTGATAGTTCGACTATCTGTCCAGATAGATCGACTATCTGCTCTGATAGGTCGACTATCTGCCGGGGTAGTTCGACTATCTTCTTCGATAGGTCGACTATCTGGATCGTTCGACTATCTGCCCGATAGTTCGATGATCTCCGTGCGTCGGTCGACGATCTCCGAGGGTCGTTCGACGCTTTCTGTCTGCCTTTATATTTTATATTTATTTATTATATTTAATTAATTAATACATTTTCTGGCATGTTGTTTTAGTTGTTTTATGATAAAACTTCCATGCAATATTTGCTCCATCCCTTTTTGCCTGAGTCAAATCTTTTTAGATAAAGTTGTTTGTCTTATTAGCTGACATTATATTTTACTTTATCTGCTGTCAGCCCTTTATAGCCGTTAGACTGAAAAGTCTTCTTTTTGCTATAAAGAGTGTGTTTCTGATATGACTTTATTTAGTACTTTATTATCAGATTGCTTCCTGCAGCTTCCTAGAAAAAGGTTTATTCCTTTTATAGAATGTTTCTGCTGCAGAGATTGTTTTGTCTTCTTGATATTTATAGCCCAGGTCTCAAGTTTCATAAGAAGACACACAATTCAAATTGAAGAGAGCCGTTGCTTGTTGCTGCTATAAAAAGGATCCTTTGAAGAAGGATTTAAGCTAGCTAACTAGTTACCCAGTTATTCATTTAAGCACTCAAGCCTTCATCAAGATCAAGTTTTCTGCTCTCAGCAATTTCCATCCAACTGAGAAGTGTTAAGCTCTTCTACTCTTCTTCAACCTGAGTTCTCCTGCTTCCAGGAAGTTCAAACTCAGAGTTCTTTTGAAGAAGAAGAAGAAGAAGACAGCTGCTTGAAGATTGCTAATTTTATTATTTATTTTCTTCTTGTAGCTTTTCCTTCAGATCTTTCTGAAGAGTTTTCTGCACTGAAGCAAGACTTCCCCTGGACATCTTTGAGCCAGGGGGAGCCTTGATTCTTTAAGAGCTCTCTAGCTCAGTGCAAGTCTTTGTGCTTCTCTAATCTTTGTAAAATAGAGAAGACATCTTAACCTTCTTCCCACTCCTGTACAGGGTTATTACTCCCTTCAAAAGTATCCCTTGGTGGCAGGGCACCTGATCAAAAACCTATGCTTGGTTTTTAGACACCTGATCAAAAGTCTAAAGGGTTTCTGGATCTACCTGAAGCAGATCCTGTTGGTGGCAGGGCACCTGATCAAAAACCTGAGTGGATTCCTACCGTGTGGGTAGAAGAGTGGACGTACCCAAGTTGTTTGGGGAACCACTATAAATTTCCTTGTGTCGTCTGGATTCCCTTATTTAATTCCTGCATTGTGGCTGTGAATAGATATAACTAGGATTGCTAGTTGCTGATTAGGTTTTCCAAGTCTTAACTGTAATTACAGTTAGCTTGAGTTTGTGCACATCACTCGTGTTAGGCTATAGGGTTAATTCTATATCTATAATCTTTTCATTCCGCACTTCACTCCAAGGGAGTTGGGTAGACCATTAAGTTTTGTCTAGTGCAAAATTTGATAACTCTATTCACCCCTCCTCTAGAGTAGTATCTATCCCTTCACTTTCAATTGGTATCAGAGGGAGGTTGACTGACTGAATAGGCTAACACCTAAGTCACAAGATCCTGATAGATACCAAAGCTTATAGATATTCACTATCATGGCCCAGTCCAAGGATTATTCTAGCACCAGACCTCCAGCATGCAACTTAGCTAAGTTTGGCATCTGGAAGGCAAGGATAAAATTATATATGAATTCTATTGATGAACGCATCTTTGCTTCTATTTTGTCAGGACCCCCAAGAGTACCTGCTGCTGCTACTGCCTCATCATCTGATATGAGTGCAGTGCCTCCTCCAGATTACAACGATGAGTACAGGAAGGCAAAGATAGCAGATGCCAAGGCGATGAACATTCTGGCTCAGACAATGTCTGATGAGGTATTCCAGAAGGTTGCTGACTGCTCCTCAGCAAAAGCCATGTGGGATACACTGAACCAGATTGTAGCTGGTTCAGCTGATGAAAGGAAGGACAGAAGGTCCAACCTGATCTCACAGTATGAGAACTTCAAGAAAACTGATGCTGAATCAGTTGAAGCCATGTACACCAGGCTCAGCTCAATCATCAATGAGCTGAGGACCCTGGACAAGGACATATCATTGACAGAGGTCAATGATAAGATTCTTATGTGCTTCCCTAGCACATGTGATCTAAGGATCTGGCCTATCAAGGAAGCCAGAAGTACAAATGAGATTTCAACAGAGGCCCTTCTCGGCAAGCTCAAGTCTTTTGAGCAAGTGCTGAAGACAAGGGAAGCAAAAGCTGAAGCAAAGACCCCCACTCCAACAAGAAAAGAGCAATCTCTAGCTCTTAAGGCTGCTGATGCTTCTGAAGGCAGCCAATCAAATGAGGAACTAATGGCATTATTTGCCAAGAGGTTTCTCAAGATGGGGAGAAAGGAGTTCAGAAAGAAGTCTTCACGCTATGAAGATAAACCAAGGTATGATCATTCTCCTGCTAAATAAATTATTTGTTATGGTTGCAGGAAGCCTGGACATATCTTGCCAGAGTGTCCAGAGGAGAAAAACAAAGACAAGAGGAAAGAAAAAGAACAACACAGGAAGCACTCCAAGCCATCCTCCTATAAGAACAAGAAAAAGGAGAGAGGTTTCATTACTGAAACCTGGAGTGATTCTGATGAAGAATCCTCCTCCTCAAGCTCCAGTGAGGATGAGGAAGAGAAGAAGGCAAAAGAAGTTTGCCTCATGGCAATAGATGCCTGCAGCAACCACTCAGTTGTAAAGAGTTCAGATTCAGATGAAGAGATGCCAACAGAAGATGAGGTACTCTCTTCTTATGACTTCACTTCAGAAGAATTTAAATTAGATTTTAAATCTGTATGCTTAGATTTGATTAGCTCAGAAAAGGAGATAAAAGAACTTAGAAATAAGTTAGCTGACTCAGAAGTAATTGCTATAGAAAATATTAGGTTAAAGGAAGATCTCACTACTTGTAGTGAAGAAATTAAATTTCTTAAAATGGAGTTAGCTAAGTCTAAGAGGTTAGAAGAATCACTTAATGGTAGAAGCCTTAAGTTGTTAGAAATTACCAGCATGACTAACACTAGGTCAGCTAATAACAAACTAGGCTTAGGAGCTTCTCCCAGTGAACCCCCAGTTCTTCTTAAAAACAATCTTTCAACTCCAGTGAACTTCATTTCAGCTAGTGGAATGAAGAACACTAAGCAAGTAAATCTAGTTAATAAAACCTTAAATAAAGCTAAGAGAGAAAAGAGAAAGAAATTTTTTAAAGAAATGCAAAGAGCGTCGAACGCCGCTCGACGATCGGAAGCTCAATGGTCGAACGAAGCTCGACGATCTGAGCACCCATCGTCGAACGTCGATCGACGTTTTCAATATGATTTCCAAAATCATAATCAGTACCATAGAAACCTAAATGAAAATAGAAACCCTAGGTTTGTTGACCCATCATCTGCATGGAGAATCCCACCTAGGAGATCTCACCTACTAGGTTATCACCCTCAGCCTGCAGTTTCATATATTTCCAGTTTTTCTTATGTGAAAAACAAGGGACCCAAGGTTACCTGGGTCCACACTGTCTAAATAAATGTCTTGCAGGTGAAGGCCTATCCAATCACTCAAAATAAGTGGTATTTGGATAGTGGATGCTCCAAGCATATGACAGGAAATAAAAATCATCTGTCAAAATTCAAAGCTAAGCTCGGCCCAAAGGTTATCTTTGGAGATTCCAGCTGTGGTCAGATAGAAGGCTATGGCAGGATCACAATTGGAGATGTCACTTTCAAGAGAGTTGCATATGTGACAGGACTGAAGCACAATTTGATCTCAGTCAGCCAGCTATGTGATGCTGGCTACCAGGTTTCATTTTCTAACTCCTCTTGCAATATTACTTTAAATAATAACATTGTTTTAGTAGGCATTAGAATAGGTAATATTTATTTAGTAGATTTCAATTCAACTCATTCTGAAATCTGCCTGTTTAATGAAGTAACACTTGATAATAATTCATTGTGCCATAAGAGGCTTAGTCATGTTAACCTTAAAAATATATCTAGGTTATCTAAACACAACCTTGTTAGAGGTTTACCTTCTTGCCCCTACAAGAAGGAGAGCTTATGCAAGGCTTGTCAGCTAGGCAAGCAAACCAAAAATTCTTTTAAATCTGTAAATAAAAGTGATTCTCCTAGAATCCTGTATCTATTACATTTGGACCTTTTTGGCCCAATAAATGTACAGAGTTTAGGAGGGAAGTATTACACCTTAGTAATTGTAGATGACTTCTCTAGGTTCAGTTGGGTTTTCTTTTTGAGAACTAAGTCTGATAACTTCAAAGCCCTTACAGACTTTCTACTATGTGTGCAGACTGAGTACTCTACTCATGTGGCCTTGATCAGAGTGATCATGGTACTGAGTTTGACTCTCTTCTCATGCAAGAATTCTGTGAGAGAGAAGGTATCAAACATAGCCTCTCAGCTCCTAGAACTCCCCAACAAAATGGGGTAGTTGAAAGGAAGAATAGAACACTCATTGAAGCTGCTAGTACATTGTTGGCAGATGCTAACATGCCTCTCTCCTATTGGGCAGAAGCTGTTAATACAGCCAATTATGTCTTGAATAGAAGTTTGATACACAAGCTTAAGTGTAAAACTCCTTATGAGTTGCTTAAGGGAAAGAAACCTAAAATTAATTATTTTAGAGTATTTGGTTGTATTGTTTATATTCATAATAATAAAGAATATATTAGAAAATTTGAAGCAAAAGCTTCAATGGGAATCATGCTTGGATATTCCCAAGTAAGCAAAGCTTATAGGGTTTATAACAAATCTTCCTGTAAAATTGAAGAATCTGTGCATGTGTCTTTTGATGAGTCTCAGATGTTTTATAAGGAGAAGGAAAATTCTCCTTCCTCCAGTTCATTGCAGGTACCTGATGCCCCTCAAGAAATTCTTCAACTATCAACTCTTCAGATCACTGAATCAGACAGTGATGAAGACATTGCTGAAGCTGTTGTTGTACCACCAACAGTAGATCAAATTCCTCCTGAGGAATTAATCCCAACTGTTGCTGAAGATCACATCCCACCTGTTGATATTGTCACACTTAGAGATCACCCGACATCTCAAGTGATTGGAGACATATCAGCTGGTGTGCAAACAAGACATCAATTAAGACAGGATGTGATGCACGCTTGTTTCCTCTCACAGGTTGAGCCCCTCACCTTTAAAGATACAGAGCTAGATCCCCACTGGATCATTGCAATGCAAGAGGAACTCAATCAGTTTGAGAGATGTAAAGTTTGGACTTTGGTTCCAAGACCTAAAGGCCAACTGATCATAGGCACCAAGTGGGTGTATAGAAACAAGTTGGATGCAAATGGAATTATAGTAAGGAATAAAGCTAGGCTTGTAGCTCAGGGCTACAGACAGGAGGAAGGTATAGACTATGACCAAACCTTTGCTCCTGTTGTAAGGCTAGAAGCAATAAGGATCTTCTTGGCCAATGCAGCCTTCATGAAGTTTAAGGTGTTCCAAATGGATGTCAAAAGTGCATTCCTAAATTGTGAGCTTAAGGAAGAGGTGTTTGTTGAACAACCACCAGGGTTTGTTTCTTCAACTCAGCCTTCACATGTGTTTAAGTTACAGAAAGCTCTTTATGGACTAAAGCAAGCTCCTAGAGCCTGGTATGAGACCTTAGCTAGTTTCCTATTAGAGCACAACTTTACTAGGGGAGTAGTTGATAGAACCCTTTTCGTCAAGCATCACAAGGACACAATCCTGTTAGTTCAGGTGTATGTAGATGATATTATTTTTGGCTCCACTGATCCCAAACTGTGCAAAAAGTTTTCCAACTTGATGCATTCCAAGTTTGAGATGAGTAGTATGGGTGTGCTGTCTTACTTTCTTAGTCTCCAAGTTAAGCAAGATGCTGATGGTATTTTCATCTCCCAATCTAAATATGCCAAGGAATTGGTAAAGAAATTTGGGATGGCTGATGCTTCAGCAATGCCTACACCCATGGCTACTAATGTAGTTATTGATTCTGATGATCACGGCAAGCCAGTTGATCAAAAGAATTATAGGGCCATTGTTGGTTCCATATTGTATCTAACTGCAAGTAGGCCAGATATAATGTTTGCTACATGCCTTTGTGCTAGATTCCAGGTCAACCCCAAGGAATCTCATCTGATTCTTCTAAAGAGAATCCTGAGATACCTGAAGGGATGCCCAAATCTAGGACTTTGGTACCCAGCTGAGTCAGAATTTGAATTAATTGGATATTCTGATTCTGATTATGCTGGTTGTAGAGTTGACAGGAAGAGCACCTCAGGAACTTGCCAGTTCCTGGGAGAGAGATTGGTCTCTTGGTTCTGTAAGAAGCAGGCTTCTGTCTCAACTTCAACTGCAGAGGCTGAATATATAGCAGCTGCCAGTTGTTGTTCACAGATCCTGTGGATTCAAAACCAGCTTGTGGATTATGGTTACTCACACAAGAACACCAAAATCATGTGTGATAGTACCAATGCTATCTCAATTGCACAAAATCCAGTGCACCACTCTAGAACGAAGCACATTGAGATTCGGCACCATTTCCTGAGAGATTGTGTGGAAAAGAACAAGATTTGTCTTGAGTTCATATCCACAAAGTTTCAGAGAGGTGATATATTCACCAAGCCCTTAGATGAACAGAAGCATCTGTTCTTTTTAGTTCAACTAGGCATGATCAATGGACGAGACTAAGTGTGACTATATCTGCCAATGTTGAAACTTATTTGAAGATAGTCGAACGACGTTCGAAGATAGTCGATCGGGTCAAGCCCATCGTCGACCTATGGTTGATGAAAGTTTGTCTGATTGAAGATCGTTGACCGGCGTTCGACCATAGTCGAACAAGTCGAGCTCATCGTCGATCTGTAGATGACGACAGCTTGTTGTTTGAGAAGCCAGAAATAGTCGAACGATTGTCCGACTACTCTGCTTCTGGACCGATCGTCGAACGACCGTTCGACCATCGGGTCTTGTATCTTTTTAATAGATCGACTATCTCCGGTCCAATATAAAGCCGATAGTCGACCTAGGTTAAATGATCTTTTGTTTTATCGTCGACGGAGCGTGACTTTTCACATTCTGTCTTCCCGGTTGCGATTTTCTGTCGCTTCGTCTCCTTCGTCTTCTCCGTCTTTCTCGCGCATTCTCCAGCAATTCCATGGCGGTTTCTCCAGCAGTACTAGCTGTCATGAAGTTCGATGCAGGCTTCAGCGTCGATTTTGACGCCTTCAGTAGCTGTGAAGCAGGAGTTGTAGAAATTCTTCAGTTATGCCGGGACCAAGGTCTAGAAAGATTAATGTCGACAAGGATAAAGTTAAATATTCCCGAGATCAAGGAATGGGCTTTCACTTCGTCATCCTCTGACGATTCGATGACTGGCACCATCGGCGGAGAAGAGGTAATTTTAACTCCGGCCGTTCTGACTGATATTTTTGGATTAGTTAATGGTGAAGATGATTATGAGCAAGATGCTCAAGAGTTTGGAAGGATGCTGACTGAGATGGGACATGCGGAGGGCATTCCCACGAAGCTGCTCAAGGTCAATTTTCCCTTTAAGATTAAATTTCTCGCTGAGTTAGTCGGAAAAGTGCTCCTTGGAAAGCACTCTGCTCATGACAATATCACAAGGCAACAATTTGCACTGATGTGTGCAATTGTTAATCGGAAAAAGATTGATTGGGCAGGAGTAATGTTTGATTTGATAAGGAAAAAGAATAGTAAGAAGGAAGTTACCCTCGGAAGGGTTATTGGAATTTTCCTGAAGGAAAAGTATCCTCAGCTGCTGGTCTCCGTTGCAACAACCATAAATGCGAGCAAGAAGATGGACCCAAATCTGTTCTCCAAGTGGAAGAGAATTTTTGTGAAACCCGCTCTCATAGGGGTTGCTCCAGCGACATCAGAGAGCACCAGGACTGATTCGGTCGCTCCTCACCCTCAAGAAGCTGGCTCAGCTCTTTCCCTTCCCTCATCTTCTTCTGCTATGCAGTCTGCTTCAGTTGAAGTTCCATCAACTTCAGCTGAAGTACGACTTTCTCCCTCTCCTGTTAGAGAAACAACCACGGTTATTCTTCCTTCCCCTCCAGCATCTCCTCTTCCTTCTCATCTGGCTAGGATATCTGCTCCTTGTTTTGATCTGTTAGGATCTGAGAGGATTCCAACACCTCCTCAGTCCCCTATTCATTCTCCAGTTAACACTCTTGTTAACTCTCCAGCTCCATCTCCCATTCGATCTCCAGTTAACACTACAACCATCTCTGCTGCATCTCCATCCACTACACTTCCATCATCTTTTGAGATCACCCCAACATTCATTTCTGGCATTCTGGAGTTGATTACCCCTTCAATCAAAATCATGATTGAAGAGGCAATTGCTCCACTTGCCTCCTTCATTGCCTCCTTGACTGCTTCCATCCAATCTCTTTCTAAATCTGCTGAGCCCTCTTCTTCAAGGGGCCTGGTTTCAGTTTCCACAGAAATCAGGCAGGGAGAGATGTTCTGTGAAGATGCCTCAGAGACTCCAGCCTCCCTTCCAGCAGTTCAAGAAAAGTCTGATGCAGTACAAGCTCAAGATCAATCAGGTTCAGTGTTGTCTGACAAAGATATATCTGATGCTATTATGCTATCTGAATTTGCTGTGAAAGTTTGCTTAGAAGATCTCACCACTCCCGTGGTTGCCCATTTCCTAGAAGGGATTATTACATCCTACCTAGATGAATCTTGGGAGTTGGTCAAATATGAAGGTAATTCACTCATCCGCTTTGTTGACGAGTCAATTAATTTGCTAGCTTGTAAATTTCTAGAAGGAATGATTTTAGTTTATTTAGCAGATCTGTGTTCATAATTCTACAGATTATATTAAAGAAGATTTAGCTGCCCAGATTATAGTAATAGTTTCAGAAGCTGCTCCTGATATTCCTATTGTTCAAATAGACCCAGAACTGGATTCTTTTTTAGATGATATAGAAGATACGCCTGAAAATCAAGAAGAGAAAGCAAGAGAGGCTTGGAATCAAAGAGTTCTATCTTTGTTAAAAGAGAAAGAAAAAGATTTGCAAGTTGAAAAGTCGACTGTCTGGGATGATTCCCCAGGACTTGATTTGGACTTCCTTCTGGCTCAGGATGCCATAGAAGAGGAAAAAGAGAAAGCTGCTTTGAAGGAAAAGGCTGTTTCTGAAGCCTATGATCCATATGACAATCCTCCATCATCTCACTCTGATGATGAAGATGATTCTGATTTGTCTGAAAATTCAAAGAGAAAGAAAGCTGCTCAAAAGAAAAGAAAAGTCATTGCTCCTCCTCCTCCCAATCGAGATAATGATACTCCATATTACATTCTTAAAGGAATTGACCCCAAATCAAAAGAATTTCAGCATTGGATGTGGTTCTCCAAGAACCAGCAGAAAGAGAGAAAGAGAACTAAGAGATATGACTCTCCTGCTTCCAGATGGACACCCAGAGGTCCTCCTCCACCTCCCAGTGCAGGAGCCTCTGACAACCTCTCTGCTAATCCATCTGTCTCTTCTGGAAAATCTGCACCTTCTCAGCCTCAACCAAGGAAAAGCTCTCAAAGTTCCCAAGGCAGATCGTATTCTGGTTCTCAAAGACAAGTGAAGGAGGTTGTGTTTCAAAGACCAACTTTTTCCCCTCCTCCTTCTCCAAAGAAAAGAGTTCCATCTCCAATGCCAGTACAGTCTGAAAAAGTTGTTTCAAAAGGTAAGTAGTTTATTTTGTTTTAAAATTCTAGCAAGAACTTTTGCTAAGTCTGCTCCCATGTCTTATCTAGTTAATCAAGATAAAGAATCAGATGCTACTCCTCCTGAGTCTGTTTATGAAAGTCCTGAGCTTGATCCTAACTTTAGGATGGCTCATTTTCACGAATTGGTTGGAGCAGCTCAAATCAGAAAAGCAAAAGCTGGAGGAAAAGATACTACTGGTTTAACCACCATGTCTATATTCAGAAAGAAAGAGTTCGAAAAGTTCCAGGTTAATCCTGATGTATTTGACCCCTCAAAGTATATGGAAAAGCACCCTGAAGCAGTTGTTCCAAGGGCTGCAGAATTGAAGATCATTGGTGTGCAGGACTTGAAGATGTCAAAGAAAGAGGCTGATGATCCTCTGAGGAAAATTTCTTTTGTTCCTAGTTCCTCTGACCCTTTGCCAGATTCTGTAGACTCTTAATAGTTTGATTGACTGCTGTGTTATATTTGTCTATTATCTATCTGTTTGATAACTGCTAGTTAATTGTTAACTATTTCCTCCATTAATTTTATTGCTCTTTAGCTAGCTTCATGTGTTAGTTTTTGAGAGACTTAACTCAAATAGGGGGAGATTGTTGGTACCCTAGTTTGATTTGAGTTTAGTCTTGCCTTTTTAGTCCCTTGACCCATGAAATATCTATGGTCATTGGTTAGTGGTCTAGCTGTAGAGCCCTCACTTTTCCAGATGAAGAATTTGGTTAAGTAGGTTTTTTGTTCGACTATAGTCGAACGCCGCTCGACTATCATCTATCGGCTGATCGACGATCGTCTATCAGTTGGTCGACGCTCTGTCTGCGTTGATAGTTCGACTATCTGTTGATAGGTCGACTATCTGCTTGGCTTGGTAGTTCGACTATCTGTCCTGATAGATCGACTATCTGATAGTTCGACTATCTGTTGATAGGTCGACTATCTGTTCCGCTTTAATAGGTCGACTATCTGTTGATAGGTCGACTATCTGTCGTCTTTGATAGTTCGACTATCTGTCCTGATAGTTCAATTATCTGATAGTTCGACTATCTGTTGATAGATCGACTATCTGGTCTGTTTTGATAGGTCGACTATCTGTTGATAGGTCGACTATCTGTTTTCTGAGATAGGTCGACTATCTGCTTGATAGGTCGACTATCTGTTTGTGCTTGATAGTTCGACTATCTGTCCAGATAGATCGACTATCTGATAGTTCGACTATCTGCTCTGATAGGTCGACTATCTGCCGGGGTAGTTCGACTATCTTCTTCGATAGGTCGACTATCTGGATCGTTCGACTATCTGCCCGATAGTTCGACGATCTCCGTGCGTCGGTCGACGATCTCCGAGGGTCGTTCGACGCTTTCTGTCTGCCTTTATATTTTGTATTTATTTATTATATTTAATTAATTAATACATTTTCTGGCACGTTGTTTTAGTTGTTTTATGATAAAACTTCCAGGCAATATTTGCTCCATCACTTTTTGCCTGAGTCAAATCTTTTTAGATAAAGTTGTTTGTCTTATTAGCTGACATTATATTTTACTTTATCTACTGTCAGCCCTTTATAGCCGTTAGACTGAAAAGTCTTCTTTTTGCTATAAAGAGTGTGTTTCTGATATGACTTTATTTAGTACTTTATTATCAGATTGCTTCCTGCAGCTTCCTAGAAAAAGGTTTATTCCTTTTATAGAATGTTTCTGCTGCAGAGATTGTTTTGTCTTCTTGATATTTACAGCCCAGGTCTCAAGTTTCAGAAGAAGACACGCAATTCAAATTGAAGAGAGCCGTTGCTTGTTGCTGCTATAAAAAGGATCCTTTGAAGAAGGATTCAAGCTAGCTAACTAGTTACCCAGTTATTCATTTAAGCACTCAAGCCTTCATCAAGATCAAGTTTTCTGCTCTCAGCAATTTCCATCCAACTGAGAAGTGTTAAGCTCTTCTACTCTTCTTCAACCTGAGTTCTCCTGCTTCCAGGAAGTTCAAACTCAGAGTTCTTTTGAAGAAGAAGAAGAAGAAGACAGCTGCTTGAAGATTGCTAATTTTATTATTTATTATCTTCTTGTAGCTTTTCCTTCAGATCTTTCTGAAGAGTTTTCTGCACTGAAGCAAGACTTCACCTGGACATCTTTGAGCCAGGGGGAGCCTTGATTCTTTAAGAGCTCTCTAGCTCAGTGCAAGTCTTTGTGCTTCTCTAATCTTTGTAAAATAGAGAAGACATCTTAACCTTCTTCCCCCTCCTGTACAGGGTTATTACTCCCTTCAAAAGTATCCCTTGGTGGCAGGGCACCTGATCAAAAACCTGTGCTTGGTTTTTAGACACCTGATCAAAAGTCTAAAGGGTTTCTGGATCTACCTGAAGCAGATCCTGTTGGTGGCAGGGCACCTGATCAAAAACCTGAGTGGATTCCTACCGTGTGGGTAGAAGAGTGGACGTACCCAAGTTGTTTGGGGAACCACTATAAATTTCCTTGTGTCATCTGGATTCCCTTGTTTAATTCCTGCATTGTGGCTGTGAATAGATATAACTAGGATTGCTAGTTGCTGATTAGGTTTTCCAAGTCTTAACTGTAATTACAGTTAGCTTGAGTTTGTGCACATCACTCGTGTTAGGCTATAGGGTTAATTCTATATCTATAATCTTTTCATTCCGCACTTCACTCCAAGGGAGTTGGGTAGACCATTAAGTTTTGTCTAGTGCAAAATTTGATAACTCTATTCACCCCCCCTCTAGAGTAGTATCTATCCCTTCACTTTCATGATGCCTCAAGGATAGGCTTAGGCTGCATTCTTTTGCAGTTCGGGAAGGTTATAGTTTGTGTCTCTCGTTAGCTGAAGGTACATAAGAGAAATTATCCAGTCAATGACTTAGAGTTGGAGGCGGTGATATTTGCCCTAAAGCTTTGGAGACATTACTTATATGGCATGAAGGTTGATATGTTTACAGACCATAAGAGCCTAAAATACCTATTGAACCAAAATTATTTGAATATGTGGCAAAGGATGTGGATGGAGTTCCTTGGGGACTATACGTTCAAGATTCACTATATTCCCGGGAAGGGAAATATTATCGCAGATGCGTTGTGTAAGACCCCCCCTTTCTTTCTTTTTAAAACCCGAGGTCTTAGGCCCAGAGTCGCCGCTTTGCGGTGACACCTTCACGTCCTGAAGGGTCATCACCACAAGGCGCCGATTCTGCCGGCCAATTCGATCACAGAAAGGTAGCACAATAATTGAAGTAAGAGCAATGCAGTCCACAATAATAAATCACATGTATATAAACTCCACGAAGGGAGTGTCCACAGAAAACATCAGAGTACAATGATACTAGAAATATAAGGGCTCATGCCCGGTACATCAAGACCTCACTACAAAATCACTCAATGCGGAAGCAAAACTAAAACTCTACTGAAGGTAAGGACTCACGGTCCCTGCAGTCTGGATTCCAGTACTAGACTGCCCCATCTCCAAGCGTACCGGCCTCCTGAGATGCTCCTCCATGCTGGGCTTCCCGATCCCCTAATATGATATGGTTCGAAAACAGTTAGTCATAAAGACTAAGCCCTATCATCCCCTACCCATTCCCCCATGGCTCCTAGGTACCGAGCGGAGAGGAAGAAAGGGAAGGACATGAAAGTAGAGATTTAATTAAGAAACAAATGGCAGCGGAACTAATCTAGCAATTCTATATTAATATAACAGAAACAGAAAATAAGAAATATAACCTTAACTTATGTGCGAAAGCGCATAAGCCAAGGGATCTTCTGCGAGGCTCCCATCGTATAGAGTGTCCCATACCACCTATACGTTGGGGTGTCGATTATCAAACAACAGCATGTATATATATTGAAATTAACCTTTGATTTATAAACTTGCCCACACAAGCTTATAGACCAAGGGGTCGTTTTGCAGGTCCTAACATATAAGCGTCCCATACCACTTATACTTTAGGTGTCAGGATTAAATGAATCGATTATGCTATGACATGCAAGTGGGTATGATGAAACATGCAAGTGCAACTCACACACCTGACTCTGTGCACACAGACCTTTAGTTCCCCCTTTCGGAGCCGTTACCTCCCAGGATACCTCCGTAGTGGTAGACGGAAGCGGTGGGTTGGGCCTCGCCCACCTCTAAACCAGTAAAGCACTACCGGTCAGACCTATCGTACGCCTCAATGCTTGGTGCACTAAGCGGATGCCTACGTACTCTTGCCGATTGGCGCACCGGATTTCAGTTGGCAAAGTGCTAACCACACTTGCCGAGTCAGCGTATTGGTGTCGGTGCATCGACCCTCCAATACCGAAGACCCACCTAGACTATATGTCGAACCGGTTAGGCAACGATCCCAAACTCATCCAAACGCCCTAAATTATTTACTGGAGACTTATCATGATATAAATGACCTAAATCCAGAAAATGGTAATTTTCCTAATTTATTTGGCATTTAATTAATTTCCTCGAAAATCCTAAGGGCTACCGGTTTGAACTTGAACTACCCAAAGTTCTCATGCAAGATGTCCAACAAATTTATGATAAATAGTAGGTTATCTCAATAGGTCAAATCCAAAGTATCATAATTTTTCTACCATCAAAAAGGCACTAAAACTATTTTAGAAATAATCTCTATCTTTTGTTATTTATGAATCAAGTACAGAAAATATCCATCCAAAAATTGTAAATTAATTATACTAAGCAGATAAGACATTCAAAATAACATTGGCCAGGTTTCATAATTTTTTAACAAGTATATCATCCATAATTAATTTTTAAACCATAAAACTCCTTTCTAACCTCTGCGAATGAAGTACTAGAATTACTCAACTAAAAATCATACAAAAATTCAGAGGCAACTATTTTGACTTAAAACATTTACCTCGAAGATTTCATGAGGTTTCAATGAACAAAAATTTCTAAACAATTAAAACATCATTTACGGCCATAGCAAGCTTTACAAATGAAGTGCTAGCAATAATCAACATAAAATTCCAGAAAAATTGCTATAAGTTCTACCTAATCCAAAACTCACTCTACCCGAATTTCATAGCATTTAAGTAAGGTTTAGTGACTGGTTTTGCCTATTTTATATTTTACCCTAAAACTAAGGTTAGGGTTTTAAGGTATCTACTTGTCACCAAATTCTCCAAGATTCTATCCAGACAATTCTTATCAAGCTTTTGTCAAGTCTAAAGAGTTTCAAGGCAATACAAGAGCAATTGCCCCCATGTCCTTCACAACCCTCAAAACCCTTCATTTAGGGTTTGAGCTTGGAAACTAGGGTAAATCAACCCTAAACTTTACCATTTTTCTCCAAGCAGATTATAACACCCTTCTAAGTCAGAGGTCAGAAAATCAGCCTCTGTTGAGGTGATTTGATCTTTCCAAACTCTTAGTGCACTTTTTACTAAAAGACGTCTCGCTAATGCCTAGTTAAGGGTAGAAGATTTCCTACCCAAAACTCCTCCAATCTAGTTGGAATTTTGTACAGATCTAGGTTTTGTAGCCAGGGACCACTCACCAAAATTTGGGAGGGTTTGGAGGTCATTTAACCACTTGAATAAATTTCTCTAACTTAATTAAATTGAAACAAAAACTTTAGGCAAAGTATCTTCAAAAATTCCCATTTTTGGTCTGCCTGTAGGTATAGCTATGGTTAACCCCCTGCCCAAATTTCAGGTCATTTGGACAAGGGACGAAGAGTGGGCATCCATTTTAATTTCTGCCCAACTCTAAGTACAGCCCCCACTAAAACGGGTGCTGTGGTCGAACCGCTTACCCAAACGGGTTGAAATTAATTTTAAATTAAACTAGACTCAAAGGGCTACAACTTTTGTGACTGGTCATTTTTCCTAAAACGGTCTCTAAGTGTCTCATTTTGCAGCCTCAAAATATACTCAGATAATATGTCTTTCCATTATGTATTATATACATAATTTATATATTATAAAATTGATTTTACTGTTCATCTTCTACATGAAACCGAAAATAGAACTCAGAAAACCATTTTTCCTGTAACATTTTCGTGATCCGTCGCCGGCCGTCCGGTCACTTCCCTGGCCAGCCACCACCACCACCACCTCCGTCGAGGCGATGGCTAGCGGTCGGCGGTGGTTTGGCCGCCGGAGGTGGCGGTTTCCGGCGAACTCGAAAATACATTTTTTTCATGGTTTTTCATGAAAACGAGAGATAGGTCCGGCTCCGTTGAGCACGAACTTCCTTTCTAAGAATCCTAAGATCTACCCATGAGAGAAGAAGCAGAGGAGGACCTTGTTCGCGGTTTGGAGGCGAGATGAACGACGGGGTGCCATGGCGCGGTGGTGGCGTTGCTGAACTTCTCCTACAGTAATAGTAAACGTCTGAATTTATTTGATTGAGCGTGTAAACTTCTCATCTTGCTCCAAGTGGGCTTTTATAAGTCAGCAAGTGAGGAGGTGAAAGGATAAAGCCTTAATGGTCAAGAAGGCTCCTCTTAATAACATTTCCGTTACGGTGAAGGGATAAGAAACGGTGGAAGATAAAAAGGTATGTCCAGTTGGCGGTTTCCTATTGGACCACATCTCCTTATTTTATTAAGAAATTACAGTAGGAAACGGCCCATAATTACTCCTGGTGTAACTTTCCACACCAGCATTTATTTCCACGCGTGTTAGAATAATTTCGGGCCTGAACCGTCATTTCGGTCAATGTCACGGGCGTGACACATAGGTCACGGGCGTGACAGGCCCGGGTGTCCAATTCTGGGGTCGACGATCGTCGAACTGAGATCGACGGTTGTCGAAGGGTGGTCACGCCCTAGGTCACGGGCGTGACACCTTGGTCACGGGCGTGACATGCCCGAATGGCAAATTTTGAGGTCGACGATCGTCGAACTGAGATCAACGGTCGTCGAAGGGTGGTCACGCCCTAAGTCACGGGCGTGACACCTTGGTCACGGGCGTGACAGGGTCATGAGGCAAATTCTGCGCTCGGCGATCGTCGCGCTGAGATCAACGATCACCGAACGGGGGGGTCACGCCCTTGGTCACGGGCGTGACACCTAGGTCACGGGCGTGACATGCCCGAATGGTAAATTCTGAGGTCGACGACCGTCGAACTGAGATCGACGGTTGTCGAAAGGTGGTCACGCCCTAGGTCACGGGCGTGACACCTTGGTCACGGGCGTGACAGGGCCGGGTCGAAAATTCTGCGCCCGACGATCGTCTCCCTGAGATCGACGATCGTCGAAGGAGTCACGCCCTAGGTCACGGACGTGACGGGTCGGTCACGGGCGTGACCAACCCGTGACCCGAAATCTTGGTCGATTCATTTCAATTTTTGGGCTTCCTAGGGTTCTGTGACGACCAACCGACTCCTAGGGGTCTAGCCGGAAATGGGATGTTACTGTTGGGTACATTGGAAAATGTGTACCTGATTTGAAGAAGCCCAACTTAGCTCAATGATATACATCAAGGTGTATTTGATGTTGTTTTGAGTTGACATGTGCAGGTGAAGAAGTATTAAAGAATGCAGAAAAATATTCTAAGTCCACATGTCGACACCTGAAGAAATTGTGTCGACACTTCAGAATATTTGTGTCGACACTTCAGAATATCAGTGTCGACACAGAGAAAGATAGTCGACCACATTTATGTCGACACTGGAAAGCAGTGTCGACACATAAAGAAAATCGTCGACCTCAGCACTGGGAAGCAGTGTCGACACAGTGAAAGATAGTCGACACCCAGAGAAAGTTAGTCGACTAGTGAAAGATAGTCGACTAGAGAAAAATAGTCGACTAGTGGAAGATAGTCGACTAGTGGAAGATAGTCGACTAGTGAAAGATAGTCGACACTGGGTGGATGTGTCGACACCTTGAGATTGAGTCGACACATATTGGCAGAAGTCAACTATGCTTGTGTCGACACCAGAAGACTAAGTCGACACATTTTGGCAGAATTGAAGATTGATGTGTCGACACCTGAAGGCTGAGTCGACACATACTGAGTTCTGAATCTACAACAACTGTGTCGACACACAGGACTTGTGTCGACACACTACAGAGTCTAGACCAAGTTATTTTCTAAAGAAGCTGTGTTGACTTAAAGGCAACTTTGTCGACATCATCAAAGACTGTGTCAACACCAAAGTCACTTGTGTTGACACAGATAGACAGATTGGTCTCGACACTTTCTAACAGACTGTCTCGACATTTTGCTGTCCAAGGCTAAGGTACAGGAACTGTTTGAAGACTTGACAGCTGTGGGTTGCCACCGTTTAACTGAAGCTGTCAGACCTGTCAGAAATCAGTTAGAAATCGGATCAGGCGGTTACCATGAAGAAAGTCTATAAATAGACATATTCAGAAGGAAATAAGAAGCAAAAAAAAAGAAAAATATAGAAGAAGATCTAAGAAGAAGAAACAAAAGGATTACGATCCTATTGAAGTTTCAATTCAAGAAAGTGCTAAGCTCTAAAGAAGATCTTCATCAGAAGATCTAAGAAGAAGACGTCTGAAGTATCAGAAAAGGTGTTGGATAGAGAGGGATCCAGTCATCTTGAAGAAGAAGAAGGAAGCCATCAGTGGTTTCTCAAGAAGCTGTTTGGAAATCAACTCAGCTAAGTTCAGATTCAAGAAGCTTTGAAGAAAGCTCAGATTCAGTTGATTTCATCAGCTGATCAAGAAGTGTCTTGTCCTCTTCTCTCTCAACAAAGGCAAGACATTAAAATATCTTTTCTAAATTTCTGTAGGATCTGTTTACACAGATCTGAGTTGTAAGCCTGTGTTATAAAGGCTGAGTGTAGGAGAGGTGATCTCTGAGTGGTAGGGCTATTTGTCTGAGTGTAGGAGAAGGTTCTTCTCTGAGAGGTAGGCCTTGAGGCAAGGCTGAGGTAGGGCTGTTGAGCCTGAGTTGTAGGAACCTATCCAGGTTCTGAGCTGTAGGATCTGAGGATCTGAGAATAGTGGAAGTTTGGCCGAATCTAGCAAACTACTAGATAGGTGAAGGGGGAAAGTGGATGTACCCAGACCTTGGGGAACCACTATAAAACATTATGCAATCTGTGATGCTTAGTTGTCTGTGAATGCTGTGCTAGATGTTTTAATTTGTAATTGAATTCTGCCTAGAAGTATAAATAAGAAATTAGAACCTATTCACCCCCCCTCTAGGTGTTTAGGTTATCTTGAAAGTAAAACTATCAAGTGGTATCAGAGGGAGGTTCCTCAGAAAGGACTTAACAGTCTGAGGTAGATCTGAAAGGCAGAATCAAGATTCAAAAAGATGGGTTCTGGTGAGAATCATAAGGAGCTAGGGTCTATGAAATTACCCATATGCAAGAAAGAAATTTTTGGAATTTGGAAAGAAAGAGTCAGATTGTTTATGGAGGCATCTGACCCAAGGATTTACATCACAGTACAGGAAGGCCCCTTCATACTAATGAAGGTATCAGTTCTTGATGCAAATATCCAAACTCTAAAGAGTTATTCAGAAATGACCAAGGATGAAATCATCTTGGCAACCATGGATAAAAGAGCTCAGAACATTATTGTTAGTGCCATAGATGATTCAACATTTCAGAATCTGATTCACTGCAAGACCTCCAAAGAGATGTGGGACACATTGATTGTCTACATGGAGGGATCTGAAGAAGTAAGGCAGGACAGGAAATCTATGCTCAATCAGGAGTATGAAAGTTTTAGACAAGAAAAATCTGATAGCATAACTGAGTGCTACAAGAAATTCTATAGAATTGTGAATGAGCTTATGTCCTATGGAAGAGTCTTCAGTACTTATGAACTGAATGACAAATTCTTGAGATCCTTAACAAAGGATTGGGACACAAAGATCTGTGCCATAAGAGAAGTGGCTAAATTGGCAGAGATATCTCCTCCCACCTTGTTTGGAAAGTTGCTATCCTATGAAATACAACTTATGGTGAGGAAGGAGGAGGAAAAGAATTCAAGAGGAGAGTATAGAGAAAAGACTGTGGCATTCAATGCAGAAGCCACTAGAAAGAATAGGAGGAAATCACCATCTCCTCCTAAGGAAGTTGCAGAAGATAGTTCTGAAAATTCAGATAAGGGTTCAGAAAGCTGTGATTCAGATGCAGACTTTGCTGCATTCACAAGGCAATTCCAGAGGTTCTTGAAAAAGAAGCAATGGAAGTCTAGGCCTTCTACATCACAGCAAGTTGATGACTATTATCAAAAGAAAAGGTCATCAAGGAAAGAGAAGAGCAGATTAAAGCCCAGCAAAGCCACTACTTCAAAGATTGTCTGCTATTATTGCAATAGGCCTGGACATGTAGTGGCTGACTGTCCTGATAAGAGAAAGGAGTCTTCAGACAAGAAGAAGACTCATCAGAAAGGCAAGAAGGAGAAATCCTTTGTTGCAAAGAAAGATAAGAGTCTAACAGACCAGTCAACTTCAGAGTCAGAATCTGAAGCTGAAGCATATATTGGACTATATGCTGCATCTGAAGAAGAGGAGTTTCTGCAGTTGCTAGACTCCATTAATGAACAAAAGGATCATCAGTGTATGGGGCTGATGGCAGGATCATAAGAGGACATATGCCAGAATCAGTCTGGTCCTAATAAGGTACAATGTCCTTCTATTACATCTGTTTGTTGTACAAGTGAAGAATCAGCTACATCTGCATCAAGTGATGTAGATGCATCTAAATCTGAAGGAGATGTCTATCAATTGATAGACAAGTATGGGGACTTGTTGCAGGCCCTTAAGAAAAGCAAGAACCTGGTTAAATCTCAAGCTCAGGAAATTGCTGAACTAAGGGTTGCTACAACTGAGTTAGAAAAAGTTATTGATCAAAAATTAAATGAAATTGCCAAGCTGAAGAATATAACTATTATTCAGATGGGCACAATTAATTATACTAATGATCAAGTGAAGAGTCTGGAGGCCAGACTTAGAATTGAAAGGGATTTAGTGGCTAGTTACTCTAAGCCAAAATCTGTCTTACCCTTGATAGATGAATTTTTCACTCAAAAGGGTAAGGCTGGATTAGGATTTAAAGGTAACTCCAGGGCTGGCAGATTCAAGAGGAAAGGCAAAGCTCCTATTCAGCCACTAAACCTTTCAGTCCCCATAAAGTTTAGTAAGGTGGAAGTGCCTTCTAACAAATATGATCATGAAGATATTCAAGGTCATATTAAGACTAATGTTCTGAAGAACAAGGGTGTAAATGCAAGCAGGCCTACCCATGTTCATAAACCCAATGGTTTTAAGAAATCAGTAGGTGAAGTTGCTGCAGCACCAGCAATGAACAAAAATTCTTCTGACAAGGAGGTATCTAGATCTAGATACAATAAGTTTGAATGTTGGTGCTGTGGCAAGAGAGGCCATTTTGCACTAAACTGCTGGTATAACCCAAGTGTTATAAAGAACAATAGTCTACCTGTTAGAAGAGGTTATGGTAGCTTTATTAATGCTAACCTGAACCAAGGACCCAAGACTTACTTGGGTTCTAAGGGTAAGTAATTCTGTGTTGCAGGTGAATCCAAGTAACCATGCCCCTATATGGTACTTGGATAGTGGTTGTTCCAGGAACATGACTGGAACAAAGGGGCTGCTGAAGGAGTATTCATCTGTCAAAGATGGACCTAAAGTGATCTTTGGTGGATCTGAAAAAGGAGTCATCAAAGGGATTGGTAACATTTCTTCTAACCTAATTACTATCACTCAAGTGGCTTATGTAAAAGGTTTGAAACATAATCTAATAAGCATAAGCCAGCTAAGTAATTTAGGATATGACATTTTTTTTGTTAAAGATGGATGTCATATCAAAAGGTCAAGTGATCAAAATATCATATTGACTGGGTATAGGAAGAGAAATGTATATTGTCTTAATTTTGAATGTGAGAATAAGGCTTCTCCCATCTGTCTTGTAGCTGATGACAATGCTTCTCATTGTGTTAAGTGGCACAAGAGATTGGCTCATCTAAACTACAAGACAATTGGCCAACTCTTTAGCAAAGAGTTAGTGAGGAATGGACCTCAAGTTAAGTGTATAAAGGAAGGGATATGCTCAGCTTGTCAAAAGGGCAAGCAGACAAAATCCTCCTTTCAAAGCCTTGAAAACAAGGATTCTGTGAGGTGCTTATACCTCTTGCATATGGATCTTTTTGGTCCTATGCCAGTTCACAGTCTAGGTAGGAAAGTCTACACTTTTGTGGTTGTAGATGACTATTCAAGATTTACATGGGTGTTCTTTCTGAAACAAAAATCTGAAACCCCAAGTGTATTACTTAATTTTGTAAAGCAAATTCAGAATGAACTAAATAGTACAGTGGTCAAAATCAGAAGTGACCATGGTACTGAGTTTCAATCTGAAAGCATAACAAAATTATGTAAAGACTTTGGGATTTTCCAAGAGTTCTCCTCACCTAGAACACCTCAGCAAAATGGAATTGCTGAAAGAAAGAATAGAACATTAATTGAAGCAGGTAGAACTCTGTTGAGTGACACCTCTCTCCCAGAATATTTTTGGGCTGAGGCAGTTAACACTGTTTGTCATGTAATCAATAGGGCTACTATCACCAAAGGCCACAAAATGACTCCCTATGAGATTGTGAAAGGCAGAAAACCAAATCTATCTTACTTTAGGATCTTTGGTTGCAAGTGTTATATACTTAACAATGGCAAGTCATATTTGACTAAGTTTGCTGCCAAATCCCAGGATGGGATATTTGTTGGTTACAGCACAAATAGTAAGACCTATAGAGTCTTCAACTTGATTACTCAAGTTGTTGAAGAATCTGTGCATGTTGTGTTTGATGAAACAAGATTAATCAACTATGAGTTGTCTTGTAGATCAAATGACTCAACAGGTATAAGCAAAAGTATGGACAAGCTCTCCATTACTGAAGTATCAAAGGAAGATGGGGCATTGGAAAATGAAGGCTTCTGTCCAGGGGGAGAACAAGACACTATAGAAGCTGATGAAAACCAAGAGATTCAGCTAAATGAAGGAGCTGGAAATGTTCAACCAGAAGGGAATCTTCCTCCAACTACAAGACATTTAAGAGATCATCCAGCTGATCAGATAATAGGTGATCCAAGACAGGGGGTGCAAACTAGAAGCAGAAATCAAAACACAGTTCTACATTCAAGTTTCCTGTCACAAATGGAGCCTAAGATGTTTGAAGAAGCTATCCAAGACCAGCACTGGATTGATGCTATGCAAGAGGAGCTGAATCAATTTAGAAGGTGCAATGTCTAGGAGCTTGTTCCTAAACCAAGAGGCCATAACATAATTGGCACAAAATGGATCTATAGGAACAAGCTAGATGAAAGTGGAATAATAGTAAAGAATAAAGCAAGATTGGTTGCAAAAGGATACAGACAGGAAGAAGGGATTGACTTTGATCAAACCTTTGCTCCAGTAGCAAGGCTGGAGGCAATCAGAATATTCCTTGCCTATGCAGCCTATCAAGACTTCAAAGTATACCAGATGGATGTGAAGTCAGCATTTCTGAATGGTGATCTTAAAGAAGAAGTATATGTAGAGCAGCCATCAGGTTTTGTAGATCCTCTTAAACCTGATTTTGTTTATAAGCTTAGAAAAGCTCTGTATGGGTTAAAGCAAGCTCCAAGGGCTTGGTATGAAACCCTGTCTACTTTCCTTATTGAGAATAAATTCTCAAGAGGAAAAATTGACAAAACTCTATTCCTTAGGGAATCCAAAGGCAAGATCATCTTAGTTCAGATCTATGTTGATGACATAATCTTTGGATCTACTGAAAACAACCTTTGTAAAAAGTTTGCCAAACTTATGCAAGGGAAGTTTGAGATGAGCAGTATGGGGGAACTGAAGTTCTTCTTGGGACTCCAAGTAAGACAGACTGATGATGGCTTGTCCATATCCCAGTCTAAGTTCACCAAAGAATTGATTAAGAAATATGGTATGGAGTCATCCTCCACCATGAGAACTCCTATGGGAACAAGTATGCCTATATGCAAAGATGATGCAGGTAAACCTGTTGATGAGACTTTGTATAGAGGAATAGTTGGCTCACTACTATATCTCACTGCTAGTAGACCAGATATTATGTATGCTACATGTGTCTGTGCTAGGTACCAAGCCTGCCCTAAAGAATCTCATTATACTGCAGTCAAAAGGATTCTGAGATATCTTAAGGGCACACCTAATCTAGGTCTTTGGTACCCTAGGAATAGAGATTTTCAACTAACAGGCTATTCAGATGCAGATTTTGCAGGATGTAGAGATGATAGGAAGAGTACTACAGGTACTTGTCAATTCCTGGGAGGAAGACTAATATCATGGAGTAGTAAGAAGCATACCAGTATGGAAATTTCCACAGCTGAGTCTGAGTATGTTGCTGCTAGAAGCTGCTGTGCACAGCTATTATGGATGCAGCATCAGCTTAAGGATTATGGTATTCAAGTAAGTAGAACACCTCTTTTATATGATTCTAAGAGTGCAATTTCTATTGCTAATAATCCTATTTCTCATAGTAGAACTAAGCATATAGAAATAAAATACCATTTTCTTAGAGAACATGTAGAAAAAGAAGACATTTCATTGGAATTTGTGAAAACAGATTATCAAATAGCAGATGTGTTTACTAAGCCCCTAGAAGAGACCAAATTCAATAAATTCAAAATTGAATTAGGTATGTTAACCATTGATTAGTGTAATCACAATATCATCAACAATGAAGTTGAAGTGGTAACAAGACATTCAAGTGATATAAAGACACATTGAAGTAGTATCAAGTACTCTGTAGTACTTATAAGTTGTGATGAACAAACAGAAATTGGCTAAGTAAGATGGTGTCGACATATTAAGTAATATTGTGTCGACTCAGGGTAGTAATGTCGACAAGTCAGAGATATTGTGTCGACACAGAAAATATGTGTCGACACTTAAGAATCTTATTGTCGACTTATCCAGGAATGTAGTGTCGACTTCACCAGGATAGTGGTGTCGACACTTACAGATTTTGTGTCGACACTTATACTAAGAGTCGACACAGAATTTCTGATGCTCTTCTATATATCTCTGGTGTCGACATAACTGCAAATTGGTGTCGACACATAATAGACAGACTTGATGTCGAGACAATAGAAGCTTGTGTCGACACATTCCATCTGTGTCGACACTTATAGTCTGTTTTTGACGACTTTTGATCTTCTTTAAACAGAAGGTATAAATAGGTCAAAAACTCATTCTGTCGACACGCTTACAAGGTTTTCGAAACCCTGTGTCGACATTCTCTCTCTCTCTCTTTCTCTCATCTTTCAAGCTTTCTCGACTGATCAATGGCGCCAAAGATTGAAGATAATGTGAATGAAGGATATGAGTTGGTGCGCCAGGCCTTTGCTGCTGCCCCTCCAGATGTTCTCGGGGTTATCTCTCTCCTCTCCGACTCAGGATTAGAATTTCTGGTCTCCAAACCATCTAAGATATGGAAGGAGGTGCATGAGTTCTATACTTCTGCATCTGTAGTCTCTGAAAGTCATGAGATAAAATCAATAGTTCATGGTTCACCAGTGGAAATTACACAAAGTAAGTTAAGAACAATTCTACACTTACCTATAATTGAGAATGAAGAGGATGTCCCTGCTTCTAAATCAAGGGAGGCTCTTCAATGGTGTGGATTGGATTCCACCATGAAAATTGGAGCTGCTTTCAATAGGAAAGGAATGAATCAACAGGGCAAGTTTCTGTCTGAGGTGGTTGGAAAAGTTATTCTGTGCAAGCCAGGTGGACATGATAGGATTTTCGCCTATATGTTCAGCCTAATGACCAGGATTGTGTTTACAATTCCAACGGATTGGTCAACTGTAATCTTTGAAAAGATTAAAGAAGGAATCAAGAAGCCAAATCTGGCTAGAATAATGAGTATATACCTAAGTAAGGAGATTCCTGATGTTATGCAACAACAACCTGGAACAAAAATTAATCACATGAGAAGGATGGACATGAGATTGTTCTCCAGATGGGATAGGGTGCTGACCAAAGAGATGCCTGAAGTGGAAAGGCAGGATTCACCTGAGAAATCCCCAGGTCATGCTACCAGTACTGAGCACCCACAAGAAGAACAAGTAAGACAAGAGGTTGAAGATCAGCCTGCTTCTACACAAGTTCAGGATGCCACAATACCTGCAATTCAAGAAGAAAAAGTAAGAATACCAGCTCAGCAAGTTTATTCACCTACACAGACTGTATCTACTCATGACCAGGTACAGGTGCAGGGGGAGCTGGTGTATTTTCCTACAAAAGACATTTCTAATATTTCTATTTCTGCACAGGTCCAGGGAAAGCAAGTGTCCTCACCTGCCCAGGACATCACCAATATTGAACAAGTACAGGGGGAGAAGCTGTCTGAGCAAGTGCAAGACGATGCTCAAATTGATATATCTCAAAATTTGAATACTGCAGATGTTCCAGCCCAAAAGGAATATACTCTAGAAGAGTTATTTCCAGATAATGAAATAATTACTGATAGAATGGAAGTGGAGCAAGAAATTGAGGGGGAGCCTGTGCATGTGGAGACTGTACAACATGGCACTGAAGCAGCTGTTCCTCCTCCTCCCAAAGAAAGAGTTCAAATTGATAGTACTTCTGATTCTGAGAATGAAGAAGCCAGTGTGGCTAAGAAGAGAAAACTTATGGTCTTCCAGAGAAGTAGCAAAGGCTATAAGCAGGTTCTACAGTCTACAGCACATCACACTCCTTCTGACTTTGATTATAACAAGTTTTTGGTCGATTTACAAGTGAAATTGGATGAACACAGAGTGGCTATTGAAAAATATGTTGATGAGAACAACAAGTCCCTGCAATTTGACTTAGCTCAAGATATAAAATCTATTAGGTTTGAGGTCAATATGCATAAGAAGGAGATGACAGATTGCTTCCATAAGGGAGGTAATGCTGTGGTATATTTGGCAAAATAACAGCAGTCTATCATCCCTAAGGTGGATGATATTGCTTTAAAGCAAAGCTATGTCTTGGAAAATCAGATAAGGATGAATGAGAATTTAACTGAATCTCATCATGAGATCATTAATGAATTGAAAAAGATTGTTCCAGGCCTGCCTGCAGCTAGAGCAAAGGAAATGGAAGAATTTGATAAGAACTTTCAAGCTGCTATTGATTCTGTTAAAACTGCTATCACTACCTCTCAAAAGGAAATATCTGACAAGCTTCTAAAGTTAAAACCATTTTTTAAAGAGGGTGTGAATTATCTAGATGGCCAAATCATATTTCAGAAGGAAGATCTAAGAGATCATGTTACTAGAGAAGCCATAAAGGGGGAGAGGATGTTAGTTCATGCAGGCTCAGAGCACACTAAATGGGTGACCAATAGTATTCGAGCCACATTGGGATATCCACCTTTGTGTGATGATGCTATGGTGGCTGAGTCCGGAATACAAACAAGTCTACTTGAAGGCAATCAACCTGAGGTTGCCCAAGTCATTTACCCTCCTCCAGATTATGATATGATTGATCAGCAAGTTCAAGGAATGTATAGTCCTCCAAAGGAGGTTACCAATATTGTTATTGGGAAGGTTGATAAGCCTGAGGCTACTTTGAAAGACCAGCAAGATGCTCTACTATCTAAGAAAAGATTTAGAGAGCAGGCTGAACTTAAGCCAGACTTTGAGCAGTGGAGTCCTACTTCCAGAAATATTATACTCACTGCATGGAAGGCTGTCAAAGACCAAGTGCATGAAAGAGGCAAGTGGTTCAATGAGATGGAATGGCAGAAGTATGAAGCCAGACAAGAGGCCATAGTACAGTTTAGAAGAAAAGCCAAGCTGGGTAGGCTGCCTCCAAATGCTCAGGAGCCGAGCAAGTACTTTCCAAAGCCCTTTCATTATTTTGAAAGGCAAAGGCTCAAGGAAGAAGCAAAGAAGAAGGCTGATCTAAAAGGCAAGAAGCCAGCTGAAGATTCTGAAGCTCCTGTGAAGGCTCAAATTCTATCTGGCAAAGGGATTGTCATAAAAGAGCCTGATCAGTCTTAATTTTTAGTTCTTTCAAAGTATTTTGTAATGTTTTGATTAAATCATTAAATGTAAATCTCTGTATTCAAACATTATCAAGTTATAAACAAAATGTTGTTTGGTATCATATAATGTTCATTCTGTGATGGATTGTTTTTATTTTGTTTATATTAAGTATTCCTGTTATGTCATATATCATCAGTTTATACTTTTTATAAATGGTGTATATCATTGGCTATAGGGTTATGACTTCTCCAAATAGGGGGAGATTGTTGGGTACATTGGAAAATGTGTACCTGATTTGAAGAAGCCCAACTTAGCTCAATGATATACATCAAGGTGTATTTGATGTTGTTTTGAGTTGACATGTGCAGGTGAAGAAGTATTAAAGAATGCAGAAAAATATTCTAAGTCCACATGTCGACACCTGAAGAAATTGTGTCGACACTTCAGAATATTTGTGTCGACACTTCAGAATATCAGTGTCGACACAGAGAAAGATAGTCGACCACATTTATGTCGACACTGGGAAGCAGTGTCGACACATAAAGAAAATCATCGACCTCAGCACTGGGAAGCAGTGTCGACACAGTGAAAGATAGTCGACACCCAGAGAAAGTTAGTCGACTAGTGAAAGATAGTCGACCAGAGAAAAATAGTCGACTAGTGGAAGATAGTCGACTAGTGGAAGATAGTCGACTAGTGAAAGATAGTCGACACTGGGTGGATGTGTCGACACCTTGAGATTGAGTCGACACATATTGGCAGAAGTCGACTATGCTTGTGTCGACACCAGAAGACTAAGTCGACACATTTTGGCAGAATTGAAGATTGATGTGTCGACACCTGAAGGCTGAGTCGACACATACTGAGTTCTGAATCTACAACAACTGTGTCGACACACAGGACTTGTATCGACACACTGCAGAGTCTAGACCAAGTTATTTTCTAAAGAAGCTGTGTCGACTTAAAGGCAACTTTGTCGACATCATCAAAGACTGTGTCAACACCAAAGTCACTTGTGTCGACACAGATAGACAGATTGGTCTCGACACTTTCTAACAGACTGTCTCGACATTTTGCTGTCCAAGGCTAAGGTACAAAAACTGTTTGAAGACTTGACAGCTGTGGGTTGCCACCGTTTAACTGAAGCTGTCAGACCTGTCAGAAATCAGTTAGAAACCGGATCAGCCGGTTACCATGAAGAAAGTCTATAAATAGACATATTCAGAAGGAAATAAGAAGCAAAAAAAAATAAAAATATAGAAGAAGATCTAAGAAGAAGAAACAAAAGGATTACGATCCTATTGAAGTTTCAATTCAAGAAAGTGCTAAGCTCTAAAGAAGATCTTCATCAGAAGATCTAAGAAGAAGAAGTCTGAAGTATCAGAAAAGGTGTTGGATAGAGAGGGATCCAGTCATCTTGAAGAAGAAGAAGGAAGCCATCAGTGGTTTCTCAAGAAGCTGTTTGGAAATCAACTCAGCTAAGTTCAGATTCAAGAAGCTTTGAAGAAAGCTCAGATTCAGTTGATTTCATCAGCTGATCAAGAAGTGTCTTGTCCTCTTCTCTCTCAACAAAGGCAAGACATTAAAATATCTTTTCTAAATTTCTGTAGGATCTGTTTACACAGATCTGAGTTGTAAGCCTGTGTTATAAAGGCTGAGTGTAGGAGAGGTGATCTCTGAGTGGTAGGGCTATTTGCCTGAGTGTAGGAGAAGGTTCTTCTCTGAGAGGTAGGCCTTGAGGCAAGGCTGAGGTAGGGCTGTTGAGCCTGAGTTGTAGGAACCTATCCAGGTTCTGAGCTGTAGGATCTGAGGATCTGAGAATAGTGGAAGTTTGGCCGAATCTAGCAAACTACTAGATAGGTGAAGGGGGAAAGTGGATGTACCCAGACCTTGGGGAACCACTATAAAACATTACGTAATCTGTGATGCTTAGTTGTCTGTGAATGCTGTGCTAGATGTTTTAATTTGTAATTGAATTCTGCCTAGAAGTATAAACAAGAAATTAGAACCTATTCACCCCCCCTCTAGGTGTTTAGGTTATCTTGAAAGTAAAACTATCAATTACAAATCCCAATAAACAAAACAAAAATTTCGTCCCCGAAATTGAGGTTGAGCCTACGGGGATTTCTATCGGAATAAATTAAACTTGAAACATCCCATACAATTTTTCTATTGGGTTCAAGCGACTACTTGTTTGATAAACGAAGGAAATCTCCCCAATAAACAAAAGGTTAGCCCCTACTTTCCTCCGCATGCCTAGGTTCTCAATTTTCCTTATCTAATCTTATCGGTTTTGTACAAGAAGGTAATTTATAGTATACCAAGAGGTGGTGAGGTATACCTAACTGAACAACTCCGGGTATTTTTGCCTCATCAGGTCCTGCGGTTCCCAGGTGTGCTCCTCCTGACCGTGGTTTCTCCACAGAACCTTGACTAAGGGGATCTTCTTGCGGCGCAAGATCCGTACTCCTTTGTCGTCGATCCGGACCGGCTCCAAGTGAACAGATCGGTCTGAAGCTACCGGCCCTTCGGTGGTCAAAATCTGCTGCTCTGGGCGTAGTAGAGCCCTTCTCAGCGAAGAAATGTGGAAGACGTCGTGTAGAGCTGCCAGCTCTGGTGGCAACTCTAGCCTGTTGGCTAGGGGTCCGATCCGCTCCAGGATCCGGTAAGGGCCCATATACCTAGGGCTGAGCTTCTTCCTTCGATCGCGCACCCGTGAGACTCCGTGCATGGGCCGGATCTTCAAGAACACTCGATCCCCTACCCGAAACTCCACCTGACGATGTCGGGCGTCATAGTATTTAGCCTGTCTGCTCTGCGCCTCCAACATCCTATCTCTGATCAGTCTCACCTGAGCCTCGGTGTCTTCAACAAAGTCCGATCCCAACACCTTCGGATCCTCGTCTTGAACCCAAGAAAGCGGGGTCCTACATTTTCTTCCATACAAGGCTTCATAAGGCACCATCCTGATGCTGGACTGGTAGCTATTGTTATAGGAGAACTCAACCAACGGCAACATCTTCTCCCACGGCTCCCCTCGGTCCAGTATACATAATCGTAGTAGATCCTCCAACGTCCTGTTGGTGCGCTCTGTCTGCCCGTCCGTCTGAGGGTGGAAGGCCGTATTAAAAGTCAATCGGGTGCCCAGGTATGCCTGCACTGACCGCCACTCCCTGGATGTAAACCGTCCATCGCGGTCCGACACTATCGTCCGGGGCACGCCATGATATCGGATATACTGCTCCACAAACTTCCATACCAGCACTCCCACCGAGTCATCCTTCCTGATCGGTATAAAGCGGGCCACCTTCGTCAACCGATCAACAATCACCCAGATCGAGTCATTCCCTGTCCGAGACCGGGGAAGACCATGTATAAAATCCATAGCTATATCGTCAAACTTCCACTCCGACACCGGGAGTGGCTGCAACAATCCTGCGGGGTTCCTGCACTCCTCCTTCACCAACTGACACGCCTCGCAATGGGTCACGAAGTACGTAATGTCCTTCTTCTTGCCCGGCCAAAACATTGGGTCATCTTTGTGATCTCGGGATGTATAGAAAATCTGCTATGTTGAGCCTCGGCCATGATATTCTCCCGAATATGGCCTCCATCCGGTATGTAAGTCCGACCTCTGAAACATATCAGTCCATCTCGCATCGAGTAGTCCCCAGCTGAGCCTGCCTTCAAGGCCCGAAAAATCGGCTCCAATTTGGCATCCTGCCTCTGCCAGTCTCTAACTCTGTCATGAATAGTGTCGGTGGCGCTCGTTGCAGCTAAATACTCCTCGTACAGATCGGTGTCTTCGGATGATACCAAGGTGATGTGCATATCTTCAAAGCTCCGCAATATCTCTAAAGATATGACCTGGGGCCCGGCTTCGGAAGTGCCACATTCCCTAAACTAGGTCCGAGGGAACCCAAGCCAATACTAATTTGCCCAATAAACAAAAGTTTAGCCCCAAATAAACAAAAGATAAGCCCCTACCTACCTTGGGCTAAGCATCTTTGATATTACCATGTTATCTCCGTCCCAGTTGGGTGCATAATCCCTATGGCATCAATCTTCGACTTAGGGTTCCAACCTGAAACTTGTTGATATACTTCATACATAAAACTCTCCGAGTCACATTTATGACAACCTTATCCCGGTCAAAATGTTCCTAATCCCAAATGTTAATCTTCCGAACTTGAATTCCTATCCGACCCTCGGTGTTTATCTTGGTGGTTGTCTCCGAGTAATCTTATTACCCGTACGAGGGTTAAGACTACTTGTCTTCTACCATTCTGCTAAAGTATTATTGATCTCAATTCTCCTTAAAGCAGTCTACTGATTTGAGTAATTCTTGATAGGGGTCGTAGGGTCACCTGAGTTTATCTATCAGGTTGTCATTCTCATGTTAAACTCCTCCTTTTATTCTGTTTGGGTATCTCCTTACCTTAAACAAGTTCATACCCAGGGTCTATTTTGAACTAGGGCATGTTATAAGTCGTCATGGTTAGTCGTGTGTCCTAGTAGATTGGGTCTAACTAATTGACTAAAGAATTATAAGATGAGGTCTTTATAGCCGGAGGTGCTCCCTGCTGGGGGCAGGGTTTGCCTCAAGCTACAAAGAAGAATTTCATTTGTTGAAGAAGTGGACAATTTATATGTGATCACCATATGGGCACACCACTGCTTCCGCTGCTTAGTTTGTCCCCAAACTAAACTCGCGCGGGGGTGACACAGGGTTTGTGGACTGCTACTTTCTTCTGATCGATGTTTTTTCCTCTGATACCACTTGTAAGACCCCCTTTTTTTTCTTTTTAAAACCCGGGGTCTTAGGCCCAGAGTCGCCGCTTTGCGGTGACACCTTCACGTCCTGAAGGGTCATCACCACAAGGCGTCGATTCTGCCGGCCAATTCGATCACAGAAAGGTAGCACAATAATTGAAGTAAGAGCAATGCAGTCCACAATAATAAATCACATGTATATAAACTCCACGAAGGGAGTGTCCACAGGAAACATCAGAGTACAATGATACTAGAAATATAAGGGCTCATGCCCGGTACATCAAGACCTCACTACAAAATCACTCAATGCGGAAGCAAAACTAAAACTCTACTGAAGGTAAGGACTCACGGTCCCTGCAGTCTAGACTACAGTGCTAGACTGCCCTATCTCCAAGCGTACCGGCCTCCTGAGCTGCTCCTCCATGCTGGGCTCCGCGATCCCCTAATATAATATGGTTCGAAAACCGTTAGTCATAAAGACTAAGCCCTATCATCCCCTACCCCTTCCCCCATGGCTCCTAGGTACCGAGCGGAGAGGAAGAAAGGGAAGGACATGAAAGTGGAGATTTAATCAAGAAACAAATGGCAGCGGAACTAATCTAGCAATTCTATATTAATATAACAGAAACAGAAAATAAGAAATGTAACCTTAACTTATGTGCGAAAGCGCATAAGCCAAGGGATCTTCTGCGAGGCTCCCATCGTATAGAGTGTCCCATACCACCTATATGTTGGGGTGTCGGTTATCAAACAACAACATGTATATATATTGAAATTAACCTTTGATTTATAAACTTGCCCACACAAGCTTATAGACCAAGGGGTCGTTTTGCAGGTCCTAACGTATAAGCGTCCCATACCACTTATACTTTAGGTGTCAGGGTTAAATGAATCGATTATGCTATGACATGCAAGTGGGTATGATGAAACATGCAAGTGCAACTCACACACCTGACTCTGTGCAAACAGACCTTTAGTTTCCCCCTTTCGGAGCCGTTACCTCCCAGGATACCTCCGTAGTGGCAGACGGAAGCGGTGGGTTGGGCCTCGCCCACCTCTAAACTAGTAAAGCACTACCGGTCAGACCTATCGTACACCTCAATGCTTGGTGCACTAAGCGGACGCCTGCGTACTCTTGCCGGCTGGCGCACCGGACTTCTGTTGGCAAAGTGCTAACCACACTTGCCGAGTCAGCGTATTGGCGTCGGTGCATCGACCCTCCAATACCGAAGACCCACCACCTTAATTTCCATTCCTTTTTATGCACATGCAAGTTTAATCGAAAACACACAAAAGCCGAGCCGAATCTCCCCGGACCAAAACGTCCGTCTCCAAACCAACTGAGCCGAAGCTCCCCGGACCATCCCGCCCGTCTCTTAACCAACCGAGCCGAAGCTCTCATCAATCTTCCTGTGCCAACAGTGTTGTGAAAGGTGCAGCCCTAGTTACTAAGTTACTCTTGTCAGTTTGTTATTACAGTTTACGTTAGCCCAGGACTACCCCCGGTATTCCCCGTGAAGGGCTCTCAAGGGGCACTAGGAACCAAGACGGCGGCATTACGGCCCAAAGTTCCCTTTCGCAAGGCACTTATTATTATTGGTTGATCCCATTTACCCATTCCCTTCTCACATTACGATAGACTATCCTAGGGTGATTTTAAACTTTCCACTCTTCGGGGAAGACGATCTTTCGTGAACCCGAGCACCTCTTAACTCTAGCTATCACCACTTCTCACTACTCTTCATATCATCCTACTGTGATATCATTCACAATTGTCCACTCAGACAAAATGATTAACTCCAATGACTTTCTTGGATCATGTCCTATTGCAATTCACAAATTTGCTATGTGCAGTCCAACCTAGACTATATGTCGAACCGGTTAGGCAACGATCCCAAACTCATCCAAACGCCCTAAATTATTTACTGGAGACTTATCATGATATAAATGACCTAAATCCAGAAAATGGTAATTTTCCTAATTTATTTGGCATTTAATTAATTTCCTCGAAAATCCCAAGGGCTACCGGTTTGAACATGAACTACCCTAAGTTCTCATGCAAGATGTCCAGCAAATTTATGATAAATAGTAGGTTATCTCAATAGGTTAAATCCAAAGTATCATAATTTTTCTACCATCAAAAGAGCACTAAAACTATTTTAGAAATAATCTCTATCTTTTGTTATTTATGAATCAAGTACAGAAAATATCCATCCAAAAATTGTAAATTAATTATACTAAGCAGATAAGACATTCAAAATAACATTGGCCAGGTTTCATAATTTTCCAACATATCATCCATAATTAATTTTTAAACCATAAAACCCCTTTCTAACCTCTGTGAATGAAGTACTAGAATTACTCAACTAAAAATCATACAAAAATTCAGGGGCAACTATTCTGACCTAAAACATTTATCTCGAAGATTTCATGAGGTTTCAATGAACAGAAATTTCTAAACAATTAAAACATCATTTAAGGCCATAGCAAGCTTTACAAATGAAGTGCTAGCAATAATCAACATAAAATTCCAGAAAAATTGCTATAAGTTCTACCTGATCCAAAACTCACTCTACCCGAATTTCACAGCATTTAAGTAAGGTTTAGTGACTGGTTTTACCTATTTTATATTTTACCCTAAAACTAAGGTTAGGGTTTTAAGGTATCTACTTGTCTCCAAATTCTCCAAGATTCCATCCAGACGATTCTTATTAAGCTTTTGTCAACTTTAAAGAGTTTCAAGGCAATATAAGAGCAATTGCCCCCATGTCCTTCACAACCGTCAAAACCCTTCATTTAGGGTTTGAGCTTGGAAACTAGGGTAAATCAACCCTAAACTTCACCATTTTTCTCCAAGCAGATTATAACACCCTTCTAAGTCAGAGGTAAGAAAATCAGCCTCTGTTGAGGTGATTTGACCTTTCCAAACTCTTAGTGCACTTTTTACTAAAAGACGTCTCGCTAATGCCTAGTTAAGGGTAGAAGATTTCCTACCCAAAACTCCTCCAATCTAGTTGGAATTTTGTACAGATCTAGGTTTTATAGCCAGAGACCACTCACCAAAATTTGGGAGGGTTTGGAGGTCATTTGACCACTTGAATAAATTTCTCTAACTTAATTAAATTGAAACAAAAACTTTAGGCAAAGTATCTCCAAAAATTCCCATTTTTGGTCTGCCTTTAGGTATAGCTAAGGTTAACCCCTTGCCCAAATTTCAGGTCATTTGGACAAGGGACGAAGAGTGGGCATCCATTTTAATTTCTGCCCAATTCTATGTACAGCCCCCACTAAAACGGGTGCTGCGGTCGAACCGCTTAACCAAACGGGTTGAAATCAATTTTAAATTAAACTAGACTCAAAGGGATAGAACTTTTGTGACTGGTCATTTTTCCTAAAACGGCCTCTAAGTGCCTCATTTTGGAGCCTCAGAATATACTCAGATAATATGTCTTTCCATTATGTATTATATACATAATTTATATATTATAAAATTGATTTTGCTGTTCATCTTCTACATGAAACTGAAAACAGAACTCAGAAAACCATTTTTCCTGTAACATTTCCGTGATTCGTCGCCGGCCGTCCGGTCACTTCCCTGGCCAGCCACCACCACCACCACCTCCGTCGAGGCGATGGCTAGCGGTCGGCGGTGGTTTGGCCGCCAGAGGTGGCAGTTTCCGACGAACTCGAAAATACATTTTTTTCATGGTTTTCCATGAAAACGAGAGATAGGTCCGGCTCCGTTGAGCACGAACTTCCTTTCTAAGAATCCTAAGATCTACCCATGAGAGAAGAAGCAGAGGAGGACCTTGTTCGCGGTTTGGAGGCGAGATGAACGACGGGGTGCCATGGCGCTGTGGTGGCATTGCTGAACTTCTCCTACAGCAAGAGCAAACGTCTGAATTTGTTTGATTGAGCATGTAAACTTCTCATCTTGCTCTAAGTGGGCTTTTATAAGTCAGCAAGTGAGGAGGTGAAAGGGTAAAGCCTTAATGGTCATGAAGGCTCCTCTTAATAACATTTCCATTGCGGTGAAGGGATAAGAAACGGTGGAAGATAAAAAGGTATGTCCAGTTGGCAGTTTCCTATTGGACCACATCTCCTTATTTTATTAAGAAATTACAGTAGGAAACGGCCCATAATTACTCCTGGTGTAACTTCCCACACCAGCATTTATTTCCACGCGTGTTAGAATAATTTCGGGCCTGAACCGTCGTTTCGGTCAATGTCACGGGCGTGACACATAGGTCACGGGCATGACAGGCCCGGGTGGCCAATTCTGGGGTCGACGATCGTCGAACTGAGATCGACGTTCGTCGAAGGGTGGTCACGCTCTAGGTCACGGGCGTGACACCTTGGTCACGGGCGTGACATGCCCGAATGGCAAATTATGAGGTCGACGACCGTCGAACTGAGATCGACGGTCGTCGAAGGGTGGTCACGCCCTAAGTCACGGGCGTGACACCTTGGTCACGGGCGTGACATGGTCATGAGGCAAATTCCGCGCTCGGCGATCGTCGCGCTGAGATCAACGATCACCGAACGGGGGGGTCACGCCCTTGGTCTCGGGCGTGACACCTGGGTCACGGGCGTGACATGCCCGAATGGCAAATTTTGAGGTCGACGACCGTCGAACTGAGATCGACGGTCGTCGAAGGGTGGTCACGCCCTAGGTCACGGGCGTGACAGGGCCGGGTCGAAAATTCTGCACCCGACGATCGTCACCCTGAGATCGACGATCGTCGAAGGAGTCACGCCCTAGGTCACGGACGTAAAGGGTCGGTCACGGGCGTGAACAACCCGTGACCCGAAATCTTGGTCGATTCATTTCAATTTTTGGGCTTCCTAGGGTTCTGTGATGACCAACCGACTCCTAGGGGTCTAGCTGAAAATGGGATGTTACACGTTGAGTCGTAGGGATCCGACACAGGACAACTAGATATAGATGCATGATGAGCGTCTTATACGAGACTTCGAGGCCTTGAAAAACACTTGTGTTTTTGGGAGATCTAGTGCAAATCCATGTTTAATCTTGACAGAGGTGATATATGACTCGTAGACAGGTTTCGTCAATCATTGGAGCTGGATGACAACATGAAACACTATTTGGAAGAGAGATGGGTCAAATTTCTAGTTCTCTATTGACGACGGTCTTTTTTGGAAGGGAAGTCGGTTGTGCATCCCAATTGTGGGCAAATTACGAGAGAAATTATTGTATGAGACACACTTTACAATGTACTCAATCCACTCGGGGTGCACAAAGATGTTTAAGGATATAAAAAAACTGTTTTGGTGGCCAGGGACGAAGAAGGACATAGTTCATTATGCGGCGAAGTGTCAAACTTGTGCCTTAGTGAAGGCTGAATGTCAGAAACCTGGTGGTTTGCTAAAGTCATTACCGATACTAGAGTGGAAGTTTGATGCCATATCTATGGATTTTGTGCACGGCTTGCCGAGATCGCAGAAAGGGAACGATGCCATTTGTTAATCGTTGACCGTTTGACAAAGGTGTCACAATTAATTCCAAACTGTAGGGACTATTCAGTGGAAAAGCTAGTAAAGCTTTATGTTGAAAATATTGTATGATTGCACAGTATGCCCATAGCATCATGAGTGACCTAGATGGGCAATTCACGTCAAATTATTGGAGACTTATTCATCAACTGTTGGGTACCAAGCTGAAGTTCAGCACGACCTTTCCTCCTCAAACGGATGGACAGTCCGAGAGGGTAAATTGAATAATGTAAGATATGCTTCGAACGTGCGCCCTGGATTTCTGGAAGAGGTGGGAGGACCATCTATATATGATCAAATTTTCCTACAACAATAGCAACCAAGCAAGCATTCAAATGGCGCCCTTCGAGGCCTTATACAGGAGGAAGTACTGTAATCCATTGGCTTGGTTAGAAATAGGTGAATCGAAGCTCTATAAGCGTAAAGACGTCGAAGATACAACTTCGATGATATGTTTGATTCAGGAGCAACTGTTGGTTGCTCAAGATAGGCAAGCAAAGTACTACAATGTCAAACCATAAAACGTGGAGTTTGTGGTGGGTGATTGGATATTTCTCAAGATAAAACCATTCAAGGGCGTATCTAGGATTCAACTCTTGAAAAAGTTGAGTCTGAGATACCTTTGGTCATTTGAAATCATTGAGTGAATTGGTAAAGCTGCCTATTAGCTGAATCTTTCAGTTGAACTTAGTGGCTTGTACAGTTTTTTCACATATCGGTGCCGCGGAAGGCTGGGCAAGAGCATAAACATGTGTTTATTGTGTATCAAGTGTCGTTTGATTATGGGATGGAGATGAAATTCAAGCCCATTTAAATCAAGGATACGAAGATCAAACGGTTGAGGAACAAAGAGATCTGAATGGTCAAAGTCCATTAGGATAACTGTGGTCCTGAGGAGCTGTCATGGGAGCGCGAGCAAACCATGTGAGAAAAGCTCCCTGAGCTATTCCGTTAAGGTACATTATATATGTTTTGTACTTCTGTGTTGTTTCCTGTTAAGTGTAATTTTAGGATGAAATTTATCAAAGGAGGCGAGATTTATAATGCCCCAAATTTCCTGAAAATAACAGGAAGTTGGACATTGGAAGTTACCGCCAGGTGGTAGAGCTTGCGCTGGCGGTAGCCAATGAATTAATTCAAACATTGTCTCTAGAAGGTACAGCCCAATGGTAGAGGTACCGGGTGGAGGTAATGTGCCACATGTTATGATTTGTTAAGGTAGCCATTGAGCGGCAGGGTGGTACAGGATGGGACCACTGCCACCACCTAAGTTACAGTACAGCGGTAGTGGGTTACCAGGCGATGATAACTATTTTAAAATGAAGTGTTAATTGAATCTTGGTCACCCACTCCTTAGAAGGTGGAGATCATGTGGCTGAGAGTATAACCCAGATTGATAAAGGACTGAGGGGTTTAGTTTCAACTCATTCTCTCACTCACACACTCTCTCTCTTGTACTTTGAGAAGAGAAGAAAGAAGAGAGAAGAAGAGGAAGGAGAAGGTTGAACCAGCCCTTAGGAAGAGCTTGGGAGGCGTTCTTGTGATCGGGGTAGCAAGCCGAAGCTAGATCCATGGAGAGGAAAGCACTGCGGCCTTTTCCACCCGGATCAAGTGCAAGAGCATGGCTCCTAAACAATCGACAAAGGTAACAATCTTCCTTCTTGAACATGTGAAGTCCATAATTTGGCATAGTTACATGAATTCCCCCACTAATTGGGGGAGAACGAAGGGATTTTTGACGGGTCGATACAAAGTATCCCCGGTAGAAATTGTATATAGAATTCAGAATCAAAGTACGGAATAGACATACTGCGAGAAGCCTATCTAGACAGGTTGGTCCGGTTTGGTGATGGTTATCTTGTGTTTGCATGCTGTAGAAGACTCTATGGCTAATCGTGTGGTTTACGGAATCATGGGGTGTGCAGGTTGCTTCTGTAAGAGTATTGAAGTTGGTCTCCAGGAAAACACCCAAAAATTGGGGAAGAAATAATGTTTTGTTCCCTACCGTACAGTGGTAGAGCTACCACTGGCGGTAGCTCCCATAGAGCTTTTGATTGTTGTTGCGAAGCCTGTGTCCATAAGACAAGGTGGGTAGCATGTTGAGTTGAGAGCATGACGATTTGAGAAACAAGAAAGGGCTGAGCTATACCCGCACTATGTCTTTTGACTAGATTGCCTAAGGTACTTAGTGATGTCGAGGGCATATGATAGAGTCATTAGAATTAGTTTATGCGTGACTATAATGCTCAAGTGTTACTATTTAAGTGGTTGAGGCTTAGGATGGTGGTAGGGCTGGGGAATTCCAGTAAACTGATAATGTGTCATGTGTACACGAGACATGTGGTCGTGTGCGCAAAAATTTGGGATGAATGATTCTTAAATTGCACAAATATACATATAAATGTCATTCTGCAGCTTGCAGGGAAGGATCACTACTGCCCCGAGTGAGGGTGGGGTTGTTATAAATTTGTCAGCTAAAGCTGTTCGTTGCCTTTTTTGCCACATCTTGGTGGAATCCAAACAAAAAGAGAAGTTTGTATTTCATCGCCTCCGATCTCTGGCGTCACGGAGATCTAGTTGTTCTTGATTGTAAACCACCTTTGTTATTCTTGAATAAAATTATTGTTTGTTTATTCTTCTCGCAATATCGTGGTTGTGTGCCGGTAGATCTTTGAAGGTTGTGTGCGCCTTTGTAAGGCGAAGTTTTTATGATGAAAAACAATTTTTGTAACCTACCGTCGGGCGCTAGCAAGCTACCGCCCCGCAGTATCTGCCAGAATTGGTTTCCATGGTAAAACTATATTTAATTCTAAATTTATTTGGAAACCCTATTGAACCCCCCCCCCCTCTATGGATGGCCCCCCGATCAAACAAAGGGAACATTTGACCACCCAACCGAAAACCCTGGTGAATGATAAGCTGAAGTTCTTACCAACCAAAGCTAGACAGGGGAGTGGAGAACTCAGAAAAAAGGTCCGCTCTAAAGGTGCCCTTGGGGGTCTATTTATAGTTTTCTGGGGATGGTGTGATAATAGCGAGATCTCGCCTTCTAATTACTGTTAAATAAAGCCCAAAGTAGTCTGCAAATAGCAATACTCCATTGTTTGGAGAGGCTAATGGAAGGCTAGAAATGAATTATGGGAAAAATGGAAAATGGAAAAAAATAACGACTAATGGTTAGTTGACAGACCTCAACCCACTTGCCGATGCGGCGAGTGCCTGATGAGACTGAGCTCTCACCACTCGCCCGACCGGCGAGTACCCCATGAAGATGGGCACTCGCCAACCTTCCTCTTACCTACGGGCGAGACATCAGCTTGCAGGATTTGTTCGCATATTACTACACTGGACAAGCAGCGAGTTCCTGATGAAACTGAGCACTTGATCTCTGCCTTTGGGCTAGCTAGGCCCACTCGACAAATATGGTGTTGTAGAACAACTAGGCCAATACGGTTAGTCTTGCTGAGCCCTCCAACTTTATTGCTTTGGTTGGAAATATGAAAACCAACATTTAGTGGTAGCTAGATTCAGGGGCAACATGACATATTTACAACAATGTTAAACTGCTGCTGGGTTCACTGATGCAAAGAAATCTATGACTGTTTCAAATGGTGAGAAAGTTGTCATGCTGAAGGTGGGGAATTCAACCTTGTTGGTCTCCTCAGATAAAACTGAACTTATAAAATTTTTTAAATTTATTCCTTTACTAGCAGCTAATTTAGTGTCTATTAGTTTACGATGTGATGCTGGTATGTCTTTAAATTTTTGTAGCGGTAGAGTAACACTGTCAGTTAACTTACACTATTTTGGATCTGTATAGGACTAAAAAAGAATGTACCGACTAAGTCCAGCAAATGAAATAGTTTAACAAGTTTAATCAAACTTTGTTAGCCCTAAGACTCTATATAAGAGACTAGAACATGTAAACTATAAGAAGATGTTCCAAATAGCTAGAACTCACTAGATCACATTAGACACTAAAAATCAACTTGAGAAATGTGAAGTCCGTTCTCAGACTAACATCACTAGAAAACATTTTAGTGCAGTTACTAGGAGCACAACACATTTAGAGATAATACATTCTGACATCTGTGGCTTTAAAAGTTTTATCACCCAAGGGCTAGGAAGTATATGATCACCTTTATAGATAACTACTCTAGGTTTTGTCACATTTACCCTTTTAAAACTATAGATGAAGCATTTGGAAAATTCTATCTTTTCAAATAGTACAGCTAGCAGAAAGAAATAGAATGTTAATAGAAATGTTGAACTCTTTGCTCCTGACTACTGGTATGTCTACTGCTTATTGGGGAGAAGTAGTCTTAACTGCAAATAACATTCTAAATAAAGTTTCTCATGCTAAGTTAGAGGTTACACCCTACAAGCTTTAATTTAAGAGACACCCAAACATAACTAGACTTAAGAACTAGGGCTATATAGCTTATGTTAGGGTTCCTAGCCCTAGTAGGTTTAAGATTGGACTTAAGACTAACACATGTGTCTACCTAGGTTGTGCTGAAGATAGTGCTGCAAATATATTCTTAAATATTTTCAATAATATCATTATAGAATCTTTGAATGTTGTGTTGTTTGAAGAAAAATTACTTTAAGATAAGAACCTTTCACTCTCAGGTATGCAAGTAGCTATTACTCAAGAAGATCCTTAATCAGTACCAAGCACCTTATATTAAATTTCTGTAGACAATTTTGGCCTAAAGTCTAGGGAGACTTCTATGAGAGAGAGAACTCCCATATCCTTTGGTAGCGTTTTTGTCACTTATCACGTTGAGGCTGATCCATCCACTTATAAGGAAGTTGTTGAGTCCATTGATCATAATGTCCCAGATTTGAAGAAGGCCTACAAGACAATGACATACAAATGTTTGTATTTGATGCATGCTATAAATTCTATGTATGCAGGTAGCTCTTTGTTACTTTGATTAGATAGGTTATCTAAGTGACAATGATAGGAAGACACTACACAGGATGCTGATAAGGATTAAATTTGTCTAAGTCCAAATGCGTTGAGTGAAGGCAGTTCAGTAAATGCCAGATGGCTTGAAGCGTCAAGTAAATCTCAAGAAGTTAAAGCTTTAGTATTGCCAATGCAAAATTTTTGTTAAGTCCAAAAGCGTCGAGTGAAGACAGCTCACTCGACGCCAGAAGACCAAAAGCATTGAGAAAACAAGTAGTCAAAGCCATAGAGAATCTGTCAAGAAATCTTGGTAAGTCCAGAAGCGTTGAGTGAAGGCAGTTCACTCAACGCCATGTAGAAAAATTATCGACATAACATTGTTCAATCAGAGCTGCATGATTGGTTAATACAAAAGATCTATCTAAGGACAAAGTCGTTGAATGAAGCCAACTCACTTAACACCTATTTAATAGAAAATCTGTCTAAGGACAGAGGCGTTGAGTGATGCCAACTCACTCAATACCTATTAAGAGAAAATTTATCTAAGGACAGAAGCATTTAGTGAAGTCCATTCACTCAACGCTTCTTCAATAAAATAGGCAGATGCAGAAAGCGTTGAGTGAAGCCAACTCACTCAACACCTTCATACAAAGGAAATCAGCTAAGTCTAGATGCATTGAGTGAGGAAGGCTCACTCAACGCTTATTTAGTCAGACTACAAAAGTCTATATTTGTTGAGTAATGACGGATCACTCAATGCCTGGTGTTGCAGAAAACTGACTAAGTGTTTTGCCGTTAAGTGACAAGACTTCACTCAACGCCTATGATGAATTGTCTGAATTTGACTAAGTCAACCGGTACTGACATCATCAGAAATTCAAATAGTGCGGGAAGTGGATTGTACATGAAAAATGGCGTCGCTTTCCCATTGTACTGCATTTAATGCTAAAGAAAAGTTGCAACTACCAACTACAGGTGGGCCCACTGCTTAAAGAGTCGTTGGATTGCGGAATAGAAAAAGAAAAGATCAAAGAGAAGAAATTAACTTTTAAAAAAATTGCAGAACTTCATCTTCTTCCTCTCGACCAAGTTGCAGAGTTTGAAGAAAGAGTTCAGTCTTCTGTTCTGAAAGTTCAAGCAAGATAGTTGTTGATCTACTCATCTTCAACAACAAGTTCAGAGAGCTTTCTCTCTAAGTTAGAAGTTGCAGCTCAAGAAAAACCAAGCTGCAGTGTCTTCACAACCCAAGATGAACTACTCTTGAAGGTACATTCCTGGAGCTGTGAAGAAAGGAGGACTGAGGTATCTTAGTTCAGGAAGAGAAAGACATAGAACTAACTTCTTTATCTTACATCATCAACAACCATTTTATTTAGTAGGATCTTAACAGATATGAGTTGTAAGCCTAAATCATAAAGGCTGAGTGGTAGGGCCTTTGTTCCTGAGTTGTAGGATTCATTTGTGAATCTTAGTGGTAGGGCTTTTAGCTTGAGGCAGGATCTAGTTCAGATCTGAGGTAGGAGAGTCATTCTCTCTGAGTGGTAGGGCTATCCTACTAGCCTGAGTTGTAGGACTTTAAGGAGAGTCTGAGGTAGGTGATCTGTAGATAACTGAGCTGTTAACCCAGAAATCGGCGATCCCTCCCAAGATAGCCAGCTTGCAAGTCGCGGCCTGCTCCAAGTTACCCCGGAAGGTCGCGTCCTGTCAGCCCCCTTTTTTCTAAGGATGGGCGGACAGACTTCTCTGTCCGCTCAGGCTGCGTGGCTAGGGCAGTCTCCCAGGTCTGACCGCCCAGGTTGCGCAGTTGCTGCTCGTTTTACAGGGGCTGCAGACTACTACCCCAGTCCTCCCCTGCAGGCCGCACAGTTAGATCGGCTAACCGCGCAATGGTTCATTCTTCTCTCAGGCGCGAACTAACCAACTGAGTGGCGGACTCGAATTCCTATCCGCCCAGACTGCTTGCTAGCTACTTGCCGAGCAAGAAGCGCAGCCTGCTCCTTCTATTCAGTAGAAGGTGTCAGACTCAATCTTCAGTCCGCTTAAGTGGGGTGGACTTGCTCCTCCCTCCAGCTCTCCAGCCTGGACAAACATCCAGACAGCGACCAGCTCTCCAGTATGCCAGCAATGTGCGGACTCGGTCTCAGCCCGCCTGAAGAAATGGAAACTCGGCATCACTCTACGCCAGACCGCGCCATACCACGAGGACTCCACTCCAACCCGCAAGGAGGTGGACTCATCGAACAATAGTGGCGACCTGCCTCTAGGCCGCCAGTCAGCAGTGTGTGACCTAGACTATTCAGTCCGCCAGGTTGCCAACCCTTATCTTCAAGGGATGCCTCCAATAGGAGGCGGCCTGCTCAACCCTTCTGCCATAAGCTGGGCGGACTCATTGCATAGTCCGCCAGGACTACCCCAGCTCAGCAGTTGGAGATTTGCCTCATCCTCTCCGCAGTGGGCCGAGCGGACTCGTTCTACCGTCCGCTAGCTAGCCATTCGTATTTCCGGTGCCCACTTCTTCAAATAGTGGGAGAACTGCTCCTCAACTCGCACAGATCGACGCGGGCTCACTCAGTACAACAGAAGCGGACTCATCCAAGTCCTCCAACAGAAGATCAACTCAAGTGAATAAGTCCCTAACCGCTCGGCAAGACGCGGACTCGACGGACTCCTCATTCTACTCGGACAAATTACCGCTCTATCAGGGGTGACGTTCCCAAGTCCGTTACATTCTTGGGCCTATAAATAAGCCCCCATACCTCTCATTTAGCAGACACGGTGGAGACGTCAAGGTCAAGGCATCAAGTTTTGCGGACTCTACTTCTCAGTCCGCGCGACCTCCTCCTATTCTCCTCTCAACTTAATCACACAGTCCACCTAGTTTAGTACAGCGAGCTGCCTGATCAACAAACCACGAAAACTGCCAACCTCTCTAGTCTAACTGCACAACCTCTGGCATTTCCTTCTTGGCCGCCAGCTTCCCCCTTTGTACCCTTTTTTCTTTCGGTGTAAAAGTGCAATCTCAATATGTAATATGATTCATAATCAAAGGAAAGACCATCGCAAGAGTGACATTTAAGCCGCGGCGGGCGAAGTCTGTTATTACCGGTGCTAGCGGCCCCCTCTTCTTCTCAACCCCTCTCCTCTCTTAGCATCAACCTGCAAAGCTAACCGTCAACGTAACTGTCTGATCGATAGTTCCTAATCAACCTTCCCGGCTATTCCCAGCATCTACAACAACCTCTCCTCTATCCCCGAAACCTTCTTCTTCACCTCATTTGTGAGACCAAACACCCGTTAGCTGCTGGTGCCCGCGATCCCTTCCTCTCTGTTTTCACGCATCAACAATTAATACGCGGCCTTCAGATCTCAATCAGACAGTGAAATAAGTGGTTACTCATGTCAGACCATCAACCAGCTGAGAGCCTTGTTCCATCAAGTCCTGGTGAAGATCCTCTCTGGGAAGCCTTAGAGCAATCACGTAGAGAAACTACCCAACAGTATCAATCAATCAACCATACTCTCGCTGCTATCGCTCAACGATAAGAAATACAATCTGCAGCAGCACTAGTTCCTCCAGCTAATCAAGCACCAGCATTCGAGACTCCTCAAGTTTATCCACCGACTTATCCGCTGATCTATCATCTTATTTATGCACCAACCTTTCCGTAAGGGCCTGCAGCCCCTTTGTGATCTCAGAGTGATGAGTTCATAGCTCATCAAAACTTCTTCCGGGAAGCTGCCCGAGGAAGTCCAGCTAGATTTCTCAACTTTCAGGGAAGTCATCCCTACCCTTCAGCTCCTGCCTTTGCTCCTCCTCAAGTAGATTTTCTTTTCTATCCTCCTACTCCTTTTGCAGCTACAACTTATGTTCCCTTTTTTCCTTATGCTGTAGGAGAGCAGGAAGAGCCATCACCATTTTCAGAGAATATTCGACATGAACCAACTCCAGTTAACTTTAGAGAGCTGTGGTTGCCAATTTACACTGGAGATACTGATCCAATGAATCACCTTCAAGCCTTTGAATCACTCGTAGATCTCAAGACCCTCTCAGATGATACCAAATGCAAACTCTTTGTAACAAACTTTGATGGTCAAGTGATGGATTGGTTTCATGGACTGCATCCTCAATCCATCTCTTTCTTTGCTGATTTTCGAAGAGAGTTTCTGCTCAGGTTTTCTACCTACAAAGAGAAAGGGTGGTCCATAAGCCCTATTTTAGATCAGGCAGCGAGAGAACGAGACATCATCTCATTTTATGGATCGTTTTCAGAAAAAAATCTTGGACATTGAGATCGTCGATCAAGAAATGTATCCAGTGGCTCTTATTCACAGTCTGTGTAAAGGAACACTCAAGTTTGAGGCTAACATTCGAGCGCCAAAGACATATCAAGAGTTGATTGGTTTAGCCAACTCATACATCCGCGGTGAGAAAAGACATCCCAGTTTCGTCTTCAGGTTTATAGCAGAGAAAGATTCTTCTTCTTCTTACAAGTAGCCTCCGAGTTCTCCTCGGAAAGATTTTCTATCCTACTCAAGGAAGGGGAGAAGATTTCAACGTCATCGACATCCCTTCCCGGGCCAGGATCGCACCCAAGATCAATTGTTATTATTGTCAGCACCAGCTCCGCAAACAGCTTCAGTTCATTGGCAGCAAGATGATGACTTGCCACAGTCCGAACTAGATGAAGCCTTGCAAGAAGTGAGTCAAATCATGAAGGGTAGGGCTAATATTAAATGGCCTTACCAACAGACAGATCAAAGATCAAAAGATTCAGATCCGTTCTGCGAATTTCACAAAGAAAGTGGGCATTTAACTGAAAATTGTCGAGCGCTTCGTCAACTTGTACAAAATATGTTAAGGCAAGGTAAGATGCGCGACCTAATCCCGAAAGATGATAAATCTGATCCGTAAACTTCAAAAGGAAAAGAAGTAGCAGATGTTCCTTGCTACTCAAAGGGACTTTGTCACATCGATAATTGTCCTCATGTCATCATCAACGATGCCATTGATGTCGATGACGAGGGCTCCCTTGGAAGACTATTCTAAAGCAAAAAGGACATCGTAAGCTCCTCGGGATCATGACTGGTTATTTATACTTTACTCTTCAAACATTCTCTTTTATAACACTTCTAAGTTTTCTTTCATTTCAATAAATTTTACGTCAGAGATCCCATACTGACACTTTTCCCTTTATGGAGTGCTTCCTCCTCTACTTTTTCTCTTTGCCAAAGAGATCGCTGAACCACTGAGATGTCGCCAAGTCTTGTTGTTCCCTCCGTAGATTGTCCTCCGGCGTAAGACCACGGTGACCACATATAGTGGGGAGTGTTTGTATATGTGCAGTAGGGGCTATTCAATATATGATGGCGGACTTCAGGCTTCGGATCCTAGCCGGTATCTAACACAAAGTGTGTTTCAAGGGAAGTCCCATGCGTTAGTTTTGCTGTGCTCCGTTAGGGATACATTACAGTTACAATAATCTTTGCTGGGTAAGCAATGACGATAAAGTGTAGCCTTTCCTCCTCGATCATCTCACGATTGTAATGGACGAACACTCTATGGTACTCTCAATCCGTGCCTTCACGGGACCTACAACTCCGCTGATCAATCCGCAGACAAGCAATAGGCCACTTGGCGCATCTAGTCTAATTGATCAACGATACTTATAACCCGAGGCATGAGAGCAATGTATCTCTCGATCCTTCTTAGGATTTTCTGTGCTTGTTTCTCTTTTGTGCCCTTCTAAAAGATGCGCGTCCAGCCCGCTCTAGGTAGGACTACGCATGTAACATCCCATGTTACTTCTAGACCCCTTAACTTAGATTGGGTTGGGCATGGGGTGGGTGTTAGGAAAATTAGTTAGGTTTGACCCTAGGTAATGGGTTGTAGCCATGTGGGGCCCACTATAGGGCCCAAGTCAAACTAGGTCAAACTAGCATAAATAGGAATCCTAGCCACACCATGACCCCCGCCATATTGCCCTAACCCTAAGTACAATCTAAGTGAACCCTTAGGCATGCCATTGGGTCACCCTTTGACCCTAGTTAACCAAAGTCAACCTTAACCCTAAGTTGGTCAAACATACACCTAAAGGCCCAAATGGTCCAAGTGAGACATCACCATGGCTCAACCCATGTTGGGTCATGTCATAGGGTCCATGACCCTCAAGTGGGGTCAGCCCACTAGCCTTGTTGACTGTAAGAAACGAACTAAAACAAACCAGAAGTGGTTTTAACTGAAATTTTATTATCCGAAAAAGGTATCTATTACAAAGGTATGACCTCCCTTATATAGAATGGAGGAGAGAAGAGAGAATATAAATAAGAGATGTGGGACTAAAAAATTACATGACACAAGCGGACTGTATAGACACAAACCACACAAGCCGCGCGGTTAGACAGAGGGGCTAACCGCTCGGCAACTGCCAGAGTGAGAGAGAGATCGCCATGTGAGACCGCCAAACCGCCCTGTCTCCAAGTCGCCAGTGACAAGCCGCTAGACCGCTTGGACCACAGACAGCAACACATAGCAACCAAACCGCTGAAGGGAAACCGCCAGACCACCCGGTCACCAACTCGCCAAGCCAGACCGCCAGACCGCCTGGTCACCACTTCAACACTCCCCCTCAAGCTGGAGCATATATATCGATCATGCCCAGCTTGTCACAAATATGAAAAAAATGAGGCAGATACTGGCTTGGTGAAGATGTCAGCCAACTCTTTATCAGAAGTTACAAAGGGAGTGCAAATTTGTTCCTTCAAAATCTCTTCATGAATGAAATGACAGTCGACCTCAATGTGCTTGGTTCTTTCATGTAAGACTAGATTTTTGGAGATGTATATCGCAGCCTTGTTGTCACAGAACATAGGTAGAGGATGGTTGTAGACCTCTCCCAAATCCAGCATGAGAGCCCATAGCCATTTTAACTCACAAGCGGTCGATGCCATACTTCGATACTCTGCTTCAGCACTGGACATGGAAACAACAGACTGCTTCTTGCTCTTCCAGCTTACCAGATTTCCCCCAACAAAGGTGCAGAAACCGGAGGTAGACATATGATCCCCTTTGTCATCAGCGTAACTCGCATCTAAGTATGCTTTAACCTTCAGGTGACCATTCTTCTGAAATAGTAATCCTTTCTCAGGGGCTGCTTTGACATACTCCAAGATCCGCAAGGCAGACTGTAGATGGCACTCCCTGGGTGCTTGCATGAATTGACTTACCTTGCCCACAACATAGGAAATGTCGGGCCTGATCACTATAAGATATATGAGCTTACCAACTAGACGCATGCACCGCGTAGTATTTGAAAGAAGAGGCGAATCATCTGTCCAAGTTTTGTCTTCTCCAATAGCCATAGGGAATCGGGCAGATTTGGATCCAGTCAATCCTGCTTCTTTTAGAAGATCAAGGGCATACTTACGCTGGGAGAGGACTAAGGAGATGGGCTTCTGAGAGATTTTGATCCCCAAAAAGTACTTCGGAGAGCCCATATCTTTCATGACCAGATATTGATGAAGATGCCGCTTTGTTAGGGCTACCCCTGCCTGGTCATCGCCAGTGAGAAGAATATCATCAATATACAGAGCAAGAACCACCAGTCCCGAAGGGGTTTTGCGAATAAATAGAGAGTGATCGGCAGAGCTGCGCGCAAAACCAACGGCCGCCATGATGCCGCTGAACTTGTCAAACCAAGCTCGAGGGCTCTGCTTGAGGCCATAGATTGCCTTCTTCAGTCGGCATACTCGTGTCTCCCCCTGAGCAACAAACCCAGGAGGATGCTCTATGTAGACGGCCTCCTGAAGATCACCATAAAGGAAGGCATTCTTTATATCCAGCTGAGAAATTGGCCAATCTTTATTGACCGCCACAGAGAGAAGAACTCGTATAGTGCTGAGACGAGACATGAGAGAGAAGGTGTCAAATTAATCAACCCCATAGGTCTGAGTAAAGCCCTTGGCAACAAGACGAGCCTTATAACGGTCCACAGTGCCATCCAGACCAAATTTGACCACAAAGACCCAGTGACAGCCAACTACATCAGTACCGAAGGGAGGAGGAACAAGAGTCTAGGTACCTCACTCTATTAGGGTCGCCATTTCCTCATCCATGGCCATCTTCCAGTAAGGAATAACAAGGGCCTCTTGGTAGGAACGAGGTGTGGTAGTGGCAGATATATCCAGCGCAAAGGCCCTGCGAGAAGAGGTAAGACGATCATACGAAACAACATCAGCAAGGGGGTGTAGGGTACATATCCGCACCACTTTGCGAAGAGCTACAAGAAGATCCAGGTCGGGGGGTTCCTCGACATCCAGAGCATCCGTGGCCGAGAGAGCTGACCCGGGAGGAGATAGCGATGGCAGCAGAGATGAGGGAGATGGAGGCGGAGAGAGAGGAGTGGACGGAGATGGAGTAGGGGTGGATATCGCAGTAGGAGGCGAGGGAACGAAGGGAATAACAGGAGAATCAGAGGCTGGGGGTAGAGAAGAGGAAGCTTGGGGAAGAGAAGAGGAGTCATCCGATAAGTAGGAGGCATTCTCGAAGAAGGTAACGTCAGCGGAGATGAACTGCTTACGAAGAACAGGGTCAAAGCAACAGTAGCCTTTCTGAGTGGTGGAGTACCCCGGAAAGACACATTTGGTGGAGCGAGGGGAGAGTTTATTGCGGGTAACGGAGGGAGCATGTATGAAGGCCATACATCCAAATATACGTAGAGGAAGGGGGAAGGGTTCCTTGCCAGGATGGAGAATGGAGAATGGAGTTTGACCATGGAGAACGGTGGATGGAATGTGATTGATGAGGAAACAGGAGATGAGAATGGCATAGCACCAATAGGTACGAGGAACCTACATCTGTGTCATCAGAGTGCGGGCGACATCAAGGAGGTGACGGTTTTTGCGCTCCGCCACACCATTTTGCTGTGAAGTATAGACACAGCTAGTTTGATGAATAATACCATGTTGTATACAGAAGGATGAAAAAGCATGACTGAGATATTCTTGGGCGTTATCAGATCGAAAAACTTTAATAGAAACATCAAACTGAGTTTTTATCATGAGATAGAAAGATGTCCATATAGAGAATAATTTGGAGCGATCTTTTAAAAGATACACCCACGTACAACGAGAGAAATCATCAGTAAACGTGACAAAATATGAACTTCCCTAACCAACGGTAAGGGTAGGAGAAGGACCCCAAACATCAGAGTGGATGAGATCAAACGGTCAGGAAGATCCACGAACTTGCTTTGGTGGGAAGGAGGAGCGGTGATGCTTGCCAAGCTGATAGGCCTCACAATTGAGAGGAGGACTTTTTGAAGGAAAATGGGGCAAAAGCTGACGAAGTAGACGCGGAGTAGCATGATCAAGGCGAATATGCTATTGGAGTAGATCTGTGGAGGTGGTGGAGAAGGCGGATAGAGCGGAAATGTTATCGAGGAAGAATAGGCCGCCACTCTCAGTCCCAGCAGCAATCGTCCGCTGGGAGTCCGGATCCTGAAAAGAACAAGAAGTAGAAGTAAATGTGACGGAACACCGTAATTGCTTGCATAGAGAGGAAACAGATATTAAGTTGCACGGGAATTTGGGCACATAGAGAGTATTCGCCAATTGAAGAGACGGAGTGACTTGAACCACTCCCGTCCCATGGACTGAGGATGGAGAGCTGTCAGCGAGAATAACCGGGGGCAACCGATCATGTGTTTCCAGGAGAGAAAAACACTGGGGAGAGCTAGTCATATGATTGTTAGCACCTGAGTCGATCAGCCATGTTCCTTGAGTAGCGAAGTGGGCACTACCAGAAGATGTGACCACCGAGGCAGAAGGCTTCGAAGAAGAGGAGAAAGTAGAGATATCGAAGAAAGCCATAGGTGCAGAAATAGGTCGCGCGAACAGAGAGATAGGTCGCATGAACTAAAAAAAGGAACACAACAATAGGCCGCGCGAATAGAGAAATAGGCTGCGCGAACAGAGAAACAGGTCGCGCGAACAGACAATCAGCGAACACAGCACGAACACAAGGAAGTTCGTGAGAACCAGAAGACCACAACGGACAAAAAAGGAAACCGCAAAGGGCACAACCAAAAAGCAGACCAAAGCAGGGAGAAGGCCGTATGGTTAGAGAGAAGGCCGCACGAACAGAGGAGGAGCCGCGCGAATCAAAGGAGATCGCGGGAAAAATAGAGGCAGAGAAACTGCAAAAACAGGTCGCGGATAGAACTAGAGAGAGAAGAGAGGCCGCGCGGTTAGGAAACGAGCCGTGCAGATAGGAAGAAGAAGATCTGCAGTGGTCACGATGTTAGACACCAGCGGCCATAGAAGCCACGACCAAGCCGAAGAATCAAGCAGAGGGATAGAAGTCGAGCGGCTAGAAGACAGTTCGCTCGAACAGAAGCAACAGGCAAAACAAGGCACAGGGAAACAAGTCGCTGCGAACAGGATGCAACGACTAAGCACAGGAACAAAGAGGTCGCGCACACAGAGGGCAACGACAAAGAGAGAAAGAGACCGTGCGGATAGGTCGCAAGCAGGCGAAATAAGCCGCGCGGACAGGGAGGGCGCACAGAATCAAGAGAAAAAGATCGAGTCCTCTGATACCATATAAGAAACGAACCAAAATAAACTGGAAGCAGTTTTAACTAAAACTTTATTATCCGAAAAAGGTATCCATTACAAAGGTATGGCCTCCCTTATATAGAATGAAGGAAAGAAGAGAGAATACAAATAAGAGATGTGGGACTAAAAAATTACATGACACAAGAGGACTGTACAGACACAAACCGCACAAGCCGTGCGGTTAGACAGAGGGGCTAACCGCTCGGCAACTACCAGAGTGAGAGAGAGAGAGATCGCCATGTGAGACCGCCAGACCGCCTGGTCTCCAAGTCGCCAGTGACAAGCCGCTAGACCGCTTGGACCACAGACAGCAACACATAGCAACCAAACCGCTGAAGGGAACCTGCCAGACTGCTCGGTCACTAACTCGCCAAGCCAGACCGCCAGACCGCCCGGTCACCACTTCAACATTGACCAAGTCAACCTAAAAAGTCAACTTGGTCAAACATGTGGCCTAAAGAAGAAAATGGGAGCTAAGCCCATAGCCCTTGGTTCAAGCCCACCAAACCTAGCCCATTATCAGCCCAAGGTGTCAAAGACCAGTCCTACCCCTCTGGATTTGGAGAGAGAATGCATGCATGGGGGCATTTTGGAGAATTCACCAAAAAGAGGAGAGAGAAAGTGGATTTAAGAGGAGGAGGCCATTTGGCCTTGGCTCCCTTTTCCCAAAGCTTGCTAGCCGGCCACATGACTCATTACGATGAGTTTAGTGGGTTGGGATGGCCACTTAGCAGCCCTAGTGAAGCCTCCAAAGTTGAACCCGAGCTCACCTTGGAGTTAACTCCACATATATCCCACTTGTGCCCAAATCACCCCCACCATTAGCTTCAGAGAGAGGAAAGGAGTGGAAATCAACTACTGGATCGAAGAAATCGGTGGAGAAACCAGGATTTGAGCAGGAGATCGTCGGAGCTGCTCAGCCATGGCAAACCACCGCCGCAACCGCCTTAACCGCCGCCAAGGCCTGGAACCGGTCCGTTTCTCCTCACCACTACCCGTACTAGCATCCAAGATTACTTAGTAGAGATATCGGGCTTAATTGGGCCCGATGCCATGTGAGGAAATGTGAGATTTTCCAAGCTTTTCATCCCGCTCGGAATCGCCGGAGGAGCCGCCTCCGGCCGCCTCACCGTCGGGAAACGCTAGCCCCCACCTTAGTGAAGGTGTTGGTGACATCCGCCGGCGGTGGTGGTGGCTCAGCTGGATGGAAACAGCCAACAAAGGTCATCCAGGACGGCTCGATCTCAGCCGTCCAGGGATTGGGGACGATGACGGGATGCCGTCAGTTTATGCTTCAAGATTCATGCGTTTATTTAAATATAATTTGAATTGTATTTATGAATAGTGACATAATTGTCACATTATTTCAGCTCTCTTGCATGTCAAAAATAGGGCTCTTAAAGCCATTTCCAGAGGATGAAATGAATATGAAAAATGTAGCCCTTTGGGTTAACTTTAGAGTGTCACCCTAAACTTGTAATTTGACCCAGTAGATGTTCCTGTAGGGCTATTTTTCTAGGACTTGTCCTAGGCAAGTGAAGAACTTCAAATGCATGTCCTTGCCAAACCAGAAGTCAACATGACCCAAAATTTTGGGCATGTCCTTATCTCGGGCATATCTAGCCCCTGCCAAAAATTGGAAATTTTTGGGAAAACGTTTTCTAAAGTTTTTATCAAAATACACAAATTTAATAAATGATATATTTGGAGTATTATGGCTCCAATGGGCCCCATATTTTGGTGGCATATCCTTAGGGACATTGTAAACCTATGGTAGAAATTTCAGACATTTTGGCCCACTACATGTGGAGATATTTCACTTGCATGTGTTGTTTATATATTAGCTTGGGGTGCAATTTGCCAAAATTTGAATAAGGTGTATTAAGCCTAAATGGTACATCCAATAACCATGATATTGATTTCAGAGGCTCACTAGGGTGATTTATGCCCCTCACTGCAATAATGGGATTTTTGGAAGCAAAAATCCCATTATTTGAAAATTTTCAAATAATTGAACTTTGGGAAAATAAATTTTAAAATAGATTTATTGTTGAGGTAAAATTTCCAAACTGTGTCAAGGTCATTATAATGTCATAATAAATTCTTGAAAATTTTTAGGGCACTGTTTGATGAACCTTGATAGGTACTATGTAGGAATTACATTTTTACCCCTATTGTATTTAATTGGAAATTGATAGAAATATGCAGTATAAAAATTGTGAAAACTTTCTAGAGATGTATTATTGTATGAAGAACCTTGTATAATTATCTCAAAAGTTTTGGAAGTCTCAATAATTTTCAAAACCCCATAATGGCATTTTGGTAAATTACTTGAAAATGGAATTAGTAGGCCATTGTACCTTAGAAGTTTATGAAACTCTGTATTTAGCCTTAGCTTATCAATACCTGTACTCTATTTTTTTCCTAGAATTTTGGTTAATGAATACCTTATACTTCATTTGGAAAATGACAATTATGTGATTTTTTTATTAATTAATGAATAAATAGAAATACTTAAAGGAAAATCATGATTTTTGGGATATAGTGATATTTCACCATGTTATAGGTCAGGAAAATTTCTTATATTAGTAGGACTATTATATGTTATACTTCATGTGTTAAATGACCTGAAGAATTAATTTAAGGATTAATTTGATGGTGTAATTAATTTGGAAAAATTATGGAAATCATCATGGTCATCATATAGGTACATACCATCCTAGGATAAATAATTTGGGGCATATAGACAAAGAAATTAGAAGGTCACATTTATGGGTGGTATTGGGACATGGGTAAGGGTATAACACTGATAATCGTACTAGTAGGACCACCAGGAGAGGAATATGATAAATTAGCAAGGTGAGGATCTTAGAAGAGGAAATAAGCCTGTTTGGTCTCTTATGGGATTCCTTAACCATGTGTGGAAGAGTGCAAGTTTCGTGACAACAACAATAACGGGGACCGGCGGAAGACCGTCACGCTCCTCAAAACACCTTAAGTCGTTAGGGTCGCTCTAAAGTAATATTAAGATTAAAAGGGGAATCATAGGTAGACATCAAATAAATTAAGTATCCTTGAGAAAGGGAGCTTTGAGCTTCAGCCCATTGTATTTCCTAGTGCCCCCGAGAGCCCTTCACCGGGTATACCCTAGGCAGTCCTAGGATTAACCATAAGTCACTAAGTGTAATAACCCGTAGACAAGAGAAGCCTAATAGGTTAGGCATCGTATCATTATTCTCACCCATACTAGTTGGAGGGATTCATGGTAACATGCTCACCCATGTAGGGTTTGAGGGATTTGTGTTATATGCTCACCCGTGTAGGGTTGGAGGGATTCAGGACAGGCCGGTCCTGTGAGCTGAAGGCTCGTGTTGTAATACTTGCATGTGCATAAACATACTAGTGGAGTGTCACGCGGTACTGGGCAAATCGTCACACCGATGGCAGTATGGTGACTCAGGCGGGTGTGTGGGTTGAGGGGCCAGTAGGTTGTTTATACTATGGTCTAGTGAACAATCCCCGGAAACGCACACCCGACCAAACAAGACTGACGGGTAGTCAGCAATTAGTATGCAAGACTCTAGAGTGCACCTAGGACGTTCACAGAGGGGTATGAGAGGTCTAGGTTTGCTAGTGTGCATACCTGCCTAGGAGTGGAGATGCCCGCTCCAATACTACCGTAGACACAACGGTGGTACCAGAGAGAGATGCTAGCTCCAAAAAGCGGGAACTAAAGGTATGTGATCACAGAGTCGTTGTGTGTGAGTTGCACTTGCATGATTCATAATAACCTGCATGCATTCATTCATAATAGGTCATACGCTTCATGGATCCTTATCATATAATTTAGTATGGGATCTTTTATATGATAAGTTAAATTTTGAAACTCTAACTTATATGTTTGTATGGGCACTCATATAAGTTAGGGTACTTCTGTGATGGTAGTGTAGTGGTAGTATAGCTTTTTTTTCTGTTCTTTACTTCAGCATTTACTTACTTCAGTTTCCTACTTGCGTACTGCCTTCTATTCTTCCTTTTACTGTACTTATATCTTTTACATAGAATTGCTAGAGTAACATTACTTTTACTCCTCTTATACTTGTTAGTATAGGGCCACTATCATATGCTTATATTTGCCACCCCTTGTTGTCTTCCGCTTCGTCCTCCCGCATGGTGCCTAGGAGTTGCGGGGCAAGGTATGGAAGAAACGACTTAGTCTTTTGACTAACGGTCGGTGACCAAGTATTTTTCGGGGCTCGAGGAGATGGGGTACCAGCGCGACCAGCAGGACGAGGTGACAGGACCTGAGGAGCCCTTTCAACTACCACCTTCTACTACTACCGCAGAGCTACCGCAGGTGGGATGAGTTAGAGATGATAGTGTCTTCTGCTGTTAGATGAGAGAGAGACATTTATATATGATGTACTGGGCATAAGCCCCTTTCATTTATGTACTCTTTCTGGACTGATGCATATTCTATTTCTATATATATATGCTGTGACTGTAGACTATTTTACTTGTTTCTGTTACTCATATTGCTCTGGGATATGATCAGGTTAGCCGGCAGAATCGGCGTCTTGCGGTGTCGACTCACCTGTGTGATATTATCACCGTAAGGTGGCGGTTCTGGGCATAAGATCCGGGTATGCTTCCAAATTGGGAAGTCGCATCTTACAAACTTGTATCACTTGACCACACGATCATATGAGAACAAAGTCCACAACATTGGAACACCCCGCTCGAGCATTAGTTTCCAGACAAACTATGCAGCAGAAGCGATGGTGTGCCCATGTAAAAGTCATACGATCAGTCCAGTTAACACAATGAGTTAGGCCAATCCTATTAAACCTTATCTGTTTTGAAACCTCCGCAGGTCGCTCCGCAGCAGAATATGGTTCCTCCCCCTCCAGCTGCAACTCCCTTTTTGCAAACTGAGATGGGGCAAACTCTGACGGCTATCCTGGAAGCCTTTAGAGCCCAGCAGGTCCCGGCCCTACAACAGAATCTGGGGTCGAACTGGTAGAGTGCCTTCAAGAGTCTGTCTCCGCTGGTGTACTGCAGGACAAAGGATGCTGTGAAGACGGAGGAGTGGCTGGAGACTATTCAGGAGCTGTTGGCTGGCATCAGCTGCCCAGTCAGCCAGGCAGTCCCTCTTGCCACCTCGGTACTGGTGCTCATGCAAAGAGAGGGTGGAAGTCCGTGCGAGATTCTATATTTGCTGATAGGGAACTGACGGGCATCTTTTGAGAGGAGTTTAGCGATACGTTCTTAGAGAACTACGTATCCACCACGGACAGAGATGCTTTGGAAGCGAGGTTTCTGAACCTCCAACAGGGGAGCAAATCCGTGATCGAATATCAAAGAGAATTCTCCCATCTGGCCAGGTGTGCGGGATTCCATGACTGGGATGACCAGAAGTATGCTAAAAGGTTCTACCATGGGCTCCGAGACTCCTCGAGGCAGCCCTTATTGTTCATATCTCATGGCACCACTATACAGATTATTGAGATGGCAAAGAAGCTGGAGGCTGACCAGCTAATGGTGCAAGGCAGAGGAAAGAGGCTGCTAGAGGGGTCATCATCCGGAGAAGGTAGCAGGGCGTCCCAGAGAGGCAAGGTTATAGGATACATGAGGGGTGGGGGACGCCGTCATCCCAAGATCAGGCAGGAGTAGGGGCCTCCTTCAGTCCTAGCTCCCCCACCTCTACAGATGCAAGGATGAGGACGAGATCGAGGCCGAGGTCGTTGACATCATGGCCGAGGACGTGGACAGGAACAGATATATGCACTAGACCTCACAGAGCAAAGGAACCCCGAAGAAGTGATTATAGGTACTTAAATTATTGTAATTTAGAATTTTCGATTTTAATAGTACCTTGAAAACCATAAAATAATAATAATAATAACCTCTCTTTTAACTCAAATAAACCCCAGGCATAGTTATGATCAGCGGCAAGCCCGCTCATACCCTCTTCGACACAGGTGCTTCACACTCATTCGTGTCAGACACTTTTAATGAAGGACTAGAGGGCGTGGAAAGGTTCCCTGACATAGAAAGGAGGGTGTGTCTTCCTGATTGCTCGGAGCTACGGACAACGGATTGCTGCAACTTTGATTTGATTTTGGGCATGAACTGGCTTCATTGGAACCATGCTCAGATTGACTGCCCCTCGAAAAGGATCACGCTCAGACATGGAGACTCTTACGTCACAATTGAAGGTATCCGACCTATCCCCTATCTTTTATTATCTTCTGTATAGGCTGTCAAAGCCTATGAGAAGGGGGAGGAGGTGTACCTCATCTGCTTCGAGATTACAGTAGCAGAGAGCTCTATAACTGATATCCCGGTGGTTCGGGAATTCTCCGATGTATTTCCGGAGAAATTGCCCGGACTACCACAAGCTCGGGACTTGAATTTCAGGATCCAGTTAGTGCCGGGGGCGAGGCCAGTGTCCCGGGCACCTTACAGGATGGCTCCCAGAGAGTTGGCAGAGTTCCGGACTCAGCTTCAGGAGCTTGTGGAATCGGGATTTGTGCGGCCGAGCTCATCGCCATGGGGAGCACCAGTTCTTTTTGTGAAGAAGAAAGACGGATCGTTGTGACTATGCATAGATTATCGGGAGCTAAACCGGTTGACGGTCCGCAATACCTATCCACTACCTCGGATAGACGAGCTATTTGATCAGCTACAGGGAGCCTTCTAGTTCTCTAAGCTAGATTTGCGATCCGGTTACTAACAGTTCTGCATCCGAGAAGAGGACATAATGAAGATGGCATTCAGTTCACGATATGGGCTATACGAGTTCACGGTGATGCCTTTTGGGCTCATGAATGCCCCCTACGCATTCATGACCCTAATGAACCGTGTATTCGAACCCTACTTAGATTGCTTCATCATTGTGTTCATCGATGATATTCTGATCTATTCCCGGACTCAGGAGGAGCACGCAGAGCATTTCGCTCAGGTTTTACAGAGGCTGAGAGAGTTCAAGATGTATGCAAAGTTTTCTAAGTGCCAGTTATGGCTACAGGAGGTAGCCTTCCTGGGCCACACTATCAGTGGAGCTGGATTGGCAGTAGATCCAGCCAAGATAGATGCAGTACGGAATTGGCCACGACCGAAGACAGCGTCAGACATCCGCAACTTCTTAGGATTAGCAGGTTACTATCGTAAGTTCGTGGAGGGATTCTCGAGGATAGCCCTCTTCCTCACGTCCTTGATGAAGAAGGATGTAGATTTTGTTTGGTCAGAGCAGTGCGAGACAGCTTTTCAGGAGCTGAAGGACCGACTCACCTTATCCTCTATCCTTGCACTCCCATCATTGAGTGAAGGATTTCAGATCTACACGGATGCCTCTTACCAGGGGATGGGTGCAGTACTGATGCAGCATGGACATGTTATTGCTTATGCCTCGAGACAGTTGAAGAAGCACGAGCATAACTATCTAGTATATGACTTATAGCTCGGGGTTGTGGTATTCGCCCTAAAGTTATGGAGACATTACTTATACGGGATTCATTGTGATATCTACTCGGATCAAAAGAATCTTAAATATATCGATACGTAGAAGGACCTGAACTTGAGACAGAGGAGGTGGCTAGAATTCCTCTGTGACTATGATTATCAGATCCACTACCATCCGGGGAAGGCAAACACAGTAGCAGATGCTTTGAGCAGAAGAGCCGGCACTTCTGGACCGGAGCCTCGGTTGATGTCTATAGAGCTGATACGGATGATGGAAGACATGCATATTACCGTGGTATCTTAGGCCGAACTAGTGGTATACCGAGAGTACCTGAGCTCATTGATCGGTGATGATGATATTCGGAGGCGCATTACTACACATCAGAGGCTGGATGCTGCATTAGAGCCGATTTTAGTGCCCTAGAAGGAGGAAAGTTTGAGGATTACACGCTACAAGATGATCTCCTTCGATTCCGTGGACGAGTATACATACCAACAGGAGATGGTATCCGGATGACATACTCAGAGAGGCACATTGCTCAAGATATTCAGTGCATCCCAACATCACCAAGATGTGGGCAGACTTACAGAGGACCATGTATTGGCATGGGATGAAGAGAGAGATCACCTATTTTGTGACACACTGCGAGACTTGTCAGCGCGTGAAGGCGGAATGTAAGATCCCGGGAGGTTTATTACAACCACTTCCAGTCCTAGAGTGGAAGTTCGAGGACATTGCTATGGACTTTGTACATTGGTGGCCTCGCTCCAACTCTGGGCACAATTCTATACGGGTCATAGTCGACAGGCTGACCAAGGTAGCGTGGTTTATTCCAATTAGGAAGGATGCTCCAGTTGCTGTTCTGGTGAGGTTGTTCATGGAGCAGTTCGTCAGGTACCATGGCACTCCCAGGACTATTATCTCAGACCGTGACAGTCGATTCACTTCTAGGGAGTGGAGGGCAGTGCATGCTTACTTGGGTTCCCGACTTACCTTTAGCACCGCCTTCTATCCGCAGACCGACGGCCAGGCCGAGCGGACAATCCGGACCATGGAGGATCTGCTTCGACTATGCATATTGGATACAGGGAAGCCTTGGGAGAGGCTGCTACCATTGATCGAGTTCTCTTATAATAACAGCCACCAGGCTAGCATCAGGATGGCACCATATGAGGCACTTTACGGGAGGAAGTGCCAAACACTACTGTCTTCGGTTTAGGATGTGGACACAAAGGCTCTTGGATATGATTTTGTGGAGAACACGGAGGCTCAGATTCATTTGATCAGGGATTGTCTACTAGAGGCCCAGAGCAGGCAGACGAAGTATTATGATGCTCGGCACCGTAAGTTGGAATTGCAGGTTGGATACAGAGTTTTCTTGAAGATACGTCCAGTATATGGTATCTCTTGGGTGCGGAGAAACATGAAGCTCAGTCCTCGATACATGGGGCCGTACGTGATCCTGGAGCGGGTCGGTCCCTTAGCTTATAGACTGCAGCTGCCGCCAGAGTTGAGCACCCTACACGATGTCTTCCAAGTCTCTTCCTTGTGAAGGGCTCTCCTTCAGCCAGAGCAGCATATTATTACTACAGCTGGTCCGATAGCACCAGATAGATCCGTTCGATTGGAGCCTATCGGGATTGATGATACAGATGTCCGAGTGTTGCGGAAGAAGAAGGTTCCTCTTGTGAAGGTGTTGTGGTCCAACCATGGACGGGAGGAGCACACCTAGGAGCCGAGGGATCTGATGATAGAGCAACACCCAGAACTGTTTACTTCAGGTATACTCTAGTTTATGTGTTTAAATTTCTTATAACTCTTGCAAGTAGAACCCCGTAGACCCGAACTTAAAATTTGGGGACAAATTAATTTTTATATTTTTATAGGATTTATAACATCCCATGTTACTTCTAGACCCCTTAACTTAGATTGGGTTGGGCATGGGGTGGGTGTTAGGAAATTAGCTAGGTTTGAGCCTAGGTAATGGGTTGAAGCCATGTGGGGCCAACTATAGGGCCCAAGTCAAACTAGGTCAAACTAGCCTAAATAGGAACCCTAGCCACACCATGACCCCCACCACATTGCCCTAACCCTAAGGAAAATCTAAGTGAACCCTTAGGCATGCAATTGGGTAACCCTTTGACCCTAGTTGACCAAAGTCAACCTTAGCCCTAAGTTGGTCAAACCTACACCTAAAGGCCCAAATGGTCCAAGTGGGACATCACCATTGCCCAACCCATGTCGGGTCATGCCATAGGGTCCATGACCCTCAAGTGGGGTCAGCCCACTAGCCATGTTGACAAAGTCAACCTAAAAAGTCAACTTGGTCAAACATGTGGCCTAAAGAAGAAAATGGGGGCTAAGCCCATTCCCCTTGGGTCAAGCCCACCAAACCTTGCCCATTATTAGCCCAAGGTGTCAAAGACCAGACCCACCCCTCTGTATTTGGAGAGAGAATTCATGCATGGGGGATTTCTAAGAATTCACCAAAAAGAGGAGAGAGAAAGTGGATTTAAGAGGAGGAGGCCATTTGGCCTTGGCTCGCTCTGCCCAAAGCTTGCTGGCCAGCCACATGACTCATTACAATAAGTTTGGTGGGTTGGGGTGGCAACTTGGCAGCCCTGGTGAAGCCTCCAAAGTTGAACCCGAGCTTACCTTGGAGTTAACTCCACATATAACACACCTTAGCCGAAATCACCCCCACCATTAGCTTTAGAGAGGGGAAAGGAATGGAAATCGACTACTGGATCGAAGAAATCGGTGGAGAAACCAAGATTTGAGCAGGAGATTGCCGGAGCTGCTCGGCCATGGCAAACCGCTGCCAAGGACTGGAACAGGTCCGTTTCTCCTCACCTCTACCCGTACTAGCATCCTAGATATCTTAGGAGAGATATCAGGCTAAATTGGGCCCGATGTCATGTGAGGAAATGTGAGATTTTCCAAGCTTTTCATCCTGCTCGGGATCGCCGGAGTAGCCGCCTCCAGCCGCCTCACCGTCGGGAAATGCTAGCCCCCACCTCAATGAAGGTGGCGACGTCATCCGCCGGTGGTGGTGGTGGCTCAGCTGGCCGGAAATAGACAACAAAGGTCGTCCAGGACGGCTCGAACTCAGCCGTTCAAGGATTGGGGACGATTACGGGATACCGTCGGTTTCTGCTTCAAGATTCGTCCGTTTATTTAAATATAATTTGAATTGTATTTATGAATAGTGACATAATTGTCACATTATTTCAGCCCTCTTGCATGTCAAAAATAGGGCTCTTAAAGCCATTTACAGAGGATGAAATGAATATGAAAAATGTATCCCTTTGGGTTAAATTTAAAATGCCACCCTAAACTTGTAATTTGACACAGTAGATGTTCCTGTAGGGCTATTTTTCTAGGACTGGTCCTAGGCAAGGGCAGAACTTCAAATGCATGCCCTTGCCAAACCAGAAGTCCACATGAACCAAAACTTTGGGCATGTGCTTATCTAGGGCATATCTAGCCCCTGCCAAAAATTGGAAATTTGTGGGAAAACTTTTCCAAAAGTTTTTATCAAAATACACAAATTTAAATAAATGAAAGTTTTGGAGTATTATGGCTCCAATGGGCCCCAAATTTTGGTGGCATGTCCTTAGGGACATTTTAAACCTATGGTATAAATTTCAAACATTTTGGCCCACCGCATGTGGAGATATTTCACTTGCATGTGTTGTTTATATATTGGCTTGGGGTGCAATTAGCCAAAATTTGAATAAGGTGTATTAAGCCTAAATGGTACATCCAATAACCATGATATTAATTTAAAAGGTTCATTAGGGTGAGTTATGCCCTTTACTGCAATAATGGGATTTTTGGAAGCAAAAATCCCATTATTTGGAATTTTTGAAATAATTGAACTTTGGGAAAATAATTTTTAAAATAGATTTATTATTGAGGTAAAATTTCCAAACTGTGTTAAGGTCATTATAATGTCATAATCAATTCTTGTAAATTTTTAGGGCACTGTTTGATGAACCTTGATAGGTACTATGTAGGAATTACATTTTTATCCTTATTGCATTTAATTGGAAATTGATAGAAATATGCAGTAGAAAAATTGTGGAAAATTTCTAGAGATGTATTATTGTATGAAGAACCTTGTATAATTATCTCAATATTTTTATAAGTCTCAATAATTTTCAAAACCCCATAATGGCATTTTGGTAAATTACTTGAAAATTGAATTGGTAGGTCATTGTACCTTAGAAGTTTATGAAACTCTGTATTTAGCCTTAGATTATCAATACCTATACTCTGTAGTTTTACTAGAAATTTGGTTAATGAATACCTTATACGTCATTTGGAAAATGACAATTATGTGAATTTTGTATTAATTAAAGAATAAATAGAAATACTTAAAGGAAAATCATGATTCTTGGGATATAGTGATATTTCACCATTTTATAGGTCAGAAAAATTTATTACATCAGTAAAACTATTATATGTTATACTTCATGTGTTAAATGACCTAAAGAATTAATTTAATAGTGTAATTAATTTGGAAAAATTATGGAAATCATCATGGTCATCTTATAGGTCCATACCATCCAAGGATAAATAATTTGAGGAATATAGCAAAAGTAATTAGAAGGTCACATTCAATGTTGTAGATATCGGATATCGGGGACACGTCGGTTTAGGTTTTTCATGTCGGTTTTACTATGTCGGGGGATATATCGGGGATATTTCATATATCGGGTTTTAATATTTAATTATTTATATGTGTAATTATTTATAAATTTAATCATTTTTTCCATTTATATATATTAATAATTTGATATTTATTGAACTTCTAAATTTATTAAACTAATATAAGCATTTTGTGTTGTACAAGTAATAACGGTATAATGCATGAAATAAAACAAGAGAAAGTAGAATGTTGAGAAGTTGTCCGTAACAATGAAAGATAAGAAATCTTTAGTCCATAATTCAAAGACCATGCATAATTGACATCGATGATACACTTGGGCAAGGAAAAAAACCAAAGGGAAAAAAGAACCTAAACAATGAAATAATTTTGGTCTATTATCTATTAGACCATAGACACTAATTAAAATAAGTTGAAAAAAACCAAGCGATAAAATATCGGGATATATCGGCTGATATATCGGCGAATATATCAGTCAATAATAGACATATCGGAGGATATATTTCAAAAGGATATTTTGCAAAATAATATCGGAAACGTGTCGTTTTGTCCATAAAACCTTTATATCGGCCGACATGTCGGACATGTCGGAGGATATCTACAACACTGGTCACATTTATGGGTGGTATTGGGACATGGGTAAGGGTATAGCACCGATAATCGTACTAGTAGGACCACCAGGAGAGGAATATGATAAATTAGCAAGGTGAGGATCTTAGAAGAAGAAATAACCCTGGTTGGTCTCTTAGAGTATTCCTTAACCATGTGTGGAAGAGTGCAAGTTCCGTGACAGCAACAATAATGGGGACCGGCGGAAGACCGCCGCGCTCCTAAAAACACCTTAAGTCATTAGGGTCGCTGTAAAGTAACATTGAGAGTAAAAGGGGAATCATAGGTAGAGATCAACTAAAGTAAATATCCTTGAGAAAGGGAGCTTTGGGATTCAGCCCATCGTAGTTCCTAGTGCCCCCGAGAGCCCTTCACCGGGTATACCCTGGGCAGTCCTGGGATTAACCTTAAGTCACTAAGTATAATAACCTGTAGACAAGGGTAACCTAATAGGTTAGGCATCGTATCATTATTCTCACCCATACTAGTTGGAGGGATTCATGGTAATATGCTCACCCATGTAGGGTTTGAGGTATTTGTGTTATATGCTCACCCGTATAGGGTTGGAGGGATTCAGGACAGGCCGGTCCTGCGAGCTGAAGGCTTGAGTTGTAATACTTGCATGTGAATAAACATACTAGTGGCGGGTCACGTGGTACTGGGCCAATGATCACACCGATGGCAGTACAGTGACTCAGGCGGGTGTGTGGTTTGAGGGGCCAGTAGGTTGTTTATACTGCGGTCTGGTGGACAATCCCCGGAAACGCACACCCGACCCAACAAGACTGATGGGTAGTAAGCAATTAGTACGCAAGACTCTAGAGTGCACCTAGGACGTGTATAGAGGCATATGGGAGGTCTAGGTTTGGTAGTGTACATACCTGCCTAGGAGTAAAGACGCCCGCTCCACTGCTACCGTAGCCACAACGGTGGTACTAGAGAGTGATGTTAGCTCCAAAAAGCGGGAACTAAAAGTCTGTGACCACAAAGTCGTTGTGTGTGAGTTGCACTTGCATGATTCATAATAACCCGCATGCATTCATTCATATTAGGTCATACGCTTCATGGATCCTTATCATATAATTTAGTATGGGCTCTTTTATATGATAAGTTAAATTTTGAAACTCTAACTTATATGTTTGTTTGGGCACTCATATAAGTTAGGGTACTTCTGTGATGGTAGTGTAGTTGTAGTATAGCTTTTCTTACTGTTCTTTACTTCAACATTTACTTACTTCAGTTTCCTACTTGCATACTGCCTTCTATTCTTCCTTTTAGTGTACTTATATCTCTTACATAGAACTGCTAGAGTAGCATTAACTATACTCCTCTTATACTTGTTAGTATAGGACCACTATCATCTGCTTATACTTGCAACCCCTTATTGCCTTCCGCTTCGTCCTCCCGCACGGTGCCAAGGAGTTGCGGGGCGAGGTGCGGAAGAAATGACTTAGTCTTTTGACTAACGGTCGATGACCAACTATTTTTAGGGGCTCGAGGAGATGGGGTACCAGCGCGACCAGTAGTACGAGGTGATAGGACCTGAGGAGCCCGTTCGACTACCACCTTCTACTACTATTGCAGAGCTACCGCAGGTGGGATGAGTTAGAGATGATAGTGTCTTCCGCTATTAGTTGAGAGAGAGAGACATTTATATATGATGTACTGGGCATAAGCCCCTTTCATTTATGTACTCTTTCTGGACTGATGCATATTCTATTTCTATATATATATGTTGTGACCTTGAACTATTTTACTTGCTTCTGTTACTCATATTGCTCTAGGATATGATCGTGTTAGCCGGCAGAATCGGTGTCTTGCGGTGTCGACTCACCTGTGTGATATTATCACCGTAAGGCGGCGGTTTTGGGCATAAGATTCAGATATGCTTCCAAATTGGGAAGTCGGATCTTACAACGCCCTAGATGATTTTTCTTAGGTAAGCGATGCATAAGGCCCACGGGTGATCTCCTTTGGCAGCATCCAGTCTTTTTGGGTCATCTTCGGGGTATAGCCCTCCTTTCTTCATTTTTGCCTTCTTACAGGTTAACAAGTTAAATCCAACACTATCAAAAAGCTTTGTAGCATCTTCTTTCTTATGCACATTATATATATTCGGCTTTCAAGAAGCTCCATTCGCTGACAATTGATTATGCTTACTCTTGGCATCTGTTATTTGATCAAGGATTCTCTTTCTATTTATTGGCAAGCCATGTTATTGAATTCTAATCAAGATGGTTTCATCTTGATGATCTGTATTTCATACTTGATCAACGTGAGATGATCATTATCACAGTTTGATCTCTATTCAGTTAATAGCAAAGCTCGTCGGGTATCTCTTCTTCGATTATATCTTATCATATCAACAAACAACACTCACAAGTTCCATTAAGGTACTTGCATCTTAGTTTCATTTCATACCTGCTACTTACTCTTCTTTTGCAGAAATTGGCAGATACTTGCAAGTTCCATCTAGGTACTTGCAGCTTAGTTTCATTTCATACATGCTACTTACTCTTCTTTTGTAGAGATTATCAGATATGTGCAAGTTCCATCTAGGTACTTGCAGCTTAGATTCATTTCATACCTGCTACTTACTCTCCTTTTGCAGAGATTAGCAGATACTTGCAAGTTCCATACAGGTACTTGCAGCTTAGTTCCATTTAATACATGCTACTTACTCTTCTTTTGCAGAGATTAACAGATACTTGCAAGTTCCATCCAGGTACTTGCAATTTAGTTTCATTTCATACCTGCTACTTACTCTTCTTTTTCAGAGATTAGCGAATACTTGCAAGTTAAATTCAGGTACTTGCAACTTAGTTTTATTTCATATTTGCCACTTATTCTTCCTTTTGCAGAAGTTGACAGATTCTTGCAAGCCTGTTTCAGGTACTCTCAAGTTATCATTCCTCTATGCTTTCCTCTCATCATTGTTTTGCAAAGCTCATTGAAAGACATTCATGTCTTCTTTGTTCTGCAAAAGAAACCTAGGTACGTACAAGATGTACCTCTTTTTGCTTGCATTAACTTTTCCTTCGGAGGAAAAAGACATACATTGCCAGACCTTTTCTGAGGAGAGATATCTGGTTTTATCTCTCCCAGCATCTTGTTTTTTCGAGGGATGAATCATGATTTTCGCGGGTCTCCTACTTTTTTGAAGTTCCCATCGGGACTTAAAAAAGTGCGGGGATTATGGTAATCCAGAAATCGGCGATCCCTCCCAAGATAGCCAGCTCGCAAGTCACGGCCTGCTCCAGGTTACCCCTGAAGGTCGTGGCCTGTCAGCCCTTTTTTTTAAGGATGGGCGGACAGACTTCTCTATCCGCTCAGGCCATGCATCTAGGGCAGTCTCCCCGATCTAACCACCCAGATCACGCACCAGCCGCTCGTTCTCTAGGTGCCGTGGACTGCTTCCTCAGTCTGCCCCTGGAGGCCGCACGGTTAGATCGGCTAACCGCGCAATGGTTCATTCTTCTCTCAGGCACGAACTACCCAACTGAGTGGCGGACTCGAATTCCTATCCGCCCAGACCGCTCGCTAGCCACTTGCTCAGTAAGAAGTACGACCTGCTCCTTCTATTCAACAGAAGGTGGCAGACTCAGTCTTCAGCCTGCCTAAGGGGGGTGGACTTACTCCTCCCTCCAACTCTCCAGCTCGCGCAAAAATCTAGACGACGACCAGCTCTACAGTCCGCCAGCAATGTGCGGACTCGGTATCAGCCTGCCTGAAGAAACGGCAACTCAGCATCACTCTTTGCCAGACCGCGCCATAATACACGGACTCCACTCCAACCCACAAGGAGGTGGACTCATCCAATAGAAGTTGCGACCTGCCTCTAGGCTGCCAGTCAGCAGTGCGAGACCTGGACAATTAGGTCTGCTAGGTCGGCAACCCTCGTCTCCAAGGGACGCCTCCAATAGGAGGCGGCCTGCTTAACCTATCCGCCGCGAGCTGGGTGGACTCATTACGCAGTCTGCTAGGACTACCCCAGCTTAGCAGCCGACAATTTGCCTCATCCACTCCATAGCGGGCTGGGCGGAATCGTTCAACAATCCGCCAGCTAGCCCTCCGGATTCCCGGTGCCCTCTTCTTGCCAGTAACAGGCAAACAGCTCCTTAGCTCGCACAGATGGACGTGGGCTCGCTCAGTACAGCACAAGCGGACTCATCCCAGTCCGCCAATAGAAGATCAACTCAAGTGAACAAGTCCCTAATCGCTCGCCAAGGCGCGGACTCGGCAGACACCTCGTTCTACTCGCACAACTTACCGCTCTACCGGGGGTGACGTTACCAAGACCGTTACCTCCTCGAGCCTATAAATAGGCCCCCATACCTCTCATTCAGTAGACACGGTGGCGATGTCATGGTCAAGGCATCAAGTCCTGTGGACTCTGCTTCTTAGTCCGCGCGACCTCCTCCTATTCTCCTCTCAGCTTGATCACGCAGTTCGCCTAGCCTAGTCTAGCAAGCATTGGGATCAGCTAACCGCGCAGTTTGCCGACCTCTCTGGTCTAACCGCGTGGCCGCTGGCATTTTCTCCTCCTTAGACGCCAGCTTCCCCCTTTGTACCCTTTTTGCTTTCGGTGTAAAAGTTCAATCTCAAGCTATAATATGTTTCTTAATCAAAGGAATGCCCATCGCAAGAGTGGCATTTAAGCCACAAAGGGCAATATTTGTTGTTGCCGCTGCTACCAGCGCCCTCTTCTTCTCAACCCCTCTCCTCTCTCGGCATCAACCTGCAAAGCTAACCGTCAAAGTAACGGTTTGATCGATAGTTCCTGATCAACCTTCCCGGTTGTTCCCAACATCCTCAGCAACCTCTCCTCTATCCCCACAACCTTCTTCTTCAACTCTCTTGTGAGACCGAACACCCGTTAGCTGCTGGTGCCCGCGAGCCCTTCCTCTCCATTTTTGTGCATCAACATGAGCTATAGGAGCATTGCTTGCTCTGAGTTGTAGGGCCTTGGGCCTGAGTGTAGGACTTGGAGGAATCTGAGAAATCTCAAGGGATTTGTGTTTAAAGCTCACTGAGCTGAGATTGGAGAAGTTGCCTTATCTAACAATCAGTTAGAAAGGTGGGAGGGACAGTGGATGTACCCATAATTTGGGGAAGCACTACATATTTCCTGTGTGCTGGTTATGTAGTCTTGAAAGATTAGTTAAAACAAATTACAACACACAAAAGATAGGAAAAAGCATAAAAAGACAAAAAAACCTATTCACCCCTATGTATTTAGCTAATTTGAAACTAAAGTCTTTCAAGTGGTATCAGAGGGAGGTTACTCAAAAAGGACTTAATAGTCTGAGTTGATCTCCAAGGTTAGCTAAGAATATCCTTATGGGTTCAGGAGAGAACCATAAGGAGTTGGGCTCCAAGAAGCTTCCAATCTATAGGATGGAGAACTTTGGGATCTAGAAAGAGAGAGTCAGATTGTTCATGGATGCTTTTGACCCCAAGATTTTCATTACAGTTCAAGAGGGACCTTTCATCCCCATGGTCACATTTCTCGATATCACTATCCAGACACCTAAGAAATTTTCTGAGATGACCAAGGATGAGGTCATACTGGCTACAATGGACAAGAGGGCACAGAACATCACTGTGTGTGCTATTAATGATTCAACATTCCAAAACCTTGTCCACTACAGGTCTTCCAAGGAGATGTGGGACACTTTGATTGTATAAATGGAAGGCACAGAAGAAGTAAGGGATGACAGGAAATCCCTTCTTAATCAAGAATATGAAGCCTTCAGGCAAGTCAAGAAAAACAGCATAGCTGAATGCTATGAAAAGTTCTTCAGAACAGTGAATGAGCTGAGGACCTTTGGGAGGGTCTTCAGAAACTATTAGCTGAATGACAAGTTTCTCGGGTCTCTAACCAGAGACTGGGACACCAAGATTTATGCCATCAGGGAGGTATCCAAGTTAGCTGAAACTCCTCCACACACATTATTGGGAAAGCTGCTCTCCTATGAGATGCTTCTATCTGCTGGAAAGGAGGAGGAGGAGACCATCAACAGATCTCAAGCAAAGGAGAACCCAGTGGCCTTCAAGGTTGATAGCTCTAAGAAGAACAAGGAGAGGATTGCCTCTCCCCCAAGAAAGCCTGTGTATTCAGACAGTTCTGAGTCAAGTTCATCTAACATCAACATGTCAGATGGGGAGTTTGCTGTCTTCTCTAGGAAGTTTAAGAAGATGATGAAGAGGCAGCAGTGGAAGAATAGACCTTCCTCCTCCTCTCATCACAAGAAGGATCACTTGAAGGCTGTGAAGAAGTTCTCCAAGGGAAATAGATATGACACTAAACCCAATAAACAGTTTTTCTCTAATGTTGTTTTTTACTACTATAGCAAGACTGGGCATGTCATTATTGATTGCTCAGTCAAGAGGAAAGAGCAGAAGAAATCAGATGAGAAGAAGCACCACCAACACAAGGGAAAGAATTAAAGGTCCTTCATTGCAAAAAAGGAGAAGAGCTGGAGTCAAACTGACTCAGCTTCTTCAGATTCTGAAGAAGAGAAAGCCTACATAGGGTTGTTTGCTGCTGTTGCTGATGTAAATGAAGACTATCTTGCTGCTAGAATATGAATTAGGACCCCTCTATCACACTCAGACAGTGACACTGAGGTGGATGAAGATGATTAAAGTAGCTATTGGCTAATGGCCATGACAGATGGTGAATCTAGCCAGGATCAGTCTGGTCCAGAAAAGGTACATTCTCTGTCTAGCTCCTCTTCTAATTCAGACTATAAGACTGATCCCAATTCTGATGTGTCCTCATCCTATGATGAATATGGGTCAGGATCTAAGGAAGATGTCAATCAACTGATTGATGGGTATGGTGCCCATCTGGATGCTTTAAAAAGGAGCAAGAGGTTGGCCAAGAAATAAGCTAAGGAGATTATCTCCCTATAGCTAGCTGCCTACCTACAGTTTGATTCATAATCCTTGCTGGATCAAAAGATAAGGGAAGTCGGCCAACTGAAGACCATGTCAATCATCCAGATTGGGACCATCAACTAGAATAACAAGATAATTAAGAATCTTGAAGAAAATCTCCTTAAGGAGAAAAAAATAGTGGCTGAATTTAGTAAGCCTAAGACAATACTGTCACTAATTTACTCCTTCACCTCTCAAAAGGATAAGAAAGGTGTAGGGTTAAAGTGGAACACTAGAGCTGCTCCTTCCAAAGGGAAAGGAAAAGATCCTGTTATACCTTAGACCATCTTCCAAAAGATAATTCTCCCATCAAACAGGTATGACCAGGGTAGCATATATGGTCACTGTAAGAATGGGATCTCTTCCTGTAAGTATACAAGTGTATCTTACAGTGGAGGGAGGAAGGGCATGGGTTTGAGTTCCTTCAAGGCTCCTCATGAAGAAATTCAAATTGCCCATCATGGACCATTTCTGTTTGGGACTCCAGCCCCTACACTCAAGAATGTGGTAGTGGACAATAGTCAAACTCTTCCAACAAAATCACAGACAAAAGACAAGTCTATCTATAAGCCTGACTTGGCCATCTCTGATGCCATCAACAACTTATCTGCAGTAAAGAAGATTGTTGTTGAAAGTAATCAAAGCAAGCCAAACTCATATACTGGAAGACTTACCTTCAGTCAGATTCTACCTGAAATAAATAGGAAGAGAGCTACTACTCTCCCCTTTGAATAGTCTGCTGTTAACCGCCTGCAACCTAGTGGAACTATTCAGAAGAGAAGGTACAACAATCATGAGTGTTAGTGATGTGGTAAAGTGGGACACTTTGTCATAGATTGTTGGCACAACCCTAGTATGCCAAGGGTAAAATTCAGTCTTCCTGTAAATAGTAGTGCAGGAAGAAATGTTTCTATTTAGACTAATAAGCACCAAGGACCCAACCCTTATTGGGGTCCTAAGGTAATGTGATGGCCGCGGAACAGAGACCGACTGTGGTTGGTTCGAAATGGTCAGATTCTGCAGGCCGGTTAGAAGATCGAGTTTTCTAACGAGAGGAGGCAAGTGCACCTATCGCAAGTAGTACTCGGTATTCGGGAAAATACCGAGGTCGTATTATTCTCGGGGATGCGTTGATTATATCTACTCTTCCAGGAACACTATTATCTTACTATTAGTAAGGTGGGATTTTTTAGTCTAATTAAAACGGAAGGAAAGAGAGCTGAATTTTGCTAAGTTAGTTCGATGACGGGTTAACGCTCGGCATCGAATCGGATTAAGACTAAAATAATTCTCAACAATTATTAAACTTTGTTTTTAAATTAATAAAAGGCACTTGGCCGTGGGGGTTCCAAAAATATGAGCGCACTTATCTCTAGGAATATTGCTCACCTAAACATTAAGATTATTCGACCGATCGTTAGACCGACGAAGGATTCCTCTTAATGCCCGCTTTACGCTAAGAACCCCGCTATTGGGTGGGGAGCCCAATCCGGCAGAACTACGCTTCTCCTCTTCCGAGGGGGCGTACACAGTTCTCTTTACCCAAGGGGGATCGATCCATACGTGCAGCCTCTCGGCGTTGCGTATGGATAACGGAAATAGAGCCCACACATCGATTATGTGGTCCTATGCGTCGTTAACCCGGGGTAAACCTTAAGTCCTTAAATTAAAATAAAAATAAAGTTTTTTTTAATTATTTCAAATCATTTTATATGTCCCAATGCTCTTTGATGCCGAAGGCTAAAAGAGATTAGCGACTCATCGGTATGGGGACGGCTTTATGTTTTTAGGTGAAGCGTGAGTGTTAAATTAAGCACTGAACAATTATAAGAGAAAATACGAAAAATAGGACAATTAGATAAATTGAAGGCTAATTGATGCAGGCACTCACGCACACTTCAAAACCATAAAGAAAATTAAATAAAGCAAGCCCTACTCAAATGAGTAGGCGGAAATAAATGCACACACGCACACACTCTTCTTAATTGAAGAAAGCGATAAATAAAGCGTCAAAATTATCTCCTACACGCACGCACTCTATATAATTGAGAAAGCGATAAAATTGCAAGTCCCGGCTCAAATGAGTGGGCGGGGGTAAATTTATCTCATACACGCACACACTCTACTTGAAAGTAAAACACACACACGCACTCTACAGAAAAGTAAACACACACACACTCTACAGAAAAATAAACACACACACACATGAAGTTTTCCTACTCAAGTAAGTAGAAAGAAAATGAAAGCAGTAAAAAGACAAGTCCCACTCAAACGAGTCGGCGGGAAATGAAAGCAGAGCGCCATTTAACTCTTAACGAGTAGGCGGAAATAAATGCATACGCACACACTCTACAGAAATTAAAACAAAGCTGTAAATTCTAACTCGTACACGCACGCACACTTGCAAAAATAAGAAAAACAAGGTTGCTGAAAAATTAAAACGACTGCATTTGTACCGCTAGAATGCGGTAGAAATGCATAAAAAGTGAAAGTAAAAATTAACCGAGCGAAAATGTTTTGCAAATAAACGCAAAATGAAAGTACTCGAAAGATTAAAACAACTGCATTTCTACCGCTAGAATGCGGTAGAAATGCATAAAAAGATGAAATAAAAATTAAAGGGACTAAAAGTTTTACAAATAAAAAGCTAAAGTGAAGTGAGCGAAAAATTATAACGACTACATTTTCATTCTTATATTTTTATAAAAACTCCTAAAAAGTGAAAATAAAACAAAAAAGATAAAAAGTTTTACGATCCTAAAGAGCCTAAGTTAAAGAAAAATGAAAATAACACTTTTAGATGAGTTTTTATAAAGCCTTATGAATGAAAAAATAGGAAAAAGGAGAAAAGCTAAATCTAAAAAAGTGCGGAAAATGAAAATAAAACGGGCAAAACAACGGCTAGAAAGTGCAAGAAAATCCTAAACTAAGTTATGAAAGCTAAAAAGAAAACATAAAAAGAGAATCACAAAAAGGGAATGAAAAAATTACTTAAGAAGAGCGCTTCCAATTGAACATTTTAACTTTGCAAGATAGAAAATCTACCATTTTATTGAATAAAAAGGCTATTACATGAAAAGCTAAAACAAACAACCTAATACAAACTAAGAAAGATAGGGAGAAATTTTCCTTACATAGCTTAGAAGCCAAACGGGCAGCACCTCCCCTAAGTAAGATGGACCAAAAAAGTGGACAAAATAAGCTTCCTGGAAGCTCTTATTTATAGGCAAATTTTCGGGTGGGTCACGCCCGTGACTAGGGCGTGACAGGGGGGCGTGTCGACACTATTCATGAGCTGATCGGGTGACTTGACTGGAAAGTTGACTTCGGCTGAAAATGTGGCGGTCACGCCCTAGGTCACGGGCGTGACATGTGTCAGTCACGGGCGTGACTGGGGCGTGTCGGGGAGGTCGATCTGGGCGCGGTCCGGCCGCAAAGTCGCGCGCGTCACGTCGGGCCAGGTGGCTAAGTCACGCCCGTGTCACACCTTGACACGAGCGTGTCTTGGGGCGTGTCGAGCTTGGTTTGATCATCGCCGATCGTCGAGCTGGCAACCTGTGGTCTGCGATCGTCGAGGGCGTGACACAGGCGTGTCGGTCATGTGACACGGGCGTGTCAGTCAACATTTTGACTTTTTCTGGAATTTTTCTGGAATAAAAATAAAGCTAAATTAGAAATAATATTTACAAAAATAAGCAATTTATTGAATAAAACTAATAAAAAAGACAAAAAATAAACAAAATTGACTTAAATAAAATACGAAAATATAGGTATATTTACAACTCATCAAACACCCCCATACTTAAGCTTTTGCTATTCCAGAGCAAAAGTTTGAGGTGAACTTATAAGGAATAATAAAAAACCCTAAGTTCTGCTACCGCTAAATTAATTATAAGAGAGATCAAAATAAAAATATACGGGGTATAAGAGTTAAGTCCTAAAATTATTTAGATGATTTAAATAGGGAAAAAGTTTTGGCCAAAAGACTTCTTGATGTAATCAAATAGAAAGCAATAATTGTATTGGTTAGATTAACAGAAAATAGTTTGGAGTTATACGAACTTTAGCTTATAGGAGTGTTATCGGAAATAATGCAATTTACGAAATATGCTCTCAAAAAGATTTTTGAATTAATTCTAGAGTCATGAAATTGGCTAAGGGGGGTTGATGTTGGTTTATGAAGATGCTTGGATTTTGAGGCGAGGTTATTTTTTCTCGAACCCCCATTTTTTTGGATGTTAAAGGAAAACGAAATCTTATTTTCTTTAACATAAAATTTTTCTTCTTCATAAATAAAAATAACCCAATGTATATGTGTTGGAGTAATGAATTTTATCCTCTTACTCCGTAACGTATAATCTTTTAATTTATTGGGTGCCTATATTTACGGAATGAAATCTTATTCCCATTGACATAAGATCTTTTTTTTCTTATGGGGAAATATTTTTATCATACCGAGTAGGTTATGATAGGTAAGGGAAGAAAAGAGAACTAGATTTTTAATTGAAAAATAATTGAGAGCAACCTTTATAAATTGTACGTTCCAATTTTTCAGAAAGCTAAAGGAAAGCATAATTGAATTCTATAGTCGTTATTTTCTAACATGGTACACATGCTCCTATTTATGAAAAATTAGAAGTAGTGCCTAAAACGAGTCCCCTATTTTTAACAAAGTATAATAAATTCTTTAAAACTTAACCCCGGCTATTTAGATTTTTTAATCTATAATTAACAAACGAATAGTGAACAAAGAATTGATCAAATTCGCATATAAATAAACTCAAAACGAAAGTTTTGGATAACAAGAAACTTAAGAATGAGATGTTTGATTTATTTGTTTCATAACTTACATAAAATTTTTTTTGTTGTTTTTTTTGAAGTTATGTTTTTTTTTTGTATTTTTGTATTTATATCTTTAATATATACATACTAAAAAGAAAGAAAAAAAATGCGAAAATAAATTTTTTTTTGGATTTTTAAGTTTTGTGAATTTTTTTGTATTTTGATATTTTGTGAAATTTTTTTGTATTTTTAATGAAATTTTCATTCTATTTATAAAAATTTGGGAAAAAGAAAAAATATTTACAAGGATGAGATGGAAAAAGGGAGAGGGGAAAGAGAAAGAATATTTACAAAAAGTACTTATAAAAATTATTTACAAAAAATATTTACAAGAATATTTACAAAAATATAGAAAAGTGCTGCCGCGAGATGACTCGTTATGTGGATGGCTCGATGAGCCGGATCTCGCGGACAAAGTCAAAATTAAGCCAAAGTTTCAAAAATGAAACTTCAAAAATTTTTAATTAAAATTTTTTTTGTTTTTTTGTGTGTTATATATATATATATATTTTTTTGTGTGTTTTTGAAGTTTTGTTTTTTTTTTTAATTTTTTTTTGTTTTGTTTTGTTTTTAAAAAAAAAAACAGAAAGTACGAAAATATGAAAACACCCCCATACTTAGATCAAACATTGTCCCCAATGTTGTATGCTAACCATGAGGAACAAGACAGCAGGTATATGTGCAAAAAAGGAAAAAGAGGGGGGCAGAAAACGTCCCTGATCCGCGCTCGGGGAAGCCCATTAGAAACCCTGCATTTATTAGAAAAATAGAAAACATAATAAATAAAGACGTAAAAAAGATAGACGTGGAGTGCCTCCCAGGTGCGCTTTGTTTATAGTCGCATAGCTTGACTATAGTGGCGGGTTTATAAGTCGAGGAGGGATATGGTTTCGCTATACTCGATCACAGGGTCGCCCGCTATGTAAGTCTTTAATCGATGACCGTTTACTTTAAACGAGCCTTTTTCCGGGTGGGAGACGAGTACGGTCCCATATGGAAAAACTTCTTCAACTAGGAAGGGACCGGACCAACGGGATTTGAGTTTGCCAGGAAAAAGTTTAAGACGAGAATTATAAAGAAGGACTAGATCGCCCGGAGAAAAATTTTTGGGGGTTTTAATTTTTCGATCGTGATAGAACTTAGAACGCTCTTTATAGAACTTATTGCTCTCATAAGCGTTCACACGCCATTCATCGAGCTCGTTTAGTTGCAGTTTTCTATTCTGAGCGGCTAAGTCAGAGTCGAGGTTTAAGAGTTTTAATGCCCAAAGTGCACAGTGCTCCAGTTCTTACGGGTAAATGGCACGCTTTGCCATAGACTAATCGAAACGGGGTACAACTAATAGCGGTTTTGTACGCCGTACGATACGCCCATAACGCGTCGTCGAGCTTAGCGGACCAATCTTTCCTATTAAGTGAAACAGTTTTTTCTAATATGCGTTTTATCTCTCGATTTACTACCTCAACTTGGCCACTTGTTTGCGGGTGGTAGGGGTGGCAAGCTTGTGCGTGACTCCGTATTTAGCTAACGTCTTAGCCATTAGAGCGTTACAGAAATGCGTTCCCCTATCACTAACAATAGCGCGAGGCGTGCCGAAGCGAGAAAATAATTTTTTTAGAAATGTAACGACGACTCGCGCATCGTTGGTGGGGAGAGCCTGCGCTTCCGCCCACCGTGATACGTAGTCAACCGCCACTAAAATATAAGAATTTTTATAAGGAGGTAGGGGGCTAACAAAATCTATGCCCCATAAATCGAAAACTTCACATTCTAAAAACATATTTTGGGGCATCTCGTCTCGTCGTGAGATGTTACCCGACCGCTGACAGCTATCGCATGCGCGCACAAAATTGTGCGCGTCTTTGAAGAGAGTGGGCCAAAAGTAGCCCGCCTCAAGCGCCTTCCTAGCGGTCCGGTTGGCTTGATAGTGCCCCCCGGCTGGACCCTCGTGGCAGTGCCTCAATATTTGTGTGCACTCCACTCCCGCGACGCATCTTCGAACCGCTTGGTCCGCGCAGATACGGAAAAGAAAGGGGTCATCCCAAAAGAAATTTTTCAAGTCGGAAAAGAATTTCTTCTTTTGATGACTTGAAAAATCTTTTGGAAGTACCCGCGCGACTAAGTAGTTCGCAAAATCTGCGAACCAAGGCGAAGATGACGAAGACGAACGAATGGCGAGAAGGCGTTCCTCGGGGAATCTGTCATTTATTTCAAATTCGACGAGCGCTTCCGCACCCGGATTTTCTAAACGGGAGAGGTGATCTGCCGCTAGATTCTCCGCGACCTTCTTATCCTGGATCTCCAAGTCAAACTCTTGTAGGAGGAGAATCCATCGAAGAAGGCGGGGCTTCGCGTCGGCTTTAGCTAATAGATATTTAAGGGCGGAGTGATCGGTAAAAACAATAACTTTAGATAGCGTAAGATACGAGCGAAACTTATCGAAAGCGAAAACGACGGCTAAGAGTTCCTTTTCCGTCGTCGTGTAATTCACTTGTGCGGAAGTGAGCGTCTTGCTAGCATAATAAATAGGATGAAAATGTTTTTCTACGCGTTGGCCAAGAACGGCTCCTAAGGCAATATCACTAGCGTCGCACATGATTTCGAACGGAAGGGACCAATTAGGGGCCACTAGAATTGGAGAATTGATAAGTTTTTGTTTTATAAAATTAAAAGTAGACTCGCAATCGCTACTAAAGACAAAAGGTGATTCCTTTTCCAAGAGGTGAGTAAGCGGCTTTGTTATTTTTGAAAAATCTTGAATGAAGCGCCTATAAAAGCCCGCGTGGCCTAAGAAACTCCTAATGGATTTTATGTTTGTCGGCTGAGGAAGTTTTTCTATGATTTCTACTTTGGCCTTATCGACCTCTATTCCCTTACTCGAAATCTTATGGCCGAGGACCAAACCTCCTCGAACCATAAAGTTACACTTTTCCCAATTTAAAACAAGATGCGTGTCCTCGCATCGCTGGAAGACACGATCAAGATTACGAAGACAATCCGGGAATGAGCATCCGAATACAGAAAAGTCATCCATAAATATTTCCATAATATCTTCTACTAGCTCACCAAAAATTGCTAGCATACATCTTTGGAATGTAGCCGGCGCATTGCAGAGGCCAAATGGCATTCTTCGATAGGCGAAGGTGCCAAAGGGGCAAGTAAAAGTTGTTTTCTCTTGGTCTTCGGGGGAAATGGGGATTTGGAAAAATCCCGATAAACCGTCGAGAAAACAATAAAAAGGATGACCGGAAAGACGCTCAATAATTTGGTCAAGGAACGGTAGTGGAAAATGGTCTTTGCGGGTGGCATCATTAAGTTTACGATAATCGATGACCACACGCCAACCCGTAATAGTACGAGTTGGGACAAGCTCGTTGTGCTCATTCGCCACTACGGTTAGACCGCCCTTCTTGGGCACGACATGAATGGGACTAACCCATGCACTATCAGAAATGGGATAAATAATCCCCGCATCTAATAATTTAATTATTTCAGCTTTCACGACGTCTTTCATGTTTGGTTTAAGATGCTGCTGCGGCTGAATGGTTTTGCGGCAATTATCGTTTAAGAAAATTTTATGAGTGCAGAAAGAAGGGTTAATCCCCTTTAGGTCAGAAATTTGCCACGCAATTGCGTGGCGATGTTTAAGCAAAACCTCCAATAAATCGGAGGTCTCCGAATCGCTCAAATACGAAGAAATGATTACCGGGAGTGTATCATTTTTCCCCAAAAAGGCGTATTTTAGGGATTCGGGTAATGGTTTGAGTTGTAGGGCGGGCGGTTCTTCTAGTGAGGTTTTAGTGCTAATGTCTTTTGAACCAATTGGTTCAAAAGGCATATTCGTAGACTCGTCCTCATCGCAATAAAAATTTTCGAGCGAAAAAATATTTTCGTTTAAAAACTCGGACTCGAAAACCGGAGAAGAACAATCTCCATAAAAAGAATCTAAAGAATAGCAGAAATCGTCGCTCGGCGACGAGTCTACCATAGAGGAGTTAATAGAAAAAGTAACTTGGTCGTCTCCTACCCGAAGGAGAAGCTGACCATTACTTACATCGATTAACGCACGTGAGGTCGCGAGGAAAGGGCGACCAAGTATTATTGGTACGTTGGCGTCTTCCTCGATGTCCAAGATGACGAAGTCCACCGGGAAGGTGAACTTGTCTACTCGGACAAGGACATCCTCAACAACCCCGATGGGGAACCTAACCGAGCGATCCTATAGTTGGATGCGCATATTGGTAGGAGCAGGAGTACCCAAACCTAAACGCAGGAAGAGCGAGAACGGCATCAAATTAATGCTCGCGCCTAAGTCTGCCAAGGCGTATTTTACTAATACATCGCCAAAAAGGCACAGGATGGAAAACCGTCCCGGGTCGTTTTGTTTTGAGGGCAATTTACTAGTAAGAGCCGCCGAGCAGATAGCGTTGAGAGATATATGCGAAATATCCTCGAGTTTGCGTTTATTAGAAAGTAGTTCTTTTAAAAATTTCGCATATTTAGGCATTTGCGAGATAGCCTCGCAAAAAGGAACATTAATATGAATTTGTTTAAGTAATAAAATAAATTTTTCATATTGCGCGTTTACTCGCTCGTTATCTAACTTATGCGGGTAGGGCAACGCCTTGTTTAAAATAGTTTTGTCGTTAAAAATCGGTAAGGGTTGCGTAATCGAAGAAGAGGGAAGAGGGGTCGGAGGTGAAATATGTACCTGAGGATCGATCCATTTTGGATCGACCACCTCCTTACCGCTACGGAGGGTTATAGCGTTGGCGGTTTCCCTTGGATTGGGCTCCGTGTTCCCTGGCAGTGCCCCCAAGGCGCGTTCCGACATAAGTCGCGCCAGCTGTCCAACCTGGAGTTCTAAATTTTTTAGCGATCCGGTGATGTTCCGGATATTGGACTCGTTGGACGCGACATAACGATTAAAATTTTTCTCCACTAGGGATGGCTTCATAGGAGGGGGAGGAGGAAACGTTGGCGCAAAAGGGGGGGGGAGGGGGACGCTGCGCGTTGTTCGGGTTGCTCCAGGAGAAATTCGGATGGTTCCTCCAACCTGGATTATAGTGGCTACTATAAGGGTTGTTTTGAAATGAGGGACGCACCGGATTTCCCATGTAGTCCACGACTTCGTCGACTACGCAGACGTTAGAGGGGGGGGGGGAGAAAACAAGGCGGAGTGGAGGAGGCAACAGACATCTCCGCCACCTGCTTAGTTAGCCTTTCCACTTGGAGGGCTAGCTGAGCAGTGGCATCCACATAAAAAATGCCAGCCTGCTTAGGGCGCGCCCGCGGGACATTCCACTGGTAGGCGTTCACCGCCATTTCCTTGAAAAGGGCCTGGGCGGCCTCGGGGGTCTTATTGTTCAGAGTGCCCCCGACAGCTGCGTCAATCATTTGACGCGTCTGACTATTCAGTCCATTAAAAAAATTTGTACCTGCAACCACGTTGGCAGAGCGTGGTGCGGGCACCGGCGGAGAAACTCCTTAAAGCGTTCCCAAGTCTCGTAAAGAGACTCGGAGTCGTTTTGGACGAACGAAGATATGTCCGCCCGCAGTCTTGCAGTTTTCGCGGTCGGAAAATACTTCGTAAGGAATTTCTCTGCCAACTCCGCCCAGGACGTAATGGATCCCCGCGGGAGGGAGAGTAACCATGCCTTAGCCTTGGACTTAAGAGAGAAGGGAAAAAGGCGCAAACGAATGGCGTCATCAGTGGCGCCATTAATTTTAAAAGTATCGCAAATCTCAAGAAAATTAGACAAGTGGTTATTGGGGTCCTCATCCGGCAGTCCGTCGAACTGCACGGCATTTTGGATCATTTGAATCACACTTGACTTAATTTCAAAATTATTGTTGGCCACAGCTGGCCGAACAATACTCGACCCCGTATCATCCAAATTGGGCCGAGCGTAGTAAGACATAGTACGCTCGGCCGGTTGGGCATTATTCGGGTCGGCCATAGAAGAAGAAGAGGGTTCTCCGATAGATTCTGCGGGGTCTAAAAAGGGAATTCGACGGAGAGATCGGATACGCGCAAGAGAGCGGTCGATCTCGGGGTCGAATTCAAGATTTTCAGAACTCGAAGGTTGTCCACGGGTCAACACCCTAAAAAAAACGAAAGGGGGAAGGATATTTTTTTTTTGTATAAATTTTTTATTTGAAAATAAAGTAAAATTAATAGAGTCCCGGATTCAATATAACAACCGTGTTCCCCGGCAACGACGCCAAAAACTTGATGGCCGCGGAACAGAGACCGACTGTGGTTGGTTCGAAATGGTCAGATTCCGCGGGCCGGTTAGAAGATCGAGTTTTCTAACGAGAGGAGGCAAGAGCACCTATCGCAAGTAGTACTCGGTATTCGGGAAAATACCGAGGTCGTATTATTCTCGGGGACGCGTTGATTATATCTACTCTTCCAAGAACACTATTATCTTACTATTAGTAAGGTGGGATTTTTTAGTCTAATTAAAACGGAAGGAAAGAGAGCTGAATTTTGCTAAGTTAGTTCGATGACGGGTTAACGCTCGGCATCGAATCGGATTAAGACTAAAATAATTCTCAACAATTATTAAACATTGTTTTTAAATTAATAAAAGGCACTTGGCCGTGGGGGTTCCAAAAATATGAGCGCACTTATCTCTAGGAATATTGCTCACCTAAACATTAAGACTATTCGACCGATCGTTAGACCGACGAAGGATTCCTCTTAATGCCCGCTTTACGCTAAGAACCCCGCTATTGGGTGGGGAACCCAATCCGGCAGAACTACGCTTCTCCTCTTCCGAGGGGGCGTACGCAGTTCTCTTTACCCAAGGGGGATCGGTCCATACGTGCAGCCTCTCGGCGTCGCGTATGGATAACGGAAATAGAGCCCACACATCGATTATGTGGTCCTATGCGTTGTTAACCCGGGGTAAACCTTAAGTCCTTAAATTAAAATAAAAATAAAGTTTTTTTTAATTATTTCAAATCATTTTATATGTCCCAATGTTCTTCGATGACGAAGGCTAAAAGAGATTAGCCACTCATCGGTATGGGGACGGCTTTATGTTTTTAGGTGAAGCGTGGGTGTTAAATTAAGCACTGAACAATTATAAGAGAAAACACGAAAAATAGGACAATTAGATAAATTGAAGGCTAATTGATGCAGGCACTCACGCACACTTCAAAACCATAAAGAAAATTAAATAAAGCAAGCCCTACTCAAATGAGTAGGCGGAAATAAATGCACACACGCACACACTCTTCTTAATTGAAGAAAGCGATAAATAAAGCGTCAAAATTATCTCCTACACGCACACACTCTACATAATTGAGAAAGCGATAAAATTGCAAGTTCCGGCTCAAATGAGTGGGCGGGGGTAAATTTATCTCATACACGCACACACTCTACTTGAAAGTAAAATGAAGGATCAAGTGCATACCCAACTGCACCAAAAGCCCGGACTGTTGGAGAGGGTGCTACTTAATTTTTTATATAAGTAGCAGAGCGCCACGGGTCAAGTGAAGGAACGCCGGACCCAACAATCCCCCCCCCCCCCGGCGTCCAGCACAACCCGTCGGCTCAGAGGTGGGGTTACCACATGGCCCACACGGCTCAGAGGTGGGGTTACCACATGTCCACGGTTGCCTGACCCACCGGACCCACACAGGTAGAAGGGAAAAATCGGGATTTAATAGCGCTCCCCCGGTCTTGAACCCGTGACCTCCCTCTGATACCAATTGAAGGATCAAGCGCATACCCAACTGCACCAAAAGCCCGGACTGTTGGAGAGGGTGCTACTTAATTTTTTATATAAGTAGCAGAGCGCCACGGGTCAAGTGAAGGAACGCCGGACCCAACATAAAACACACACACGCACTCTACAGAAAAGTAAACACATACACACACTCTACAGAAAAGTAAACACACACACACACGAAGTTTTCCTACTCAAGTGAGTAGGAAGAAAATGAAAGCAATAAAAAGACAAGTCCCACTCAAACGAGTGGGCGGGAAATGAAAGCAGAGCGCCATTTAACTCTTAACGAGTAGGCGGAAATAAATGCATACGCACACACCTATAGAAATTAAAACAAAGCTGTAAATTCTAACTCGTACACGCACGCACACTTGCAAAAATAAGAAAAATAAGGTTGCTGAAAAATTAAAACGACTGCATTTCTACCGCTAGAATGCGGTAGAAATGCATAAAAAGTGAAAGTAAAAATTAACCGAGCGAAAATGTTTTGCAAATAAACGCAAAATGAAAGTACTCGAAAGATTAAAACAACTGCATTTCTACCGCTAGAATGCGGTAGAAATGCATAAAATGATGGAATAAAAATTAAAGGGACTAAATGTTTTACAAATAAAAAGCTAAAGTGAAGTGAGCGAAAAATTATAACGACTATATTTTCATTCTTATATTTTTATAAAAACTCCTAAAAAGTGAAAATAAAACAAAAAAGACAAAGTTTTACGATCCTAAAGAGCCTAAGTTAAAGAAAAATGAAAATATTACTTTTAGATGAGTTTTTATAAAGCCTTATGAATGAAAAAATAGAAAAAAGGAGAAAAGCTAAATCTAAAAAAGTGCGGAAAAAGAAAATAAAACGGGCATAACAACGGCTAGAAAGTGCAAGAAAATCCTAAACTAAGTTATGAAAGCTAAAAAGAAAACATAAAAAGAGAATCACAAAAAGGGAACGAAAAAATTACTTAAGAAGGGCGCTTCCAATTGAACATTTTAACTTTGCAAGATAGAAAATCTACCATTTTATTGAATAAAAAGGCTATTACATGAAAAGCTAAAACAAACAACCTAATACAAACTAAGAAAGATAGGGAGAAATTCTCCTTACATAGCTTAGAAGCCAAACGGGCAGCACCTCCCCTAAGTAAGATGGACCAAAAAAGTGGACAAAATAAGCTTCCTGGAAGCTCTTATTTATAGGCAAATTTTCGGGTGGGTCACGCCCGTGACTAGGGCGTGATAGGGGGGCATGTCGACACTATTCATGAGTTGATCGGGTGACTTGACTGGAAAGTTGACTTCGGCTGAAAACGTGGCGGTCACGCCCTAGGTCACGGGCGTGACATGTGTCAGTCACGGGCGTGACTGGGGCGTGTCGGGTAGGTCGATCTGGGCGCGGTCCGGCCGCAAAGTCGCGCGCGTCACGTCGGGCCAGGTGGCAAAGTCACGCCCGTGTCACACCTTGACACGGGCGTGTCTTGGGGCGTGTCGAGCTTGGTTTGATCATCGTCGATCGTCGAGCTGGCAACCTGTGGTCTGCGATCGTCGAGGGCGTGACACGGGCATGTCGGTCATGTGACACGGGTGTGTCAGTCAACATTTTGACTTTTTCTGGAATTTTTCTAGAATTTTTCTGGAATAAAAATAAAGCTAAGTTAGAAATAATATTTACAAAAATAAGCAATTTATTGAATAAAACTAATAAAAAAGACAAAATAAACAAAATTGACTTAAATAAAATACGAAAATATAGGTATATTTACAACTCATCATAATGTAATTTGTGATTGCAGGTCAGTCGAAGCACCCGTGCACCAATATGGTACTTGGACAGTTGTTATTCCAGGCACATGAGTGGAACAAGATGTCTCTTGAAGGACTACACTCTTGTGAAGAATGGACCTAAAGTTATCTTTGGAGGTTCTGACAAAGGAGTCAACAAGGGATATGGTATGATTACCAATGACATAGTCACAATCTCAAAAGTGGCCTATGTTGAAGGGTTGCAACGCAACCTGATAAGCATAAGACAACTGTGTGATATTAGCTATGTCATTGTATTCCACAAGGCTGAGTTCCAAATTAAAAGGTCTAGTGACCAAGAGGTCATCTTGATAGACATTAGGAGTGAAAATGTTTATTGTTTAAACTTTCTATGCTTAAGTACAGACTTTCCAGTATATTTAGTTACAAATGAGAAAGTCTCATATTATGTGTAATGATACACAAGACTAGCTCACTTGAACTATAAGACTATATGTAAGCTCTTCAGAGAAGATCTAGTCAGGAATGATCCAACCATAAGATGCATCAAGGAGGGCATTTGCTCTGCATGCCCAAAGGGTAAATAGACCAAAGCTTCATTTAAGAGCATTGGGGCAAAGGATTATGTGAGGTTCTTATACCTTTTGCATATGGACTTGTTTGGTCCTATGCATGTTCATAGTTTAGGTAGGAAAGTCTACACACTTGTAATAGTTGCTGACTTCTGCAGGTTTGCTTGGGTCTTCTTCTTGAAGAGAAAGTATGAAACCCTTGACATCTTCAGGAACTTTATCAAGCAAATTCAAAATGAATTGGATAGTTCTATGGTCAAAGTTTGAAGTGACTATGGCACTGAATTTCGATCTAATGGCATGACAAAGTTCTGGGAAGAACAAGGGATTCACAAGGAATTTTCTTCTCCAAGAACACCCCAGCAAAATGGAATAGATGAGAGGAAAAATAGAACTCTCATAAAAACTGGCAGGACACTTCTGAGTGACACATCTCTCCCAGAATACTTCTGGGATGAGGCAGTATATACTGCATGTCATATTCTAAATAGGACTTCTATCAACAAATATCACAAGAAGACTCCCTATGAGATCATGAAAGGCAGAAAACCAAACATTGCCTATTTCAAGATCTTTGGTAGCAAATGCTACGTATTCAATAATGGGAAGTAATATCTGACTAAGTTTGCTGCCAAATCTATTTAGGGGATATTTGTTGGGTACAACAATCAGAGCAAAGCTTATAAGATCTACAACTTGAAAAATCAAATTGTAGAAGAATCTGTTAATGTAGTTTTTGATGAATCTTCAATGATTAACTGTGAGCTGCCTAACTCCTGATCTCTATCTATAGGTATAAAACTGGTGATGAACAAACTAACCATCAAGGATGCTCCTTCGGCTGCCCAAATTAATGACAAGGATGTATGTGTTCCTGAAGAAGGACAAAACTCACAAGTCTTGGATGAAGATTAGCAAGATCCAACCAATAAGGATCTTGATGCTGAAGTAAGGTTAATTCCAGCAGTCAGACATTTAAGGGATCATCCCAAGGATCAAATCATTAGTGATGCTAGACAAGGGGTTATAATAAGGAGCAGAAGCATGAACATAGCTATGTGCTCTAGCTTTCTGTCTTAGATTGAGCCCAAGAGATTTGAAGAAGCCAACATAGACCAATATTGGATTATGATATTGCAAGAGGAATTGAACCTGTTCAAAAGATGTAAAGTCTGGAAGCTGGTTACCAAACCTCAAGGTCATAACATCATAGGAATAAAGTGGATCTACAGGAATAAGTTGTATTAAAATGGTGTTATAATTAAGAACAAAGCTTGACTGGGTGCTAAGGGTTATAGGCAGGAAGAAGGTATTTACTTTAATCAAATCTTTGACCAAGTAGCTAGGTTAGAAGACATTAAACTATTCCTTGTATATGCTGCCCATAAGGGATTCAAAGTATACCAGATGGATGTGAAGTTAGGCTTCCTAAATAGTGACTTAAGAGAAGAGGTCTATGTTGAGCAACCATCAAGTTTTGTTAATCCTAACTCTCCTGATTATGTTTATAGACTTAGGAAAGCATTATATGGGTTAAAATAAGCCCCTAGGGCATGGTATGAAACCTTGTCTAGCTTTCCCATTGAGAACAAATTATCAAGAGTAAAGATAGACAAGACTCTATTCCTAAGGGAATCCAAGGGCAAGATCATCCTAGTCCAGATTTATGTAGATGACATAATCTTTGGGTCTATTGATGATAACCTCTGCAAGAAGTTTGCTAAACTTATGCAAGGGAAATTTGAGATGAGTAGTATGAGTGAGCTTAAGTTCTTCTTGGGCCTCTAAGTAAGACAGTCTGAGGATGGATTGCTCATCTCTTAGTCTAAGTTCACTAGTGAGTTAATTAAAAAATTTGGTATGGAGAATGCCTCCATTATCTAAACTCCTATAGGGTCAAGTATGTCAATAGACAAAGATGAGGCATAAAAACCTGTTGATGAAACCTTTTATAGAGGGATAGTTGGCTCCCTCCTCTATATTACTGCTAGTAGACCAGACATCATGTATGCTACATGTGCCTGTGCAAGATACCAAGCATGCCCTAAGGAGTCTCACTATTTAGTAGTGAAAAGAATTCAGAGATATCTTAAGGGCACACCAGATCTTGGCATATGGTACCATAAGAATAGTGTGTAACACCACTACTCGTCACATAGGATATAATAGAGGGTCCGGCCGGGGCCCCACAACATATTCCACAAACAGGCGGAGACGTCACGAAATAATACCAAGAACCATCACACCCTAACACAGAGCATTCTAGCGGAAGCTTCAGGGTTGAAAATATGAACTCAATAATACAGGAATTGTCCACTTCTATAACAAAATAGGAATGTATACAACCATACACAACAGGTTCACAGCCTTATGGCTTTACAAGTTTCTTTGAACATAAGGTGTGGTTTACAGACATCGGCACGCAGGGCGGCCACACATGAACAAGACTAAGAAAAACAAGGCCTTCGAGGGAAGCAATGCAGCTTGGGCTTCTGCACGCTAAGTCCCGCTTGGACCAGCACCACCTGCACCTGCAAGAACCAATCCACCAACCGGTGGCAAACAGGGTAACGGTCAGCATTCAGCTGACCAATTATAACGACCCTGCCCCTAGCACGGGGCAGCAGAATTCCTTCCCTACATAGCAATTTACATCACACGCATATATATTTTCAGCCATCAAGGCAATACATATCACAAATGCCAGAACGACGGCCCGACATTCCGTGCACTCAAGGCACATTCAGGTGTACCGGAAACACCGGATCCCACCACCGTTCAGAGGTCCTAGACATGACGGTCAAACTTGAGCATTCCTAGTCTTTATAGTGCCCAGGCCAAAGACTCTCACTATGCCCCTAACGAAAGCCCAATGCCTTGACGCTCTCTTGTACAGCTGGCATAACGCAGGTATAGATCAGCCCCCCCCCCCCCCCCCGCTGCTCAAATCGCCTTGTCACAAAGGAATACTGAAGTACTCATGGCCAACTTACAGGCGCAGGTCGGTTTCACCTTTCCTGTTCGGCACTAAGCCCTTTATACCACATGGAACTCACGACCACAAGAGTTGAACCCAACTCTCACAATTTCCTAGACTTCCTCTAGTACTTCCTGCGGCACCAAGCCACAGGCATCCACCACATATTTCATGCATACTAGCAATAATCACGGAGTTTTCTCCAATGTGCAAACAAGCATCACCAACCCAGACCAACATGTTCGGATGGGCTTCACACAGCATGCCTAACCGTACTCACACTTCCGGTTCTAATGCACTACAACAAGGGATGAACCACCAATCCCAAGGGAATCTCTTTGCCATCCACCTTTTGGTGGAGGATTCCTATGCAAATGCAGGAAAGAAGGACTTCACTTATCCAAGAAGGGAATCGTTACCGTTGGAATATGCTTCGGAGCCATGGGGAGAAAAGCAAATGGATGAACGTCCTCGCAGCAGCCTTGCCTTCGCAAATCCGAACTCGGCTCGCGATTAGAACCACCAAAGCATCACCGGCAGCCGGCTTCCTCTTCTTCCTCCTCAAGCTCTCCTCTCTCTCTTACTTAAGAAAACTCAAGGCATAACTCAAACATGAGCTTCCTTCTTCTCAAGGCCGTCCTTATCACCCCAGGGATAAGCCTAGACAATTGAATCTTGGTTAAAGAAAATGAACAGATCAAATCAGCTCTTAAATTGATTTCCTGGACTAAACACAGGTTGTGACATGCCCGTATCACATGCCGTGTTCCTTAAGCGGCTACAGAACCGACTCACCCAGTACAGAACACGGGCTTAAACATGCCCGTGTCAAACCCCTGACACGCCCGTGTCAGCAAGCATACGGCCGTGTGACAATTCGTGTAACTCTTTCAACACAATACCAGATCACCCGAGAAGAACACGGCTAAGGCACACGCCCATATCCTTAGCCGTATGCCAAACACGCACCTGTGACACGCTCGTGTCACAGGCCGTGTTCCACACTCAACGCCATTCGACTCAACGCCACTCAACGCCACCCAAGCAGGACACGCCCTTGGACACGCCCGTGTCCAAGGCCGTGTCACCTCTCGACGATCGTCGACCGTGCCATATCGAGAACTCGAGTCGACGCCTACAATAAAGGACATGCCCTGGGACACACCCGTGTCCCAGGCCGTGTGCACTAGACACGCCCTGGGACACACCCGTGTCCCAGGCCGTGTCACCCAGACTGACTCATTTTGGAACTTAGGGATTTTGGGGTGTTGCAATCCTCCCCCCACTTAAAATAAATTTCGTCCCAAATTTGTACGCAGCAAGGGAACAAACATTATAATCCTATTCCACTAACAATTTTGTTATAACAGAACGTACACGGTCAACAATTACATAAAAAGCTCGGGAAACTCAGCTCGCATGGTCTGCTCTCGCTCCCATGTTAGCTCCTCACAGCCACAATTGTCCCACCGGACTTTGACTATCCCAATCATCTTGTTCCGCAACTGCTTTTCGGCTCGATCCTCGATTCGAATAGGCCTAAATTTCGTTGTTAGCCCACTATCGACCGATACTTGATCTGCAACAACCACTTGGATTGGCTCTCTTAGCACCTTCCGCAACACTGAGACATGAAACACATCATATAAACGGCTCAGCTCTTGCAAAAGTGCTAACCTATAGGCAGCTTCACCAATACACTCGACCACTTCAAACGGTCCCAAATACCTTGGGCTCAACTTTTTCAGACGTCGTATCCTGAATACACCTTTGAATGGTTTGATTTTCAAGTACACCCAATCGCCCACCGCAAACTCCACGTTTCGGTGCTTGGTATTGTAATACTTAGCTTGCCTGTCTTGAGCCACCAACAGTCTTTCACGTATCAACCGTATAACGGAGTTGGCATCATCTAATTCTTTTCGCCGATACAACTTCGTTTCGCCAGTCTCCGCCCAAGCCAAAGGTGTACTACATTTTCTACCGTACAAAGCCTCAAAGGGAGCCATCTAGATACTCGCTTGGTAGCTGTTGTTATAGGCGAACTCAACCACACTGAGATGATCTTCCCAATCCTTCCCGAAATCCAGCGCACATATTCAGAGCATATCTTCCAACATCCTGTTGGTCCTCTCGGTCTGACCATCCGTTTGAGGGTGGAAGGCCGTACTAAAATGTAATTTTGTACCCAACAGTTCGTGGACTAATCTCCAATCACCCGAAGTGAAACACCCATCTCGATCACTAATGATGCTACGGGGCATACCGTGCAATCGTACAATAGTATCCACGTACATCTTTGCCAACTTCTCAACTGAATTGTCCTTACGATTCGGGATGAAGTGTGACACCTTGGTTAACCGGTCCACAATCACCCATACCGCATCATTTCCACGCAGTGATCTCGACAATCCATGCACGAAATCCATGGAAATATTGTCAAATTTCCATTCAGGAATATGTAACGGCTTTAGTAAACCACCCGATTTTTGGCATTCCGTCTTTACCAAAGCACACGTTTGACACTTAGCGACATAGTGTGCTATGTCCTTCTTCATTCCAGGACACCAGAACAGCTTCTTCATATCCTTATACATCTTCGTGCTCCCGGGATGAATTGAATATTTGGTAAAGTGGCCTTCATACATCACCTCTTCACGAAGCTTACCCTTACTTGGGACACACAGACGTCCGTCCTTCCAAAAAAGACCGTCATTAAATGAAAATCTAGAGTCCGCACTTTCCACTGCATAGCGTTGTAGACTTTCATCAAGTTCTGTTGCTTGTCGAACTCTGTCTGCCAGGTCACACTGTACCTCCGTCAAGTTTAAGCACGCATCTGCAGTGGCATTCCTTTCAACACAAGAATTTTTTAATGCCTCCAGTTCTCGAATCAGGCTTTCATCATGCCTTAAAATCCAACTTGCCCTTGCCGGAGTCCGACGACTCAAGGCATCCGTGACTACATTCCCTTTACCGAGAGTATAATGAATCTGGAAGGTGTAGTCACCAAGAAACTCCAACGACCTTCTCTATCGCATATTAAGATCTTTCTGATCTAACAGATATTTCAGGCTCTTATGGTCCGTGAATATATCCACTTTCACGCCATATAAATAATGACGACACATTTTGAGTGCAAATATAACCGCCGCCAATTCCAAATCATGGACGGGGTAATTCCGTTCATGCACCTTCAACTGGACTGAGCCATAAGCTATCACTTTTCCGAATTGTAAAAGGACGCATCCTAAGCCGCTCCCTGATGCATCACTATAAACCTCAAAGCCGTCTTGACCACATGGCGATGTTAAGATTGGCGCTGCAATCAATCGACTCTTTAACTCTTCAAAATCTCGAGCGCACTCCGGCGTCCAAATGAACTTCTGATCCTTTCTCGTCAGTGTGGTGAGAGGAAAAGCTATTCTTGAGAAATTCTCTACGAAGCGCCTATAGTAGCCCGCAAGCCCAAGAAAAATCCTGACTTCTGCTACTGAAGAGAGAATGGGCCACTCCCGTATAACAACTATCTTGGAAGGATCCACCACAATGCCTTCTCCACTAACCACATGGCCAAGGAAAGCCACTGACGATAGCCAAAACTCACACTTAGAGAACTTGGCGTAGAGCTTATTCTTCCTTAGAGTATGCAACACCATCCGCAAGTGATTTGCATGATCTTCTTCGGATTGAGAATATACGAGGATATCGTCAATAAAGACGATCACAAAGAGATCCAAGTATTCCGTAAACGTTCGATGCATCAAGTCCATGAATACCGATGGCGCATTAGACAGCCCAAACGGCATTACCGTGAACTCATAGTGACCATAGCGTGTTCCAAATGCTGTTTTTGGTATGTCACTTTCACGAACTCTCAACTGATAGTAGCCTGACTTCAAATCCAATTTGGAGTATATAGTCGAGCCAACTAACTGATCAAACAAGTCGTCAATCCGTGGAATTGGATACTTGTTCTTTTCTGTTAGTTGTTCAGTTCTCGATAATCAATGCATAGACGCAAGTTGTCGTCCTTCTTTTTCACAAAGAGAATCGGCGCGCACTAAGGAGACTGACATCAGCGTATATAGCCTTGCTCTAACAATTCTTGCAACTGAACCTTTAGTTCCGCCATCTCCTTTGGCGCTACTCGATAAGGCGAGCGGGCCACAGGTTTCGCACCTGGCACCAGCTCGATAGCGAAGTCGATTTCCCTTTGGGGTGGTAACCCCAGAAGGTCTTTTGGAAACACATCAGCGTATTCCGATACAATCGTCACCTCACTTACACTGGCCTTCGGCTCCACCGCCTCAATGAGTGTGAAGAATAATTTCACACCCTTCCGAACTGCCTTAATGACTTGGAGAGCAGATATCAATACCCTACTCATCCCTCGCATGCCACTGAACTTGTCCTCTTGTTCGGTATTTTTCCGCAGTGTAACCTCTTTTGAGGTGCAATCTATACAAGCATGCTGCTCTGATAGCCAGTCCATACCAAAGATTATATCAAACTCTGATATCAGCAATACTAACGTTTCCACCTTAAAATCCCAACTCCCTATCTTGACCTCAACACAACAAGACTTATCCGCACACATAAAACATTTGTTATGCAGTAACACCTTCAGACTGTCTGTCGCGGTTCGTATAGGCACCCCGATTCGCAAGATAAAATCTTCCGACAGAAACGAATGTGAAGCACCTGTATCAAACAGTGCTCGTGCTGGGGAGTCCCGTATAAGGACAAAACCTATAACACCAAGATTAAAACAAGTACAACACACAACATATAATAAAATTTAAAACTGCGCGCACCTGTGACAACATCGGCCTGCTTAATGGCCTCCTGTTGCCCAAGGTTGAAGACCCGGGGCTGCGCGTGCGATGCAAAAGACTCCACTACAGTCTTCCCTTTCTCCGCATAAGACGCTCCCATCTTCTTTTCACCCTTTGGAGGGCCAACTCGACAATCACGTGCGAAGTGTCCCAACTTCCCACACGTAAAACAAGCACGAGATCCATACCCAGAAGATGCTTCCGTCACAGTCACAGAAGGAGCTTGTCCAATAGATTTGGCCTTATTATTCCACCTCCTTTGGTATCCAGACTTCTCCGGATGCGGCGGCTTAAACTCTGGTTTCGCAACAACATAGGTCCCCCTTGCTTGTCCTCTTTTCATATCCTTTTCCAAAGACCGAGACGTACAGATCAACGTTTGGAATCCCTGATTCACAGAACTCGAGAGCAAATACCGCAGCTCATCTCGTAGTCCCCCATAGAACTGACTGGTCTTACGCTCCTCTTTGGCGAAGATATTTCCCTTGTACCGTCCCAAACGTGTAAATTCATGCAGATACTCATCAACACTATGCTCCACTTGAGTTAAACATTGGAACTCCAACTCTATGGAAATTCTTTGCTGCATCGGGAGATGCTTTGCTAAAAACAATCGCGAGAACTCATCCATCGAGACTCCCGTCAAACGTCTGCCCGCCAAGTGATGCAGTTCGACCTCGTCCCACCATAACCCAGCCTCTCCCTCAAGCAGGAAAGTGGTTAGTGTGACTTTCTGTTCCTCCTCTACTCTGATAGCGATCAAGAGTGACAGTTTTACTTTCAAGACAACCTAAACACCTAGAGGGGGGGGGGGTGAATAGGTTCTAATTGCTTGTTTATACTTTTAGGCAGAATTCAATTACAGAATTAAAACATCCAGCACAGCAATCACAGAAATTTAATCATCACAGATTGCACAATGTTTTATAGTGGTTCCCCAAGGTTTGGGTACATCCACTTTCCCCCTTCACCTATCTAGCAGTATGCTAGATTTGGCCAAACTTCCACTATTCGAAGATCTACAGATCCTACAGCTCAGAACCTGGATAGGTTCCTACAACTCAGGCACAACAGCCCTACCTCAGCCTTGCCACAAGGCCTACAACTCAGAGAAGAACCTTCACCTACACTCAGGCAAACAGCCCTACCACTTAGAGATCAACTCTCCTACACTCATCCTTTATATCACAGGCTTATAACTCAGATCTGTGTAAAATAGATCCTACAAAATTTTAGAAAAGAAGTTTTAATGTCTTGCCTTTGTTGAGAGAGAAGAGGACAAGACAATTCTTGATCAGCTGATGAAATCAACTGAAACTTGAGCTTTCTTCAAAGCTTCTTGAATCTGAACTTAGCTGAGTTGATTTCCAAACAGCTTCTTGAGAAACCACTGATGGATTCCTTCTTCTTCTTCAAATGGGTGGATCCCTCTCTATCCAACACCTTTGATGATACTTCTGAATTCTTATTAGAACACTTCTTAGATCGATCCTGAGATCGTCTGCTTAGATCTTCTGATGAAGATCTTCTTTAGTGCCTAGCACTTTCTTGAATTGATACTTCAATTGGATTGTAATCCTTCTTCACCCTTTTTTATGTATCTCTATTGCTTGTTACTTCCTTCTGAATCTGTCTATTTATAGACCTTCTTCATGGTAACCGGCTGATCCGGTTTCTAACTGTTTTCTGACAAGTCTGACAACATCAGTTAACCGGTGGCAACCCACAGCTATCAAGTCTTCAAACAAATCCTGTGCCTTAGTCTTGGACAGCAAAGTGTCGAGACAGTCAGTCAAAAAGTGTCGAGACCAACTGTCTATATGTGTCGACACAAGTGACTTTGGTGTCGACACAGTCTTTGAAGATGTCGACAAGTTCGCCATTAAGTCGACACAGCTTCTTCAGAAAATAACTTGGTCTTGACTCTGCAGTGTGTCGACACAAGTCCTGTGTGTCGACACAGTTGTTGTAGATTCAGAACTCAGTATGTGTCGACACTGCCTTCAGGTGTCGACACAGCAATTGTCTACTCTGCCAAAATATGTCGACTTAGTCTTCTGGTGTCGACACAAGTATTGTCGACTTCTGCCAATGTGTGTCGACTCTGTCTCATTGTGTCGACACAGCCTCCCAGTGTCGACACAAATGTGGTCGACTATCTTTCTGTGAGTCGACGCTGCTTCTTAGTGTCGACATTAATGTGGTCGACTATCTCCTTCTGTGTCGAGGTCGACTATCTTTCTCTGTGTCGACTATCTTTCTCTGTGTCGACACAGATGTGGTCGACTATCTCCTTCTGTGTCGAGGTCGACTATCTTTCTCTGTGTCGACTATCTTTCTCTGTGTCGACACAGCTTCCGTCAAGTGTCGACACAAATATTCTGAAGTGTCGACACTGTTTCTTTAGGTGTCGATACATGGACTTAGAATATTTTTCTACATTCTTTAATACTTCTTCACCTGCACATGTCAACTTAAAACAACATCAAATACACCTTGATGTATATCATTGAGCTAAGTTGGACTTCTTCAAATCAGGTACACATTTTCCAATGTACCCAACAAAGAGCCTCTTAATCCTTGAGAGCGAATCTTCCGCTTGGGCTGGGGAACCTGCCCCAGAAAATTGAGGAGGATTGAAGCTCATGAATAGCTTCAATTATTGATCTGCCTCTCGCGGATCAACTACAGCTTCCACTTGTTCTGATCTTATCTCAGCATGAATTGGCACCACTGCAGGTCGAGCCTGCCCAACTTGCTGAGAATTCATTACTGCAATCACTGTCTCCGTAATCAAACAGGAAATTTCAACAGATGGGGGAGGTGTGGTCACCTCAGCCGGTGCCGCACTTTCAACAGAATGCTGAGGTTCTGACTGACCCGCAACACTTATAGTCACCTATATGTGTAAAAACACAATTTAGCAACTAAATAAACGACAAACAAATCAAAAATGAACACACAGGTTCCCCAAACAAGTATATTTACATTCTTAAGTGGACATTATTGAGTTAAATATATGAGTTATAACTGTAGCACTGACACGTGCTCGCCACCTCTCAAAATAATTCGTCCACGAATTCGGAAGAGATCGACCAACAAGCTGATACCAAATTGTAACACCACTACCCGTCACATAGGATATAATAGAGGATCCGGCCGGGGCCCCACACCATATTCCACAAACAGGCGGAGACGTCACGAAATAATACCAAGAACCATTGCACCCTAACACAGAGCATTCTAGCGGAAGCTTCAGGGTTGAAAATATGAACTCAATAATACAGGAATTGTCAACTTCTATAATAAAATAGGAATGTATACAACCATACACAACAGGTTCATAGCCTTATGGCTTTACAAGTTTCTCTGAACATAAGGTGTGGTTTACAAACATCGGCACGCATGCCGACTATTGGGTACATTGGAAAATGTGTACCTGATTTGGACAAGTCAAACTTAGCTCAATGATATACATCAAGGTGTATTTGATGATATTTTAAGTTTATATGTGCAGGTTAAGAATGTGCTAAAATGCAAAAAGAAATTTCTAAGTCCATGTGTCGACACCTGAGGAAGCTGTGTCGACACTTCAGTAAGATTGTGTCGACACTTGGAAATGGCTGTGTCGACACCTCAGTGAATTTGTGTCGACACCGGGAGGCAGTGTCGACACACAGAAATAGTCAGTCGACATCAACTGTGTCGACACCGGGAGGCAGTGTCGACACACAGAGGCAGAGTCGACAAAAACTGTGTCGACACTTAAGGAAGCAGTGTCGACACATAGAGGCAGAGTCGACAATACTGTGTCGACACCTGGAGGCAGTGTCGACACATGCGATGTTCAGAATCTACATCAACTGTGTCGACACACAGGACTTGTGTCGACACACAGCTGAGTCTACACCAAGTTGATTGCTGATGAATGGTGAAGTGTTTATGTCGACACAAAAAATCAGTGTCGACACATTCTCAAGATGTAGTATCAAGGAGCTGTGTAGACATCAAGGAAGCTTTGTCGACATCACCAAAGGCTGTGTCGACACTTAAGTCACTTGTGTCGACACATATTGACAGATGGTCTCGACACTTTATGACAGACAGACTCGACGCTTTGCTGACAGAGTCAAAGGCTCAAGAACTGTTTGAAGACTTGACAGCTGTGAGTTACAACAGGTTTACTGAAGCTGTCAGACTTGTCAAATGTTAGTTATAAAACGGATCAGCCAGTTACCATGGATGAAGTCTATAAATAGATGGATTCAGAAGAAGAAAAAATATACAAAGAGAAGACAAGTATTGTCACAACAAACACAATTAGAGATTGATCTCTGATAAAAAAAGTACAAGTAAAAAAGAAGAAGATCTTCGTGAGAAGATCTAAGAAGACGTTCTGAAGTAGTTTACTATTTAGATTCTGTCTAAGTGGAATTCAATCAAGAATTCAGAAGTATCTTCAAGAGGTTTGGATAGAGAGAGATCTAGCTATTTGAAGACAAGGAGGAGACATTCACAGATCTCTCAAGAAGCAGATACTGAACTAATCTGTCAAGAAGATTCAGATCTATTTTTGAAGTCTAAGAAGGAAGCTGTCAGTCAGTTTTATTCAAAGGAAATCAACCCAACTAAGTTCAGATTCAAGAAGCTTTGAAGAAAGCTAAGATCTAGTTGATTTCAACCATCAGCCTCTTCAAGAAGCTGATCAATAAAGTTCTTATCCCTTCTCTATCAACAGGGGTAAGAGATTACAAAATTCATTATCAAATTCTGTAGGATCTATTCATAGACTTGAGTTGTAAGCCTATTTAATAAAGGCTGGGTATATGAGATTTATTATCTGAGTGGTAGGGCTGTTTATTCCTGAGTTGTAGGAGAAGGTATTCTCTGAGCTGTAGGCCTTGTGGCAAGGCTGAGGTAGGGCTATTTATGCCTGAGTTGTAGGAGAAGGTATTCTCTGAGTTGTAGGCCTTGTGTCAAGGCTGAGGTAGGGCTTGTTAGCCTGAGTTGTAGGAATCTTCTTGGATTCTGAGCTGTATGATCTGAGGATTTGAGTTAAAGGAAGAAGTTAGGCCGACTCTAGCATACTGTTAGATAGGTGAAGGGGGAAAGTGGATGTACCCAGACCTTAGGGAACCACTATAAATCTGTGTGCAATCTGTGATGTGTGTATGATTGTGATTGCTGTGCTGTGTTAGCTATAGAAATATCTGATTTATTCAAATAACTGTAGTTATATTCTGCTTTAAGTTAAATCAAGAAAAAGTACCTATTCACCCCCCCCCCCTCTAGGTGTTTAGGTAGTCTTGAAAGTAAAACTATCAAGTGGTATCAGAGGGAGGTTGCTCAAAGAAGGACTAAACAGACTGAGTAAGATCCCTAAGGTAGAATCAAGAATTAAGAAAATAGGTTCTGGAGAGAATCACAAGGAACTAGGGTCAATGAAATTACCAATCTACAGGAAAGAGACTTTTGGAATCTGGAAAGAAAGGGTTAGGTTGTTTATGGAGGCCTCTGACCCAAGGATATATATCACGGTAAAAGAAGGTCCATATATCCCAATGAATGTGTCTGTTCTAGATGCAAATCAAAGAACTCCTAAAGAATTTTCTAAAATGACCAAGGATGAGATTATATTGGCAACTATGGATAAAAGAGCTCAAAATATCATAGTGAGTGTCATAGATGATTCTACTTTCCAAAATTTGATTCACTGCAAAACCTCCAAGGAAATGTGGGACACTTTGATTGTCTATATGGAGGGTTCTGAAGAAGTTAGACAAGACAGAAAGTCTATGCTCAATTAAGAATATGAGAGTTTCAGACAAGGGAAGTCTGATAGCATATCTGAATGCTACAAGAAATTCTACAGGATAGTGAATGAACTGATGTCCTATGGAAGGGTCTTCAGTACTTATGAGCTGAATGACAAATTCTTAAGATATTTGACAAAAAATTGGGATACCAATATTTGTGCCATTAGAGAAGTGGCAAAACTTGCAGGCATTTATCCTCCAACCTTATTTGGAAAGTTGCTATCATATGAAATGAAACTAATGGCTAGGAAGGAGGAAGAACGAAATACAAAAGGAGAGCATAGAGAAAATTCAGTGGACTTCAAGGTTGAAGTTACTAGAAAGAGCAGGAGGATGTCTCCATCACCTCCTAAGGAAGTTGCTGAAGTTATCTCAGAGAATTCAGATAATCAGAACTCAGATAGCAGTGATTCAGATGCAGATTTTGCTGCCTTTACAAGGCAGTTTCAGAGGTTCTTGAAGAAGAAGCAGTGGAAGTCAAGTCCCTCCACATCACAGCCAGTTGATGACTACTATCAAAAGAGAAAATCATCAAGAAAGGAAAGGAGCGGGTCTAAGCCCAACAAAGCTACAACATCAAAAATTGTTTGTTATTGTTGCAATAGGCCTTGGCATTTGGTGGCTGAGTGTCAAGAAAATAGGAAGGAGTCAGCAGACAAAAAGAAGACTCAACAAAAGGGCAAGAAGGAGAAATCCTTTGTTGCTAAGAAGGAGAAGAGTCTTATAGATCAATCCTCCTCAGAGTCAGAATCTGAAGCTGAAGCATACATTGGACTATATGCAGCTAGTGAAGAAGAGGAGTTTATGCAACTACTGGACTCCATCAATGAACAAGAAGACCATCAGTGCATGGGACTGTTGGCTGAATCAGAAGACAACAAGTGCCATGATCAGCCTGGTCCCAGTAAGGTACAAAGTAATTCTAGAATTTCTGATTACAGTACTGGTTCAGAGTCAGATTCATCTTCATCAAGTAATGAGGATGGATCAGAATCTGAAGGAGATATTCATCAGCTGATAGATGAATATGGGGACTTGTTGCAGGCTCTAAAGAAAAGCAAGAACCTGGCCAAAACTCAGGCTAAGGAAATTGCAGATCTTAAGATGACTGAATCTGGCTTAGAGAAAGAATTGGATCAGAAAATGAATGAGGTTGCCAAGCTGAAAATAATTACTATTATTTAGATGGGTACAATCACATATAAAAATAATCTAATTAGAAGTCTGGAAGTCAGATTTCAAAAGGAGAAAGATTTGGTGGCTAGTTACTCCAAGCCAAAATCTGTCTAACCCTTAATAGATGAGTTTGTGGCTCAAAAGGGTAAGGCGGGATTTGGCTTTAAAGGTAACACCAGGGCTTCCCATTTCAAGAGAAAGAGCAAAGCCTCTGTTCAGCCATTGAACTTTAAAGTCCCTGTAGTTTTTAGAAAGGTGCATGAGCCTTCTAACAAGTATGACTTTGAGAATACTCAAGGTCATAATAAGACTGAAGTTCTGAATGACAAGGGTGCTTATGTCAATAAGTCAGCCCATGTTCATAAACCCCATGGTTATAAGAAATCAATTGGTGTAGCTGCAGCAGCACCTACATAGAACAGAAATTCTTCTGTCAAAAATGTATCTAGACCTAGATACAACAAGTATGAATGTTGGTGATGTGGCAAGACATGCCATTTTGCCTTAGACTGCTGGCATAACATAAGTATTAGGAAGAACAACAGTCTACCAGTTAGAAGAGCTGCTGGTAGATTTGATATGAAGGAAGCTAACTTGAACCAAGGACCCAATACTTACTTGGGTTCTAAGGGAAAGTAATTCTATATTGCAGGAAAGTCCAAGTTGCCATGCCCCTATATGATACTTGGACAGTGGATGTTCCAGGCATATGACTGGAACAAAGGGGCTACTGAAGGAGTACACACCTATCAAGGATGGGCCTAAAGTAATCTTTGGTGGATCTGAAAGAGGAGTCATCAAAGGATTTGGTAACATCTCTTCCAACCAAATTACCATCACTCAAGTGGCTTATGTAAAAGGTTTGAAACACAACCTGATAAGCATAAGTCAGCTGAGTGATCTAGGATATGACATTTCATTTGTTAAGAATGGATGTCATATCAAAAGGTCAAGTGATCAAAAGATCTGTTGGAACTACGGTTCGGAATCGCCCCGGTGCTGCGGTACTATTCGAAGTAGAAGGACGTGTTCCCTGCGGGCCTAACTGGCCGCCCCGTGGATCCGCCCGAGGACCATTGATATAAAGAATAGTTGCGTCGTCTTCTATCAGACCGGTCTTTTGGTCGAGTTAGTAGCGCTAGGTCCTCTCAATTGGTATTAGAGGGGGTCGCGGGTTCGAAACCCCAGGGTCGTTTCCGGGGGGGGGGGGAATTGTTGGAACTGCGGTTCGGAATCGCCCCAATGCTGCGGTACTATTCGAAGCAGAAGGACGTGTTCCCTGCGGGCCTAACTGGCCGCCCCGTGGATCCGCCCGAGGACCATTGATATAAAGAATAGTTGCGCCGTCTTCTATCAGACCGGTCTTTTGGTCGAGTTGGTAGCGCTAGGTCCTCTCAAGATCATTTTGATAGGATATAGAAAAAATGTTTATTGTCTTGATTTTGGGTGTGAGAACAAAGGTTCTCCTATTTGTCTTGTAGCTAATGAGAAAGCATCTCATTGTGTCAAATGGCACAAGAGGCTGGCCCATCTTAACTACAAGACAATTGGCCAACTCTTTAGTAAAGATTTAGTGAGGAATGGTCCTCAAGTTAAGTATATAAAGGAAGGGATATGTTCAGCTTGTCAAAAGAGCAAGCAGACAAAATCCTCCTTTCATTGCCTTATAAACAAGGATTCAGTGAGGTATCTATACCTCTTACATATGGATCTTTTTGGTCCTATGCCAGTTCATAGTCTAGGTAGAAAGGTCTACACTTTTGTGGTTGTAGATGACTATTCTAGATATTCCTGGGTGTTTTTTCTAAGACAGAAATCTGAAACCCCAAGTGTTTTACACAGTTTTGTCAGACAAATTCAGAATGAACTGGACAATACAGTGGTCAAAATAAGAAGTGACCATGGCACTGAATTTCAATCTGAAAGTATGACAAGATTGTGTGAAGAGTTTGGGATTTTTCAAGAATTCTCCTCACCTAGAACACCTCAGCAAAACGGTATTGCTGAAAGAAAGAATAGGACATTGATTGAAGCTGGTAGAACTCTATTGAGTGACACTTCTCTCCCAGAATATTTTTGGGCTGAGGCAGTAAACACTGCATGTCATGTACTCAACAGGGCTTCTATCACTAAGTGCCACAAAAGGCCTCCCTTTGAGATTATGAAAGGTAGAAAACCAAATTTATCCTATTTTAGGATCTTTGGTTGCAAGTGTTATATCCTTAACAATGGCAAGTCTTATTTCACTAAGTTTGCTGCCAAATCCCAAAATGGGATATTTGTTGGGTACAGCAACAATAGTAAGGCTTATAGAGTCTACAACTTGATTACTCAGGTTGTAGAAGAATCTGTATATGTTGTATTTGATGAAACAACATTAATCAACATTGAGTTGCCTTGTAGTTCATGCAGTCCAACAGGTATAAACAATAGGATAAACAAGCTTTCCATTGCAGAAGGCTCAACTGCAGATGAAGTATTGGAAAATGTTGGCTACTGTCTAGGGGGAGTACAAGACTCTCTAGAAGCTGATGACAACCAAGAGGTGCAGTATAATGAAGAAACTGGAGGTGTTCAGCCAGAAGAAGTCTACCTCCAGCTGTAAGACATCTAAAGGATCATCCAACAGATCAGATAATTGGTGATCCAAGACATGGAGTGCAAACCAGAAGTAGAAATCTGAATACAGTTCTGCACTCAAGTTTTCTATCTCAACTAGAGCCAAAGAAATTTGAAGAAGCTATCCAAGACCAACACTGGATTAATGCTATGCAAGAGGAGCTTAATCAGTTTAGAAGATGCAAGGTCTGGGAGTTGGTTCCTAAACAAAAAGACCACAACATCATTGGTACAAAGTGGATTTTTAGGAACAAGTTGGATGAGAATGGAGTTATTGTGAAGAATAAAGCAAGATTGGTTGCAAAAGGATACATACAGGAAGAGGGAATAGACTTTGATCAAACATTTGCCCTAGTAGCAAGACTGGAAGCAATCAGAATGTTTCTTGCCTATGCAGCATATCAAGGCTTCAAGGTATATCAAATGGATGTGAAATCAACATTTCTAAATGGTGATCTAAAAGAAGAAGTCTATGTAAAGCAGCCATCAGGTTTTGTAGATTCTCTTAAACCTGGTTATGTCTATAGACTTAGGAAAGCATTGTATGGGTTAAAGCAAGCCCCAAGGGCTTAGTATGAAACCTTGTCTACTTTCCTTATTGAGAACAAATTCTCAAGAGGTAAAATAGACAAAACTCTATTCCTAAGGGAATCTAAAAGGAAGATAATCTTAGTTCAGATCTATGTAGATGACATAATTTTTGGGTTTATAGAGAAAAACCTTTGCAAGTAGTTTGCCAAACTTATGCAAGGGAAGTTTGAAATGAGAAGTATGGGGGAACTTAAGTTCTTCTTGGGACTCCAAATAAGACAGACTGATGATGGATTATCCATTTCCCAGTCTAAGTTCACCAAGGAGTTAATTAAGAAGTATGGTATGGAATCATCCTCCACCATGAGAACTCCTATGGGGACAAGTATGTCTATATGCAAAGATGATGCAGGTAAACCTGTAGATGAGTCTTTGTATAGAGGAATAATTGGCTCTCTATTATATCTCACTGCTAGTAGACCAGAAATTATGTATGCAACATGTGTCTGTGCAAGGTACCAAGCATGCCCTAAAGAATCACATTATACTGCAGTCAAGAGGATTTTGAGATATCTAAAGGGCACACCTAATCTAGGCCTTTGGTACCCTAGGAATTGAGATTTTCTACTAACAGGTTATTCAGATGCAGATTTTGCAAGCTGTAGAGAAGATAGAAAAAGTACTACAGGTACATGCCAATTCCTGGGAGGAAGATTGATATCTTGGAGCAGTAAGAAGCAGACTAGTGTGGCAATGTCCACAGCTGAGTCTGAATATGTGGCAGCAGGGAGTTGCTGTGAACAGCTGTTGTGGATTCAACATCAGCTAAGGGACTATGGTATTCAAGTAAGTAGAACACCTTTATTATGTGATTCTAAAAGTGCCATTTCTATTGCAAACAATCCTGTTTCACATAGTAGGACTAAGCATATAGAGATAAGATACCATTTTCTTAGAGAACATGTAGAAAAAGAAGACATCTCATTAGAATTTGTTAAAACTGATTATCAAATTGCAGATGTATTTACTAAGCCTCTGGATGAAACTAAATTCAATAGATTTAAAATTGAATTAGGAATGCTGACCATAGGTTAGTTTACCAACAAATTGGCTAAGTAAATGTGTGTCGACACATTCAGTAATAAAGTGTCGACACAGAAAAGTTATGTAGACAATTCAGGAAAATTGTGTCGACACAGAGTAAGAGTGTCGACACTTAAGGGACAAAGAGTCGACTCATCCAGAAATGTAGTTTCGACGCAACCAGAGTAATGGTGTCGACACTTACAGATTTTGTGTCGACACTTGTAATAAGTGTCGACACAAAATTTCTGATGAACTACTAAGTATCTCCAGTGTCGACATATCATTAATTGGTGTCGACACATAGTAGTCAGCGTCGTGGTCGAGACAATAGAAGTTTGTGTCGACCCATTCGAACAGTGTCGACACTTTTAGACAGTTTTTGCCCCCCTTTTGATCATCTTTGATTAGAAGGGTATAAATAGGTCAAGAACTTATTCTGTCGACACGCTCACCAGGGTTTCGAGACAAAAACCTTGTGTCGACAATCTCTCTCCTCTCCAATCAAGCTTTCTCTTCATTCTAGTGGCGCCCAAGGTTGAAGACAACGTCAATAAAGGATATGAGCTGGTTAGGCATGCATTCGACGATGCCGACTCAGAGATCAAACATGTCATTTAACTTCTTGAAGAAAATGGATTAGAATATCTTGTCTCTAAACCTTCAAAGATATGGAAAAAAGAAGTATTCGAGTTCTACACAGCTGCATCAATGGACTCAACAGGATTGAAGATCAAATCCTCTGTACATGGAGAAAGAGTCAAGCTGTCTCAAAAGAGGTTGAGCAAGATTCTCCATCTTCCTAGAATACAAGATGAGGAAAGGGTACCAGCCTCAAGGACAAGGGAGGCACTTTAATGGTATGGATTGGATCCAACCATGAAAATAGGATCTGCCATCAACAGGAAGGGCATGAATCATCAGGGGAAATTCCTGTCTGAAGTTATAGGAAAAGTGATCTTATGCAAACCAGGTGGCCATGATAGGATATCAGCCTATATGTTCAGCCTGATGACTAGGGTGATCTTTAAGATTCAATCAAATTGGTCAGCAGTACTGTTTGATAAGATAAAAGAAGGGATAAAGAAGCCAAACTTGGCTAGGATCATGAGTCTGTACCTGGCTGGAATAATTCCAGAGGTCATGCAACATATTCCTGGATCAAAGATAAACCACATGAGGAGAATGGACATAAGGTTATTCTCCAGGTGGGATAGAGTTCTTTCAAAAGAGATGCCTGAGCATGGTCCTGAAGATGCACAAGTCCAGGAAGATACTATATCTTCACAGGTGCAGGGGGAGCCAGTTATTGCACAAGTCAGGAGGAGCTAGAAAGTATACAAGTCCAGGACAATGCTGAGAATGCACATTTGCAGGGGGAGCCAGAGTCTGAACAGGTACAAGAGGAAGAAAGAATCAATTTATCAGAGGACATTGTTCCTCAAACTGATCTTGATATTTCTGGAGTTGCTGCTGCTGCTGAGAAAGTACAATCTCCTGCTCTCACACAATAATAATTCACTCTTGAAGAGCTATTTCCTGATCTTGAAGGAGCAGCAGATAAAATGGAGACCCTCAGATTTGAGGGGGAGAAAGTAAGGGTTGAGGGGGCGCAGGTTAATATTGAGGAAGAGCAACATGAAGCTAAGAAAGAAATATCTTCCACTCCTCAAGAAAGAGTTACCATTGAAAGTTCTTCAGAGTATTAGCATGAAGAAGTCAGAGAGGAAAAGAAGAGAAAATTAATGGTTTTTAAGAGAAGAAGTCAAAGCTATAAGCAGGCTTTACAAGCTACTTCTTCCTAACCAGCACCTGCAATTGATTACAACAAACTTTTGGTGGATTTACAAGTCAAAATGGATGAGCAAAGATTGCTTCTTGAAAAGTATGTGGATGAAAGCCATAAGGCTCTTCAATTTGATCTAGCACAAGATATAAAATCTATAAGATTTGAAGTTAATCAGAATAAAAGAGAAATGACAGATTGCTTTCACAAGGGAGGCAATGCTGTGGTATTTCTTGCAAAGCAACAAGTAGAAATAAAGAAACAAGTGGATGAGATGGCTATTACTGGAATGACTGCTCCAAGGGTTAAAGATTTGGAAGACTATGATAAGAAACTACAAGCTGCCCTAGATTTAGTTAAAACTGCAATCACATCATCTGAGAAGTTAATTAGTGACAAGCTTCAAAAGTTAAAGCCATTATTTAAAGATGGAATCAATTACCTGGATGGGCAAATAAGATTTCAGAAAGAGGACTTAAGAGATCATATGACCAGAGAAGTCATAAAGGGGGAGAGGGTGTTAGTCTGTGATGGATCTGATCATGCCAAATGGGTCACTAACAGCATAAGATCCACTCTTGGATATCCACCCTTGTGTGATGATGATAATATGGCTGAGTCAGGGGTGCAACCAATTCTACTTGAAGGTAATCTACCTGAGGTTGCCCAAGTCATTTACCCACCTGCAAATATTGACATGATACATCAACAAGTTGAATCAATGTACAGCCCACCACAACTAATTACAAATGTGATTATTGAAAAGGTTGATATGCCAGATATTGTTATCAATGCTCAGCAAGATGATCTATTATCAAAGAAAAGATTTAGAGAGCAAGCAGAATTAAAGCAAGACTTTGAGCAGTGGAGCCCCACTTCAAGGAATATCATTTTAACTGCTTGGAAATCTGTAAAAGTTCAAGTATATGAAAGGGGAAAATGGTACAATGAGCAAGAATGGCAAAAGTATGAATCCAGACAAGAAGCCATAGTTCAACACAGGAGAAAGGCTAAGATGGGGAAGCTACCTCCTAATACTCAGGAACCTAGCAAGTATTTCCCCAAGCCCTTTCATTATTTTGAAAGACAAAGGATCAAGGCTAATGCACAGAAGAAAGTTGATTTGAAAGGCAAGAAGCCCATGGAAGATACAGAACCTCCTGCTCAGGCTCAGATAATATCTGGAAAAGGGATAGTTATCAAGGAGCTTGCCCAGCCTTAGTCTTAGTTTTACTAGTTTTTGTTCAAGAACTATGTAATTGTTAGTTTGTTAAAGAAATCAATGTAAACATTTTGTAACAAACATTTTTGAGTTGATATACAAAACATTGTTCTGTGATCATTTACTTTTACATCTTTATTCTGTGATGTAACTATGTTATGTGTTTTGTATATTAAGTACCCTGTGATATAATGCTTATGTACATCATCATGTTTATTTTCTAAGTGGTGTATATCATTGGCTAAAAGGGTTATGACTTCTCCAAATAGGGGGAGATTGTTGGGTACATTGGAAAATGTGTACCTGATTTGGACAAGTCAAACTTAGCTCAATGATATACATCAAGGTGTATTTGATGTTATTTTAAGTTTATATGTGCAGGTTAAGAATGTGCTAAAATACAAAGAGAAATTTCTAAGTCCATATGTCGACACCTGAGGAAGCTGTGTCGACACTTCAGTAAGATTGTGTCGACACTTAGAAATGGCTGTGTTGACACCTCAGTGAATTTGTGTCGACATTAGGAGGCAGTGTCGACACACAGAAATAGTCAGTCGATATCAACTATGTCGACACCGGGAGGCAGTGTCGACACATAGAGGCAGAGTCGACAAAAACTATGTCGACACCTAAGGAAGCAGTGTCGACACACAGAGGCAGAGTCGACAATAACTGTGTCGACACCTGGAGGCAGTGTCGACACACGCTATGTTCAGAATCTACATCAAGTGTTTCGACACACAGGACTTGTGTCGACACACAGCTGAGTCTACACCAAGTTGATTGCTGATGAATGGTGAAGTGTTTGTGTCGACACAAATAATTAGTGTCGACACATTCTCAAGATGCAGTATCAAGGAGCTGTGTCGACATCAAGGCAGCCTTGTCGACATCACCAAAGGCTGTGTCGACACTTAAGTCACTTGTGTCGACACATATTGACAGATGGTCTCGACACTTTATGACAGACAGACTAGACGCTTTGCTGACAGAGTCAAAGGCTCAAGAACTGTTTTAAGACTTGACATCTGTGAGGTACAACAGGTTTACTGAAGCTGTCAGACTTGTCAAAAGTTAGTTATAAACCGGATTAGCCGGTTACCATGGATGAAGTCTATAAATAGATGGATTCAGAAGAAGAAAAAATATACATAGAGAAGACAAGTATTGTCACAACAAACACAATTAGAGATTGATCTCTGATTAAGAAAGTACAAGTAACAAAGAAGAAGATCTTCGTGAAAAGATCTAAGAAGACGTTCTGAAGTAGTTTACTATTCAGATTCTGTCTAAGTGGAATTCAATCAAGAATTCAGAAGTATCTTCAAGAGGTTTGGATAGAGAGAGATCTAGCTATTTGAAGACAAGGAGGAGACATTCACAGATCTCTCAAGAAGCAGATACTGAACTAATCTGTCAATAAGATTCTGATCTATTTCTGAAGTCTAAGAAGAAAGCTGCCAGTCAGTTTTATTCAAAGGAAATCTACCGAACTAAGTTCAGATTCAAGAAGCTTTGAAGAAAGCTAAGATCAAGTTGATTTCAGCCATCAGCCTCTTCAAGAAGCTGATCAAGAAAGTTCTTATCCCTTCTCTCTCAACAGGGGTAAGAGATTACAAAATTCCTTATCAAATTCTGTAGGATCTATTCATAGATCTGAGTTGTAAGCCTATTTTATAAAGGCATAGTGTAGGAGATTTACTCTCTGAGTGGTAGGGTTGTTTATGCCTGAGTTGTAGGAGAAGGTTTTCTCTGAGCTGTAGGCCTTATGGCAAGGCTGAGGTAGGGCTGTTTATGCCTGAGTTGTAGGAGAAGGTATTCTCTGAGTTGTAGGCCTTGTGGCAAGGCTGAGGTAGGGCTTGTTAGCCTGAGTTGTAGGAATCCTTCTAGATTTTGAGCTGTAGGATCTGAGGATTTGAGTTAAAGGAAGAAGTTAGGCCGACTCTAGCATACTGCTAGATAGGTGAAGGGGGAAAGTGGATGTACCCATACCTTGGGGAACCACTATAAATCTGTGTGCAATCTGTGATGTGTGTATGATTGTGATTGATGTGCTGTGTAAGCTATAGAAATATCTGATTTATTCAAAGAACTGTAGTTATATTCTGCCTTAAGTTAAATCAAGGAAAAGTACCTATTCACCCCCCTCTAGGTGTTTAGGTAGTCTTGAAAGTAAAACTATCACCGACCACACATGAACAAGACTAAGCAAAACAAGGCCTTCGAGGGCATCAACGCAGCTTTGGCTTCAGCCCGCTAAGTCCCACTTGGACCAGCACCACCTGCACCTGCAAGAACCAATCCACCAACCGGTGGTAAACAGGGCAACGGTCAGCATTCAGCTGACCAATTATAACGACCCTGCCCCTGGCACGGGGCAGCGAAATTCCTTCCCTGCAGAGCAATTTACATCACACACATATATATTTTCAGCCATCAAGGCAATATATATCACAAATGCCGACACGACGGCCCGACATTCCGTGCACTCAGTGCACATTAAGGTGTACCGGAAACACCAGATCCCACCACCGTTCAGAGGTCCCAGACATGACAGTCAAACTTGAGCATTCCTAGTCTTTATGGCGCCCAGGCCAAAGACTCTCATTATGCCCCTAACGAATGCCCAATGCATTGATGCTCTCTTGTACAGCTGGCATAACGCAGGTACAGATCAGCTACCCCCTGTTGCTCAAATCTCCTTACCATAAAGGAATACCGAAGTACACATGGCCAACTTACAGGCGCGGGTCAGTTTCACCTTTCCTATTCGGCAATAAGCCCTTTATACCATATGGCACTCGCGGCCACAAGAGTTGAACCCAACTCTCATAATTTTATGGACTTCCTCCAGTACTTCCTGCGGCACCAAGCCACAAGCATCCACCATATATTTCATGCATACTAGCAATAATCACGGAGACTTCTCCGATGTGCAAACAAGCATCACCAACCCAGACCAACAAGTCCCGATGGGCTTCACACAGCATGCCTAACCGTACTCACACTTCCGGTTCTAATGCACTACAACAAGGGATGAACCACCAATCCCAAGGGAATCTCTTCGCCATCCATCTTTTGGTGGAGGATTCCTATGCAAATGTAGGAAAGAAGGACTTCACTTGTACAAGAAGGGAATCGTTACCCTTGGAATACGCTTCGAAGCCATGGGGAGAAAAGCAAATGGATGAACGTCCTCGCAGCAGCCTTGCCTTCAAAAATCTGAACTCGGCTCGCGATTTGAACCACCGTAGCACCACCGGCAGCCGGCTTCCTCTTCTTCTTCCTCCTCAAGCTCTCCTCTCTCTCTTACTTAAGAAGACACAAGGCACAACTCAAACATGAGCTTCCTTCTTCACAAGGACGGCCTTATCACCCCAGGGATGAGCCTAGACCATTGGATCTTGGTTAAAAAAAATGAACGGATCAGATCAGCCCTTAAATTGATTTCCTAGACTGAACATGGGTTGTGACACGCCCGTGTCACAGGCCGTGTTCCTTTAGTGGCTATAGAACCGACTCACCCAGTCAAGAAAATAGGCTTAGACACACCCGTGTCAAACCCCTGACACGCCCATGTCAGCAAGCACACGACCGTGTGACTAGCTATGTCACTCTTTCAACACAAGACCAGATCACCCAAGAAGAACATGGCTAAGGCACACGCCCGTGTGCCAAACACGCCCCTGTAACACGCCCGTGTCACAGGCCGTATTCCACACTCAATGCCATTCGACTCAACGCCACTCAATGCCACTCAATGCCACTCAACGCCACTCAACGCCACCCGAGCAGGACACGCTCGTGTCTAAGGCCGTGTCACCTCTCGACGATCGTCGACCGTGCCATCTCGAGAACTCGAGTCAACGCCTACAGTAAAGGACACGCCCTGGGACACACCCGTGTCCCAGGACGTGTGCACTGGACATGCCCTAGGACACACCCGTATCCCAGGCCGTGTCACCCAGCCTGACTCATTTTGGGATTTAGTGATTTTTGGGGTGTTATATAGTGATTTTGAGCTGTTTGGGTATTCAAATGCAGATTTTCTATGCTATAGAGAAGACAGGAAAAGCACATCTGGCACCTGTCAGTTCTTGGGTGGAAGACTTATATCATGGAACAGCAAAAAGCAGACTAGTGTTGAAATATCAACAACTGAGTCAGAATATATATCAGTAGGAAGTTGCTGTGTACAGTTGCTGTGGATCCTGCACCAGCTCCAAGACTATAAGCTAAAGCTAAGTAATAGTCCACGATTCTATTGCTAGGAATCCTATCTCTTGCACAGCAGGACTAAGCACATAGAGATTAGGTATCAATTTATTAGACAACATGTGGAAAGTGAAGACATCAGTTTTGAATTTGTCCCCACTAACAAGCAAGTGGCTTACATCTTCACTATGCCACTATATGAAGCTAAATTAAACACCTTCACATTTGAAATGGGTATGTTGAATTTAGCCCAACTTCAGTAGCTATCCACATAGTTTTTGTTTGTTATAGGTAATTTTAATCCTTATAGGATAAGTAAAAGAGAAATGGACTAAGTGTCCAGGCATCGAGTGCCCTGAGACAAGATCAAGTGTCGAGTGCGCTGAGTCTAAGTGCTCAAGCGTTGAGTGCATTGAATTGACAACATGCGTCGAGAGAATTGAGTGTGTCGAGTTCACTCAATGCATGCTCCTAGCGAGTTTATTTTGCGGCTAAGTATCAGGATTAATCCTAGCCATTGATCATTTCTTAATCTTAAACAGGTACGCACCTCTCCACCTTCTAAAATAGAAATTACTATAAATAGAATGTTGTGTGCGTAAAACAAAATAACTATTCCTCGCCCTTCTCTACCCCTCGTGACAAATCGACGAAAGCTTAGAATACCTTTAGCAATTCGCAGAAGAGATGGCACCGAAAGGGATGGATTTCTTTTTCGAAGGTTTGGAGCTGGTCTGAAATTGATATCAGGATGCACTAGAGGAAGTACAGTTTGTTCTTCACCTACTTCAGGTAGCTGACCAAGAATTTGTTCTTTTCGAACCCAGTTTGTTGTGGAAACAAGAGGTGCTTGAGCTATACATAAACCCTGAGGTAGACTAATCATCGAGTAAAATGAGGACCTCCATCAGTGGTAATAATATTAAGATAACTCCAAAGAGACTGCGCAAGGCACTGAAACTGCCCAAGTTCACAATGTCAGATGAAGAAGATGAACTGGATTAGACTGATATCAAATCTACATTGAAGTGGTGTGGACTCTCTAAGCACACAACTGGATCGATTCTAAGGAAGGAGTTGAATCTTAAGGTCAAATTCATGGCTGATGTAATTGGGAAAGCCTTGTTGTGAAAGACTAGCTCACATGACAAGATATCCAAGAAAATGTTCGAGCTAATGGAAAGGATAATCTTATTTAAGAAGACTGATTGGGGGAAGATACTATTCAAAAGGATAGTTGACTGTATAGCAGAGCCAAACATGGGAAGTATTCTTTCCCTATTTCTGCTAAAGAGTATCCAGGGATCCTTAACATAAGGCTAGGAACAAAAATCCATTACATGAGGAGAATGGACTTGAAAATGCTTGACAGATGGGAAAAAATTCTATTGACCCATGCTCAGACTGTTGCTAAGAATAAGGAGAAAGCAGTTCCAGTTCTTGAGGAAAGTACTGAGAGTAGTTCATAAGAAAATACTGAGGAAAAGACTCATGATCCAGAACTTTCTCAATCTTCTGAAGAGTCCAGGAGGGACATGAGTGCCCAGGTGTCAATTTCTTCTGAACCTGGTATAAGAATTCAAGTGAGTAGGGCTCAGTCAAAAGAGGCTCTAACTGATGTTATGGAGATACCTTCAACTGAGGTTGCTGAAAGGATTGCTGAAGAGATTGTACACAAGATCTTTTTAGGGATGGAGGCGGGGAGACTTTCAGAACTCCAACTCTTACTGAAGAAGAAACTATTCCTACAGATCAAGATCTTCATGGTAGATATAGTCCTCAGAGTGAGGGGGAGCGACTCCTTGAGCAAGTGATGGAAGATGCTCTTGCTAAGGGGGGGGGGCAAATATAAATTCTACAGAAGATATCACAGCTGATGTTCTGGATGTCGCTTTGGACATGGAAGATATTAAGGGGGAGATTCACACTGAATTCCCTGCTCAAGAAATAGTTAATGAGATAGAATCTTCTGAGTCAGATAAATGGAATGTTGCTATTGATGAAATTGTAACTCAACCCTCTTCTGAGTATCAGATGGTTGATTCTGAAGTCAGAGAAGAAGTTAGGCCAGTGCATCATCAAGTCTGTGATGAAGGTACATCAAATCAAGCAGATCAGATGTCAGGAACCTTCTTGGCCCAATTGAAAGGATTACTGGATGACCAAAGAAGGCAACTGGAGCATTTTGTGGATGATTCAATCAAGGAACTCAGAAATGACCTCTCCACTGAGATCAAATCTATAAGATTTGAGTTCAATATGCTGAATGCCCAAACAGTCAAATTTTTCTTAAGAGCGGCACTTGCTATTACATTTACAGAGAGCAAGCTAAATGAAATCTCTAAGATCCAGACTGGGATAGTGGAAAATCAAACTATTACTGCCAGCAACATGCAAGCAGTTCACAATGCTGAGAAAGAGCTGTTGGAAAAGCACAAGATTATTCTTGAACGAAAAATGGATGCTTGCACAAAAGTACTAGATGATCATTTACACAAAGTCAAGGACCATATCACTCTTGGTGTTAACTATCTAGATGGCCAGTTGACAAAGGCCAACACCTGCCTGTCTGAAAAAGTATCTGAAGAAGTCAAAAGGGGGTGAAGGAAGTGATTATAACCAACACTGAGGATGTTATGTGGGTTTCTAATATTATCAGAGGATCTTTTGGTATGGAGCAAGTTTCATATGAAAACATCCCTATGATTCATATCCAAGTACAAGATGCACTGAACCAGGGGCAAGTGATTCAATATGGTGATCAGTATGCAAAGCAGTATGATACTCAGCATTAGGATAATCAAGATGGTGCACAGTGGGCTGAACCTTCTACAACAGCTGAAGGTCCTACATTCATCCCCACTATTGACCAAGTGATAAGAGCCAGAGGAACGTCTATTGCTGAGTAAGAAGAGGAAGTTAGATTGAGCAAGAAAAGGTATAGGGAAGAAATGGAAACAAGACTAGATTTTGAATAGTGGATTCCTCAGTCAAAGACAATCATTCTATCTACCTGGGAGATAATCAAGAACAAGAACACTAAAGAGGAAAGATCTATGGTTCCTTAGAGTGGGCCAAGCTAGAAAAGAATGAGGAAGATTGGAGAAAGTTTAGAAGGGACAGGAGGCTAGGTACATTGCCACCTGATGCTGTGGAACATACAAAATACTTTCCAAAACCATACAGTTACTTCCAGAGGTAGAAAGAAAAGAAGTCAGAAGAGAAAGCAACCAAGAAGCCAAGCGGGGGCATAGTGATAAGAGAACCTGAAACTTAAAAATGTTTCTTGTTTTTTCTTATGGGCTGGATGAGATGTATTTTGTCTTATGCACATTACCAATATTTCTTTAATGAAAATCATTATTTTGAATGTGTATAATTTATCTCTTCTTTATTCTGAAATGTTCTATCTTCTATATATGTGTTAGTGTATATCATTGTCTAAGGTTTTGATTTCTTCAAATAGGGGGAGATTGTTGGGTCCATTGATCACAATGTCTCAGATTTGAAGAAGGCCTATAAGACAATGGCAAACACATGTTTGTATTTGATGCATGCTATAAATTCTATGTATGCAGGTGGCTGTTTGTTAATTTGATTAGACTGGTTATCCATGTGATAATAACAGGTGGACACTGGACAAGATGCCGACAAGGCTGAAATTTGTCTAATTCCAAATACGTTGAGTGAAGGCAGTTCACTCAATGCCAGATGGCTTGAAGCATTGAGTAAAGCTCAAGCAGTTAAAGCTTTAGTATTGTCAATATAGAATTTTGGTTAAGTCCAAAAGTGTCGAGTGAAGACAGCTCACTCGATGCCAGAAGACCAAAAGCGTTGAGAAGATGACAAGCAGTCAAAGCCACAGAGAATCTGTTAAGAAATTTGGCTAAGTCTAGAAACATTGAGTGAAGGCAGTTCACTCAACTCCATGCAGAGAAAGCGTCGACAGAACATTGTTCAGTTAGATTTGCAAGATTGGTTGATATAAAAGATCTATCTAAGGACATATGCGTTGAGTGAAGCCAACTCACTCAAAGCCTATTTAAAATAAAATTTGTCTAAGGACAGTGGCGTTGAGTGAAGCCAACTCACTCAATGCCTATTTAATAGAAAACCTGTCTAAGGACAAAAGCTTTGAGTAAAGGTTATTCACTCAATGCCTCTTCAATAAAACAGGCAGAGACAGAAAGCATTAAGTGAAGCTAACTCACTCAACGCCTTTATACAGAGGAAATCGGCTAACTCCAGATGCATTGAGTGAGGAAGGCTTACTCAACGCCTATTCAGTCAGACTATAAAAGTCTATTTTCATTGAGTAATGACAAATCACTCAATGCCTGGTATTGCACAAAATCAACTAAGTGTTTTGGCATTGAGTTACAAGCCTTCACTCAATGCCTATGATGAATTGTCTGAATTTGACAAAGTCCACAGGTGCTTACATAAGAACAAATTCAAATGTTGCGGGAAGTGGACAGTACACGACAAATGGTGTCGCTTGCCTATTGTACTATATAATGCTAAAGAAAAGTTGCAGCTACCAACTACATGTGGGCCCATTACTCAAAGATTCATTACACAGTAGAAAAGAAAAAGAACAGATCAAAGAGAAGAAATTAACTTTTAAAAAAAATAGCAGAACTTCATCTTCTTAATCTCGAACAAGTTGCATAGTTTGAAGAAAGAGTTCAGTTTTATGTTCTGAAAGTTCAAGGAAGATAGATGTTGATCTACTCATCTTCAAGAGAAAGTTCATAGAGCTTTCTCTATGATTTAGAAGTTGTCGCTCAAGCAAAACCAAGATGTAGTGTCTTCACATCCCAAGCTAAACTACTCCTGAAGATACATTCCTGAAGCTGTGAAGAAAGGAGGACTGAGCCATCTCAGTTTAGGAAGATAAAGACACAGAGATTACTTCTATGGTGTCTTTCATCATTAATAATCATTTCATTCAGTAGGATCTTAACAAATCTGAGGTGTAAGCCTAAATCACAAAGGTTGAGTGGTAGGGCCTCTGTGCCTGAGTTATAGGATTCAGATGTGAATCTGAGTGGTAGGGCTTTTGGCCTGAGGTAGGATCCGGTTCAGATTTAAGGTAGGAGAGTCATTCTGTCTGAGTGGTAGGGCTATCCTCCTATCCAGAGTTGTAGGACTTTGAGGAAAGTCTTAGGCAGGTGGTCTGTGGATCACTGAGCTATAGGAGCATTGCTTGCTCTGAGTTGTAGGTTCTTGGGCCCTAGTGTAGGACTTGGAGGAGTATGAGAAATCCTGAGGGATTTGTGTTGTAAGCTCACTGAGCTGATATTGGAGAAGTTGCCTTGTCTAACAATTAGTTAGAAAGATGGGAGGGACTGTACAACCCCGTACCCGGGCGAGTGGGACCCTCCCCAAATAACGGGCTCGGGATACGCTATGAGCGACGAGTTGGTGCAACCCCGCCCGAAGACGTGCGGATGCTCGTGCGGGCGTGCGGGTGCTCGAGCATGCGTGCGGAGGTTTCGTGTGGATAGGCTTTTATTATACATGTATATTATATTATATATATATATAATATTATATATATATTATATTATGTAATATAATAGATACATTATATTATATAGGTAAGATGGGATTTGAAATGAGAAGAAAAAGAGGAGGGGATGGGCAACAGGACGAAGGGGGAAAAAAGAACAAAAAAAGAAATAGGAAGCAGGTAGGGGGGGCAGGCGAGGGAGGGGGCTTTGGGTAGAAAGAAAGAAAAGATAAAAAAAAGGAGAGCTCGGGTAAGAAGGCAGAGGGAGAAAAGGAAAAAAGAAAAAAGAGGAGCAGGAGGGAAAGAAGGAAGAAGGGGCAAGCCTCCCTGTGGAGATCTGGAGTTCTCTCCCTCTCTCTCTCGGCATGGAGCAACCCGGCGCCGCCCCTCCCTTCTCTCCCGGCCGCCTGGAACAAGCCCGATCGCCCCTCTCCCTCTCTCGACCTAGAGCAGCACAGCAGGGCCGAGCTTTTCTCGGCCCCATCTCCCGTCGCCGGCCAAAAGGAGCACGGCCACTCCTCCTTCCACCTCTCCCGTCGCCGGCCAAAAGGAGCACGATCGCTCTTCCTACCTCTCCCGTCGCCGACCAAGTAAAGAGCAAGGTTCGACCTCCCCATCACCCGTCGCCACCGCCCATGGTCAGATCCGACCATTTGGAGCATGGATCGGCCATGTAGGGCCGAGTTTGGACATTTGGAGCAGGGATCGGCTTCATGGGGGGCAAGAACCGCCGTCCGGAGCTAATTTGGCTGGGGGCTTCTCTCCCGGCGCCGCCCGGAGCTCGGGTCATACACCAAGTCAGAAACGGAGCTCCTCTCCCGGAACCGCCGCCAAACACGCGTCTAGGGTAACGATGTTTCTACTCGGGCAGGTGAAGCCCTCGATTTACATTTGCATGGAAGCCCCTCTCCACCAATGGGTGGGGAAAGGGAGCTCTCCGACGGGTCGACGTGTGCGTCCCCGCTATTAATTGCATTTAGTATCCGGAAGTGTGAGTACGGATTTAGGCATGCTGTGTGAAGCCCATTCGGACGTATGAGCCGAATTGGTGATGTTCTGTGTGAAGCCCGTCCGGACGTATGAGCCGGATCGGTGATGTTCTGGGGTTCCCGGAGAAGACTCTGTGGGAGTTGTATACTATATACTTGCAGGGAATACGCACTATAGCCCCCATCAAGTGGGTGTGCGCATTGTGTTCGGTCCGCTTATGTTAGCCGACTGATGTTTTGTTGGCCGCCGCTCGTCGAGACATTGACGTACAGGTGTTGCAGTACCAAGCAAGGAATAGCGGGCTTAAGCCCAAGCTTGTGCCGGCACTCGAAGGCCCAGTTCATTTATATTTCCGGCCTGCGTGCCGATGTATGGAATTTATATTCCTGTAAATTTATAATCTGTGATGCTCTGTGTGCGCATGTTTTACTCCTTTTGTCTTGGGCGAGTGGTGTGCTCTTGAACCGCTCGTCCCGTGGGAGCCCTGAAGTTTATGCCGGGAAGCCCCTGTTGGCCTGTTGATAGCCTTTTAGGGCAACGAAGTCGCGCTGTTTGCAGCCCAATTGGGCAGCGTATCGCAGAATTACTTGGCGATGTTATGTCAGTAGTCGGGCGGGCGAGGAGCATTTTATATTGACCCGAGGTGGCACCTCTAGTTAAGAGGGAATGGATTTGGAGATCCTCCCTAAAGGTTTTGGTCGGCCAAGAGAGCCTTCCAAAGGTGCCAAGTTAGCTAATCCTTTAGCTTGGGAGGGGAAGAGTTTGTTATTCTTCCGGGTATGCGGTGGGACCTCCACGCTGAGACCTTGGGTCTGTCTCTTACGTTCCTAGTCTAGTGCCTAGATTGTTCGCTTGAGCGTAGTAGGTGCGCGGTCACCCCTCTTTTGGGATCTCGAACTCCACAGAAACCGGTTCCCGGTTTCAACATTTATGGTGCGATGAGCGTGGAGTGTGACCAGCACAGAAGAACTCATGCGAACGTCACGGCTATAGAAAAGGAACCAAGTGACGACCGAGGTCACGCGATGAAAGAAGTCCCCTCGCTCAGTTTCTCGTTTTGTTTCTCACATTAAGGTTGAGACGTAGTTACGAAGTTCTTTCTTGTTTGGAATACTTTATAAATAACAGGTTCATCATGAAAGAGTAAGCCTTCATGAGTTTGGGATGAGACCATGAGCTCTGATGCAGTCGTTGTTTGCTTTGAGTTATTTTACTAGCTTTATGTTTGCTTTACATTTATGATGGAGAGGTTGGTACGTTAGTGTTAGGTGGCAGAATTTATATGTTATATGCAGAATTTATTTGTTGTAATTTGAATGAAAGACACCTGATGAGAAGCCTGCTACCATTGTTCAGAATTGAGTAAGCTTACACTTTCTATTAAGTGTTGCGGCGTTGTCAATCAGTTTTTAGGTTATGCCGTGTATACATTTACTCGAAATGTTGATAAACCTTAGGATTCCTTTTCCTAACCCCTTTGTAAATGGGCTACCACTGCAGGGCTAGATGACTAACTAGGTTTATTAGGTTCCAAGTGTGATCCATTTATTTGTTAGTATTGACTACTTGACAATAGTACAATAGAAGCATAACAACTACACAAATATACCATGAAGTTACAATAGTAGATGGTTTCTTTTTCATGCGCATCTTGAATTATAATCTTAATTTCCATCATGATGTCCTGGCTGTAGGTTGTCAGAAGTAGAGGTAATGACAAGTATCCTATGATTTTGTGTCTGTATAAACTACATGTTTTCATTGGAAAATGTTTTAAAGCGTAAACTTGGCTTGAGGCTCAGTGAGTTGCTTGAGTTGCAAAACATATTTTAAGTTTCTAGATTCTTCATCATTTAGTTAGATTTAGTTGAGCTTTTTGTCGAATTTTAAATATCAGAAGTTTTATCAAAGCCTTTCAGAAAGTAATTGTAACATATTTTTCACTCTGACGGAAATTGAATCATTGTTTTCTATTTTACAAGCGACCAAATGAGTCTTCAGTGAAATCGGTTGGTCAGGGGATCATCATGATCTTCTATCTACCGAGCATAAAAATAATGGTACTAGTCAATGTTCTGCAACTACTAGGTTGATGTCATTTCCCCCATAAAGTGGTAAAAGGGAGACTGCTATCCATACTGCCATCTCAGGGTTATACGCTAAAATGCTCCGAAAGTGATTTCCTCAATTTTGGTCGGTGCTCAATCCTTCACAAGATATGAATATTTTCTCCAATTCCGTATCACTTTGGCTTTTCGTAATAGTTTGTCATTTTTGAGAAGCATATGCCGAAGTATCTTCCTTTTTTTCAATACCTTTAAATATGTTGTGCCCTTCTAATATGATGAAATTTCAGGCGGTTTCTTCTATGGCGTGAGGGTGAAATGGTTGTTTGGAGAGGAGACCCCGAGAAGACCCGCTGTCCAGGCTACCATCGAGCTGGCAGGTCTGTAGGCTCACTCGGTGGTTGGAGGTTGTTTGGAGTGGAGACCCCGAGCAGACCCGCTGCGCGGGCTCCCATCAAGCTGGCAGGGCTGTAGGCTCACTCGGTGGTTGGAGGTTGTTCGGAGAGGAGACCCCGAGCAGACCCGCTGTCCAGGCTACCATCGAGCTGGCAGGTCTGTAGGCTCACTCGGTGGTTGGAGGTTATTTGGAGAGGAGACCCCGAGCAGACCCGCTGCGCAGGCTCCCATCGAGCTGGCAGGGCTGTAGGCTCACTCGGTGGTTGGAGGTTGTTTGGAGAGGAGACCCCGAGCAGACCCGCTGTCCAGGCTACCATCAAGCTGGCAGGTCTGTATGCTCACTCGGTGGTTGGAGGTTGTTCGGAGAGGAGACCCCGAGCAGACCCGCTGCGCAGGCTCCCATCAAGCTGGCAGGGCTGTAGGCTCACTCGGTGGTTGGAGGTGTTTGGAGAGGAGGCCCTAGGTAGACCCGCTGCGCAGGCTCCCATCAAGCTAGCAGGTCCGTAGGCTCGCCTGTGGGTGAGAGGTCTGGTTCTTGGTCCTTGGTTCTTCTCTACCCCGAGCGCGGCTCGGCCCCGGGTAGACTCGCTGTCCAGGCTCTCATTAGCTGGGCAGGGGCGGTAGGCACACCTGAGGGAAAAGGACGTGGATTGGGAAAAGGTTTTGGAAAGGTTTTGGTTCCATGAGAAAAATCTAAAAAATGTGCAATACTTTTTCAAAAAGGGATAACCATAGTTTAAATCATGTTGGAAATCAGCATTTCTATTTGGATAAACGGAGTAGACTAATATTAATACATCGCTTGATTTAGAACTGAAAAAGAATATGAGATATCTTGTTTATTTTAATGCTGATTCTGCGAATAAATAAATTATTTGTGGGGAAACTAGATGACTATGTTTATAGAATATACGCTCGTTTTAAATAAGAGCCTCTTGCCTCTCAAGACATGTGTCAACATTTTTGGCCTATACTTCAAAAAGTAGGTTTGTTTGGTTTTTGACAAACAGATTTGTTTTTGCGGCATTTTCATGAGAAGTTTTTTCCTGATTTCAGCCCTGGGGCAGAGCTCCCTTTACCTCCAAGTGAGGGATTCTCTCAAAATTTTTCTTTGGGTCGGCTCCCACTTGCCGGATACTTGGGGTTGGATGTTCTTTCCGAGCTTGTGCCAAGCTCGAAAAGAGCGGGGATTGTGTACAACCCCGTACCCGGGCGAGTGGGACCCTCCCCAAATAATGGGCTCGGGATACGCTATGAGCGACGAGTTAGTGCAACCCCGCCCGAAGACGTGTGGATGTTCGTGCGGGCGTGCGGGTGCTCGAGCGTGCGTGCGGAGGTTTCGTGTGGATAGGCTTTTATTATACATGTATATTATATTATATATATAATATTATATATATATTATATTATGTAATATAATAGATACATTATATTATAAAGGTAAGATGGGATTTGAGATGAGAAGAAAAAGAGGAGGGGATGGGCAACAGGACGAAGGGGGAAAAAAGAACAAAAAAAGAAATAGGAAGCAGGTAGGGGGGGCAGGCGGGGGAGGGGGCTTTGGGCAGAAAGAAAGAAAAGATAAAAAAAGGAGAGCTCGGGTAAGAAGGCAGAGGGAGAAAAGGAAAAGAGAAAAAAGAGGAGCAGGAGGGAAAGAAGGAAGAAGGGGCAAGCCTCCCTGTGGAGATCTGGAGTTCTCTCCCTCTCTCTCTCGGCATGGAGCAACCCGGCGCCGCCCCTCCCTTCTCTCCCGGCCGCCTGGAACAAGCCCGACCGCCCCTCTCCCTCTCTCGGCCTAGAGCAGCACAGCAGGGCCGAGCTTTTCTCGGCCCCATCTCCCGTCGCCGGCCAAAAGGAGCACGGCCGCTCCACCTTCCACCTCTCCCGTCGCCGGCCAAAAGGAGCACGACCGCTCTTCCTACCTCTCCCGTCGCCGACCAAGTAAAGAGCAAGGTTCGACCTCCCCATCACCCGTCACCGCCGCCCATGGTCAGATCCGACCATTTGGAGCATGGATCGGCCATGTAGGGCCGAGTTTGGACATTTGGAGCCGGGATCGGCTTCATGGGGGGCAAGAACCGCCGTCTGGAGCTAATTTGGCTGGGGGCTTCTCTCCCGGCGCCGCCCGGAGCTCGGGTCATACACCAAGTCAGAAACGGAGCTCCTCTCCCGGAACCGCCGCCAAACACGCGTCCAGGGTAACGATGTTTCTACTCGGGCAAGTGAAGCCCTCGATTTACATTTGCATGGAAGCCCCTCTCCACCAATGGGTGGGGAAAGGGAGCTCTCCGACGAGTTGACGTGTACGTCCCCGCTATTAATTGCATTTAGTATCCGGAAGTGTGAGTACGGATTTAGGCATGCTGTGTGAAGCCCATTCGGACGTATGAGCCGAATTGGTGATGTTCTGTGTGAAGCCCGTCCGGACATATGAGCCAGATCGGTGATGTTCTGGGGTTCCCGGAGAAGACTCCGTGGGAGTTGTATACTATATACTTGCAGGGAATACGCACTATAGCCCCCATCAAGTGGGTGTGCGCATTGTGTTCGGTCCGCTTATGTTAGCCGACCGATGTTTCGTTGGCCGCCGCTCGTCAAGACGTTGACGTACAGGTGTTGCAGTACCAAGCAAGGAATAGCGGGCTTAAGCCCAAGATTGTGCCGGCCCTCGAAGGCCCAGTTTATTTATATTTCCGGCCTGCGTGCCGATGTATGGAATTTATATTCCTGTAAATTTATAATCTGTGATGCTCTGTGTGCGCATGTTTTACTCCTTTTGTCTTGGGCGAGTGGTGTGCTCTTGAACCGCTCGTCCCGTGGGAGCCCCGAGGTTTATACCGGGAAGCCCCTGTTGGCCTGTTGATAGCCTTTTAGGGCAGCGGAGTCGCGCTGTTTGCAGCCCAATTGGGCAGCGTGTCGCAGAATTACTTGGCGATGTTATGTCAGTAGTCGGGCGGGCGAGGAGCATTTTATATTGACCCGAGGTGGCACCTCTAGTTAAGAGGGAATGGATTTGGAGATCCTCCCTAAAGGTTTTGGTCGGCCAAGAGAGCCTTCCAAAGGTGCCAAGTTAGCTCAGCCTTTGGCTTGGGAGGGGAAGAGTTTGTTAGTCTTCCGGGTATGCGGTGGGACCTCCACGCTGAGACCTTGGGTCTGTCTCTTACGTTCCTAGTCTAGTGCCTAGATTGTTCGCTTGAGCGTAGTAGGTGCGCGGTCACCCCTCTTTTGGGATCTCGAACTCCACAGAAACCGGTTCCCGGTTTCAACATGGACTGTAACACCCCTCATCCGTCATATAGCATATAACAGAATAACCGGTCGGGGCCCGACGCTATATACTACGGACATGCCAAGGAGTTACTAAATTGAAACGATAATACAATATTGCATATCCTAACACAGTGTTCATTCTAGTGGAAGTAATTTAAAGGTTATAGATAGAACCCAACAATAACATGAATGTCCACTACCTCAACTAGAAATGTATAAAAAATACACGAACAAGTCTTAGCCATAAGGCCTTATAATATTTTGTTGGATCCCTAGTTTGGATTTGGGCTGGGTTTACTAATCTAGGCTAAGTCAGACCTACATTGTATAGCATGGGTCTAGTCAGTCTAGTGTCTTAGGTGTCAGCCAGGTCATCAACACAGTGAGACAAGACCAAGACATCAGATACTTAGAAAACAGCTGAGAGTGAATAAGGCAAAAACTTTTCGAAGTAAAAAGTCGTTCGACGATCTCTGAAGAGAGCTCGACAATCTTCGTTCCGCGCTCGATGATCTCAGAGTTAAATCTCTAAATGCTGAGATCGACGGTTGCTGAACTCAGGTCGACGATCTCTGATCTACTTTCAGGATTGAGATCGATGTTCAACCATCATAGTTCGACGATCGTGAAGCCCAGTTTGGAAAGCAGATTTTCAGGTCAACGATCATTGGGCTCAGCTCGACGATAGAGGATTTTTTGAGCTCGACGATCTCAGGACAAGATCGATGATTTCTACCAGATCAACATTTTATTCCCTGCAGTTATTGTTTTTCCTCATTGACTGTTTATTCTTTTGCTTATATGACTATGAGTGATTAATGCATATATTCTCTAAATATAGCCGTTCCTTGGCAAGCATTAATTGATGTTTTTCACAGAGTTATTATACAGCTTTTCTCGGGATAATTAGGGAAATGAGTTAATTCTCTTTTAGCCGTTGCACAAGTTCCCGTGATTCTGACAGTCAATCAATGTGGATCATTTCAAATTCAGTTTGGAATTATTCAAAGAAAAGGGACTCAGAGAATAAAAGACCCAGAAAATTATTATTCAGGACCTCTTGAAGCAGTCAATAGATTTTTGAAAAAATATCTCAAGGCTGTAAGAAAAAGAAGAAGAACAGCTCTCAGTTTCAAAAATAAGAGTTCATTCAGGAAGCTTATTGAGACAATCATCCTAGATCAGTCTCAGCTTTCTGGATTTCAAGTCCTACACCATGTACAAGGCTCTGATCTCCTGAACAATTCAAATCACAGGACAAGCTTTGACTCCATCAAAATCACTCTCAAGTATTCTCTCATTTTCTTGAGAAAAAAGAAGACAACTCAACTTTTTTCCTTCCCCCCACTGTGTAAAGTGTTTTTACTCCCTTCAAAAGTAATTCCTAGTTGTGAGGTCACCTGATCAAAAGACTTCAAGTTGGTTTTCTGGCACCTGATCAAAAGCCAGAAGGGTTGCAATATCTCCCTTGAAATAGATATTATTTGGTGGCAGTCACCTTATCAAAAACCTGAGAGTGATTCCTACCAGGGTGGTAGAAGAGTGGATGTACCCAGATTTGGGGAACGACTATAATTTCTTGTGTCGTTTGGTTGCACCTTTTCTTATTGCTCTTTCTAATTCCTGTGATATTTAGAATAGTTCTCTAGTTTTCCTTCTGCTTAAATATTTATTGGTATCACCTATTTTTGTACTCTGATAGAATAGATTAAAAAAGCTTAAAATTTTTTAAACACTCTATTCACCCCCCTCTAGAGTAGATCTGAATAACTCCCTCCTTTCAATTGGTATCAGAGGATTGTGGTTCTTTGGTTGTAAAGGCTAACACTTGAATCAAGATCCCTGATTATTCAGATTTTCTTTTCCTTAGCTATTCATTTATCATATGGCACAGAACAAGGATTATGCAAGCACCAGACCTCCAGTCTAAAACTTAAATAAGTTCAGTATCTAGAAGGCAAGAATAAGACTTTACATGAACTCAATTGATGAAGATATTTTTAACTCAATTTTGACAGGTCCCCCTCAACCAACTGAAGCTGCTTCTACATCTACTGACACTCATGCAGTACCACCACCAACTTGGACTGATGCTCAAAAGAAAGCAAAAATTGCAGATGCCAAGGCCATGAACATACCGGCCCAGACTATGTCAGATGACATTTTCCAAAAGGTTGCTGACTGCACATCAGCAAAGGCCATCTGGTATTATTTGAATGAGATGGTGGCAGGTTTAGTGGAAGAAAGAAAAGACAGAAGATCCCTTCTTAACTCTAAGTATGAGAACTTCAGAAAGGAAGATGCTTAATCAGTTGAAGAGATATATGACAGACTGAGTGCCATCATCAATGAACTAAGAACATTGGACAAGGACATTTCACTGACAGAGATCAATGATAAAATATATATGTGTTTTCCTAGTTCTTGGGACACAAGAATCTAGCATATCAAAGATGCTAGAAGTATTTCAGAAATTTCCACAAATACACTTCTGGGAAAGCTCAAATCCTTTGAGCACTTGACAAAGACTAGGGAGGCAGAGCAGAAGGTCTCTACTCCAGTTAGGAAAGAGCAGAACATTTCTTTTAAGGCTACAGAAGAAACAGCAGCTCCTGCTATTAATAAAGAGTTCTTGAGTCTATTAGCAAAGAGATTCTACAAGATGGGAAAAAGAGACTTCAGGAAGAAGTCATCTGACAAGAAGATAAACCTAGGTATGACAAAACACCAACTAAAGAGGTTGTTTGTTTTGGTTACAGGAAACCTAGACACTCCATCTCTGAGTGTCCATAGAATCAAAAGATGGAGAAAAGAAAGGACAAGGACTCCAGAAGACAGAAATACAGTAAGCCTTACTCAAGCAAGCATAAGAGGAAAGAGAAAGGCTTTATAGTAGAATCCTGGAGTGATACTAAAGAGGATTCCTCATCCTCTAGATCCTGTGATGAAGATGAGGAGGACGCAAAGGCAAAGGAAGTTTGCCTAATGGCAATTGATGCTTCCAGCACTCATTCAGGAGAAGATTCATTAGATGATGGACAACCACTTTTAGAAGTGGATCAGGTACTCTCTTCTTTTGACTTTAATTCTGAATATTTTGTACATGTACTAAAAACTATGTGCATGGACCTAATTAGTTCAAAAAAGGAAATTAAACAACTTAGAGAGCAATTGAATGATCAAAGTAGTTTAGTTGCAGAAAACCATAAATTAAAAGATGATATTACTCTTGCAAATGAACAGATAATTAAACTGAAAACTGAACTAGCTGAGGCAAGGCAACTTGAAGAATCCCTTATTGGGAGAAGCCTCAAGCTGATGGACATTATAAGAACTGTTAATACTAGATTCACTAGCAAACTGGGCTTGGGTGCTTCATCAAGCCAACCCCCACAGGTCCAGAAAAATGCACTAAGGACCCTAGTAAAATTCATCTCTGAAAAAGGTAAAGAACTAATCTATGAGAAACCCTCAACTGTAAATAAGAACAAACCTAACAAACAGAAAAATAGAAACAGACAAAATCAAAACAAAAATAATGTTCAGCAGTTTTTGTCGAACTTAGATCGACGAAATGTGAACAAATCGTCGAACCCAGGTCGACGATCTATGAACGAAAATGTCTACTATAATCAATCGTCTTACTGCGATCAATGATTTCTGTATGGATCATCGAGCATAGATTGACGAACGTGGGGCACATAGAATGAATATTATCCTTCTATGATCAGAGATCGACGATCTCAACCCATGTCGTCGAACTCAGATCGACGATCTCACTTCCAATCGTCGAACCAAGTGAGAATTAATAAAACCTTTAACTATAACAGAAACCCTAATCAGAAAAGTCAAACAATCAATCCTTTCACCCTTTGGGAAATTCCACCTAGGAGATACCATCCACTAGGCTATAAATCTCAGCCAACCATGTCTGTTATCTCAAGTTTTTCTTATCAAGAAAACAAAGGACCCAAGGTAACCTGGGTCAAGAACAATTAATCTTTTGATTATTATATGTGAAGAACTGTCCACCATACAACCAACAATGGTATCTGGATAGTGGGTGCTCAAAGAACATGATAGGATGGAAGGACAACTTATCCAACTTAAGTCAAAGCTAGGACCTAAGGTTATTTTGGTGACTCCAACTTTGGCCAGACTGAAGGCTATAGAGAAATCAGGATAGGTGCTGTCACATCCAGGAAGATTGCATATGTAAGTGGATTGAAGCATAACTTGATCTCCATTAGTCAGCTTTGTGATGAAGGATTTCAGGTAACTTTTAATCAGTCCACTCTCATTATTTCTTCAGCTGATAGCATAGTAGTTTTATATAGTTCTAGAGTAGGTAACATTTATATTGTTAACTTCAATTCAGCCATAAATAAAATATGTTTATTTAACCAATCATGTAATCAAAATTAATTATAGAAAAGGAGACTAGGACATATAAATCTAAATACATTGCTAGGCTCTTTAAGGACAACCTTGTAAGAGGATTGCCTTCTTACCCCTCTAAGAAGGAAAGCCTGTGCAGGGCTAGTCAACTAGGCAAGCAAACTAAAAATAGTTTCAAATCTATTAATAAGAGTGAATCACCTAGGATTTTGTATTTGCTTCACATGGATCTTTTTGGACCCATTGTTGTACAAATCCTAGGAGGGAAGTCTTACACCTTATTTATTGTAGATGACTTCTCCAAGTTTACTTGGGTGTTCTTCTTGAAAAATAAGTCAGATAACTTTAAGGTTCTTATAGATTTTCTCAAGTGCATACAGAGTGAGTTTTCTACTCAAGTTGTATTGATCAGAACTGATCATGGTACTGAGTTTGAGTCTCTTCTTATACAAGAGTTCTGTGAGAAGGATGGTATCACACAATGTTTTTCTGCTCCTAGAACTCCTCAATAAAATGGGGTAACTGAAAGGAAAAAAATAGAACCCTGATTGAAGCTGTAGGTACATTGCTTGCTGATGCATACTTGCCCCTTTCCTTTTGGGCAAAGGCAGTGAGCACAACTAACCATGTCCTGAATAGAAGTTTAATACATAAGCTAAAGGCTAAGACCCTCTATGAGCTACTCAAAGGGAAGAAACCTAAAGTAGACTATTTTAGAGTATTTGGTTGTGTTTGTTACATTCATATTAACAACAGAAAATACACTAGAAAGTTTGAAGCCAAGTCTGAAATGGGAATTTTTCTAGGATATTCCCAAGTAAGCAAGGCTTATAGGGTCTATAACAAATCTACCTTGAAAATAAAAGAGTCTGTACATGTATCCTTTGATGAAACTAATATGTTTTATAAGGAGATGAATACTTCTACCAGTCAGAACTTGCAGGTACCTACTTTGTGTGAGAATTTGGATGCTGTGACACTCTCTCTTGAGATTGTTACACTATCATCTCCACAAATAGCTGAAGGCAGTGATGAAGATATCAGTGAGCCAACTGATAGTGTCCCAGCAGCTAAACTAATTCCACAAGAGGAATTAGCTCCACCAGCTATTGAGCAACCAACTCCTCCTACTGATTTAGTCACACTTAGAGATCATCCTGTATCTCAAGTGATTGAAGACATATCAGCAGGTGTGCAGACTAGACCTCAGCTCCACTAGGATTTGATGTATGCCTATTTAATTTCTCAAGTTGAACCTCAATCCATTTAAGATGCAGAGCAAGATCCCCACTTGATCCTTGCAATGCAAGAGGAGCTCAGCCAATTTGAGAGGTGTAGAGTTTGGGATTTGGTCCCAAGACCAGAGAACTACCTAGTAATTAGAACAAAATGGGTGTTGAAAAACAAGATGGATGCATAAGGAGCAATCATAAGGAACAAGGCTAGGCTTGTTGCTCAAGAGTATAAGCAGGATGAAGAAATTGATTATGATCAGACCTATGCTCCAGTAGCAAGGTTAGAGGCAATCAGGATCTTCTTGGCCTATGCTTCTTCTCAAAAATTTAAAGTATATCAAATGGATGTGAAAAGTGCTTTTCTGAATGGAGAACTGAAAGAAGAAGTCTATGTTGAACAACCACTAGGTTTTATCTCTCCAACTCAACCTTCTTTTGTTTATAGGTTGCTTAAAGCTCTTTATGGTCATAAGCAAGCTCCAAGAATTTGGTATGAGACCATAGCTAGCTTCTTGTTAGAACATAGATTCTCTAGAGGCATAGTAGATAGGACTTTATTTGTTAAACATCATCATGATAAAATATTGTTAGTACAAATATATGTAGATGATATTATATTTGGTTCTACTGATCCCAAACTATACAAAAGGTTTTCCAACCTTATGCATTCAAAGTTTGAGATGAGCAGTATGGGTGAGCTCTCCTACTTCCTTGGTCTCCAAGTCAAGCAGACACCTGATGGCATTTTCCTATCCCAATCCAAGTATGCTAATGGGCTGATCAAAAGGTTTGGGATGGCTAGTGCCTCAGCTAAGAAAATAGCCATGGCTGCCAATGTTATGATTGATTCTGATGAGCATGGGAAACCTATTGATCAGAAAATAACCTATTTGTGCTAAGTTCCAGGTGAATCCTAAAGAATCCCACCTTATTTTATTTAAAAGGATTTTGAGATATATAAAGAGTTGCCCAAATCTAGGACTCTGGTATCCTGCTGAGTCAGAATTTGAGTTGACTGGATACTCATATGCGGACTTTATTGGATGTAGAGTAAACAGTAAAAGTACCTCTAGAACATGCCAGTTCCTGTGTGCTAGGCTAGTTTCTTGGTTTTGTAAAAAGCAAACATCTATGTCTACATCAACTACAGAAGCTGAATACATAACAACTGGCAGTTGCTGTTCTCAGATGCTATGGATACAAAATCAGCTACTAGACTATGGATACAACTTAAATAATTCAACTATATTTTGTGATAGTACTAGTGCTATTTCTATAACACAGAATCCAGTCCATCATTCTAGGACTAAGCATATAGATGTAAGGCATCATTTCATTAGGGAGTGTGTAGACAAAAAGAAAATCAATCTCACCTTCATTCCAACTGATTTGCAAAGGGCAGATATTTCCACCAAACCCTTTGATGAAAAGAAAAATCTATTCTTCATGAATCAGCTAGGTATGATTAATGGAGATAAGATTATTTGACTTTCAGTCTGAGCTCGATGATTTGTTGACAGATCGTCGAACGGAGATCAACGATCTGCTAATGTCTCGTGAAGTTGAACGTCGAACAGAGATCGACGATTGCTTCTTAGTAAAACAATTGTCCTCGAACAGAGATCGACGATTTTTTGGTTCAGAAAATTTATCGTCGAACTGAGATCGACGATTTATTCCTTCTCTTCGATCTGAGGTTACCAAACTCATTTTATATTAAAATACTTCGCCAACCTTGGTTTTGAAGTCATTTTTAGTAGTTAATACACTTGGCTAATCCCATCTCTTCGTTTTCTTAAACCTTATAAACTAGGGTTTAGACGGAAATAGTCCCGCGCTTTCCATTTCCCTTCTACACTTGATCTTTGTTTTCTCTGCAGGAACTCTCCAATGGCAATTCAAGCAGCGATTGTGTCCAGCATGAAGTTCGATTCAGGCTTTGATATTGATCTGGATTCATTCAAGCGTAGTGATCAGATGTTTTAGGACCTGTTGAAGCTATTTGATGCACCGAAGTTACAGAAGTTTCTGATGACTAGGATGAAGTTACTAGTATCAAAAATTAAAGAATGGGCTTATACCTCTTCTTCAGACGGGCAGACGATGATAGGAACTATTTCTAGATAGGAGGTACATCTAAACCCTTATCATTCTTACAGAAATTTTCGGCTTTATTAATGGAGAAGACGATATCGATTTGGATAAAGAGGATTTTGCTGCCATGCTTGCCAAAATGGGTCCTGCTGAGGCAAACCTTAACAAGCTTCTGAAAACGAACTTGTTGTTGGGATTTGTCTCCACAATACCTCAGATTTATAGGTGGTCAGACCTTGAACTAAGATGAATTAAGGTGTATTTGATGCTGTGTTTAAGTTGTATGTGTGCAGGTCCTTAATGCCAAGTGTAGACCAATGTCAGTCTATAATGGGTCACCAAACACAGGACCATGCAATGTAATCCCTCATTGTGTGATCCAAAGTGTTGGCCCATGTATAGCCTCTCTATTGGGATACACTTCCTACATGCACTTGGAATGGTGGACTCAAGTATTGAAGTATATCTTTTAGAAGAATTTTTTCTAAGTCCACATACTCGAGTAGTACCCTTCATATACTCGAGTAAGTGACTTAGTACTCGAGTAGATCCTTGGACATACTCGTGTAGACTCTGTATACTCGAGTAGATAAGTTTATACTCGAGTAGATAGTCAGTCACTCGAGTAGGTCATATCTTATACTCGAGTAAATCCTTCTATTCTTATATCCAGAAATTTTCTAAGTCCACATACTCGAGTACTTCTCCAGTATACTCGAGTAAGTGGGTCTGTACTCGAGTAAGCTAGCTTACATACTCGAGTAGGCTGTATTCACTCGAGTAAGTTATAACTGGTACTCGAGTGGTAGGTTAGTTACTCGAGTAAGTAACGTGTTTATACTCGAGTAGTTCTGTTATTCCCTTTTCAGAAATATTCTAAGTCTACATACTCGAGTAGTTCCCTATATACTCGAGTAAGTGACTCTGTACTCGAGTAGTTATTTTTTCATACTCGAGTAAGTCAATGTTTACTCGAGTAGTTGTTCTAAGATACTCGAGTAGTTCATTTTCCCTCACTCAAGTAGTTCTCCTGATATACTCGAGTAGTTCTTTTTCTCTCACTCGAGTATCTGCAACTCTTGTACTCGAGTATTTATTCTCACTTTATCTGAAATTTTTCTAAGTGTTTTCACTCGAGTAGTTCATTAATCACTCGAGTAGTTTTCTCTTCTCTTACTCGAGTATGCCAATCCTTTCTACTCGAGTATATAACTTCTCTTACTCGAGTATGCCAATTCTTTTCCACTCGAGTATATACTATCTGATACTCGAGTATGTATCTTCTATGACTCGAGTATGTCGGTTCAAATCCTTCCTGAAATTCTCTAAGTCAATTTCACTGTACATTTCGATTTGATCTTTTCTGATAAGTCCACGTGTCATCATTAATGATTCTTATGACCGTTGGAGTCTACCTATAAATAGGTCACTTCAGATTTGACTTTTAATCAATTCCTTCAGAGATCATTATTTTAAGAAAGAGAAAGAGAAAAATCCCGTGAACCCTAATTCTTCAAGTCGCTGCCGTCGCCATTAACGTTCACGGAAGAAGCTCTGGATCGACGATCTCCGATCTCTGTTTGCAACTCTGATTCTTCAGCGATCGAGACGCAAGTCAATCACTCGATCTCGCCGCGCCTTAAAGATTCCAGATCTATTTTCTCGATCGAGGTGATTTAGTTCTTCAGATTTGTGGATCTCTCTCAAGTCGTCTTCAACTTCTCTAATCAAGCCAAAGCTCTTAAGGAAGAAGACTGCCAAGATCCAGATCTGAGATTATTGTTGGTATTTTTTCTAAACAAATTATTGTGTAGGTGTTTTTCTCTGAGATTTGTAGGAAGTCTTATCTTCCGAGTGTAGATCCGGTTTGGATCGAGTTTTTGTAGGAACGTGGTTCCGAGGTGTAGGATTGTTTTCAATCCGAGATAGTGGAGTAGCCGAGTCTAGTGATTTGCTAGATCGGTGAGGAAAGTGGACGTACCCAAGGTTGGGGAACCACTATAAATCTCTTGTCGTCTGTGATTGCTTGATGTGTGCTGTGTTAGATTTTAATTCCACATTTGACACGCATTTCACCTATTCACCCCCCTCTAGGTAATTTAGGCTAACAACTGAGACCTCTCAATTGGTGTCAGAGGGAGGTTGATCGTTAAAAGGTTAACACCTTGATCTTATCCTTCTAAGTTGTTTCTTGAAAGGTATCAAGCATGAGTAAGACCAAGGATTTTGCTAAACTCCCTATCTGCACCAAGAACAATTTTCCTATATGGAAGGAAAGAGTAAAGTTCTTCATGGAAGCAGTAGATCCCCGGATCTTCATGATTGTTGAAGAAGGTCCCCACATTCCTATGACTACTTCCACCATAGATCCCACCAAGCAAGTTCCCAAGAAGTTGATGGATCTAGATAAGGATGAGATTGCACTTGTCTCTCTGGACAAGAAAGCTAAAAATATTATAGCAAGTGCAGTCGATGACTCAATGCTGCAGAATCTGATTCATTGCCAGTCTGCCAAGGAGATGTGGCAATCCCTAGTGACTCTAATGGAAGGTACAGAGGAAGTGAGGGATGATCGTAGATCCCTACTGAACCAGAAATATGAAGCCTTCAGGCAGGGTCATAAGGAAGCCATAGCTGACACTTTTAAGAACTTCTTCAAGATAGTAAATGGCCTAAGAGTTTATGGATGTGTCTTCACCAACGGGGAACTCAATGACAAATTCTTAAGATCCCTAACCAAGGAATGGTACAATAAGGTATGTGCCATTCGGGAGTTTGGAAGGTTAGCTGAGACGGACCCGCAGAATCTGTTCGGAAAGCTTATGTCTTACGAGCTGCAAATCAACTCAAGAAAAGCTGAAGAAGAGACAAGCAGGTCTGCATCCAAGGAGAAATCTGTCGCTCTAAAGGCAGATAGCTCAAGGAAGATAAAGGCTAGCTCTCCTGCCCCAGTTCCTGAGGCTGATGAAGAAGAATCATCAGAGCCCAGCTCATCTGGCTCAGAACTATCTGATGGAGAGTTCTCCCTACTCTCAAGGCAGTTCAAGAAGTTCTTGAACAAGAAGAAGCAATGGAGAGGCAAGGATGCCTCATATAGAAGATCACGACATGACGGTGATCATCGGAAGAAAGGCTCAAGCAGCCATGACAGGTACAATTCTAAACAGAACAAACAGATCTCAACTGACATCATTTGTTATTGTTGCAATAAGCCAGGTCACGTCATCGCCGATTGCCCTCACAAAAAGAAAGAGGGTGGAAGAAGAGAGGAAAAGAAATCCTCACACCATAAGAACAGGAAAGAGAAAAGCTTAGTAGCCAAGAAGAGCAAAACTCTCAGCGACTCTGACTCATCTGAGTCGAGTGAAGAAGAGGAAGCTTACTTTGGGCTCATGGCTCATTCAGATGATGAATAAGTCCCCCAGTTTACTGGGGAGGTAAAATCTCACACTCCTCTCTCTGATTCTGATGATGACAATGAGCAAGAGGGATATTCCTCTGAAGATGAATCTGAGCTCATGGGTCAGTATAAGGAGTTACTCACCGCTTACGAAAAATGTCGTAGAATAATGAAAACTCAAGCCAAAGAGATAAATTCTCTACAGGCTAGTGAGAGCAGCTTGAGAGAAGAAGTCAATAAGACTAACTCTCTTCAAGAGAACTTCAATGCAGCTATGGAGGAATATAATAAAGCTCTCAAGCACCTCGACCTTAAGGAGAAAATCATCAAAGAACTGGAACAATAACTCAAGGCTGAAAAGAAGCTTGTTGAGAGTTTCTCTAAGCCTAAGACAGTTCTTCCAATCGTTGCTGAATTCTCTGCTAAGGCCAAGGGTGCTGGTTTAGGCCACATTGGCTCTTCTAGTAAATCCTCTAGGAGAAACAAGGCCAAGAGAAAGAATAAGGCTGCCCAGAAGGCTCTAGCTGAAGAAAAAGGGAAAGCTCCCTTGGAACCTGTTGTGTTCAAGAAAGTTATCTTTCCCACGAACGAACTCGATTATGAGTCCACCTACGGACACTTTTCTAGGCCGATCCCTGAGAAGCCTAAGTCAAGATACCAAGGTTGGACTCGTCCTCGTAACTTTGGCGAGAGTGTCTTCAAGGCACCTTATGAGGAGATTCAGCTTCAAAGCTATGGACCTTATGCTCATGGTCATAACTTCAAAAAGACACCAAAAGTAAAACCCATTGTAGAAAAGCCTATGAAGGATAAGACCTCATGTAACTGCCATCATCATGAAGCCTCTTCCTCATAGAGTAAAGCTCCTGCTAGACCTTCATTCCAGAAAGTCAAGCAGGACTACACAAGGCAAAGATACAACAGGTTCAACTGTTGGTGCTATGGCAGAATTGGTCATTTTGCCAGTGATTGTTGGTTCAATCCTGAAAATGCTGCAACCCCTAAAGTTAGCAACGTGAGAGTGACCACTCATGAGGCTAATACTCGCAGGGGGAGTATTCTAACTCGAGACCAAGGACCCAAACTTGTTTGGGTTCCTAAGGCTAAATGATTGTAATTGCAGGTATGTCCAAAGGCCACCAAAACGCCAATCTGGTACTTGGACAGTGGATGCTCTCGGCATATGACCGGGACAAGGAGCCTACTACAGAATTACACCTCAGTCTGCAACGGACCAAAGGTCATCTTTGGAGGATCAGATCGAGGAATCACTAAAGGCTATGGTATGATTTCTAACGGTAGCGTATCCTTTTCGGATGTAGCCTATGTTGAAGGATTGGAACACAATCTCATTAGCATAAGCCAACTATGCGACAAAGGATACGTAGTTGAATTTCATGCTGACAAGTGTTTGATAAAATCGGTTAACAATATGGAAACTATTTTATCAGGCACTCGAAGCAGAAATATTTTCCATTTAAATTTTATTTGTATAGACTCCTCGACACCAGTATGTCTTTTGGCAAAAAGTAGTGCATCTCTTGCAGACCAATGGCACAAGAGACTAGCACATATTAATTTCAAAACTATTAATAAATTATTCTCTCAAAACTTAGTACGTGATGCACCTAATGTCAAGTACGTTACAGACAGTCCTTGTCACGCTTGTATCAAAGGCAAGCAAACAAGAAGTTCGTTTAAAAGCATAATAGGCAAGGATTCAAATAGAAGTTTGCAGCTTCTCCATATGGACTTGTTTGGTCCACTGCAGGTTAGAAGTTTGGGAGGTAAGGAATATACGTTGGTTATTGTGGATGATTACTCGCGCTTTGCGTGGGTGTTCTTTCTGAAACACAAGTCAGATACCTTCGGTATTTTCACTAATTTTGTGAGGCAGATCCAGAATGAATACAACTGTTCCGTAGTCAAAATCAGAAGTGACAATGGAACGGAATTCAAATCTGGAGCCATGACAGAATTTTGTGAGAGTTAAGGTATCTTTCATGAGTTTTCCTCTCCTCGCACTCCACAGCAAAATAGAGTAGCTGAGAGAAGGAACAGAACACTCATAGAGGCTTGTCGGACCATGTTGAGTGATGCCTCACTTCCGGAGTATTTCTGGGCTGAAGCCGTCAACACCGCTTGTCACGTGCAAAATCGAGCACTCATCAACAAGAACCATGATAAGACTCCTTACGAACTTCTAAAAGGCAGGCAACCAACCATTTCATACTTTAGAATCTTTGGCTGTAAGTGCTTCGTACTTAACAATGGCAAGTATCACACTACAAAGTTTAGCGAGAAAAGCTTTGAAGGTATATTTGTAGGATATAGTAGCCATAGTAAGGCTTATAGAGTATTCAATAGAAAAACTCTGGTGGTGGAAGAGCCGATACATCTTGTATTTGATGAGACGAGTCTGTTGCAAAGCAACTCGTCTAGTGTGCCTATTGTAGATGCAGGTACAAAGTTGAAAGAACTTAGCTTGGATGAACCTAGTGAAGATAAAGATGAGACGTTCATCAAGATCCCCTCTACAACCACCATTGGAGAGGTAGATGATCAAGATGAAGAAGACATCCCAGCTGAAGATGCAACTCCAGTGGCTGAAGAGATCCTAGATGCAAGGACTTTAGAGTTCAGACACTTGAAGGATCATCCTGTTGACCAAATAATAGGAGATCCTCGGGATGGCGTCAGAACTCGTCGAGGTACAACTAACGAGAATTTACACTTAAGTTTTCTCTCACAGGTTGAACCAAAGAAATTTAAGGAAGCCAACTCCGACGCATCCTGGATTCTAGCCATGGAAGAAGAATTGAATCAGTTCAAACGATGCAAAGTCTGGACACTTGTTCCTAGACCCAAGCATAAGAACGTCATCGGGACAAAATGGGTCTACCGGAACAAGATGGACGAAGATGGAACAATTATAAAGAATAAAGCCAGACTTGTCGCCAAGGGATATCGTCAAGAAGAAGGAATCGACTTCGACCAGACTTATGCTCCAGTAGCAAGACTGGAAGCGATCAGGTTATTTCTTGCCTACGCTGCACTTAAGGGCTTTACCGTCTACGTAAAGTCCGCCTTCCTGAATGGTGACAGAAAGGAAGAAGTGTACGTAGAGCAACCGCCAGGTTTTGTTGATTCAACCCATCCTAATTATGTATATTTATTACAGAAAGCACTATATGGTCTTAAACAAGCTCCTCGAGCTTGGTATGAGACTCTGTCTAGCTTCCTTCTTGAGAACAAGTTCACAAGAGGAAAGCTAGACAAAACATTATTTCTTAGGGAAATAAAAGGCAAGATTTTGCTAGTGCAGATCTATGTCGACGACATTATTTTTGGCTCTACGGATAACAACCTCTGCAAGAAGTTTTCTAAACTTATGCAAGGGAAGTTTGAAATGAGCAGTATGGGAGAGCTGAAGTATTTCTTAGGGCTTCAGGTGAAACAATCTGAAGATGGGATTTTCATCTCACAGACGAAGTTCACCAAAGAGCTGCTTAAGAAATTCGGAATGGAGAATGCAACCTCTATGAGGACTCTAATGGCCTCAGCTATGTCTCTGGACAAGGATGAGAAAGGGAAACCTTTTGATGAAACCAAGTACAGAAGCATAATTGGGTCCTTGCTCTACCTTACTGCGAGTAGACCAGATATAATGTTCTCAACATGTGTATGTGCTAGATTTCAGGTGAACTCTAAGGAATCTCACTACATCGCTGCAAAGCGAATCCTGAGATACCTCAAAGGCACACCAAATCTTGGCTTATGGTACCCAAGAAGTAATGATAGTGAACTAATTGGTTTTTCAGATGCAGATTTTGCAGGTAGCAAAGACGACAGGAAAAGCACTTTCGGGACTTGCCAATTTCTCGGAAGGAGACTTATTTCCTAGAGCAGTAAGAAGCAGAACTGTGTAGCCATCTCAACGGCTGAATCAGAATACATCTCTGCAGGCAGCTGTTGTGCACAGCTTTTATGGATCAAGAATCAATTTGAAGACTACAACATGAAGTTCCAGGCCATTCCTTTGTTTTGCGACTCATCCAGTGCTATAGCAATTGCCAACAATCCAGTCTCCCACAGCCGGACCAAGCACATAGAGCTTCGTTATCATTTCATCCGGGAGCATGTGGAGAATGGAGACATAGATCTATAATATGTCCCCATAGACAGGCAAGTGGCAGATATATTCACGAAGCCGCTGGACGAGTCCAAGTTCTCGTTCTTCAAAACGGAACTCGGACTGCTCAACAAAGAGGAATAGTGATGGTGGATTCACAGCCGGGCTCAGAGTTGAAGATATCAGTGGCAGTAAATCTCTCCAAAGAAAATTGTATTTCAAAGTGATATACTCGAGTACATAGAGACATATACACGAGTAAACGGAAATACTCGAGTAGACCAAAATTGACATACTCGAGTAGTTGGTGACCTACTCGTGTATGTCACTTGACCTACTCGTGTATATCACTTGACCTACTCGTGTATGTCACTTGACCTACTCGTGTATACTCCATCTCATACTCGTGTATTACGAAACCTACTCGAGTATACGGGAATTAGAAATTTGAAAATCTCCTTTTTCTTCTATTCGCACCAAAGTTTTGGCGCTCCATATCAGGTATGATTTTATTTTCAATACTCATCCTTAAACCTAATTAGGATCATATATATATTTAGAAAAATCAGAAATCCTTTCCACTTCTCATTTCACTCGAGTAGCCGCCGTCTCTTCGTCTCCCAGAACAGTTGCAGAGCTGTGTCTTCCTCGTTTTTGTTTCCTTCGCACTACAGAATTGCTGATGGCTCCCTCCTCCAAGATTGGAATCGGCTCCAAACTAGTGACAGATGGTATTGAAGATATTTCTGATGACTTCAAGAATTTACTGATTCTCTTGGACACGGCCGGATTGTCCTTCGTTCTTCAAGAACCCTGCCGTCTCCTGCTTCCTGATGTTGAAGAATTCTACAGAAATCTGAAGGTTAGACGCAATGGCACAGTTCTGAAATCCAAGGTAAAAGGAGTTGAGATTCGGTTGGATAAAACTTCAGTCGCCACTCTGCTTCGGATGCCCGTGGTTGACGAAGAAGATGACCTAGAAAAGGAAGATGCCGACCGCACTTCTCTATTCTGTGGTCGAGATCCTGAAGGTGGAGGTGAAACCTTAAATCGATCTTTGTTCAATTCAGAAGGCAAATTTCTAGTTGATGTCATCGCCAAGGTCTTGTGGTGCAAGACATACTCCATAAGAGATATCTCCCAGAATTTATTCGACGTCATGCAAGCAATAGTCTGCAGGAAGAAATTCCAGTTCGGAATGATAATACTGGACAAGATCCGAGAGAGCGTGGAACATCCAAGTTATGCTAGGATTATCTCACTCCTCCTCCATGAGATTAATCCTACAGTGTTTGACTTATCCAAAGGGACTCCTCTTCACCACATGAAGAAAGTTTCCATCTCTTCCATACAGAGGTATGACATCAAGATCCTGAATTCTACCCAAGCTTCAAAGGCTGATGCCATCTCAGAAATTCACCAAGAAACCAGTTTACCTGAAGACAGGATTCCATCTCCTCCTCTACATCAAACTACTGCTACCTCTGGTGCATTAGTGTAGGGGGAGCCTGCCTCTTCTCTTCCTCAGAATCAAGTTTCTTCAGAATCAGTGATTCCAGAACAAGAAGAAGTCAGAACTTCCACTCCTCCAGTTTCTCCTACTCCAGCAGCTTTACTGTCTACAGCTGAAGATATTAACAGATTTATTGATGAGCTCAGCTCAGATGCCCCTCTTTTTCAGAATGATTCTCCTGCCAAGTCTCCCATTCAGTCTCCAGTTCCATCTCCTGTGCAGTTTCCAGCTCAGACTCCAGTACAGTCTCCTGCCAAGTCTCCTGATAGTGAGCCCAGCAAATCAGATCATATTCTCTTGTCTGATGATGAGGAAATGTCTCCAGATCCTGTGGAGGCACCTCTGAAGACTTTGGATTTCTCCATGCCATCTTTCCTAAATACAGAAGAATCTGTTGAGATAGAACCCTTCAAAAGAGCTGTCAGCTCAGTGGTGATTACAGAAATTCCTCCTTGGACTGCACCTGCTCCTGCTCCTTCAATTCCTGCACCAACCTCAGCCCCCTCTTCTTCAGATTTGGTCAGTCAGATTGAACAGTTGCTCCTTACACAGAGAAAGTACTTTGATGAATCTCTAGCATCAGTCAATAACAAAGTCACTACTCTTGAACAAGAGATGAGTAGAGGTTTTGCAGAAATCCAGTCAAATACTGATGAGCTAAAAAGATTGTTCCAGATAGGTGGAAAAGCCATAGATCACACTATCACAAAGCATAGGAGAACTGAGAAATCAACAAGAAACTTGTTGGTACCCTAGTTTGATTTGAGTTTAGTCCTCTCCTTTGTGCCCCTTGACCCAAGAAATATCTATGGTCAATGGTTAGAAGTCTAGCTGTAGAGTCCTCGCTTTTCCAAATTGAGAATTTGGTTAAGTAGGTTTTCGTTCGACTATAGTCGAACGCCGTTCGACTATCGTCTATCGGCTGATCGACGATCGTCTATCAGTTGGTCGACGCTTTGTCTGCGTTGATAGTTCGACTATCTATTGATAGGTCGACTATCTGTTCTGCGCTGATAGTTCGACTATCTGTTGATAGGTCGACTATCTGTTCTGCGCTGATAGGTCGACTATCTGTTGATAGGTCGACTATCTGTTCTGCGTTGATAGGTCGACTATCTGTTGATAGGTCGACTATCTGTTTTCTGAGGTAGGTCGACTATCTGCTTGATAGGTCGACTATCTCTGTGCGCTTGATAGTTCGACTATCTGTCCTGATAGATCGACTATCTGATAGTTCGACTATCTGTTCTGATAGGTCGACTATCTGCCGGGGTAGTTCGACTATCTTCTTCGATAGGTCGACTATCTGGATCGTTCGACTATCTGCCCGATAGATCGACGATCTCCGTGCGTCGGTCGACGATCTCCGAAGGTCGTTCGACGCTTTCTGCCTGCCTTTATATTTTGCATTTATTTATTATATTTAATTAATTAATACATTTTCTGGCACACTATTTCAAGCTGTATGATAAAATAACCAGGCATTATTTGCTCTATTCTTTTTGCCTGAGTTCAAATCTTTTAAGATAAAGTTGTTTGTCTTATTAGCTGTCTCTTTAAATTACTTTATCTGCTGACAGCCCTTTATAGCCGTTGGACAGAAAAGTCTTCTTTTTGCTATAAAGAGATTATTTCTGATGTGACTTTATTTAGTCCTTCTGATTATTTGATTTAAGCCTGCAGCTTCTTAGAAAGAGGTTTATTCCTTTTTGTAGAATGTTTTGCTGCAGAGATATTTCTGTCTTCTTGATATTTACAGCCCAGGTCTCAAGTCTCAGAAGAAGACAAATAATTCAAATGGAAGAGAGCCGTTGCTTGCTGATGATTATATAAAGAACCCTTTGCAGAAGGATTCAAGCTAGTTAACAGAAGCTAATAGCTAACCAGTTGTTCATTCAAGCTTTCAAGCCTTCAAGCTTTCTGCTCTCAGCAAACTCCATCTAACTGAGAAGTGTTAAGATCTTCATCTCTTCTTCAACCTGAGTTCTCCTGCTTTCAGGAAGTTCAAACTCAGAGATCCTTTGAAGAAGAAGAAGAATAGCTGCTTGAAGAGATTTCTTTTTGTTATTTATTTTCTTCCTGTAGCTTTTCCTTCAGAACTTTCTGAAGAGTTTTCTGCACTGAAGCAAGACTTCACCTGGACATCTTTGAGCCAGGGGAGCCTTGATTCTTTAGAGCATTCTAGCTCAGTGCAAGTTTTTGTGCTTCTCTAATCTATTGTAAAATAGAGAAGACATCTTAACCTTCTTCCCCCTCCTGTACAGGGTTATTACTCCCTTCAAAAGTATCCCTTGGTGGCAGGGCACCTGATCAAAAACCTGTGCTTGGTTTTTAGACACCTGATCAAAAGTCTAAAGGGTTTCTGAATCTACCTGAAGCAGATTCTGTTGGTGGCAGGGCACCTGATCAAAAACCTGAGTGGATTCCTACCGTGTGGGTAGAAGAGTGGACGTACCCAAGTTGTTTGGGGAACCACTATAAATTTCCTTGTGTCGTCTGGATTCCATTGTTTAATTCCTGCATTGTGGCTGTGATTAGATATAACTAGGTTGCTAGTTGCTGATTAGGTTTTTCCAAGCTTAACTGTAATTACAGTTAGCTTGTGTTTGTACACATCACTTGTGTTAGGCTTTAAGGTTAAATCAATATCTATAACCTTTTCATTCCACACTTCACTCCAAGGGAGTTGGGTAGACTATTAAGTTTTGTCTGTGCAAAATTTGATAACTCTATTCACCCCCCCCTCTAGAGTAGTATCTATCCCTTCACTTTCAATTGGTATCAGAGGGAGGTTGACTGACTGAATAGGCTAACACCTAAGTCACAAGATCCTGATAGATACCAAGAGCTTATAGATATTCACTATCATGGCCCAGTCTAAGGATTATTCAAGCACCAGACCTCCAGCATGCAACTTAGCTAAGTTTGGCATCTGGAAGGCAAGGATCAAACTTTATATGAATTCTATTGATGAAAGTATTTTTGCTTCTATTTTGTCAGGTCCCCCAAGAGCACCTGCTGCTGCCACTGCCTCATCATCTGATATGAGTGCAGTGCCTCCTCCAGATTATAATGATGAATACAAGAAGGCCAAAATTGTAGATGCCAAAGCAATGAACATACTGGCTCAGACTATGTCTGATGAGGTGTTCCAGAAGGTTGCTGATTGCTCTTCAGCAAAGGCCATGTGGGACACACTGAACCAGATTGTAGCTGGTTCAGCTGATGAAAGGAAGGACAGAAGGTCCAACCTGATCTCACAGTACGAGAACTTCAAGAAAACTGATGCTGAATCAGTTGAAGCTATGTACACCAGGCTCAGCTCAATCATCAATGAGCTGAGGACCCTGGACAAGGACATATCATTGACAGAGGTCAATGATAAGATTCTTATGTGCTTCCCTAGCACATGGGATCTAAGAATCTGGCCCATCAAAGAAGCCAGAAGTACTAATGAGATCTCCACTGAAGCTCTCCTCGGCAAGCTCAAGTCTTTTGAGCAAGTGCTGAAGACCAAAGAAGCAGAAGCTGAAGCCAAGACCCCCACTCCAACAAGAAAAGAGCAATCTCTAGCTCTTAAGGCTGCAGATGTTTCTGAAAGCAGCCAATCTAATGAGGAACTTATGGCACTGTTTGCCAAAAGGTTTCTCAAGATGGGGAGAAAGGAGTTCAGAAAGAAGTCTTCACGTTATGAAGACAAACCAAGGTATGATCGCTCTCCTGCTAAAGAAATTATATGTTATAGTTGCAGGAAGCCTGGACACATCTTGCCAGAGTGTCCAGAGGAGAAGAACAAAGACAAGAGAAAAGATAAAGAACAGCACAGGAAGCACTCCAAGTCATCCTCCTACAAAAACAAAAAGAAGGAGAGAGGTTTCATTGCTGAAACCTGGAGTGATTCTGATGAAGAATCCTCCTCATCAAGCTCCAGTGAAGATGAGGAAGAGAAGAAGGCAAAAGAAGTTTGCCTCATGGCAATAGATGCCTGCAGCAACCACTCTGCTGCAGAGAGTTCTGATTCTGATGAAGAGATGCCTACAGAAGATGAGGTACTTTCTTCTTATGATTTTTCTTCAGAAGAATTTAAAGTAGAATTTAAATCTTTATGTTTAGATTTAATTAGCTCAGAAAAAGAAATAAAAGAACTTAGAAATAGGTTAGTTGACTCAGAATCAATAGCCTCTGAAAATGTTAGGTTAAAGGAAGAACTCACTACCTGTAGTGAAGAAATCAAATTTCTTAAAATAGAGTTAGCTAAGTCTAAGAGATTAGAAGAATCCCTTAATGGTAGAAGCCTTAAGCTGTTAGAAATTACCAGCATGACTAACACTAGGTCAGGTAATGATAAACTAGGCTTAGGAGCTTCTCCCAGTGAACCCCCAGTCCTTCTTAAAAATAATCTTTCAACTCCAGTGAACTTCATTTCAGCTAGTGGAAAGAAGAACACTGAGCAAGTAAATCTGGTAAATAAAACATTAAATAAGGCTAAGAGAGAAAAGAGAAAGAAGTTTTTCAAAGAAATGCAAAGAGCGTCGAACGCAGCTCGACGATCGGAAGCTCAATGGTCGAACGAAGGTCGACGATCTGAGCACCCATCGTCGAACGTCGATCGACGATTTCAATATGATTTTCAAAATAACAATCAATTCCATAGAAACCTAAATGAGAATAGAAACCCTAGGTTTGTTGACCCATCATCAGCATGGAGAATCCCACCTAGGAGATCTCACCCACTAGGTTATCACCCTCAGCCTGCATTCTCATATATTTCCAGTTTTTCTTATGTGAAAAACAAGGGACCCAAGGTTACCTGGGTCCACTCTGTCTAAATAATTGTCTTGCAGGTGAAGGCCTATCCAATCACTCAAAATAAGTGGTATTTGGATAGTGGATGCTCTAAGCATATGACAGGAAATAAAGATCTACTGTCAAAGTTCAAAGCTAAGCTCGGCCCAAAGGTTATCTTTGGAGACTCCAGCTGTGGTCAGACAGAAGGCTATGGCAAGATCACAATTGGAGCAGTTACTTTCAAGAGAGTTGCTTATGTCAATGGACTGAAGCATAATCTGATTTCAGTCAGCCAGCTGTGTGATGCTGGCTACCAGGTTTCATTTTCTAATTTCTCTTGCAATATTACTTTAAATAATAATGTTGTTTTAGTAGGTATTAGAATAGGTAATATATATTTAGTAGATTTTAATTCATCTCATTCTGAAATCTGCCTGTTTAATGAAGTAACCCTTAATAATAATTCCCTATGGCATAAAAGGCTTAGTCATGTAAACCTGAAAAATATATCTAGGTTATCTAAGCACAACCTTGTTAGAGGTTTACCTTCTTGCCCCTACAAGAAGGAGAGCCTATGCAAGGCTTGTCAGCTAGGCAAGCAAACCAAGAATTCTTTTAAATCTGTAAATAAAAGTGATTCTCCTAGGATCCTGTATTTATTACATTTGGACCTTTTTGGCCCAATAAATGTATAGAGTTTAGGAGGGAAGTATTACACATTAGTAATTGTAGATGACTTCTCTAGGTTCAGTTGGGTTTTCTTTTTGAGAACTAAGTCTAATAACTTCAAAGCCCTTACAGACTTTCTACTTTGTGTGCAGACTGAGTACTCTACTCATGTGGCCTTGATCAGAAGTGATCATGGTACTGAGTTTGACTCTCTTCTCATGCAAGAATTCTGTGAGAGAGAAGGTATCAAACATAGCTTCTCAGCTCCTAGAACTCCCCAACAAAATGGGGTAGTTGAAAGGAAGAATAGAACACTAATTGAAGCTGCTAGCACATTGTTGGCAGATGCTAACATGCCTCTATCCTATTGGGCAGAAGCTGTTAGTACAGCCGACTATGTCTTGAATAGAAGTTTGATACACAAACTTAAGTGTAAAACTCCTTATGAGTTGCTTAAAGGAAAGAAACCAAAAATTAATTACTTTAGAGTTTTTGGCTGTATTGTGTATATTCATAATAATAATAAAGAATATATTAGAAAGTTTGAAGCAAAAGCTTCAATGGGAATCATGCTTGGATATTCCCAAGTAAGCAAAGCTTATAGGGTTTATAACAAATCAACCTGTAAGATAGAAGAATCTGTGCATGTATCATTTGATGAGCATCAGATGTTTTACAAGGAGAAAGAAAATTCTCCTTCCTCCAGTTCTTTGCAGGTACATAATGCCCCTCAAGAAATTCTTCAACTATCAACTCTTCAGATCACTGAATCAGACAGTGATGAAGACATTGCTGAAGCTGTTGAAGCTGTTGTTGTACCACCAACAGTAGATCAAATTCCTCCTGAGGAATTAATCCCAACTGTTGCTGAAGATCACATCCCACCTGCTGATATTGTCACACTTAGAGATCACCCCACATCTCAAGTGATTGGAGACATATCAGCTGGTGTACAAACAAGACACCAATTAAGACAGGATGTGATGCATGCTTGTTTCCTCTCACAGGTTGAGCCCCTCACCTTTAAAGATGCAGAGCTAGATCCCCACTAGATCATTGCAATGCAAGAGGAGCTCAATCAATTTGAGAGATGTAAAGTTTGGACTTTGGTTCCAAGACCTAAAGGCCAACTGATCATAGGCACCAAGTGGGTGTATAGAAACAAGTTAGATGCAAATGGAATCATAGTAAGGAATAAAGCTAGGCTTGTAGCTCAGGGCTACAGACAGGAGGAAGGTATAGACTATGACCAAACCTTTGCTCCTGTTGCAAGGCTAGAAGCAATAAGGATCTTCTTGGCCTATGCAGCCTTCATGAAGTTTAAGGTGTTCCAAATGGATGTCAAAAGTGCATTCCTAAATGGTGAGCTTAAGGAAGAGGTGTTTGTTGAACAACCACCAGGGTTTGTTTCATCAACTCAGCCTTCTCATGTTTTTAAGTTACAGAAAGCTCTTTATGGACTAAAGCAAGCTCCTAGGGCCTGGTATGAGACCTTAGCTAGTTTCCTGTTAGAGCACAACTTTACTAGGGGAGTAGTTGATAGAACCCTTTTCGTCAAGCATCACAAGGACACAATCCTGTTAGTTCAAGTGTATGTAGATGATATTATTTTTGGCTCCACTGATCCCAAACTTTGCAAAAGGTTCTCTGACCTGATGCACTCTAAGTTTGAGATGAGTAGTATGGGTGTGCTGTCTTACTTTCTTGGTCTCCAAGTTAAGCAAGATGCTGATGGTATCTTCATCTCCCAATCTAAATATGCCAAGGAATTGGTAAAGAAATTTGGGATGGCTGATGCTTCAGCAATGCCTACACCCATGGCTACTAATGTAGTTATTGATTCTAATGATCACGGCAAGCCAGTTGATCAAAAGAATTATAGGTCCATTGTTGGTTCCCTATTATATCTAACTGCAAGTAGGCCAGATATAATGTTTGCTACATGCCTTTGTGCTAGATTCCAGGTCAACCCCAAGGAATCTCATCTGATTCTTTTAAAGAGAATCCTGAGATACCTGAAAGGATGTCCAGATCTAGGACTTTGGTACCCAGCTGAGTCAGAGTTTGAATTAATTGGATATTCTGATTCTGATTATGCTGGTTGCAGAGTTGACAGGAAGAGCACCTCAGGAACTTGCCAGTTCCTGGGAGAGAGATTGGTCTCTTGGTTCTGTAAGAAGCAGGCTTCTGTCTCAACTTCAACTACAGAGGCTGAATATATAGCAGCTGCCAGTTGTTGTTCACAGATCCTGTGGATTCAAAACCAGCTTGTGGATTATGGTTACTCACACAAGAACACCAAGATCATGTGTGATAGTACCAGTGCTATCTCAATTGCACAAAATCCAGTGCACCACTCTAGAACGAAGCACATTGAGATTAGGCACCATTTCCTGAGAGATTGTGTGGAAAAGAACAAGATTTGTCTTGAGTTCATATCCACTGAGTTTCAGAGAGGTGATATATTCACCAAGCCCTTAGATGAACAGAAGCATCTGTTCTTTTTAGTTCAACTAGGCATGATCAATGGACGAGACTAAGTGTGACTTTATCTGCCTATGTTGAAATCTGTTTGAAGATAGTCGAACGACGTTCGAAGATAGTCGAACGGTTTAAGCCTATCGTCGACCTCTGGTTAATGATAGCTTATCTGTTTGAAGATCGTCGATCGACGTTCGACCATCGTCGAACAGGTCGAGCTCATCGTCGATCTCTGGATGACGATAGCCTGTTGGTTGAGAAGCCAGAAATAGTCGAACGATTGTCCGACTACTCTGCTTCTGAGCCGATCGTCGAACGACCGTTCGACCATCGGGTCAAGATCTTTTTAATAGACCGACTATATCCGGTCTGATATAAAGCCGATAGTCGACCTAGGTCAAAAGATCTTTTGCTTTATCGTCGACGGAGCGTGCCCTTTCGCATTCTGCTTTCCCGCTTGCGATTTTCTGCCGCTTCGTCCCCTTCGTCTTCTTCGTCCTTTCTCGAGCTTTCTCCAGCGATTCAATGGCGGTTTCCCCAGCTATTCTAGCCGTTGTCAAGTTTGATGCAGGATTCAGTGTGGATTTCGAAGCATTCAGTAGCTGCGATGCCGGAATCGTGGAAGTTCTCCAGCTCTGCAGGGATCAAGGTTTAGAGAAGTTAATGTCTGAAAAGATTAAGATCAACATTCCAGAAATCAAAGAATGGGCTTTCACGTCGTCTTCCTCAGACGAATCGATGACTGGTACCATAGGCGGAGAAGAAGTTATCCTGACTCCGGCCGTTCTATCTGATGTTTTTGGTTTAGTTAATGGTGACGAAGATTATGAGCAAGATGCTCAGGAATTTGGAAGAATGCTTGTTGAGCTGGGACATGCTAAGGGCATTCCCACCAAGCTGCTCAAGGTAAACTTCCCTTTCAAAATCAAGTTTTTGGCTGAGATAGTAGGAAAAGTGCTCCTGGGCAAGCACTCTGCCCACGATAATATAACAAGGCAGCAATTCGCACTCATGTGTGCAATTGTTAATCGGAAAAGGATCAATTGGGCAGCAGTTTTGTTTGATTTAATCAGGAAAAAGAATGGCAAGAAGGAAGTTACCCTAGGGAGGGTTATCGGTATTTTCCTGAAGGAAAGATTCCCCCATCTGCTGAGTTCCACTGTAACTACAATCAACGCCAGCAAGAAGATGGATCCTCATCTGTTCTCAAAGTGGAAGAGAACGTTTGTGAAATCTGCTCCAGCAACATCTGAGGACACAAGGACTGTATCAGTCGCTCCTCACCTTGGTGAAGCTGGCTCAGCTCTTCCTTCCTCCTCCTCTGCATTGCCGTCTGCCTCAGTTGAAGTACCATCAACTTCAGCTGAAGTAAGACCTTCTTCCTCTGCTGCTCCAGAAACAACTATGGTTGTTCCTCTTTCCCCTCCAGCCTCTCCTCTACCTACTCATCTGGCTAGGATATCTGCTCCTAGCTTCGATTTGTTAGGATCAGAGAGAATTCTTACTCCTCCTGTATCTCCCGTTCATTCCCCAATTCATTCCCCAATTAACTCTCCTGCTGTATCTCCAGTTCGATCCCCTGTCCACATCATTTCTCATCCCAGCACCACTACCATATCTACTGCTGCTCCATCCACCTCTCATCCATCATCTTTTGAAATCTCTCCAGAGCTTATCTCCCGCATTGTGGAGCTGATTACCCCATCAATCAAAACCATGATTGACGAGGCAATCGCTCCCCTTGCAGCCTCCATTGATCTTTTAACTGCCTCCATCCAATCCATTTCAAAATCTGCTGAGCCATCTTCCTCTAGGGGCCTGGTTTCAGTAGCCACTGAAATCAGGCAGGGGGAGATGTTCCATGAAGATGTCTCAGACCATCCTGCCTCTCCTCCAGCTTTAAAGGATTCAGTCATGGCTGCCCAAGCTGAAATAGAAATAGCTCCAGATGTTGTAATGACTGCTCAGGAAGAATCTGCCCCTGTTGAGATAGAAATAGCTCAAGTTTTGTCTGAGAAGGAAATAGCAGATGGAATCTTATTATCTGAGATTGCAGTTAAAGTCTGCTTAGAAGATCTTACCTCTCCTGTGATTGTTAGATTCCTGGAAGGAATTATAACTTCATATCTGAATGACTGCTGGGAGATGGTTAAGTATGAAGGTAACTCTTTCATTCGTTTTGTTGATGAGTCGATTAATTTGATAGTTTGTGAATACCTTGAAGGAATGATCTCTGTTTATTTAGCAGATCTATATTCATAATTTTACAGATGTTATTAAAGAAGATTTAGCTGCTCAAATCATAGCAGTTGTTTCTGAGGCTGACCCAAGTATTCTTGCTACTCAAGTAGACCCTGAGTTGGAATCCTTCTTAGATAATAAAGAAGATGAGTCTGAGAAAGAGGAAGTCAAAGTTGACTCTCCTGTTCTGAATTTGGAAGAAGATCAAGCAAGAGCAGCATGGGATTTAAGAGTTCAATCTTTAAAAGAGAAAGAGAAAGATTTGCAAATTGAAAAGTCAACCATCTGGGATGACTCTCCAGGGTTGGATTTAGACTCCCTTCTGGCCCTGGATGCCATGGAAGAGGAAAGAGAAAAATCTGATCTTAAGCTTAAAGAAAAGGCTGTTTCAGAAGCCTATGACCCTTATGAAAATCCTCCCTCATCTCAGTCTGATGATGATGATTCTGATATTTCTGAGAAGTCAAAGAAAAAGAAATCTGCTGCAAAGAAAAGGAAAGCTGCTGCTGCTCCTCCTCCTAGCAAGGATAATGATATTCCTTATTATATTTTGAAGGGCATTGACCCTAAATCCAAGGAATTTCAGCATTGGATGTGGTTTTCGAAGAATCAGCAAAAAGAAAGAAAAAGAACAAAGAGGTATGATAGTCCTGTCTCAAGATGGACTCCCAGAGGTCCCCCTCCTCCACCTCCAGGTGCAGGAGCCTCTGGGAACCTTTCAGCTCATCCTACTGCCTCCTCTGGAAAATCTGCGTCTGTTCAGCCCCAGCCAAGACAAGGTTATCAAAGCTCTCAAGGAAAATCATTTTATAGTTCTCAAAGACAAATGAAGGAGACTGTGGTTCAAAGACCAACCTTTTCCCCACCTCCTTCTCCAAAGAAGAGAATTTCATCTCCTTCTCCAGTTCAGTCTGAGGAAATTGTATCAAAAGGTAAATAGTTTATTTTGTTTTAAAAATATCTAGCAAGAACCTCTCTGCTAAGTATTCTCTAATGTCTTATCTAGATAAAATAGCTGATGCTGCTTCTCCTGAGCCCGTGTATGAAAATCCTGAGCTCGATCCTAACTTTAGGATGGCTCGCTTTCAAGAACTTGTAGGAGCAGCTCAGATAAGAAAAGCTAGAGCAGAAGGAAAAGATATAACTGGTTTTACTACCATGTCAGCTTACAGAAAGAAAGAATTTGAAAAGTTCCAGGTTAATCCTGAGATTTTTGATCCATCAAAGTACATGGAAAAGCACCCTGAAGCTGTTGTCCCTAGGGCTACAGAACTGAAGATCATTGGTGCGCAGGACCTAAAAATGTCAAAGAAAGAATCAGATGACCCTCTAAGAAAAATTTCCTTTGTTTCTAGTTCTTCTGATCCTTTACCAGACTCTAAAGATTCTTAATAGTTTAATTAACTGCTGTGCTATATTTGTCTATCTGATTGATAATCTGCCAGTTTATTGTTATCTATTTGCTGAAATTATTTTTAGTATTCTATTGCTAGCTGTTTTAGTTTTTGAGAGACTTAACTCAAATAGGGGGAGATTATTGGTACCCTAGTTTGATTTGAGTTTAGTCCTCTCCTTTGTGCCCCTTGACCCAAGAAATATCTATGGTCAATGGTTAGAAGTCTAGCTGTAGAGTCCTCGCTTTTCCAAATTGAGAATTTGGTTAAGTAGGTTTTTCGTTCGACTATAGTCGAACGCCGTTCGACTATCGTCTATCGGCTGATCGACGATCGTCTATCAGTTGGTCGACGCTTTGTCTGCGTTGATAGTTCGACTATCTGTTGATAGGTCGACTATCTGTTCTGCGCTGATAGTTCGACTATCTGTTGATAGGTCGACTATCTGTTCTGCGCTGATAGGTCGACTATCTGTTGATAGGTCGACTATCTGTTCTGCGTTGATAGGTCGACTATCTGTTGATAGGTCGACTATCTGTTTTCTGAGGTAGGTCGACTATCTGCTTGATAGGTCGACTATCTCTGTGCGCTTGATAGTTCGACTATCTGTCCTGATAGATCGACTATCTGATAGTTCGACTATCTGTTCTGATAGGTCGACTATCTGCCGGGGTAGTTCGACTATCTTCTTCGATAGGTCGACTATCTGGATCGTTCGACTATCTGCCCGATAGATCGACGATCTCCGTGCGTCGGTCGACGATCTCCGAAGGTCGTTCGACGCTTTCTGCCTGCCTTTATATTTTGCATTTATTTATTATATTTAATTAATTAATACATTTTCTGGCACACTATTTCAAGCTGTATGATAAAATGACCAGGCATTATTTGCTCTATTCTTTTTGCCTGAGTTCAAATCTTTTAAGATAAAGTTGTTTGTCTTATTAGCTGTCTCTTTAAATTACTTTATCTGCTGACAGCCCTTTATAGCCGTTGGACTGAAAAGTCTTCTTTTTGCTATAAAGAGATTATTTCTGATGTGACTTTATTTAGTCCTTCTGATTATTTGATTTAAGCCTGCAGCTTCTTAGAAAGAGGTTTATTCCTTTTTGTAGAATGTTTTGCTGCAGAGATATTTCTGTCTTCTTGATATTTACAGCCCAGGTCTCAAGGCTCAGAAGAAGACAAATAATTCAAATGGAAGAGAGCTGTTGCTTGCTGATGATTATATAAAGAACCCTTTGTAGAAGGATTCAAGCTAGTTAACAGAAGCTAATAGCTAACCAGTTGTTCATTCAAGCTTTCAAGCCTTCAAGCTTTCTGCTCTCAGCAAACTCCATCTAACTGAGAAGTGTTAAGATCTTCATCTCTTCTTCAACCTGAGTTCTCCTGCTTTCAGGAAGTTCAAACTCAGAGATCCTTTGAAGAAGAAGAAGAAGAAGAATAGCTGCTTGAAGAGATTTCTTTTTGTTATTTATTTTCTTCCTGTAGCTTTTCCTTCAGAACTTTCTGAAGAGTTTTCTGCACTGAAGCAAGACTTCACCTGGACATCTTTGAGCCAGGGGGAGCCTTGATTCTTTAGAGCATTCTAGCTCAGTGCAAGTTTTTGTGCTTCTCTAATCTATTGTAAAATAGAGAAGACATCTTAACCTTCTTCCCCCTCCTGTACAGGGTTATTACTCCCTTCAAAAGTATCCCTTGGTGGCAGGGCACCTGATCAAAAACCTGTGCTAGGTTTTTAGACACCTGATCAAAAGTCTAAAGGGTTTTTGAATCTACCTGAAGCAGATTCTGTTGGTGGCAGGGCACCTGATCAAAAACCTGAGTGGATTCCTACCGTGTGGGTAGAAGAGTGGACGTACCCAAGTTGTTTGGGGAACCACTATAAATTTCCTTGTGTCGTCTGGATTCCATTGTTTAATTCCTGCATTGTGGCTGTGATTAGATATAACTAGGTTGCTAGTTGCTGATTAGGTTTTTCCAAGCTTAACTGTAATTACAGTTAGCTTGTGTTTGTACACATCACTTGTGTTAGGCTTTAAGGTTAAATCAATATCTATAACCTTTTCATTCCGCACTTCACTCCAAGGGAGTTGGGTAGACTATTAAGTTTTGTCTGTGCAAAATTTGATAACTCTATTCACCCCCCCTCTAGAGTAGTATCTATCCCTTCACTTTCAAAACTGTCGCCAATAATCAGATCCAGTTGGACAAGAATGCTGATGCTAATCTTATGAAAATCTATGAAGAAGTTGGCACTTTCAGGTATGAAGCTATAGCTCAGTTATCTGTAGATATCACTAAGGGGGAGAAGATAGTAAAAGAACAAGTGGTAAAATTATCTGAACAAGCTCAAGCAGTTATAAAAGAACAAGTTGACAAACTATCTCACCAAGCTCAAGCTACTGTGGATGGTCTTGTAAAAGAAATGAAAGCAGATATTCTCTCCCAGCTCCAGTCTGTGAAATTCTATACCTATGACACTGCTGTTTGGCTGCACAACATGAATTTCCCCAATGCCCAGCTCAACCCAGCCATCATTCCACACTTCTTGAATCCTCTTGAAGCTCAACCTCCTGCAGATGCTCCAGCCCAGGCATCCATTCCAGAAGGTATGCCAGCTTTCTCACCTAGACCTGAGGGTGATGTGACTGAGCCCCCTCTCACCTATTCTGATATGTGGCAAGATGAAATTCCAGCTCCAAGGAAGAAGATAAAATATGGTGAAGGTACCTCTGCCAGTCGTTCTGCACCCAAAAGAGATCCTGCCCTAGCTTCTGAAAGCAGACCACCAATTATTCATTCTGAAGTTTGGAGTCCAACCTCCAAATCCCTAATCCTTGACACCCTGAAATTGGTTACAGATCTTGGTGAGAATAGAGACCAGTTTTACAGTCATTCAGAATGGAAAGCCTATGAAGTGTCCCAAATCAAAATCAGACTTCATGACAGGAATTGGGGACACAATAATCCAGCTGCTCCTCCTAGGCCCAGAACTTATTTTCCCAAGCCATTCAGTTACCTAGAGAGGCAAGAGCTGAAGAGAGAAAGGTTGCATAAGGAAGGACCCTCTTGAGTAAAGAGAATGTGGAAATGGATTCCTTTTGTTAAAAACAATTCTATATATATATTTGATTCTGATTATGGCTATTTCATTAGTTATCCTGCTTTAGCTTATATTTTTTTTATATATGTGTATTATTCTTTTTACTCTGAATAATTCACCTTAGTACAGAGAATGCTGACATCTACAAATAGGGGGAGATTGTTGGGATTTGTCTCCATAATACCTCAGATTTGTAGGTGGTCAGACCTTGAACTAAGATGAATTAAGGTGTATTTGATGCTGTGTTTAAGTTGTATGTGTGCAGGTCCTTAATGCCAAGTATAGACCAATGTCAGTCTATAATGGGTCACCAAACACAGGACCATACAATGTAATCCCTCATTGTGTGATCCAAAGTGTTGGCCCATGTATAGCCTCTCTATTGGGATACACTTCCTACATGCACTTGGAATGGTGGGCACAAGTATTGAAGTATATCTTTTAGAAGAATTTTTTCTAAGTCCACATACTCGAGTAGTACCCTTCATATACTCGAGTAAGTGACTTAGTACTCGAGTAGATCCTTGGACATACTCGTGTAGACTATGTATACTCGAGTAGATAAGTTTATACTCGAGTAGATAGTCAGTCACTCGAGTAGGTCATATCTTATACTCGAGTAAATCCTTCTATTCTTATATCCAGAAATTTTCTAAGTCCACATACTCGAGTACTTCTCCAGTATACTCGAGTAAGTGGGTCTGTACTCGAGTAAGCTAGCTTACATACTCGAGTAGGCTGTATTCACTCGAGTAAGTGCTAACTGGTACTCGAGTGGTAGGTTAGTTACTCGAGTAAGTAACGTGTTTATACTCGAGTAGTTCTGTTATTCCCTTTTCAGAAATATTCTAAGTCCACATACTCGAGTAGTTCCCTATATACTTGAGTAAGTGACTCTGTACTCGAGTAGTTATTTTTTCATACTCGAGTAAGTCAATGTTTACTCGAGTAGTTGTTCTAAGATACTCGAGTAGTTCATTTTCCCCTCACTCGAGTAGTTCTCCTGATATACTCGAGTAGTTCTTTTTCTCTCACTCGAGTATCTGCAACTCTTGTACTCGAGTATTTATTCTCACTTTATCTGAAATTTTTTTAAGTGTTTTCACTCGAGTAGTTCATTAATCACTCGAGTAGTTTTCTCTTCTCTTACTCGAGTATGCCAATCCTTTCTACTCGAGTATATAACTTCTCTTACTCGAGTATGCCAATTCTTTTCCACTCGAGTATATACTATCTGATACTCGAGTATGTATCTTCTATGACTCGAGTATGTCGGTTCAAATCCTTCCTGAAATTCTCTAAGTCAATTTCACTGTACATTTCGATTTGATCTTTTCTGATAAGTCCACGTGTCATCATTAATGATTCTTATGACCGTTGGAGTCTATCTATAAATAGGTCACTTCAGATTTGACTTTTAATCAATTCTTTCAGAGATCATTATTTTAAGAAAGAGAAAGTGAAAAATCCCGTGAACCCTAATTCTTCAAGTCGCCGCCGTCGCCATTAACGTTCACGGAAGAAGCTCTGGATCGACGATCTCTGATCTCTGTTTGCAACTCTGATTCTTCAGCGATCCAGACGCAAGTCAATCACTCGATCTCGCCGCGCCTTAAAGATTCCAGATCTATTTTCTCGATCGAGGTGATTTAGTTCTTCAGATTTGTGGATCTCTCTCAAGTCGTCTTCAACTTCTCTGATCAAGCCAAAGCTCTTAAGGAAGAAGACTGCCAAGATCCAGATCTGAGATTATTGTTTGTATTTTTTCTAAACAAATTATTGTGTAGGAGTTTTTCTCCGAGATTTGTAGGAAGTCTTATCTTCCGAGTGTAGATCCGGTTTGGATCGAGTTTTTGTAGGAACGTGGTTCCGAGGTGTAGGATTGTTTTCAATCCGAGATAGTGGAGTAGCCGAGTCTAGTGATTTGCTAGATCGGTGAGGAAAGTGGATGTACCCAAGGTTGGGGAACCACTATAAATCTCTTGTCGTCTGTGATTGCTTGATGTGTGCTGTGTTAGATTTTAATTCCGCATTTGACACGCATTTCACCTATTCACCCCCCTCTAGGTGATTTAGGCTAACAACTGAGACCTCTCACTTGTCTCCTCAATACAAGTTCTTGGCAGATATTATGGGAAAAATGCTGCTTTGGAAGCACACTGCCCATGATAATATATCCAGGCACCAGTTTCTTTGGATGAGTGCCTTGGTTAATCAGAAATCAGTGAATTGGGTTGAAGTTTTGTTTGAGTTGATCAGGAAGAAAGCAAACAAGAGAGAGGTCTCTCTTGGCAGAATTTTAGAGATTTTTCTCACTGAAAAATGCCTTGAGTTGTTGACATCCCCAACAACATTCATCAATGCTTCCAAGAGGCTGACCACAGCTCTCTTTGGAAAGTGGGAGAGGACTATCTCAAAGCCCTCCAGGGCTCCCTCCACCCACAGAGTTTCTGAGGACACAAGGACTGCTCCAGTCACTCCTAACCCTAGATAAGATGAGTCATAGATTCCTCCTTCCCCAGCTAGACCAACTTCCCCTTTGCCACATCAACCAATTCCACCTCAAAGCCCTCCTCCAGGAACTCCTACTCCTTTGTCTCCTCTACCACATTATCTAGAAGAGATCCCCTCCATCAACATCTCTATCCAAACCTCACCAACTTTTGATCTTCATTTATCTTCCCCAACTCCTTCACCAACTCATTTACCTTCTCATGAACCCTCACCTCATGTTTACCCCCATCCAGCACGAGTGTCTATCCCTGAATCCACCACTAAATCTACCATCTACAACATCTGCACAGCTTATGGTCATTCCACTTCCTCTCTTCCATCTACATCATCCTCTTCATCTTCTCTCATTTCCCTCTTCACCCTACCATCAAAGCCATTGTAGAGGATGTCATTACCACTCTACTAGCTTCTCTTAATTCATTTATTGCCTCTTTTTCTAGCCCTTCTTCATCTAGGGGCCTTGCAGCAGAAATTACTGCTACCAGACAGGGGGAGATGTCCAGTGAAGTAGTCCCTCCTCCTCCAGCAGTTGCAATAGTGGAGGCAGACACAGTTTTGGCAGAGGCAGACACAGGTTTGACATTTATAGATACAGAGATTGTAGATATAGTTTTGGTAGATACAGAGAATGTAGATATTGATATTCCTAATGCAGAAGTTATTGCATTGAAATCCCTGAAGAACCCTTGGACATTCTTCATGGAGATTGTTTCATCTCTCTAGCTTTTGAACTAACTTTAGTTCTATCTCTTTTGATCTTTTGTATAGAGATTGTTCTCCCCCTGCTGCCTTTCAATTTTGTTCAGATATAGTATGTTATACTGCTCCTGTGAGCACAGATCTTCTACTTCAGCTTCTTTAGAGTTTTGATGCTCTAGTGCCTGAGCTCATGGCAGCTCCTTCTGTAGTTCCAGTGCATAAGCGCTTGGTAGCTCCTGAGCTTGAGAATTCTGCAGCTCCTTCTGCAGTTCCAGTGCCTGAGCTGATCCGTATGCCAGAGGTTGAGAGTCTAGTGCCCAAGGACTTCTCTCCTCCAACCTATACTTGTTCTACTTCTCCAATCCCAGACTTGGATGAAATTATAGCTGTTGATGCAGCTGAAGAACTTTCAGTTATCAAAGAGATTGATGATTTGTATGATAATCCTCCAGGCTCATCTGATAATGATTCAGATTCAGATTCAGACTCAGATCCAGATGTCAAAAAGAAGAAGAAAGTGACCAAGAAAAGAAAAGCTCCAGTGAAGGAAGTGCCTTAGTCTAATCCTCAAGATGACATTCCTTACTTCATCAGGCACAATATTACTCTCACATATACTACTCCTCACTGGATGAGATTTTCCAAGAATGAGATGAAGGCTCAGAAGAAAAGGAGAAAGACTGGCTCTTCTCCGATCAAAGTTTTCAGGAAGGATCCACCTCCTCCTCCTCCTTCAGCAGGTGTTAGTGGAAATGTTGCTTCTAGGGCTGCTACCTCCTCCCATCTTCAGACTTCTTATGCTCCTCACTCTCACAGCAGACCATCCAGGTCTTATTCAAGTGGCTATTCAAGAAGGAGAGCTAGACAGAATGATCAGGCTGACATAGAAGATATTTCAGATTCTAGCAGGAGATTCAAAATTCCTGAAAAATTTAGCAAAGTTAGACCTCCTCCAAACCTTCATGACAGTCATTCTCAACATACAACAATAGAAACAAAATTCCAAGAATAATCAATCAAGAACAAAAAATTTCAGAGGACCTCTCATGTTGAGGGAAGCCAAGAGTAGCTCTGATGGTATTGGAAACCCATTTGGCATGCTCAGAACTAGCTTGGACTAACATTCTCTCCCCCTTTAGGACTTCCCTTTCAACATGATCTCTGAGATCATCCTTGTGAAATCTGACTTGACCTTCCAGATGATCAATCCCTTCTCTGTAGTAGACCCTAAATTTATGAATTTGAGTGGTAATAGTTGTTTGGGCAGCCTGTATCACCGTTTTGACAGTAGCTAGATCAGTCTCAATTAGTTTTGTAACTTCTATTTTGACAGCAACAGATAGTGCTGCAATCTTTGTGAGAATTTCATTATGAGAATCCGTGAGATTCTCATTTGTTCTAAATTGATTTTCTAAGATATAGGCATGTTTCTCTGCCATATCAGATGCTTTAGTTTTCAGTTCCTGCTGTTGAGTGGCCAGATACACAACTACATGACCTCCTTTTTCAAAGCAGTCTGTCATTTCTTTCTTGTGCTGACTCACTTCAAATCTGATTCACTGGATGTCCTGAGCTAGCTGCTATTGCAGCTCTTTATGAGTTTCATCCACATACTTTTCAAAAGCTATCCTTTGTTCATCTAGTTTTAGTTGCAATTGGACCATTAAGGAATGAAAGTCCATACTTGGAGCTAGAGGTGGTGTGGCTGTTTGTAAGGCCCTCTTATAGCAAGAGCTTCTCTTCTTCATTACAGCAAGTTTCCTTTTCTTAGCCAAGTTAGCATCTTCATCATCAGAGGATGAACTTTCTATGTCAAGAGTATCTTTGTTTACAGTATTTTTCAGCAATTCCTCCCCCTTAGTCTCTGGTAGTTTTTTGTCCTGTTGTTGTTGCTCCCCCTCAGTCCTTACTGCTGGTGAGTCAGGGAACAACTCCTCCAAGCTTACCTCCTATAACATTTGAACAGGAGGAATAAGAATAGTTGGTAAAATACATGGTTCTCCCTGGACTTCTATGTCCTTGTCCAGTGACCTTTCTAGGAAGGAGATACTTACTTGCCCAATCTGAGTAGTATCCTTCATATGCACCTCAGGTGCCTCTTCCTCTACATGTAGTAGTGCTTCCTTATTTATGTTCAAGACAATATCCATCATAGTATCAGCTGCTAATTCACTATCAGTGTAGCAGCAACATTTTCTCCCCCATGACCAGGCAGATAAGTAAGTATAGTGTCTTGTACTGCTGCTGCAGGGTCTTCTCCTCCTGGAGTAGAATTTCTTTGTTTCTCTGGGAGCAAACTACTGTCCACTTGTCCTTGTGTATCTTGCTGTTGTTTCTTGTCTTCATCAGAACTGAAGACCACTTCTTCTTCTGAATCACTAGACGATTCTTCCTGTGGAACAACTTTCTTCTTCTTTTGTTTTGTTTTGGTCTGTTTTTGAGGAGTAGAAACCTCCTTAGTCAACACCCTATCCCATTTTGACAGAATCCTGGTGTCCATTCTTCTCATATGATTGATTTTTGTACCAGGAAATTGGCTCATTACTTCTTGGTATTACAGATGATAGGCATAGACTCAGAATTGTCCCCAGGTTCGGTTTCTTGATAACTTCACGTAACTTGTCAAATACTATTGTTGTTCAATCAGTCTTAAGCTTGAAAATGATCCTGGTCATCAGGTGGAAGATGGTGGCTTAGATTCTGTCATGTCCACCCTTTTTGCACAGTATGACCTTCCCTACAATCTAAGAAAGGAACTTGCCTTGTGAATTCATCCCTTTTCGATTGATTGATGATCCTATCTTAGTATTTGGGTTTAACCCACACCATTTTAAGGCCTCCTCGATCATAGATGGTTGTACGTCATCTTCTTCCTTAACCTTTGGGAGTTGGAGTGCTTTTCGGATTGTTTTCAAGGTAATTTTCACTCGGGTATCTTAAATAGTAGCTTTCATCTTCTTCCCTTCTGCGTCTGTAGTTGCCAAAAAAAAAATTCCAGGACTTCTTTCTTCCATATCTTTGTTGGTTCAGAGACCAAGAATTCCAAACTGATGTCTGAAATTAGGGCAATTACTCCCTGAATCTCCGGTGATGCTGTCGTGAACCCACCACGGACCAGCTCATATCCTTCATTCACCTTGTCTTCTAGATGAGGCACCATTACTGAAAGAGAGAGATGGAGGTGAAAAGGAAAGATGATTCTTGTCGATAGAGGGTGCAGAGCTAGGAAATAAGAAAGCATAGTTGACCAGATTTTGGCTTCACCTATTTATAGTCTAAGTGTAAAGGGGAGTTCAAAAGACGCGCCTTAGCACTAGGACTAGTCGACAAAATCTTATATGTATCGACAGAATAGGTCTAGGTCTCGACAATACTGAGGTTTTGTCGACACATGTATGTGGCAACATACTTATGTTAGTGTCGATATAGATGTCGAAAAGTCACGACACAGAGTGTCGACTTTGATTTTTGTGTGTCGTCACAAAAAATCAGCTAACTGAAAGTCTCGACATAGTTGTGTCAACACCAACTCTTGTGTGTCGATATAAAAGTCCTCTAGTTATATGGTCTCAACAGAGTTATGTCGACACCTATTCTTTAGTCGACACAGATATTATTTCTGTGTCGACACATCTGTTTCCTTTGTCGACACAACATACTAAGAGTGTTGACACAAGGTCTGCTTGTGTTAACACAAACTTGGTACATAGCCAAATTTCCTATGAAAACTTGAGCTTACATGTTCTACTAAAGTTAGCTTGTGCTAACCTAATCTAGATTCAACATACCTAATTCAATTTTAAAATAATTGAATTTAGTTTCATCCAGAGGTTTTGTAAAAATATCAGCAATTTGATTATTTGTATTCACAAACTCTAGACTAATATTTTCTTTTTCTACATGTTCTCAAATGAAATTGAATTAAATTTCTATATGCTTTGTTCTACTGTGTGATACATGATTCTTAGCAATAGAAATAACACTAGTGGAATCACATAATAGCAGAATTCTACTTACCTTGATGTTATAATCTTCTAGTTGGTTCCTGTAGTACTTTTCCTGTCTTCTTTGCATCCTGCAAAATCTGCATCTGAGAAACCAGTTAGTGTGAAATCTCTATTCTTAGGGTACCAAAGACATAGATTAGGTTTTCCCTTGAGATATCTCAAAATCCTTTTAACTGCAGTATAATGAGATTCTTTAGGGCGTGCTTGGTACCTGGCACAGACACATATTGCATACATGATGTCAGGTCAACTAGTAGTCAAGTAGAGTAGGGAGCCAATTATCACTCTATACAAAGACTCATCAAAGGTTTCCCTGCCTCATCTTTTCCTATAGGCATACTTGTTCCCATTGGAGTTTTCAGGGTGGAAGCTGAGTCCATTCCATACTTATTAATCAACTCCTTAGTGAACTTAGACTGAGATATGGATAGTCCATTATCAGTCTGTCTTACTTGAAGTCCCAAAAAGAACTTCAGTTCACCCAAACTGCTAATTTCAAACTTCCCTTGCATAAGCTTAACAAACTTCCTACAAAGGTTATTCTCAGTAGATCCAAAGATAATATCATCAACATATATCTGGATTATGATTATCTTACCTTTGGATTCCCTATAGAATAGGGTTTTATCTATCTTTTTCCTTGAGAATTTATTCTCAATAAGGAAAGCAAACAAGGTTTCTTACCAAGCCCTGGGGGCTTATTTCAAACCATATAGGGCTTTCCTAAGCCTGTATAAATAATTAGGACATTGAGGATCTACAAAACCTGAGGGTTGTTCAACATAGACTTCCTCTTTCAAGTCACCATTTAGAAATGCTGACTTCACATCCATCTGAAATACCTTGAACCCTTGATAGGCTGCATAGGCTAGGAAAATCCTTATAGCCTCAAGTCTTGCTACAAAGACAAAGGTTTGATCAAAGTCTATTCCTTCCTCTTGTCTGTAGCCTTTTGCTACCAGCCTGGCCTTGTTCTTGATGATTGTTCCATTTTCATCAAGTTTGTTTCTGTAGATCCACTTGGTTCCTATGATATTGTGAACCTTAGGTTTAGGAACCAGGTCCCAGACTTTGCATCTCCTGAATTGATTCAGCTCTTCTTGCATTTCATCAATCCAATTAGCATCTAGCATTGCTTCTTCAAATATTTTGGGTTCTATTTGAGACAAAAAGCTAGAACACAAAACTATGTTCATGCTCTTGCTCCTTATTAGAACACCTTGACTTGCATCTCCAATTATCTTGTGAGCTAGATGATCCTTTAGGTGTCTTCTTGCTGGAGGAAACCTATCTATCTTATGACCTTCTTCATTTTCCTCCACCTGATGCTCCTCATTCTCTTTAGCTTCCAGTGTGTTTTTTTCTCCCCCTAGACAGCATGCATCATCCATCTTAGCAGGAGCTTCATCATTGATGGTCATCTTGTCTAGCCTATCGGTTAGACCTATGAACTAACTGAAACACTAGACAATTAATTGTTAATCAATCTAGAATCATCAAAAATAACATGAACTGACTCTTCTACAACTTGGGTAGTCAAGTTGTAGATCCTATATGCGTTACTGTTGTTGCTGTACCCAACAAATATCCCTTCTAGGGATTTGGCAGCAAACTTTGTTTGGTAGTGCTTACCATTCACTATGACATAGCACTTTCTACCAAAGATTCTGAAATAAGAAAATGTTTGGTTTTCTGCCTTTCAAAATCTGATAGGGAGTCAACTTAAGTTTCTTATTGATGGATGATCTATTGAGAACATGAAAAGCAGTATTTACTGCCTCAGCCCAGAAATATTCAGGGAGAGTAGTGTAATTGAGTAGAGTTCTACCAGCCTCAATGAGAGTTCTATTCTTTCTTTCAGCAATTTCATTTTGCTGAGGTGTTTTAGGTGAGGAGAACTCCTGATGAATCCCAAGTTCTTCAAAGAATTTTGTCATACATTCAGACTGAAATTCAGTTCCATTGTCACTTCTGATTTTGACCACAGAATTATTAAATTCATTCTGAACTTGTCTAACAAAAGTCTGGAAAATACTAGGGGTTTCAGATTTCTGTCTTAAGAAGAACACCCATGTATATCTAGAATAGTCATCCACAACAACTAATGTGTATGCTTTCCTACCAAGACTTTGAACTGGCATAGGACCAAAGAAATCCAAATGCAAGAGATATAAACATCTTAATGAATCTTTGGTATCTAGTGCTGAAAAAGAGGACTTGGTCTGTTTGCCCTTTTGGTAAGCTGAACACACTCCCTCTTTCATGCACTTGACATGAGGACCATTCCTCACCAACCCCATGCTGAATAGCAGTCCAATGGACTTATAGTTCAGATGAGCTAGCCTCTTGTGCTATTTGACACATAGTGAGGATGTCTCATCTGCAACTAAGCAAATAGGTGAGTTGTTTAACTCACAGTCTAGTTTAAGACAATCAACATTTCCTCTCCTAGGTCCAGTCAAAATGATCTCTTGATCACTTGACCTTTTAATTTGGCACTCCCCTTTGTGAAAGGAGTTGACATAACCTAGATCACTAAGCTGACTTATTCTTATCAGGTTGTGTTTTAGACCCTTCACATAAGCCACTTTAGTGATAGTAATTGAGTCACTAGAGATGTTACAAAATCCTTTGATGACTCCTTTTTCTGATCCACCAAAGATGACTTTGGGACCATTCTCTATGGGTACAAAGTCCCTTAACATTCTTCTTGTTCAAGTCATATGTCTGGAACAGCCACTATCCAAGTACCATATAGGGGTATGGTCACTTGGATTCACCTTCAATAAATAAAGGATTACTTATCCTAAGAACCCAAGTTTTTTTTGGGCCCTAGGTTCTTGTTAGTCTTGGGAACAATAGGTTTACCTACAGATTTTCTGATAGGTAAACTACTCTTGGTTTTAACACTTGTGTTAAACCAACAGTCCAAGGCAAAGTGGCCTACCTTTCCATAACACCAACACTAAAATTTGTTATACCTTTTCTTAGGTACAGACTACACAGTCATGTTGCCAACAGTCTTTTTGAGTGTGGGTGCAGGAGCAGCAAATCCCATGAATTCCTTTTGAATCTGATGGGCTTGCCTATAGAGTGGCCTCTTGGCATTTACACACTTGCCAAGGTGAAATCCATACTCACAGTGGCCATGAGTGGTTTCATGATCATACATGTTTGTAGGATTCATCACCTTCCTAAAGAAGATAGGGGGTTTTGCAGCTAGTAGCTGAACTGGGGCCTTACCTTTTCTTTGTGATTTAGTGGCCCTAGTTCTTCTCTTAAAACCTAGACCAGTCTTCCCTTTTTGTGAGATGAAGTTGTCTTTTAAGGGTAAGATAGATTTTGGTTTGGAGAATTTAGCCACTAGCTCTCTTTCTTGTTAGAGTTTTGCCTCCAGTTTCTTGATATGATTCTCCTTGAAAGAGATTGTGCCTATCTGAATAACAGTAATGTTTTTCAGTTTTGCAACCTCATTCAATTTTAGATCCAACAGCTTTGCTGAATCTGCTGCAGCCAGCTTAAGAGACTCAATCTCCTTAGTCTTCTCTTTGACAAGAAGTTTGCTTCTCTTTAAAGCTTGCAATAATCCACCATACTCATCAATGAGTTGGTGTACATCCCCTTCAGACTCAGAACCATCCACATCTCTTGATGTTGATGTTTCTGATTCTGGTCTAGTAAAATAATCAGATGATGTAGGAGAGTTATATACCTTACTAGGTCCATCTTGATCCAGGCACTGATCATTTTCTGTTAGGGCCATCAGCCCTCTATAGCAGTCTTCTACTCCATTAATGGAGTCCAGCAATTGTAGGAATTCTTATTCCATAGAATCCTCTTCTGTTGAGAACAACCCAACATATGATTCTTCATTTTCTTCTCCAGATTTTGAAGATTAAGAGTCTGTCCAACTCTTCTCCTTCTGAGCAATAAGAGATTTTTCCTTGTTGCCTTTTACTAACTGTTTCTTCTTGTCTTTTGATTCAACCCTCTTGTCTGGACAGTCTGCTATGAAATGTCCTTGCCTGTTGCAATAGTAGCACACAATCTTAGAATTATATTGTTTACTAGGTTTAGAAGCATATGTGCGAATAGAAATACAGAAACCGGAAAGTGGAGAATGCAATTTTTATTATCCAAAAAAGTAAGTATTACAAAGGTATAGCCTCCCTTATATAGAATGGAGGAGATGGGAGAGAATACAAATACCCAATGTGGGACTAAATACACAAAAACATCATCTACAAAGCTAACCGCCAATCCGCCCAGGAGACCGCCTAACCGTGCGGTTAGTAGCTACTAACCGCCCGGTCACCACCAGAGAACACGCAGCCGACCACCGAGATCCCAGAGATTAGCCGGCAGACCGCCCGGCTACCAAACCGCTAGTCTTAGCCGCCTGTCCGCCAAGGTCTATACAGCAACACAGAGATTAGCCAGGCTGACCGCCCGGCTACCAAACCGCCAGTCCTAGCCGCCTGTCCGCCCAGGTCTATACAGCAACACTCCCCCTCAAGCTGGAGCATAGATGTCAATCATGCCTAGCTTGCTGCAAATGTGGAAGAAAGAGGCGGACACAGGTTTTGTGAATATATCTGCCAGCTCTTTCTCCGAGGTAACAAACGGAGTGCAAATCTGGTTCTTCAACACTTCTTCTCGAATGAAGTGACAATCAACCTCTATGTGCTTTGTTCGCTCATGGAAGACCGGATTTTTAGAAATGTAGATCGCAGCTTTGTTGTCGCAGAACATGGGAAGTGGATAGTTGTAGACCTCTCCTAGATCCAGCATGAGAGCCCGCAACCATTTTAACTCACACGTGGTTGATGCCATGCTACGATATTCTGCTTCTGCACTAGACTTGGAGACTACTGACTGCTTCTTGCTCTTCCAGCTAACCAAGTTTCCTCCAACAAACGTGCAAAATCCGGAAGTCGACTTGCAATCCCCTTTGTCGTCCGCATAGCTAGCGTCGGAGTACGCTTCGACTCTTAGGTGACCGTTTTTCTGAAAGAGAAGACCTTTCCCAGGTGCGGACTTCACATACTCCAATATCCTTAGAGCGGATTGAAGATGACATTCCCTAGGCGACTGCATAAACTGGCTGACCTTTCCCACTGCATAGGAGATTTCTGGCCTGGTCACCGTAAGGTAGATGAGTTTGCCAACAAGACGCCGATACCTCGTAGTATCCAATAGAGGTGGTGATTCGTCTGTCCATGTCTTGTCTTCTCCAGGAGCCATGGGACACCGGGCAGGTTTAGCACCCGTCAATCCTGCCTCTTTCAACAAATCAAGAGCATACTTCCGTTGGGAGAGAACCAAGGAACACGGTTTCCGAGAGATTTCAATTCCCAAGAAGTATTTTGGAGAACCCATATCCTTCGTGACTAGGTGTTGGCGGAGATGGACCTTCGTCAAGGCTACACCAGCTTGATCGTTGCCAGTGAGAAGAATATCGTCCACGTAAACAGCTAGCACAACCAGACCCGAAGATGTCTTGCGAATGAACAAAGAGTGATCAGCCGAACTCCTGGTGAAACCGATAACACCAACGATGCTACTGAACTTATCGAACCACGCCCTGGGACTTTGCTTTAGGCCATAGATGGCCTTCTTCAACCGGCATACTTGAGTCTCCCCCTGAGCAACATACCCAGGAGGTTGCTCCATGTAGACGTCCTCATGAAGGTCACCATAGAGGAAGGCATTCTTGACGTCCAACTGCGAAATAGGCCAATCCCTGTTGACCGCCACCGATAAAAGGACCCGAATGGTGCTGAGGAGAGCAACTGGCGAGAACGTGTCAAAGTAATCAACACCATAGGTCTGAGTAAACCCTTTTGCAACAAGACGGGCTTTGTACCGGTCCACACTGCCATCAGGACGGAACTTGACGACAAACACCCAACGATAACCAACCACATCCATGCCAAAAGGAGGAGGCACAAGGGTCCAAGTGCCCCGGTCAGAGAGAGTAGCAATCTCGTCATCCATGGCAGCCTTCCAGTGAGGAAACAGTTGGTGGATGAGACGCGAGGGAGGATGCCCCAGGCGAAGGTGCCACTGAAGAAGATCTGTAGAAGCGGGAGAGAAGACGGTAAGAGCAGATACATCATCAAGGAAGTAGAGACCGCCTCTCTCAGTCCTAGTAGCAATCGTCCGCTTGGAGTCCGGGTCCTGAAACGAACAAGAAGAAGGAGTAAATGTTACCGAACACTGAAGTTGCTTGCAAAGAGAAGTAACCGACAATAAATTGCATGGAAACTTGGGCACATAAAGAGTATCCGCCAGGCGAAGGGACGGAGTAACTTGAACCAAGCCCGTTCCATGCACCGGAGAGGGAGAACCATCCGCAACGAGAACAGGGGGCAACCGATCATGTGTTTCTAGGAGAGAAAAGCACTGAGGATTGCACATCATATGATTAGTGGCGCCAGAGTCGATTAGCCATTTATCTTGGGTAACCACGTGGGCACTACCTGAAGTCGTGGCCACGGAGGCAGAGGGCTTGGAAGAAGTAGGAGTATCACCAGCGGGACGAAGATGCGGATGCTTTGTCCAGCAGCGGTCAACCAAGTGTCCTGGGCGGCCACAATGAGTACAGAGGTAGCGAGAAGGGCCACGCCCGCCAGAGTGGTTACCACGACCACTAAATCCACCACGATGAGCCTGGTGAGCATAGGCATCCGGAGCCGGAGGAGCGGCAAGCAAGGGGCGTTGGAGCAGAGAGGTAACAGCGGCAATGCGGGCAGCAGTAGCATCCAGGGTAGGAGACTCAGCCTCTCCAAGAATTTGCTGCCGGATCATATCGTATGAGTCCGGAAGCCGCAGAAGGTAACAGACCACTAGGAGTTCCTGGAAGTGCTTCAGCTGAGTGGCCACATCTGCCGAGAGAGGACGATTTTGTAGAATCTCAGCTCCAAGGGTTGGACTTGTTGGTAAGCTGCAGGAGGGGACATGGACTGGCGAGCAAAGAGATCCGCATAGAGAGTATAGATGCGAGATGTTTGTCCCCCCTTGGAGTAGAGAGCGGCCAAGTGATTCCAAGCTTGTTTTACCGTCTCACCGTGACGGATGACAGGAAGGCATTCATCGGACAGGCTGTTCGCCAGCTAAGTACGAACAAGCGCATCATTCGCATCCCAGTCATTAAACTGGGCAGAGTCCGCAGGCGGAGGGTCATCGGTAAGATGATGACGCTTGCGCTGAGAGCGGAGAAGAAAAGTGAATGAGACACTCCAGTCGGGATAATTGGGCCCCAGAAGCTTAGAGACGGTGCCAAGATTCCCGGAAGCAGGAGGAGGAGGAGGAGGAGGCGGTGGGACAACGACAGTAGATGAGGTGGAGCCATCAGAATTGGTCATCCTGGAAGAGAGGTCGCGCGGTTAAGAGGAGAGACCGGGCGAGCAAAGGAAGGAAGAGTTCGCAGCGGTCACAATTAGACCAGCGGCAAGCAATGCCACGACCAAGCTGCGAAGCACAAGAAGAGAAGCCGCACGGTTAACAAGGCAAACCGAGCGGGAATAAGAAGAAGAAGCCGCGCGGATAGAGAGAGCGAGAAGACCGCGCAAACAAAAAGCAAACCGCGGCAGGCAGAGAGAAGAAGCTGCAACGGTCACGGTGTCAGCACACTAGTGGCAAGAAGGGCAGAGAGGCCGCCTAAACAAGGAAGAACTCGCGCGAACAGAGAGAAATCGCGCGGATAGGAAGAAAAAGATTTGTAGCGGTCACGATGGTAGACACCAGCGACCAGAGAAGCCACGACCAAGCCGCAGAACCAAACAGAGGGAGAGAAGTCGGGCGGCTAGCAGACAGACCGCGCGAACAGAAGAGGTGGATAGAAGAATCCACGGGAGAAGAGAGCTCGCACGAGCTGAAAAGACAGGCCGCGGCGAGTAGGCAGAGGTCGCACGGACAGAAGAAAACGCAATCAGGAGGACTAGATCGGGTCCTCTGATACCATGTGTGAATAGAAATACAGAAACCGGAAAGTGGAGAATGCAATTTTTATTATCCAAAAAAGTAAGTATTACAAAGGTATAGCCTCCCTTATATAGAATGGAGGAGATGGGAGAGAATATAAATACCCAATGTGGGACTAAATACACAAAAACATCATCTACAAAGCTAACCGCCAATCCGCCCAGGAGACCGCCTAACCGTGCAGTTAGTAGCTACTAACCGCCCGGTCACCACCAGAGAACACGCAGCCGACCACCGAGATCCCAGAGATTAGCCGGCAGACCGCCCGGCTACCAAACCGCCAGTCTTAGCCGCCTGTCCGCCAAGGTCTATACAGCAACACAGAGATTAGCCAGGCTGACCGCCCGGCTACCAAACCGCCAGTCCTAGCCGCCTGTCCGCCCAGGTCTATACAGCAACATCATACAAGTCTTCCTTAGGATTTTTCTTTTTCTTGTAGTACTCATCCTTTGAAAAGGATGAAGAAGGTCTGGTTCTCCACTCTTCTTCTTCATGAATCTTTTGAACTGCCTTGTGAAGGCTGCAAAGTCCTCATCTAAGGTGTGGCTGTCTGATGAAGTGTTGTCAGGAATCCCTTCTTCTTCCTCAGCACTCCTTCTAGGAGGAGAAGGATATTTTCTCCTACCCTTTCTTGTGCCTTCATCTTTGAAGGCAATTGACTTTTCCTTGTGTTCAGATCTACTGCTTTTCTCTTCCTCCTTCCTGACTATAAGCTGCATTTCATATGAAAGCAGCTTCCCAAATAGTGTGGGAGGAGGTGTGTCTGCCAGCTTGGACACTTCTCTGATGGCACAAATCTTGGTGTCCCAATCCTTTGTCGGAGATCTCATAAATTTGTCATTCAGTTCATAAGTGCTGAAGACTCTTCCATAAGTCATCAGCTCATTTACAATCCTGAAGAATTTCTTATAGCATTCAGTTATGCTATCATTCTTGGCTTGCCTAAAGCTTTCATACTCCTGATTCAGCATATATTTTCTTTCTTCTCTGACTTCTTCTATTCCCTCTATGTAGACAATAAGAGTGTCCCACATTTCTTTGGAGGTTTTGCAATGCACCAAATTCTGAAAGGTGGCATCATCTATGGCACCTACAATGATATTCTGTGCCCTTTTATCTAGAGTTGCCAGGATGATTTCATCCTTTGTCATTTCTGAATAACTCTTAGGAGTCTTCATATTTGCATCCAGTGCTGATACCTTCATTGGAATGAAGGATACTTCCTGTACTGTGATGTAAATTCTTGGATCAGAAGCTTCCATAAACAATCTGACCCTCTCCTTCCATATGCCAAAACATTCCTTCTTGAATATAGGCAGTTTTAGTTATCCAAACTCTTTTTGGTTCTCACTTGAACCCATTCTTGAATTCTGAAAATTTTGTAGGAGATTTAACTCAGACTGTTAAGTCAATCCTTGAGTAACCTCTCTCTGATACCACTTGAAAGACTTAATTCAAGAGCCTAAACACCTAGAGGGGGGGTGATTAGGTTCTAATTTTTCCTTTAATATTTTAGGCAATTTAACAGATCTTGTTTGGCATAAATAAAATAAAACACAGCACAAAACATTCACAACACAGAGAACACCAGATTTATAGTGGTTCCCCAAGAAATGGGTACGTCCACTTTCCCCCTTCGCCTATCCAGTAGAGTACTGGATTCAGCCTAACTTCTTTCAACTTTCTCAGATCCAAAGATCCTACAACTCAGAACCAAAATGGTTCCTACACCTCAGACTTTTGCAAGTCCTACCTCAAATCCTTCCCAGAATCCTACCTCGGGCCTCAGCCCTACCTCAGCCCTTATCTCTAGGATTACAACTCAGACTTCACAAGTCCTATTACTCAGGCTCAAAGCCCTACCTCTGCCTTTATAATTATAGTCTTACAACTCAGATCTACAACATATCCTACAAGAAATTGTGTAATAAAAGATTACAAAAGATATCACCAGATAGATCCCCCTATTGATGTTCTTCTTGATCAGTTCTTGATCTTCAGTCCCAACTAGACTTAGCTGTTTCAAAGCTTCTTGATAGAATAAAATAAGGTTGGACTGTACTTGATGTAGAAGTTGAACCACTGCCAGCTCCTTCCTTGAATTCGGAATGAGATCTGAATCTTTTATGCAGACTGTTCTGGATCTACCTTCTTAAAGGGTTTCCCCTTTTCTTGTTGTGAATTTACTCTCTCGTAGTAGATGGCCTTCACTATGTTGTTGTTAATGATCAACCATTTATATAGAGATTCCTTATGGTTACCGGCAGATTCGGTTTGTAACAACCTTCTGACAATTCTGACAAAGGTGTCAGACCTGTTGGTAATGATAGTTGTCGACCCACCAGTCATGACAGTTGAATCCTTAGAGACTTAACAACTCAGCATGATCCACTCAGCAATCTGTTCCACATGTGTCGACACAAGTAGACTAAGTGTCGACACAAGTAGACTAAGTGTCGACACAAGTCTTGATAATGTCGACACAGTACTCCATATGTTGACATAGTCTTTCTTCTGCTCTTCGACACATCTTCTATTTGTATGTGTCGACACAAGTCCAGTGTGTTGACACAACTTCTCTTGATCTCGACATAACTGCTGCAGATAGATGGCGCTGAGTGTAAGTCCAGCTGTCGACACAAGCCTTCAAACCCAGTACAACTATTGCCGTAAAATGGTGTTGAGTGTTAGTCTTGCTGTTGCTATAAGACGGCGTTGAGTGTGTGTCTAGCTGTCGACACACACCTTCTTCAGGTGTCGACATAATTCCTGAGTGTCGACATATGCCTTTCTTCTGGTGTCGACTAACTCCTGGGTGTCGACACAACCTCTGCTTTAGGTGTTGACACAATGCCTTTGGTGTCGACACAATTCTGGGTGTCGACACAACTACTTCTTTAGGTATCGACACAACTTTGTTAGGTGTCGACACAATTCCTGCCTTAGGTGTCGACACAATTCTGGGTGTCGACACAGCTTTGCTTCTAGTGTCGACACTTGTACTTAGAATATTTTCCTTCCACTTCTTAAACCTGCACAAGGAAACTTAAAACATCCATCAAATACATATTGATGTATATCATTGACTAAGATGAGGCTTCTCCAAATCTGGTACAAACTTCCAGTGTACACAACAATCTCCCCCTATTTGGAGAATTCATAACCCTTAGTCAAAGATATACATCTCTCATGACAAAACACATAAGACATAGATGTACATACATTCCAGTACAAGTAAACATTCAAACAATGTAAAACAATCTAAAATAAACAGTAAAACTGATTTTATTAAGCAGAAAATATTTGTTTTACATGTTTTTTCTTAGAGCAAAAATCACAAAGTTATATTGTTTCTTATCATAAGCCTATCTATCCTAAGATTTGCTAGGCTCCCTTATCACAATGACTTGACCAGACTTTATCTTTGCCTTCACAGCTGGTTCTATATCTTCAGCAGGCTTCTTTCCTTTAAGATACTTTTTCTTTAGTTCTTTAACTCTTATTCTTTGCCATTCAAAGTAGTGAAAGGGCTTAGGAAAATATTTGCTGGGCTCTATAGCATTTGCAGGTAGCTTCCCATCTTTTGCACTCCTCCTGTGCTGAAGAATGGCTTCCTATCTAGCTTTATATCTATGTCACTCCTGCTATGAGTACCACTTACCCCTATCATGGGTCTTGTCCTTAACAGCCTTCCATGCAGTCAGAATGATGTTCCTTGATGTAGGGATCCATTGCTCAAAGTATTACTTTAATTCAGCCTGTTCTCTGAATCTCTTCTTAGATAACAATTCTTCCCTTTGAGCTTTTTCGGCAACCTCTAACATTTCAACTTTCTCAATAACCACCTTTTGTGCCTCTTATGGAGGGCTGTACATTTTTTGCACTTGGTCATGAACCATCTCAAAATTAGTAGGAGGATATATAAACTGAGCAATTTCTGGCTGATCTCCTTCAATATATGCAGGTTGTATTCCAGATTCAGCCATATTATCATCATCACATAAAGGAGGGAAGCCAAGAGTAGCTCTGATGGTATTGGAAACCCATTTGGCATGCTCAAAACTAGCTTGGACTAACACTCTCTCCCACTTTAGGACTTCTCTTTCAACATGATCTCTGAGATCATCCTTGTGAAATCTGACTTGACCTTCCAGATGATCAATCCCTTCTCTATAGTAGACCCCAAATTTATGAATTTGAGTGGTAATAGCTGTTTGGGTAGCCTGTATCGCTGTTTTGACAGCAGCTAGATCAGTCTCAATTATTTTTGTAACTTCTGTTTTGACAGCAATAGATAGTGCTGCAATCTTTGTGAGAATTTCATTATGAGAATCCGTGAGATTCTCATTTATTCTAAATTGATTTTCTAAGATATAGGCATGTTTCTCTACCATATCAGCTGCTTTAGTTTTTAGTTCCTACTACCTAGTGGCCAGATACACAACTGCATGGCCTCCTTTTTCAAAGCAGTCTGCCATTTCTTTCTTGTGCAAACTCACTTCAAATCTGATTGACTGGATGTCCTGAGCTAGATGGTATTGCAGCTCTTTATGAGTTTCATCCACATACTTTTCAAAAGCTATCCTTTGTTCATCTAATTTTAGTTGCAATTGGACCATTAAGGAATTAAAGTCCATACTGGGAGTTGGAGGTGGTGTGGCTGTTTGTAAGGCCCTCTTATAGCTAGAGCTTCTCTTCTTCATTACAGCAAGTTTCCTTTTCTTAGCCAAGTTGGCTTCTTCATCATCAGAGGATGAACTTTCTATGTCAAGAGTCGCTTTGTTTACAGTATTTTTCAACAATTCCTCCCCCTCAGTCTCTGGTAGTTCTTTATCCTGTGGTTGTTGCTCCCCCTCAGTTCTTACTACTGGTGAGTCAGGTAATAACTCCTCCAAGGTTACCTCCTGCAACATTTGAACAGGAGGAATAAGAGTAGTTGGTAAAATACATGGTTCTCCCTGGACTTCTATGTCCTTGTCCAGTGAACTTTCTAGGAAGGAGATACTTACTTGCCCAATCTCAGTAGTATCCTTCATATGCACCTCAGGTGCCTCTTCCTCTACATGTAGTAGTGCTTCCTTATTTATATTCAAGACTATATCCATCACAGTATCAGCTGCTAATTCACTGTCTAGTGTAGCAACAACATTTTCTCCCCCTTGACCAGGCAGATTAGTAAGTATAGTGTCTTGTACTGCTGCTACATGGTCTTCTCCTCCTGGAGTAGAAATTCTTTGTTGCTCTGGGAGCAAACTACTGTCTACTTGTCCTTGTATATCTTTCTGTTATTTCCTATCTTCATCAGAACTGAAGAACACTTCTTCTTCTGAATCACTAGATGATTCTTCCTGTGCAACAACTTTCTTCTTCTTTTGTTTTGTTTTGGTCTATTTTTGAGGAGTATCAACCTCCTTAGTCAACACCCTATCCCATCTTGACAGAATCCAGGTATCCATTCTTCTCATATGATTTATTTTCGTACCAGTAAGTTGGCTCATTACTTCTGGTATTACAGATGATAGGCATAGACTCAGAATTCTCCCCAGGTTTGGTTTCTTGATACCTTCATGTAACTTGTAAAATACTATGGTTGTCCAATTAGTCTTAATCTTGAAAATGATCCTGGTCCTCAGGTGGAACATGGTGGCTGAGATTCTGTCATGTCCACCTGTTTTGCACAGTATGACCTTCCCTACAATCTCAGAAAGGAACTTCCCTTGTGAATTCATCCCTTTTCGGTTGATTGATGATCCTATCTTAGTATTTGGGTTTAACCCACACCATTTTAAGGCCTCCTTGACCATCGATGGTTGTACGTAATCTTCTTCCTTAACCTTTGGGAGTTGGAGTGCTTTTCGGATTGTTTTCATGGTAATTTTCACTCGGGTATCTTGAACAGTAACTTTCATCTTCTTCCCGTCTGCGTCTGTAGTTTCAGAAGAATAAAATTCCAGGACTTCTTTCTTCCATATCTTTGTTAGTTCAGAGACCAAGAATTCCAAACCGATGTCTGAAATTAGGACAATTACTCCCTTAATCTCCGGTGATGCTGTCGTGAACCCACCACGGACCAGCTCATATCCTTCGTTTACCTTATCTTCTGGATGAGGAACCATTACCAGAAGAGAGAGATGGAGGTGAAAAGGAAAGATGATTCTTATAGACAGAGGGTGCAGAGCCAAGAAATTAGAAAGCGTAGTCGACCAGATTTTGGCTTCACCTATTTATAGTCTAAGTGTAAAGGGGAGTTCAAAAGACGCGCCTTAGCACTAGGAATAGTCGACAAAATCTTATATGTGTCGACAGAATAGGTCTAGGTCTCGACAATACTGAGGTTTTGTCGACACATGTATGTGGTGACATACTTATGTTAGAGTCGACATAGATGTCGACAAGTCTCGACGCAGAGTGTTGACTTTGATTTTTGTGTGTCGACACAAAAAATCAGCTAACTGAAAGTCTCGACACAGTTGTGTCGACACCAACTCTTGTGTGTCGACACAAAAGTCCTCTAGTTATATGGTCTCGACAGAGTTATGTCGACACCTATTCTTCAGTCGACACAGATATTTTTTTTTGTTTCGACACATCCATTTCCTTTGTCGACACAACATACTGAGAGTATCGACACATGGTATGCTTGTGTCAACACAAACTTGGTACTTATCCAAATTTACTGTGAAAAATTGAGCTTACATGTTCTACTAAAGGTAGCTTGTGCTAACCTAATCTAGATTCAACATACTTAATTCAATTTTAAAATAATTGAATTTAATTTCATCCAGAGGTTTTGTAAAAATAATAGAAATTTGATTATTTGTATTCACAAACTCTAGACTAATATTTTCCTTTTCTACAAGTTCTCTAATGAAATGGAATTTAATTTCTATATGCTTTGTTCTACTATGTGATACATGATTCTTAGCAATAGAAATAACACTAGTAGAATCACAGAACAGTGGAATTCTACTTACCTTGATGTTATAATCTTCTAGTTAGTGCTTTATCCACAGTAGTTGTGCACAGCAGCTGCCTGCAGCTACATATTCTTACTAAGCTGTTGATATAGCTACACTTGTCTGCTTCTTGCTGCATCAAGACATCAGCCTTCCTCCCAGGAATTGACAGGTTCCTGTAGTACTTTTCCTGTCTTCTTTGCATCCTGTAAAATCTGCATCTGAGAAACCAGTTAGTGTGAAATCTCTATTCTTAGGGTACCAAACACATAGATTAGGTGTGCCCTTGAGATATCTCAAAGTCCTTTTAACTGCAATATAATGAGATTCCTTAGGGCATGCTTGGTACCTGGCACAGACACATGTTGAATACATGATGTCAGGTCTACTAGCAGTCAAGTAGAGTAGGGAGCCAATTATCCCTCTATACAAAGACTCATCAACAGGTTTTCCTGCCTCATCTTTGCCTATAGGCATACTTGTTCCCATTAGAGTTTTCTTGGTGGAAGTTGAGTCCATTCCATACTTTTTAATCAACTCCTTAGTGAACTTAGACTGAGATATGGATAGTCCATTATCAGTCTGTTTGACTTGAAGTCCCTAAAAGAACTTCAGTTCACCCATACTGCTCATTTCAAACTTTCCTTGCATAAGTTTTGCAAACTTCCTTCAAAGGTTATTCTCAGTAGATACAAAGATAATGTCATCAACATATATCTGGACTAAGATTATCTTGCCTTTGGATTCCCTATAGAATAGAGTTTTATTTATCTTTCCCCTTGAGAATTTATTCTCAATAAGGAAAGCAAACAAGGTTTCATACCAAGACCTGGGGGCTTTTTTCAAATCATATAATGCTTTCCTAAGCCTATATACATAATTAGGACAGTGAGGATCTACAAAACCTGAGGGTTGTTCAACATAGACTTCGTCTTTCAAGTCACCATTTAGAAATGCTGACTTCACATCCATCTAAAATACCATGAACCCTTGATAGGCTGCATAGGCTAGGAGCATCCTTATAGCCTCCAGTCTTGCTACTGGGGAAAAGGTTTGATCAAAGTTTATTCCTTCCTATTGTCTGTAGCCTTTTGCTACCAACCTGGCCTTGTTCTTGCTGATTGTTCAATTTTCATCAAGTTTGTTTCTGTAGATACACTTGGTTCATAAGATATTTTGATCCTTAGGTTTAGGAACCAGGTCCCAGACTTTTCATCTCCTGAATTGATTCAGCTATTCTTGCATTGCATCAACCCAGTTAGCATCTAGCATTGCTTCTTCAAATTTATTGGGTTCTATTTTAGACAAAAAGCTAGAACACAAAACTGTGTTCATGCTCTTGCTCCTTATTAAAACACCTTGACTTACATCTCAAATTATCTGGTGAGCTCGATGATCCTTTAGGTTTCTTCTTGCTGGAGGAAACCTGTCTACCTTATGACCTTCTTCATTTTCCTCCACCTGATGCTCCTCATTCTCTTCTGCTTCCAGTGTGTTTTGTTCTCCCCCTGGACAGCATACATCATCCATCCTAGCAAGAGCTTCATCATTGATGGTCATCTTGTCCAGCCTATCTGTTTGATCTATAGAACTAACTGAAACACTAGACAATTCATTATTAATCAATCTAAACTCATCAAAAACAACATGAACTAACTCTTCTACAACTTGGGTAGTCAAGTTGTAGATCTTGTATGCCCTACTATTGTTGTTGTACCCAACAAATATCCCTTCTAGGGATTTGACAGCAAACTTTGTTTGGTAGTGCTTACCATTCACTTGGACATAGCACTTGGTACCAAAGGTTCTGAAATAAGAAATGTTTGGTTTTCTGCCTTTCAAAATCTGATAGAGAGTCAACTTAAGTTTCTTATTGATGGATGCTCTATTGAGAACATGATAAGCAGTATTTACTGCCTCAGCCAAGAAATATTCAGGGAGAGTAGTGTCACTGAATAGAGTTCTACCAGCCTCAATGAGAGTTCTATTCTTTCTTTCAACAATTCCATTTTGCTTAGGTGTTCTAGGTGAGGAGAACTCTTGATGAATCCCAAGTTCTTCACATAATTTTGTCACACATTCAGACTGAAATTCAGTTCCATGGTCACTTCTGATTTTGACCACAGAATTGTTAAATTCATTCTGAACTTGTTTAACAAAAGTCTAAAAAAAACTAGGGGTTTCAGATTTCTGCCTTAAGAAGAACACCCATGTATATCTAGAATAGTCATCCACAACAACTAATGTGTATGCTTTCCTACCAAGACTTTTAACTGGCATAGGACCAAACAAATCCAATTGCAAGAGATATAAACATCTTAATGAATCTTTGGTATCTAGTGCTGAAAAAGAAGACTTGGTATGTTTGCCCTTTTGTCAAGCTAAACACACTCCCTCTTTCATGCACTTGATATGAGGACCATTCCTCACCAAACCCATGTTGAACAGCAGTCCAATGGACTTATAGTTCAGATGAGCTAGCCTCTTATGCCATTTGACACATAGTAAGGCTGTCTCATCTGCAACTAAGCAAATAGGTGAGTTATTTAACTCACAGTCTAGGTTTAGACAATAAATATTTTCTCTCCTAGTGCTAGTCAAAATGTTCTCTCGATCACTTGACCTTTTAATTTGGAACTCCCCTTTGTGAAAGGAGATGATATAACCTAGATCACTAAGCTGACTTATGCTTATCTGGTTGTGTTTTAGACCCTTCATATAAGCTACTTTAGTGATAGTAATTGAGTCACTAAAGATGTTACCAAATTCTTTGATGAGTCCTTTTTCTGATCCACCAAAGATGACTTTGGGACCATTCTCTATGGGTACAAAGTCCCTCAGCATTCTTCTTGCTCCAGTCATATATCTGGAACAGCCACTATCCAAGTACCATATAGGGGTATGGTCACTTGGATTCACCTGCAACAAATAAAGAATTGCTTATCCTTAGAACCCAAGTTATTTTTGGGTCCTAGGTTCTTGTTAGTCTTGGGAACCACAGGTTTACCTACAGATTTTATGATAGGTAAACTACTCTTGATTTTAACACTTGTGTTAAACCAACAGTCCAAGGAAAAGTGGCCTACCTTTTCACAACACCAACACTCAAATCTGTTATACCTTTTCTTAGGTACAGACTTCATAGTCATGTTGCCAACAGTCTTTTTGAGTGTGGGTGCAGGAGCAACAAATCCCATGAATTCCTTTTGAATTTGATGGGCTTGCCTATAGAGTGGTCTCTTGGCATTTGCACACTTGCCAAGGTGAACTCCATACTCACAGTGACTGAAAGTGAAGATAGATACAACTCTAGAGGGTGGTGAATAGAGTATTCAAAAATTATGACAATCTACTCAACTCCCTTGGAGTTAGTTTGCGGAAAGAGTTTATAGATATTTGAAACCCTAGAGCCTAACACAAAGTGTGGTGCACAAGAGAAACCTAACTGTAATTACAGTTACAGCTTTAGTCCTAACACAGCAACTAGCAAACCTAGTTAGTTTTATTCACAGCCATAGTGCAATAATTAAAGTAAGCAACACAGATGACACAAGAGGTTTATAGTGATTCCCTCTAAATAGGTACATCCACTCTTCTACCACCCTAGTAGGAATCCATTACAGGTTTTTGTTCAGGTGCCTTGCCACCAACATATCTGGTTCAGGTAGATCAAGTAGACCCTTTGAGCTTTTGATCAGGAGCTCAAAATCCAACACAGGTTTTTGCTAAGGTGCCTTGCCACCAAGGTTAACTTTTGAAGGGAGTAATAACCCTTTTACAGGAGGTTGAGAGAGAGTTAGAGTGTATTCTCTATTATTAAAACAATATTAGAGAAGCAAGTGGATTGCACAGAGCTAGAAAGCTCTAAGGAATCAAGGCTCCCCTTGGCTTAGTGATATCCAGGAAGAAGTCTTGCTTCAGGGTGCAGGATCTCTTCTGAACTCTTGACAGATAAAATCTGTTGTCTTGAAGTTCTTAAAGGAGCAGCTTGAAGAAGACTCTTGATGTAGAATGATTATTCTTCTTCAATCAACTTTTCTTTCTTCTTCTTCCTCTTCTAGAGGCTCTGAGTGAGAATGTTCCTGGAAGCAGGATGAACTCAGGGTTGAATAAGAATGCAGAAGAGAGTAGATCTTCTCAGTTGAATATGAAAGAAACTGAGAGCTGTTCTTCTTGTTTTGAATCTGTATATGAATATCTGTGTCAACCAGACTTAGTGTCTGTGAGTATATCTCTCTATCTATGTATATGTATGTTGAAACTTCTTTCAAAAGAGCTCTTTATATATTAGCCTCTATAACGGCTCTAATCTTTATTTGAACTTTGTCTTCTTTTGAGATCTGCAATCTGGGCTACAAATAACACAATACAAAAATATATCATGCAGACAGACATCCTATAAAGGGATAATGCTTTCTGAGAAGCTGCATATCCAATCTGATAAAAGAATACTAGAGAAAGTCACATCAGACCAAACTCTTTACGGCCAGAGAAGACTTTTGTGTCTAACGGCTATAAAGGACAGCATGGCAGATAAAGCATAAAGATATTTCAACTAATAAGACAAAAGACTTTTGTCAGAAAGAACTTGACTTATGCATAAAGAATGGGGCAAAGATTGCCTTGAAATATCAGCATAAAATCAATGAAATAATCTTTAATAAAATATGCCAAATAAATAGGAAATAAATCACAGAAGAGAAGGAGTACAAAATTACTAACAGCAGACAAAAAAACGTCGAACGATCCTCGAAGTTCGTCGACCGAACCACAAAGATCGTCGAACTATCAGAACAGATAGTCGAATGACACAGATTGTCGAACTATCAAAGCAGATAGTCGAGCTATCAAAAAGATAGTCGAACCATCAAACAGATAGTCGAACTATCAACATAGAGCAGATAGTTGAACTATCACAACAGAACAGATAGTCGAACTATCAGTGCAGATAGTTGAACTATCAAAACAGAACAGATAGTCGAACTATCAGAGCAGATAGTCGAGCTATCAGATAGTTGAACTATCAACGCAGATAGTCGAACTATCAAACAAACTGTCTGGATGAAAGAAGTCGAGCAGGGTTCGACGATTGACGAGGCAGATACCACAGATCGTCGAGCTATCAAGAGTTGAACTAACTCAGAGATAGACGATCTGCTTGCTGACGAAAGTCGACCAACTGATAGATGATCGTCGAACAGTTGATCGACGATAGTCGAGCGCCATTCGACTATAGTCGAACCAAAAACAACTTAGCCAGATTTCCACTGGATAAGTGACAATCCTACAACTGAGGAAATCTAACCTAACAACTAACTTTTGACCATAGATAAATCTTGGGTCAAGAAACTAATTGAGAGGACTTAACACAAATCCAAACTAGGGTACCAACAATCTCCCCCTATTTGGGTTAAGTCTCTCAAAACAAAACTACTGGAAATAAAAATAACTCAGGAAAAGAAACATCTAAGCATCAAATTGCATCAATCAAACAGATAAACAATCTGACAATAAATAAGAACTCAAACAGCATCAGTGTCTGATTGGGAGACAGAAGAACCAGGAAGAAAAGAAATTTTTTTGTAAGGATCTGGAGCATCTTTCTTTGATGTCTTCAAGTCTTGTTCTCCAATAATCTTGGATTCTCCTGTTCTTGGCACTACAGCTTCTGGATGCTTTTCCATGTACTTTGAAGCATCAAAAACTTCAGGTCTGACCTGGAATCTATCTAGTTCATTCTTTCTGAATTTTAACATTGTAGTTAAGCCTGTAACATCTTTGCCTTCAGCTCTGGCTTGTATGATCTGAGCTAATCCAACCAATTCAAGAAATCTGGCCATCCTGAAATCAGAATTAAGCTCTTGGCTTTCATATTCATTATCATCAGTTGAATCTAGAGGTTTTATAGTTTTGAATTTTGTAGAGAGTTCTAGCAAACTTGCAGCTGGCTCTTTATTTTCTTGAATAACTAGAGAAGATGGAGGAGCAAACTCTGTATATTTTTTACTTGATTTTTCAGATTAAATAATCCTTTTTCCTTTTGAATCTTTTTTCTTTGTTTGAGCTGGCTTTTTGGATGGTATGCTTTTGCTTTCTTTAGGAGGTGATTCTTTTCTCTTGGGTTAAGGAGGAGGAGAAAAGGTTGGCTTCTGATATACTATCTCCTTCACTTGCTCTTTTGTATTAGCCTCTTGTCTTTGATGTCCAGATTGAGATCTGCCTTGATATCCTGGATTACTTCCTCTTTGATAAGCCTGAGAGGGTATGAATCTTGTAGAAGGAGCTGATGGATTGGCAGATACAATTCCAGAGGCTCCTGCACTTGGAGGAGGAGGAGGAGGTCCTCTAGGAGTCCACTTGGGAGCTGGACTGTCATATCTTTTGCTTTTATTTTTCTGCTTTTGTTGGTTTCTGGATAGTCCCATCCAATGTTGATATTCTTTAGATTTGGGATCTATCTCTTTCAGTATATAATAGGGAACATCATGATCAGGATTTGGAGGAGGAGGAGCAGCAGCTTTCCTTTTTCTTTTTGCTGCTTTCTTCTTCTTAGAACCTTCTGACTCATCAGAATCATCCTCATCATCAGAGTGAGATGATAGAGGTTGGACATAAGGGTCCAAGATATCTTGATCAGCTTTCTCTTTTGCTTTCAAAGCAACTTTCTCTCTTTCCTCTTCTAAGGCATCTTGTTCCAGAAGGGTATCCAAATCAGGTCCTGGGGTATCATCCCATAGAGTTGATTTCTCTTCTTGCTCTTCAGTAACTGTCTTGGAGACCAATTCTTCTTGCACAGCTATCTGAGCTGGAGGAGTAGATACAGGTTCTTGAACAGCAGGTTCTTGAGCTAGTTCTAGAGCTTCTAGATCTTCTTGATCTTCTTGCACTTGATCTGTAGTACCAGGAACACACAGATTTTCTAAATGGGCTAGCAACATACCTTCAAGATATTCACATGTTAACATGTCAGTTAACATGTCAAGGAATTGAGATAAAGAATTACCTGCAGGGTTTCCCAACTCCCATAAATCATCTATGAAGGAGGTGATTACTCCCTCTAGGTACAGAGCAATAATGGGAGTGGAGGATTCTTCAAGGCAAACTTTGACAGCAAATTCTGCTTCCATTAAAATATCAGATGCCCTCTGATCTGAGACTTGGGCTACTTGAACAGCTGTTGGGTCTGGAACTGTAACTGTAATAGAAGTTACATCTGCAGCTTTCAGGATTTCTTCTGAAGGAGTCTCTTCTGGAGCTTCAGCTGAGAGAGAGATCAGGGGAAGTCCTGAGACATCGTCCTGGAATATCTCCCCCTGCCTGATTTCAGTAGGTACTGAACTCAGGCCCCTAAATAAAGAGGGCTCAGCAGATTTGGAGAGGGCTGTGATGGATTGAGTAAGGGACAAAATGGAAGAAACAAGAGGGCAATTTCTTCTTCAATCATGATTTTGATTGAAGGAGTAATTAGCTCCATAATGCTTGCAATGAAGGCTGGAGTTATTTCAAAAGATGATGGGGGAATCACAGTAGATGGAAGATCATTAGGGACGGTTATCTCCTGATGAGATATGTTGTGAACTGGAGACTGATGAGTGGATGAGGGAAGATCAATATGATCTGGAGGTGTAGGTGGTGACTGAGGTGGAGTGGGGAGAGTCTCAAAAGCTAATAAATCAAAACTGGGAATTGAAGTCACAGCAAGATGAGAAGGGGGTGGAGATGCTAGTGGTGATGCATGGAGAATAGTGGAGGAATCTAGTGGAAGAGAGACAGTAGATGTAGATGGCACTTCAGTGGAAGTGGATGGTAATGCAGAAGATGTGGATGGCAATGCAGATGAAGGTGGAATTGGGGGAGTGGAAGAGCCTTCTTCAGGTAGGTGGGGAGTGACTGATACAGTCCTGGTGCTCTCAGATGCAGCAGGAGCAACCCCAACTGGTTAGGGCTTCTGGATGTTCCTCCTCCACTTAACAAACAAAGTGGGATCCATCTTCTTACTAGCATTGATGGATGTAGCAACTGTACCCAATAGTTGAGGATATTTTTCTTTTAGAAATATTCCTATCACCCTTCCAAGAGTTACTTCCTTCTTGGAGTTCTTCTTCCTGATCAAATCAAACACTATACTTGCCCAATTAATCTCTTTCTTATTGACAAGGGCACACATCAAGGCAAACTGATGCCTGGTGATGTTGTCATGAGCAGAGTGCTTACCCAATAACACTTTTCCAACAAGTTCTACTAAGAACTTTATCCTCATCGGGAAGTTAACTTTCAACAACTTCTTAGGGATGCCCTCAGCATGTCCTAGCTCTACGAGCATTCTTCCATACTCTTAAGTATCTTGGTCATACTCCTCTTGACCATTCAATAATCCAAAAATTTCAGTCAGTACGGCAGGAGTCAGGATTACCTCTTCGCCGCCTATTGTCCCGGTCATGGATTCGTTGCTGGAAGACGAAGAGTAAACCCATTCTTTAATCTATGGAATGTTTATCTTAATCCTTGTGGACATAAGCTTTTCCAGTCCTTGATACTTGCAGAGTTGTAGCATCTCTATAATCTCCGCATCGCAGGCGCTGAACGAGTTGAAATCCACGCTGAAACCGGCGTCAAACTTCATCGTTGTCAGGAGAGCTGGAGCAATCCCCATCGATTTTGTCGGAGAAGACGAGATAAGCGAAGATCAGAAAGCGCGGGGCAGAGCTCAAGCATAAAGATGGAATACGAAAAGACGAGCTCTGTCGACTACTAAAAGACGATCTCTTAACCTAGGTCGACCATCGGTTTTATATTAAAACGATAATCGTCGACCTGTTTTAACAGATAGTAGAAGCAATAGTCGAACGGTCGTTCGACGATCGTTTCCTGAAGCAGAGTAGTCGGGCAATCGTTCGACTATTTCTGTCTTCACAAGCAAATGAGCTGGCATCAACCATAGGTCGACGATGGGCTCGACCTATTCGACTATCATCGAACGTCGTTCGACGATCTTCAAACAGATTTCAACAAAGGCAGGAGTCACACTTAGTCTTTTCCATTTATCATGCCTAATTGAACCAAAAAGAACAGATGCTTTTGTTCATCTAAGGGCTTGGTGAAAATATCACCTCTCTGATTGTCAGTGGATATGAACTCAAGGCTGATCTTGTTCTTTTCCACACAGTCTCTTAGAAAATGATGTTTAATCTCAATGTGCTTGGTCCTAGAGTGATGCACAGGATTTTGTGCAATGGAGATAGCACTGGTACTATCACACATGATTTTGGTGTTCTCGTGTGTGTACCCATAATCTAAAAGTTGGTTTTGAATCCACAGGATCTGTGAACAATAACTAGCAGTTGCTATATATTCAGCCTCTGTAGTTGAAGTTGAGACAGAAGCCTGTTTCTTACAGAACCAAGAGACTAATCTCTCTCCCAGGAACTGACATGTTCCTGAGGTACTTTTACTGTCAACTCTACAACCAGCATAGTCAGAATCAGAGTATCCAATTAACTCAAATTCTGATTCTACTGGGTATCACAGTCCTAAATTTGGACATCCCTTCAGGTATCTCAAAATTCTCTTGAGGAGAATCAAATGAGATTCCTTGGGGTTGACCTGGAATCTAGCACATAGGCATGTGGCAAACATTATATCTGGTCTACTTGCAGTTAAATACAATAGGAAACCAACAATGGCCCAATAGTTTTTCTGATCAACTGGCTTACCCTGATCATCAGAATCTATAACTGCATTAATAGCCATGGGTGTATGCATTGCTGAAGCATCAGCCATCCAGAACTTCTTTACCAATTCCTTGGCATATTTGGATTGGGAGATAAAGATTCCATCAGCATCTTGCTTTACTTGGAGACCAAGAAAGTAAGACAGCTCACCCATACTACTCATCTAAAACTTAGAATGCATCAGGTCTGAGAACTTTTTGTACAGTTTGGGATCAGTGAAGCCAAAAATAATATCATCTACATAAACTTGAACTAACAGGATGGTGTCCTTATGATGCTTGACAAACAGGGTTCTATCAACTACTCCCCTAACAAAGTTGTGCTCTAACAGGAAACTAGCTAGAGTCTCATACCAGGCTCTGAGTGCTTGCTTAAGTCCATAAAGAGCTTTTTGCAACTTATAACAAATGAGGGTTGAGTTGAAGAGACAAACCCAGGAGGTTGTTCAACAAATACCTCTTCCTTTAGCTCACCATTTAGGAATGCACTCTTGACATCCATCTGAAAAACCTTAAACTTCATATAGGCTGCATAGGCTAGAAAGATCCTTATTACCTCTAGCCTTGCAACAGGGGAAAAGGTTTGGTCATAGTCTATACCTTCCTCCTATCTGTAGCCCTGAGCTACAAGCCTAGCTTTGTTCCTTACAATAATTCCTTGGGCATCCAACTTGGTTTTAAACACCCACTTGGTGCCTATGATCAGTTGGCCTTTAGGTCTTGGAACCAAAGTCCATACTTTACATCTTTCAAATTGATTAAGCTCCTCTTACAAAGCAATGATCTAGTGGGGATCTAACTAAGCATCTTTTATGGTGAGGGGCTCAATCTATGAAAGGAAACAAGCATGCATCACATCCTATCTTAATTGATGTCTTGTTTGCACACTAGCTGATATATCACCAATCACTTGAGATGTAGGATGATCTCTAAGTGTGACAATATCAGCAAGTGGGGTGTGATCTTCAACAACAGTTTGAATTAATTCCTCTTGAGGAATTGGATCAACTGTTGGTGGTATAGCAACTGCTTCCACAGTGTCTCCATCACTGTCTGAATCAGTGATATGAAGAGTTGAAAGAGAGAGAATCTCTTGAGTGACATCTTTGCATGACTCAGGTACCTGCAATGAGCTTGAGGAAGGAGAAGTTTCCTTCTCCTTGTAAAACATCTTTGACTCATCAAAAGAAACATGCACAGACTCCTCTATTTTAGATGTTGATTTGTTAAACACCCTATAAGCTTTGCTTACTTGGGAATATCCAAGAAAAATTCCCATTGAATCTTTTGCTTCAAACTTTCTAAGGTATTCTTTGTTGTTATTGTGAATATACACTACACAACCAAAGACTCTAAAATAATTAATTTTAGGTTTCTTTCCTTTAAGCAACTTATAAGGAGTTTTACTCTTAAGCTTGTGTATAAGACATCTGTTCAAGACATAATTAGCTGTGCTAACAGCTTCTGCCCAATAAGAGAGAGGCATGTTAGCATCTGCCAATAATATTCTAGCAGCTTCAATCAGGGTTCTATTCTTCCTTTCCACTACCCCATTTTGTTGGGGAGTTCTAGGAGCAGAGAAGCTATATTTGATACCTTCTTTCTCATAGAATTCTTGCATGAGAAGAGACTCAAACTCAGTACCATAATCACTTCTGATCAAGGACACATGAGTAGAATACTCTGTCTGCACACATAGCAAAAAGTCTGTAAGAACTTTGAAGTTATCAGCCTTAGTTCTCAAGAAGAACACCCAAGTGAACCTAGAGAAGTCATCTACAATCACTAAAGTGTAAAACTTCCCTCCTAGACTCTGTACATTTATTGGGCCAAAAAGGTCCAAATGTAATAAATACAGGATTCTAGGTGATTCACTTTTATTTACATATTTAAAGGAGTTTTTGGTTTGCTTGCCTAATTGACAAGCCTTGCATAGGCTTTCCTTCTTGTAGGGGCAAGAAGGTAAACCTCTAACAAGGTTGTATTTAGATAACCTAGATATGTTCTTGAGGTTAACATGGCTAAGCCTCATATGCCATAAGGTGTTATTATTTGTTACTTCATTAAACAGGCAGATTTCAGATTGAGTTGAGTTAAAATCTACTAAATAAATATTACTCTGTCTAATGCCTACTAACACTACATTACTATTTAAAGTAATATTACAGAGAGTGTGAGTGAAAGATACTTGATAACCTGCATCACATAACTGGCTTACTGAGATTAGGTTGTGCTTCAGTCCAGTTACATATGCAACCCTTTTGAATGTTACTGCTCCAATGGTAATCCTACCATATCCTTCTATTTGACCACAGCTGGAATCCCTCAAGATCACCTTTGGTCCAAGCTTGGCCTTGTATTTTGACAGATTTTCTTTGTTTCCTATCATGTATTTGGAACAGCCACTATCCAAATACCATTTGTCTTTAGTAATTGGATAGGTCTTCACCTGCAAATTAAACAGTTAGACATTGTGGACCCAGAGAACCTTGGGTCCATTATTCTTCACATAATGAAAGCTTGAAATAAAAGAATAAGCAGGCTGGGGTTTATATCCTAAGGGATAGGATCTCCTAGGTGAAATACTCCATGCAGTTGATGGGTCAATAAACCTAGGGTTTCTATTTACATTAGGATTTCTAAGGTTCAGGTGATTATTTTGAAAATCATATTGAGATCGTCGATCATCGTTCGACGATCGATGCTCAGATCGTCGAGCATCGTTCAACCATTGAGCCTTCGATCGTTGAGCATAGTTCGACGACTTTTGTAGTTCCTTAAATTTTTGCTTTCTCTTTTCTCTCTTAGCTTTATTTAAGGCTTTGTTAACTAGAGTTACTTGCTCAGTATTCTTTATTCCATCAGCTGAAATAAAGTTTACTGGAGTTGAAAGATGATTTTTAAGAACCAAGGGGGGTTCACTTGATGAGGCTCCTAAGCCTAGCTTATTATTGCCTGACCTAGTGTTTGTCATGCTAGTGATCTTTAGCAGCTTAAGGCTTCTACCATTTAGAGATTCTTCTAATCTTTTTGACTTAGCTAGTTCATTTTTAAGAAATTTTATTTCTTCACTAGACTTAGTGAGTTTTGCTTCTAACCTAGCATTTTCAATGGAGAGGCTTTCTGATTCTGCTATCCTATTTTTAAGCTCCTTAATTTCTTTCTCTGAACTAATTAAATCTAAACAAAGGGATTTAAATTCAGATTTAAATTCAGCAGAAGAAAAATCATAAGAAGATAATACCTGATCTTCTGTAGGCATTTCTTCATCATCATCAGAACTCTCTGCAGCTAAGTGATTGCTGCAGGCATCAATTGCCATAAGGCAAATTTCCTTTGCCTTCTTCTCTTCCTTATCTTCACTGGAGCTTGAGGAGGAAGATTTCTCATCTGAATCACTCCAGGTTTCAGCAACAAATCCTTTCTCCTTCTTCTTATTTTTGTAGGAGGAGGACTTGGAGTGCTTCTTCTGATGTTCTTTTTCTTTTCTCTTATCCTTATTCTTTTCCTCTGGACACTCTGGTAGAATGTGTCCAGGTTTCCTACAACCATAACAGATAATTTCTTTAGCAGGATGTTGGGGCTGCGGTCCGGAATCGCCCCCGCGCTGCGGTGCTATGCGGTAATGGCTTAACTGGCTGCCCCGTGGATCCGCCCGAGGACCTTTGATATAAAGATTAGTGGCGCCGTCCTCCATCAGTCCGGGCTTTTGGTGCGAGTGGTTGCGCTAAGTCCTCTCAATTGGTATCAGAGGGGGTCGCGGGTTCGAAACCCCGGGGTCGTTTCCGGGGGGGGATTATTGGGGCTGCGGTCCGGAATCGCCCCCGCGCTGCGGTGCTATGCGGTAATGGCTTAACTGGCTGCCCCGTGGATCCGCCCGAGGACCTTTGATATAAAGATTAGTGGCGCCGTACTCCATCAGTCCGGGCTTTTGGTGCGAGTGGTTGCGCTAAGTCCTCTCATAGGTGATCTGTCATACCTTGGTTTATCTTCATATCTTGAAGACTTCTTTCTGAAGTCCTTTCTGCCCATCTTGAGAAACTTTTTGGCAAAGAGTGTCATCAGCTCCTCATTGGATTGGCTTCCTTCAGAAGCATCAGCAGCTTTGAGAGCAAGAGTTTGCTCTTTCCTTGTTAGAGTGGGAGTCTTAGCTTCAGCTTCAGCTTCCCTGGACTTTAGAACTTGCTCAAAAGATTTGAGCTTTCCAAGGAGGGCTTCAGAGTAGATCTCAGTAGTACTTCTAGCCTCCTTGATGGGTCAGATCCTAAGATCCCATGTGCTGGGGAAGCACATCAGTATCTTATCATTGACCTCTGTCAATGTTATCTCCTTATCAAGAGTTCTCAGCTCATTGATGATAGAGTTGAGCCTGGTGTACATTCCTTCAACTGATTCAGCTTCAGACTTCTTGAAGTTTTCATATTGAGATATAAGGTTGGACCTTCTGTCCTTCCTCTCATCAGTTGAACCAACTATAATCTGGTTCAGTGAGTCCCATATGGCTTTTGCAGAAGTGCAATCAACCACTTTCTGAAAGGTTTCATCAGACATGGTTTGAGCCAGAATATTCATGGCTTTTGCATCAGCTACTTTTGCTTTATTGTATGCATCATTTTAGTCTGGAGGTGGTACTGCACTGAGATTAGTAGATGTTGTAGTAGTGGCTGCAGCAGGTGGTGTTGGAGGTCCTGTCAGAATAGAAGAAAAAATATCTTCATCAATATAATTCATATATAACTTGATTCTTGCTTTCTAGATGCTGAACTTAGCTAAGTTGCAAACTAGAGGTCTGGTGCTAGAATAATCCTTGTACTGGGCCATGAAGTGAATGTATATAAACTTGGTATCTATTTGGATCTTGTGACTCAGGTGTTATCCTGTACAGTCAGTCAACCTCCCTCTGATACCAATTGAAAGTGAGGATAGATACAACCCTAGAGGGGGGGTGAATAGAGTATTCAAAAATCATGACAATCTACTCAACTCCCTTAGAGTTAGTTTGCGGAAAGAGTTTATAGATATTTGAAACCCTAGAGCCTAACACAAAGTGTGGTGCACAAGAGAAAGCTAACTGTAATTACAGTTACAGCTTTAGTCCTAACACAACAACTAGCAAACCTAGTTAGTTCTATTCACAGCCACAGTGCAATAATTAAAGTAAGCAACACAGACGACATAAGAGGTTTATAGTGGTTCCCTCTAAATAGTTACATCCACTCTTCTACCACCCTGGTAGGAATCCACTACAGGTTTTTTTTCAGGTGCCCTGCCACCAACGTATCTGGTTCAGGTAGATCAAGTAGACCCTTTGAGCTATTGATCAGGAGCTCAAAATCCAACACAGGTTTTTGCTAAGGTGCCCTGCCACCAAGGTTAACTTTTGAAGGGAGTAATAACCCTTTTACAGGAGGTTGAGAGAGAGTTAGAGTGTCTTCCCTATTGTTAAAACAATATTAGAGAAGCAAGTGGATTGCACAGAGCTAGAAACCTCTAAGGAATCAAGGCTCCCCATGGCTTAGTGATATCCAGGAAGAATTCTTGCTTTAGGGTGCAGGATCTCTTCTGAACTCTTGACAGATAAAATCTGTTGTCTTGAAGTTCTTGAAGGAGCAGCTTGAATAAGACTCTTGATGCAGAATGATTGTTCTTCTTCAATCAGCTTTTATTTCTTCTTCTTCCTCTTCTAGAGGCTCTGAGTGAGAATGTTCCTGGAAGCAGGATGAACTCAGGGTTGAAGAAGAATGCCGAAGAGAGTAGATCTTCTCAGTTGAATGTGAAAGAAACTGAGAGATGTTCTTCTTGTTTTGAATCTGTATATGAATATCTGTGTCAACCAGACTTGGTGTCTGTGAGTATATCTCTCTATCTATATATATGTATGTTGAAACTTCTTTCAAAAGAGCTCTTTATATATTAGCCTCTGTAACGGCTCTAATCTTTATTTGAACTTTGTCTTCTTCTGAGATCTGCAATCTGGGCTATAAATAGCACAATACAAAAATATATCCTGCAGACAGACATCCTATAAAGAGATAAAGCTTTCTGAGAAGCTGCATATCCAATCTGATAAAAGAATGCTAGAGAAAGTCACATCATACCAAACTCTTTACGGCCAGAGAAGACTTTTGTGTCTAACGGCTATAAAGGACAGCATGACAGATAAAGCATAAAGATATTTCAACTAATAAGATAAAAGACTTTTGTCAGAAAGAACTTGACTTATGCATAAAGAATGGGGCAAATATTGCCTTGAAATGTCAGCATAAAATCAATGAAATAATCTTTAATAAAATATGCCAAATAAATAGGAAATAAATCACAGAAGAGAAGGAGTACAAAATTACTAATAGCAGATAAAAGAAGTCGAACGATCCTCAGAGATCGTCGACCGAACCACAGAGATCGTCGAGCTATCAGAACAGATAGTCGAACGTCACAGATAGTCGAACTATCAAAGTAGATAGTCGAACTATCAAAAAGATAGTCGAACCATCAAACAAATAGTCGAACTATCAATATAGAGCAGATAGTTGAACTATCAGAGCAGATAGTCGAACTATCATAATAGAACAGATAGTCGAACTATCAGAGCAGATAATTGAACTATCAAAACAGAACAGATAGTCGAACTATCAGAGCAGATAGTCGAGCTATCAGATAGTTGAACTATTAAGGCAGATAGTCGAACTATCAAACAAACTATCTGGACGAAAGAAGTCGAGCAGGGTTCGACGATCGACGAGGCAGATACCACAGATCGTCGAGCTATCAAGATTTGAACTAACTCAGAGATAGACGATCTACTGGCTGACAAAAGTCAACCAACTGATAGACGATCGTCGAATAGTTGATAGACGATAGTCGAGCGGCGTTCGACTATAGTCGAACCAAAAACAACTTAGCCAGATTTCCACTAGATAAGTGACAATCCTTCAACTGAGGAAATCTAACCTAACAACTAACCTTTGACCATAGATAAATCTTGGGTCAAGAAACTAATTGAGAGGACTTAACACAAATCCAAACTAGGGTACCAACAGTGACCATGAGTGGTTTCATGATCATACTGGTTTGTAGGATTCATCACCTTCCTAAAGAAGATAGGGGGTTTTGCAGCTAGTGGCTGAACTGGGGCCTTACCTTTTCTTTGTGATTTGGTGGCCCTAGTTCTTCCCTTATAACCTAGACCAGTCTTCCCTTTTTGTGAGATGAAGTTGTCTATGAAGGGTAAGACAGATTTTTGTTTGGAGAATTTAGCCACAAGCTCTCTTTCTTGCTGGAGTTTTTCCTCCAGTTTCTTGATATGATTCTCCTTGAAAGAGATTGTGTCCATCTGAATAACAGTAATATTTTTTCAGTTTGTCAACCTCATTCAATTTTAGATCCAACAGCTTTGCTTAATCTGTTGCTGCCAGCTTAAGAGACTCAATCTCCTTGGTCTGCACTTTGACAAGAAGTTTGCTTCTCTTTAGAGCTTGCAATAATCCACCATACTCATCAATGAGTTGGTGTACATCCCCTTCAGACTCAGAATCATCCACATCTCTTGATGCTGATGCTTCTGATTTTGATCCAGTAAAATAATCAGATGTTGTAGGAGAGTTATATACCTTACTAGGTCCATCTTGATCCAAGCACTGATTATTTTCTATTAGGGCCATCAGCCCTCTACAGCAGTCTTCTACTCGATTAATGGAGTCCAATAATTGTAGGAATTCTTATTCCATAAAATTCTCTTCTGTTGAGAACAACCCAACATATACTTCTGCATCTTCTTCTCCAGATTCTAAAGATGAAGAGTCTGTCCAACTCTTCTACTTCTGAGCAATAAGAGATTTTTTCTTCTTGCCTTTGACTTGCTTTTTCTTCTTGTCATTTGATTCAGCCCTCTTGTCTGGAAAGTCTGTTATGACATGCCCTTGCCTGTTGCAACAGTAGCACACAATCTTAGAATTAGATTATATACTAGGTTTAGAAGCATACCAGTCTTCCTTAGGAGTTTTCTTTTTCTTGTAGTACTCATCCTTTGAAAAGGATGAATAAGGTCTGGTTCTCCACTTCTTCTTCTTCTTCATGAATCTTTGGAACTGACTTGTGAAGGCTGCAAAGTCCTCATCTGAGGTGTGGCTGTCTGATGAAGTGTTGTCAGGAATCCCTTCTTCTGCCTCAGCACTCCTTCTGGGAGGAGAAGGAGATTTTCTCCTGCCCTTTCTTGTGCCTTTAGCTTTGAAGGCAACTGACTTTTCCTTGTGTTCAGATCTGCTGCTTTTCTCTTCCTCCTTCCTGGCTATAAGCTGTATTTTATATGAAAGCAACTTCCCAAATAGTGTGGGAGGAGGTGTGTCTGCCAGCTTGGCCACTTCTCTGATGGCACAAATCTTGGTGTCCCAATCCTTTGTCAGAGATCTCAGAATTTGTCATTCAGTTCATAAGTGCTAAAGACTCTTCCATAAGTCATCAACTCATTTACAATCCTGAAGAATTTCTTGTAGCATTAAGTTATACTGACATTCTTGGCTTGCCTAAAGCTTTCATACTCCTGATTCAGCATAGATTTTCTGTCTTCTCTGACTTCTTCTGTTCCCTCCATGTAGACAATAAGAGTGTCCCACATTTCTTTGGAGGTTTGGCAATGCACCAGATTCTGAAAGGTGGCATCATCTATGGTACCTACTGTTGGAACACCCTAGTTTGGATTTGGGTCAGGATCACTATGTCTTTAGGATTATTAGATTGACCCATCAATGTATAGCTAAGGGTCATAGGATGTGCTAAGTTAGAAGCTCTCAGAGATTGAAGAAATCAGCCAAGAGAAAACAGTCAAGAGAAGAAATCAGAATTTAACCTTAGCGTCGAGCTCAGATCGACGAGATGAGTTCAGGCGTCGAGCTGATATCGACGATCTCTGAGCTCAGGTCCACTAGGCATCGAACTCTGTTCGACAATCGCCGAGCTCAGATCGATGTTTTCTGTCCCAGACTAGCTCCAATATCTCTGAGCTCAGATCGATGATAGTTGAGCTCAGATCAACGATTTCTGAGCTCAGGTCCACGAGGCGTCGAATTCCGTTCGACGATCTCCGAGCTCAGTTCAACGATTTCTGCCATCACTCTGAACGCAAGTTCCCAGGCAGATTTTCAGGATATCCTTGGTCCAATCAAAGTGAGTTGTTCATATTCCAACACAACTTTATTACAGGACAGTTACAAGAATTCTTTTATGGAGATTATAGTTGTTGGAGTAACTAAGAGGCAGCAGTAATAAATGCAAGAATTCAAATGCCCGTTGGTCTTCTATCAGAATATATACACAGAGATACAGAGGAACAACAAAAAAGAAAAAAAAGGAGAAGAGGTAAAGAGCTCAACATCACCTGTACAGTCAATGCTCTTCTTAGATCTACTGTTCCAGGAAGCCTGAAGAGACAACTACTCTACATCAGTCTGAAGGCTTACTGGAAGATCAACATCATCAAGGTTTCATCATTCTCACTCCAAGACAACTCACATTTTAGCCTTTGCTGAAATCATCATTTGCTGGAGCAGTCATACATTGAAGGCCTATCACCCTAAGCAAAGCTCATCTTCCTGAACCCTTATAGATCTCAGGGGGAGCTTTGACAACATCATCAAATCCACTTGTGCTTCTCTTTGATAGTTGAACAGAGAAGACAACATCAACTCTCCCTTCCCCACTGTAAAAGGGTTCTTGAACTCCCTTCAAAAGTTCTGCTTGGTTCTTGAGACCTTGTCAAAACTCAGTGGTGGCAAGACACCTGATCAAAAAATCTGATTTGGTTTTTGAGTACCTTATCAAAAGCTCATTGGTGCCCAGGACACCTTATCAACTCTTCCTGCAGTGGATTCCTACCTAGGGTGGTAGAAGAGTGGACTACCCAAGTTTAGGGGAACCACTATAAAATTCTTGTGTCGTCTGGTTTGCCTTTATTTCTTTTCTTAATTATTCTTGCTGTGTGTTTGCTCTAATCTCTAGGATAGATCTCACTTTCAATTGGTATCAAAGATGAGGTCACGGGTTCAAGACCGGGGGGCGCTATTAAATCCTGATTTTTCCCTTCTACCTGTGTGGGTCCGGCGGGTCGGGTAAACCGTGGACATGTGGTAACCCCACCTCTGAGCCATGTGGGCCATGTGGTAACCCCACCTCTAAGCCGACGGGTTGTGCTGGATGCCGGGGGGGATTATTGGGTCCGGCGTTCCTTCACTTGACCCGTGGCGCTTTGCTACTTATTTAAGAAATTAAGTAGCGCCCTCTCCAACAGTCCGGGATTTTGGTGCAGTTGGGTATGCGCTTGATCCTTCAATTGGTATCAGAGGGAGGTTGGTTATTCAACAACTAAATCTTCACTAGTTTGGTTGTTTATACAGGCTAACACCTGAACCAAAAGATCTCTCTTTTGATCCATCCTAGTTAGATTAATTATTTCACATAGCAAGAACATGGAATATTCTAGCATCATACCTCCTAAGTGCATCATAAACAAATTTGCACTTTGGAAGACAAGAATTAAGTCATTTATGGACAATATTGATGAAGAAATATTTTATGCCATTATGACAAGTCTCCCAACCTCAGCAACAACAACTAAAAGGGCTAGGCTAGCTGATGCTAGAGCCATGAATATCCTAGCATAGTCATTATCTGATGACTTGTTCCAGAAATTGTTGAATGCTCAACCGCTAAGGAGATACTGGATTCTCTTCATCAAATGGCTTCTGAACCAGTGGATGGAACAAAAAAAAGAAGCCACAACATCTTATTTGAAGGAGGAGAATCAATATCCCTAGATGTTATTTGGGATGTATCAGATGATGAATCATCATTTGAAGATGAAGTGGAGGAAGCAAGGGCCAAAAAATTCTTCTCAATGGCCATCAATACTTCCTGCAACAGTTTAGAGGCTGAACAAACAGAAGGAAAATCAAAACCTGAAGAGGATCAGGTATTATCTAACTTTGTTTTTTGTTTAATTAATTTAGAACTTCAATTTTGCTGCCAAGATTCAATAAAACCTGAGGAGGAAACAAAAATTCTCAGAGGAATGATTTCAGAATATATTCAAAGGAAGAAGAAACATTTTAATCGACGAAATGAGTTTAGACCGTCGAACTAAGATCGACGATCCTATATAAAATCATCGAACTCAGGTCGACAATCTTATATAAAATCATCGAACTCAGTCTGCTTTTTCATAAATTTGATTTATAATTATAAGGATAAACTATTTAAAATATTTTCAAATCCTTTTCTTATTTGGAACAAATTTTTTAGGAAACATCTTTTCTTAGGGCTGCTTCTATCTTTTGATATCTTGTTCAAAATTATATTAGGACTTCTGTATGAGAATTCTCTGTCAGATAACTTTATATTTCTTATAAATCTTTTTCTAAATTCATCTAGATTGAGTCCTCTACTCTAGTTGCATTGGTCAGCAGTGATCATGGCACTGAGTTTGAATCTCTTTTGATGAAAAGAAATTCTATAAGAAGGAAGATATCAGACTTTGTTTTTCAGATTCAGAACCCTAATAAAATTTGCTGGACAAATATCATTTTTCTCCTAACATATCCTTTTCAAGGAGAGAGCAATCTCTACCATAGCTTTTTGCAGGTACCATCTATAAGAGTTAGCTGGATGACTCAATCAAAATCCAATTTTAAAAGTCATCCCAGCCTCCTCCAATCACAGTTACTGCATCAACATAGGGGGAGATTGTAATGCCAGTAGCAGTCAGTTTTTAGCAGCAACAGAAGACATCAATGCAAAGATTTTCTTTTTATATCTTATGCTTTGAAATGTTTATTGTAATATTTTCATTTTCATGTAAATAGTAATCCTAACCAAAATAGGGGGAGATTGTTGGAACACCCTAGTTTGGATTTGGGTCAGGATCACTATATCTTTAGGATTATTAGATTGACCCATCAATGTATAGCTAAGGGTCATAAGATGTGCTAAGTCAGAAGCTCTCAGAGATTGAAGAAATCAGCCAAGAGAAAACAGTCAAGAGAAGAAATCAGAATTCAACCTTAGCGTCGAGCTCAGATCGACGAGATGAGTTCAGGCATCGAGCTAAGATCGACGATCTCTGAGCTCAGGTCCACTAGGCGTCGAACTTCGTTCGACGATCGCCGAGCTCAGATTGACGTTTTCTGTCCCAGACCAGCTCTAATATCTCTAAGCTCAGATCGACGATAGTTGAGCTCAGATCGACGATCTCTGAGCTCAAGTCCACGAGGCGTCCAACTCCGTTCGACGATCTCCGACCTCAGATCGACCATTTCTGCCATCACTCTGAACGCAAGTTCCCAGGCAGATTTTCAGGATATCCTTGGTCCAATCAAAGTGAGCTGTTCATATTCCAACATAGCTTTATTACAGGACAGTTACAAGAATGCTTTTATGGAGATTATAGCTGTTGGAGTAACTAAGAGGCAGCAGTAATAAATGCAAGAATTCAAATGACCGTTGGTCTCCTATCAGAATATATACACAGAGATACAGAGGAACAAAAAAAGAGAAAAAAAGGAGAAGAGGTGAAGAGCTCAACATCACCTGTACAGTTAGTGCTCTTCTTAGATCTACTGTTACAGGAAGCCTGAAGAGACAACTACTCTACATCAGTCTGAAGGCTTACTGGAAGATCAACATCATCAAGGTTTCATCAATCTCACTCCAAGACAACTCACATTTCAGCCTTTGCTGAAATCATCATTTGCTGGAACAGTCATACATTGAAGGCCTATCACCCTAAGCAAAGCTCATCTTCCTGAACGCTTATAGATCTCAGGGGGAGCTTTGACAACATCATCAAATCCACTTGTGCTTCTCTTTGATTGTTGAACAGGGAAGACAACATCAACTCTCCCTTCCACACTGTAAAAGGGTTCTTGAACTCCCTTCAAAAGTTCTGCTTGGTTTCTGAGACCTTGTCAAAACTTAGTGGTTGCAAGACACCTGATCAAAAAATCTTTTTTGGTTTTTGAGCACCTTATCAAAAGCTCATTGGTGCTCAGGACACCTGATCAACTCTTCCTGCAGTGGTTTCCTACCTAGGGTGGTAGAAGAGTGGACTACCCAAGTTTAGGGGAACCACTATAAAATTCTTGTGGCATCTGGTTTGCCTTTATTTCTTTTCTTTATTATTCTTGCTATGTGTTTGCTCTAATCTCTAGGATAGATCTCACTTTCACCTACAATGATATTCTATGCCCTTTTGTCTAGAGTTGTCAGGATGATTTCATCCTTTGTCATTTCTGAATTACTCTTAGGAGTCTTCATATTTGCATCCAGTGCTGATACCTTCATTGGAATGAAGGGTCCTTCCTGTACTGTGATGTAAATTCTTGGATCAGAAGCTTCCATAAACAATATGACCCTCTCCTTCCATTTGCCAAAAAATTCCTTCTTACAGATAGGTAGTTTCATTGATCCAAACTCTTTTTGTTTCTCACTTGAACCCATTCTTGAATTTTGAAAATTTCCTAGGAGATTTAACTCAGACTATTAAGTCAATCCTTGAGTAACCTCCCTCGGATACCACTTGAAAGACTTAATTCAAGAGCCTAAACACCTAGAGGAGGGGGAGTGAATATGTTCTAATTTTTCCTTTAATATTTTAGGCAATTTAACAGATCTTGTTTGGCATAAACAAAATAAAAACAGCACAAAACATTCACAGCACAGAGAACACCGGATTTATAGTGGTTCCCCAAGATATGGGTACGTCCACTTTCCACCTTCGCCTATCCAGTAGAGTACTGGATTCAGCCTAACTTCTTTCCTCTTTCTCAGATCCAAAGATCCTACAACTCAGAACCAAAATGGTTCCTACACCTCAGACTTTTGCAAGTCCTACCTCAGATCATTCCAAGAATCTTACCTTAGGCCTCAGCCCTACCTCAGCCCTTATCTCTAGGCTTACAACTCAGACTTCATAAGTCCTACCACTCAGGCTCACAGCCCTACCTCAGCCTTTATAATTATAGGCTTACAACTCAGATCTACAACATATCCTACAAGAAATTGTGTAATAAAAGATTATAAAAGATATCACCAGATAGATCCCCCTATTGATGTTCTTCTTGATCAGTTCTTGATCATCAGTCCCAACCAGACTTAGCTGTTTCAAAGCTTCTTGATAGAACAAAATAAGGTTGGACTGTACTTGATGTAGAAGTTGAACCACTGTCAGCTCCTTCCTTGAATTCAGAATGAGATCTGAATCTTCTATGCAGGATGTTCTAGATCTGCCTTCTTAAAGGGTTTCCTCTTTTCTTGTTGTGAATTTACTCTCTCTTAGTAGATGGCCTTCATTGTGTTGTTGTTGTTGTTGTTGGTAATGATCGACCCTTTATATAGAGATTCCTCATGGTTACCGGCTGATCCGGTTTGTAACAACCTTCTGACAGTTCTGACAAAGGTGTCAGACCTGTTGGTAATGATAGTTGTCAACCCACCAGTCATGACAGTTGAATCCTTAGAGACTTAACAACTCAGCATGATCTACTCAGCAATCTGCTCCACATGTGTTGACACAAGTAGACTAAGTGTCGACACAAGTCTTGATAATGTTGACACAGTACTCCATGTGTTGACATAGTCTTTCTTATGCTATTCGACACATCTTCTATTTGTATGTGTCGACAAAAGTCCAGTGTGTCGACACAACTGCTCTTGATCTCGAAATAACTGCTGCAGACAGATGGCGCTGAGTGTAAGTCCAACTGTCGACACAAGCCCTCAAATCCTGTATAACTGTTGCCGTAAAATGGCGTTGAGTGTGTGTCTAGCTGTTGCTGTAAGACGGCGTTGAGTGTGTGTCTAGCTGTCGACACACACCTTCTTCAGGTATCGACACAATTCTTGAGTGTCGACACATGCCTTTCTTCTGGTGTCGACATAAATCCTGGGTGTCGACACAGCCTCTGCTTTAGGTGTCGACACAATTCCTTTGGTGTCAACACAATTCTGGGTGTCGACACAACTACTTCTTTATGTATCGACACAACTTCGTTAGGTGTCTACACAAATCCTGCCTTAAGTGTCGACACAATTCTGGGCGTCGACACAGCTTTGCTTCTAGTGTCGACACTTGTACTTAGAATATTTTTCTTCCACTTCTTAAACCTGCACAGGGAAACTTAAAACATCCATCAAATACATATTGATGTATGTCATTGACTAAGATGAGCCTTCTCCAAATCTGGTACATACTTCCAATGTACCCAACAATATTCTCTGAATATAGTCGTTCCTTGGAAAACATTAATTGCTGGTTTTCACAGAGTTATTATACAGCTTTTCTCGAGACAGTTAAGGAAATGAGTTAATTCTCTTATAGTCATTGGATAAGTTCCCGTGATTCCGGCAGTCAATCAATATGGATCATTTAAAATTCAGTTTGGAATTATTCAAAGAAAAGGGACTCAGAGAATAAAAGACCCATAGAATTATTATTAAGAACCTCTTGAAGTAGTCGACAGACTTTTGAAAAAATATCTCAAGGCTGCATGAAAAAAGAAGAAGAACAGCTCTTAGTTTTAAAACCAAGAGTTCATTCAGGAAGCTTGTGGAGACAATCATCCTCAATCAGTCTCACCTTTCTGGATTTCGAGTCCTACACTCTGTACAAGGCCCTGATCTCCTGAACCATTCAAATCAAAGGACAAGCCTTGAATCCATCAGGATCACTCTCAAGTCTTCTCTCATTTGCTTGAGAAAGAGAAGATAACTCAACTTTTTCCTTCCCCCTCTGTGTAAAGGGTTTTTACTCCCTTCAAAAGTAATTCCTAGTTGTGAGGTCACCTGATCAAAAGACTTAGAGTTGGTTTTTCGGCACCTGATCAAAAGCCAGAATGGTTGCAATATCTCCCTTGAAATAGATATTATTTGGTGGCAGTCACCTGATAAAAAACCTGAGAGTGATTCCTACTAGGGTGGTAGAAGAGTTGATGTACCTAGATTTTGAGAACCACTATAATTTCTTGTGTCGTCTGGTTGCACCTTTTCTTATTGCTCTTGCTAATTCCTGTGATATTTAGAATAGTTCTCTAGTTTTCCTTCTACTTAAATATTTATTGGTATCACCTATTTTTGTACTTTGATAGAATAGATTAAAATAGCTTAAAGTTTCTTAAACACTCTATTCACCCCCCCCCTCTAGAGTAGATCTGAATAACTCTCTCCTTTCATATTTACTCAAATTAAATTGTCTTGCATACTTCGGCACGCAGGCCAGCCACACATGAGAAATAAATAAACAAAACAGGCAATTCTCTTTGGCCTTCGATGGCCAGCTTAGCTATCCTGGGCTTCAGCTCGCTATTTCCCGCTTGGCTCAGTTTTACCTGCAAGCAACATTCAACCGTAATAGTGGCAAACAAAAGAAACGATCAGCATTAGCTGACCAAATTATAACGACCCCATCCCTCACTCAGGGTGGCGGTGCTCCTTCCCTGCAGGCATTAACATAATAACAATATTGCAACAAGAATGTGAAACTTAAGTACCATTCGCCACAGATGTTGGCAAAATTTCTCAGCGCCCAGTGCTCTCAGGGCACATTCTTGGTGCATAGGACCTCAATGGTCACACCACCGTTCTCTGTGATGGTCAACAACATTTGAGGTTTCAGTCTCACAAGGGACAAGGCTAGAGACAATGCCCTAGTGCTACAACAAGTCATGTGATTTTCACATTGACCACTCCAAGTACTCCGACATAGGGGAGGGTACAGTTCAGTAAAATCCCATGCTCAAATTGTCCGGCTCGCAGGCCTGACACGGGTCAGCAACCCCTTTCCCTTTTCTATATGATCCATAACTCTATAAGGATCCTAGGCTAGCACTCATGGCTACCAAAGCTGAGCAAATTAAGATCACGTTCCACATAAAATTGGCCCCTTGGTCTTCGAGAGACAGGCATGCATGGCCCCCATGTATCACAAGACAGGCCTCTCAACAATATATAGCTCACTAGAAGCTATCGCCGGCGGTAGCACTATCGACACACGGTAGGGGAAAGACTATCGCTTCTTCCCATTAATCGGGTGTTTTCTTGGAGTCTACCTCCAGTACTCTCAATACAGTTATCTGCACACCCTACGACTCCGAAATCTATGCACTTACCACAGAGACTTCTCTGGCATACAAAACATATAAACATCACCAATCCAGACCAACTCGTCCGGATGGGCTTCACACATAGCATGCCTATTCCGTACTTTGATTTCGGATCTAAATGAAAAACTAACGGGGATACACAGATCTACCCGTCGGGAGAATTACTTCCACGTGATCGTGGAGCATCTACCCTAAAATACCAAATGAAGGACTTCACATGTCCAAGGAATCAGATCGTTATCCATGATGTCCTCTTTGGCGCCATGGGAGAAATTTAGATGGTTGAAACCGACTGCTTCGGCATTGCCTCCATAGATCTGAACTCGCTTTGCAAATCCGAACTCCGAAACTCGAACGGTGGCGTAAACTCCCTTCTTCTTGCACTGCTCCTCCTCCTCATGAAATCTAGGCCATTGTCTCAAGTCCAAAACAATGTAGAGAAAATGACCGAACCAACCATATAAATCGAGCTACCGCGCGTGGTATCTTGCTACCACCGCATGGTATCGTTATACAACTCATCGATTTGTGTGTGTAACTGCCCAGGTCCTACAATCACAGTCCGACACGTAGCTACGCAGTTACATAATCACTAATGCCACAGGATAGGTACTTACCGCCAAGCGATACCTGGCATCGATTATGAAACGATCACCCACGCTATCGCCGCGTGTTAGCTGCTACCGCAACATGGTAACAACCCAAGAACTTTGATAATTTAATTGACCCTGCTACCGCCAACGATAATACTACCGTCAGGCAGTAGCACATCTCGACGCTATTAATGCCTGCTATCGACGCGCGATATCTCGCTATCGTCACACAATAGCACTCGTCGCCAGTAGAGTCTAATCAACGATCTTGAGTCTGCTAGACAAATTATAACGAGCTATCACCAGCGTTAACACTACCGTCGGGCGGTATCTCCCAGAAACTGTTTTCCTGCTTCGAAATTCTTGGGGTGTTACAAATCTCCCCTGCTTAAAGAATTTCGTCCCGAAATTAAGCATTGTAGGAAAATTTTTAAAGAAGTAACAACATTTACAACATGTACCTCAGACGAATAACTCGGGGAACTCGGACTTCATGGTTTGCTCACACTCCCATGATAGCTTCTCTCGACCACAGTTGTCCCAATGGATTTTGACCATCATGATTGCCTTATTACAAAGTTGCTTGACTTCAACATCATCAATACGATTAGGTTTGACCTTTGATGACTAGTTTTAGTCATCCTTTTTTGGGGTAATTTAGTAGCTTAAATTCCTAAGTATTATTATAATTTTATGTTTTTGTATGCTTGTTTGTTGTTGTTATGTTATTTTATATAAATCTATAGTTTTATTTTATGTTTTGGTGTTATTTTATGTTATGTTATTGTTATGTCTAGTATTATTTTTAAATATTATTATCTTTGTTATAGTTTTACAATGACATGTTATTAGGATTAATGTTATAATTATTTTTGTTTAGAATTATTATATGTTCTATGTTTAGTTATATTTTGTTATTATAAATTTAGCTAATGTGCGTTGTTTTGTTTTATTGTGTAGGATGAAGCCCACCTTTGGAGCAGTTCTAGTCCAAGCCTAGCCCTACCCGAGCCCTTGGAGCTGCCCTCTTCAAGTTCAAACATGTGTAGCCGGCCCTCCTCCAAGTGCAGCAGCCCGAGCCCATCAAGAGCAGCCCTTTTCCATGCATCCAGCCATCCTTCAAGTGCAGCAGCCCGAGCCCATTAAGAGCAGCCCCCCCCCCCAAACCTCCTACCCGAGCCCACCATACATTCATCCCCCTAAGCATGGTCGAACCCCCCTCTCTCTCCTTTATTATTTTGCCACCTTTCTCATGCATGCACATGTCTTTCTCTCTCTCCCCTATTTATTACATGCATGAACCCATCCTCATGAGGTGGCCGGCCCCTACCATTTCTCCTCTCTTTTATTTTTCATTCATTTCCCCCCTTTTATATTTTATATTCTCCATTTATTACATGCATGCACCCTAGCTTTTTCTCTCCCCTCCATTTAATACCATGCATGAACATATCCACCTACATGGCCGGCCCCTCCCTTCCACCCCTTGGTCTCCCCCTAATTTAGAAGCTTCCCTCCTCTCCTATAAAAGGAACCCAAGTCCCATGGATTGAAAGGTTGGATTGAGAGTTGGCTTTTGGAGATAGCTTTGGAGAGTACAACCAATAGAGTCTTATTGTAATTTTTCATTTCTAGTTCCTTGCTTTACTTGTATTCTCATTTTGTTTTAGTAGTATCATTTTTTTTCATTATTGTGTACTTCTTTTCCCTCTATTATAAGAAATATGAAGTCTTCTCCTTTTATTATTGTCGTTTTCTTTTCCGTCATGCGTAGCTAATTTCCTCTTAGCATTTGATCATGAGGATCCATGATTTGAAATGAGAATTATTTTTATTCCATAGTTTTATTTTTGCCTAATTCTACACGGTCCTTCTTTGATTTTTATTTCGTCGACTCTGTATTTCCGGTATACGGTAGTAGGCTTAGGATCTCATATTCGAGTAGCCGAGAGGCTCGTGGATGTGAAAGATCACTCAAAGAAGGAAGGAGTTGAACGCAACCCTAGAGATAGAACGACATAAATCTTCTGGATTGGAGTCAAATCCAATAGTGTGGATCACTTCGATAATGCAACTTTAGGCTTCTTTGGTTTGTAAAGAGATTTCGATCAAAGAGTCTATAAGTTAGGAGGCCTAATGCTCTAGCGAGATTTTGTCTCATTTTCGGATCCGTCACAGCCGAGTTTGATTTGCAAATTTAAAACTATGCCTTTTATCTCTCTCGTTTCATTTCATGGTGAATCAATGATCGAATGCTAGCTTTTTAATATAAGGTTTTCGTTTCGAAATTTATCGTTTATTTTACTTTAAAAAATTTCTCAAAATCCAACTATTTTCCGGTAGGATAATAGTTCAAGCGTGAGTAGCAGTAATTGACAACCCCGTGTTTAAATACGACCTTGGTACTACGATTCGATAGGTACGCTTGCCAGTTCGGTTTTTAGCCCATCAAGTTTTTGGCGCCGATGCCGGGGAGTTTTCTCGTCAATATTTTGAAAACGCTTGCGCTATTACTTCTACAAAAATCAAAAAAATATTTCTATATATATATTTAAATATTTATAATCAACCCACCTCATTTTAATTTCTACCCCACCTAAAATCTCTCGAAAAGGGTAAGGGGCTTTAAGCGCCACCATTTTACCTAGTACCAGGCAAACCCTTCACCAGGTAGTCCTCGGGAAGTTCGAGAGCCAAGCCGTAAAAATCTATTTTCAAAAAAAAATCCTTTCTTTTCTTTTTCTTTCTTTTTCAAGTTTTCTTTTTCATTCTCCTTCGTCTTCTTTGCTAGTGCATGACCCGAGCGAATCCGTCGCTACTTGTTGATTTGGACCCAGAAATCGAACGCTCCTTTCGGAGACAACTACGATTCGGGGCTTCCACTTCTCAAACAGCGGTTGAGGATTCCTACGGGGATTGCAATTTTAATTCTGAGATGGGAGACCCTAACCCAGGAATGGCTCAGCAAAGGACCATGTCCGATTATGCTCGACCCAACTTGGAAGGGACTGAATCAAGTATTGTTCGACCTGCGATTGCGAACAATAACTCCGAGCTTAAGCCTAGCATCATATAAATGGTGCAGCAATATGTACAGTTCGATGGATTACAAGATGAAGATCCGAACTTGCATATTGCTAATTTTCTTGAAATCTGTGACACCTTTAAGATAATGGTGTTTCAGACGATGCTATAAGGCTAAGACTCTTCCCCTTCTCCCTAAGAACCAAAGCCAAACAGTGGTTGAGTTCTCTTCCAAGAGGATCAATCACTACTTGGAACATTTTAACTGAAAAATTTCTTTCTCGTTATTCCCCCCCCCCCCCGCCAAAACTGCTAAGCTACGAAATGATATAACTTCATACTCTCAAATTGATTCTGAGACCCTCTATGACACTTGGGAGAGGTTCAAAGAACTTTTGAGAAGATGCCCACACCATGCTCTGCATGTATGGTTGCAGGTCCAGACATTCTATAATGGGCTAAACCAAGAAACTAAGCAGATGATAGATGCCGCTTCCGCTGGTTCTTTAGACCGCAAAACTCCGGAAGCCACTCTTGAGCTTTTCGAGGACATAGCGATGAACAACTATCAGTGGAATTCGTCTAGGACTCGCCCATCTAAACCTGTAGGTATATATGAAGTGGATTCGGTGACGCAACGGGCGCTGCAAGTGGAAATGCTCAACAAGAAGATCTCGGAGATGACTGCTCCCTCCGCCGCTAAGGTATATGAAAATGTTGTTGCTGCCGAGTAGGTGGATTATCTGGGGAACATACCCAGGCCTGCTCAAAATATTTCTGCGAACAATTTTTCTGCTTTTTCGAATTTTTCTTCTCCTCCTGGTTTTAATTCTTCTTCTAATTCTTATCACCCCGGATGGTGTAACCATCCTAATTTCTCGTGGAGTAATAACACTAATGTTGTACGCCCACCGCACGATTTTACACCACCACCACCACCACCACAACAAAATTTTCAAAAACCTTCCCCTTTGGAAGAGATCCTCGCTAAGTATATAAGCTCGAACGATGCTACTATTAGAAACTTAACGGGATCAATGAAAAACTTAGAAAATCATGTCGGCCAACTCGCAAAGGCTTTTTATGAGAGACCACCTGGAACTCTTCCCTCGAACATTGAGCCTAACCCAAGGGAACACGCAAATGCGATTTCCCTTCGGAGCGGTAAGGTTGTTAACGAGCCCACCACAAGGGAAGAGCCAAGGGTGATTGTCCCTCCTGTTTTTACCCCCACGGAAAGTGATAACTTAAATCTTGAGAATAAAAAATCTATTTTTGAAAAAGAAAAAGATATCTCTATTTTTACTGATTCTGAAAAAGAAAAAAATGATTTTCAAAATGATGCTCCAGTTGTTCTAAAAGAATTTCCGCCACCTCCTTATCCGGCTCGACTTAGGAAGGAAAAACTAGACGATCAGTACAAATGCTTCCTTGAAATGTTCAAACAAATTCACATTAATTTGCCATTTCATGAAGCGATTAGTCAAATGCCGAAGTACGCAAAATATCTTAAGGATCTGTTAACAAACAAGACGAAATTGGAAAATTTATCACATGTAACATTAAATGAAGAATGCTCGGCGGTCGTTAAAAACTCTAATCTTCCTAAAAAGATAAACGATCCTGGTAGTTTTTCCATTCCTTGCGTCTTTGGTGATTTATTTGTTAAACATGCGTTAGCAGATCTAGGAGCGAGCATCAATTTGATGCCTTTTTCTTTATTCAAGAAACTAGGATTGGGCACTCTCAGCCCTACAAGAATGAGTATCCAATTAGCTGATAAGTACATTAAGTATCCTTTAGGTATCGTTGAGGACGTGCTAGTAAAGGTCGACAAATTCATCTTCCCGGTGGATTTTGTCATTCTTGATATTGAAGAGGACGTCGAGGTCCCTCTTATCCTTGGCCGGCCATTCCTAGCCACCTCTCGAGCAGTTATCGATGTTAGTAACGGAAAGTTGTTTTTGCATGTGGGAGATGATGAGGTCACATTTTCTGTTAATCAATCCATGAAAAACTCTTTAAAAAATGATGACTCATGCTTCTTTCTTGATATTTTAGATGAAGAATCTTCCCTTTCCCTTTCTAACATTTCTTCTAAAGAATTTTCCTCTTCTTTTTCTGAAATTTCTTCAAATGATTTTGAAAACACGGTGATGTCGATCCAAGAAAAATTTCGAAAATGATTTTGTATGTAGTAGAAAAAAGTATGAAAATCTTGTTTTTGAAAAAGAAAAGAATCTAAAAAACTCTTATGACGAACCACCCCACCTTGATTTAAAACCACTGCCTGACCACCTCAAATATGCCTTTCTTGCAAAAGATTCTAAATTGCCCGTTATAATCTCGGCTTTTCTTTCTCAATCTGAAAACGATCAATTGATCAAACTACTACAAAAGCATCGCCGAGCTATAGCATGACAAATTTCTGATATTCCTGGCATAAGCCCCTCTTTCTGCACACACAAAATATTTTTTGAAAATAATAAAAAGGGTGTAGTCCAACCTCAGCGACGTCTTAATCCCAAAATGAAAGAGGTTGTGAAGGGTGAGGTTCTTAAGTTATTAGATGCGGGGATCATTTATCCCATTTCCGATAGTCAATGGGTAAGTCCGGTCCAGGTAGTTCCTAAAAAGGGTGGAGTCACGGTAATAACTAATGAAAATAACGATCTAATTCCGACTAGGACGGTAACGGGATGGAGGATGTGCATCGACTACCATAAATTAAATGATGCCACTCGTAAAGATCACTTCCCCCTCCCCTTTATCGATCAAATTCTAGAACGCTTATCCGGGCATAATTTTTATTGTTTTCTCGACGGTCTTTCGGGATACTTTCAAATCCCTATTGCACCCGAAGACCAAGAGAAGACAACATTCACTTGCCCTTTTGGAACTTTTGCCTACCTTAGGATGCCTTTTGGGCTATGCAACGCACCAGCTACCTTTCAGCGGTGTATGCTAACCATCTTCGATAAATATGTAGAAAATATTATGGAAGTTTTTATGGACGACTTTTCCGTTTTTGGCGACTCATTTGAACTATGCTTAAATAATCTAGGAAAAGTTTTAAAACGCTGCGAGGAGACAAATCTAGTTCTAAATTGGGAGAAGTGCCACTTTATGGTACGTGAAGGTTTAGTCCTTAGCCACAAAATTTCTGCTAAGGGAATTGAAGTGGACAAGGCAAAATTGAAATAATTGAAAAGTTACCGCCACCTACAACTGTTAAAGCAATTAGAAGTTTTTTAGGGCATGCGGGTTTTTATCGTAGATTTATTAAATACTTTTCAAAAATAACTAAGCCTCTCACCCACCTTCTCGAAAAAGACACTCCTTTTGTTTTTGATGAATCTTGTATCGAGGCCTTTGAATTAATAAAATCAAAACTTATAAATGCTCCTATTATGATCGCCCCAGTTTGGGATTTACCATTCGAAATAATGTGCGATGCGAGTAATCATGCAGTAGGTGCGGTTCTAGGTCAACGAATTGCTAAGAACTTTCATCCGATTTTCTACGCTAGTAAAACTCTAACTTCTGCTCAAGAAAATTATACCACGACGGAGAAAGAACTCTTAGCGGTTATTTTTGCTTTTGATAAATTCCGACCGTATGTTACTCTTTCTAAAGTTATTGTTTTCACAGATCATTCCGCTTTGAAGTACCTCCTTTATAAACCGAATGCCAAGCCGCGTCTTATCCGTTGGATCCTCTTACTTCAAGAATTCGACTTGGAGATTTGGGATAAGAAAGGAGCGGAAAACTTAGCAGCTGTTCATCTCTCTCATCTTGAAAATCCCAATCTTGGTATTTTAAATGAAACCTTTATTAATGACTCTTTTCCGGATGAGCGTCTTTTAAATATTTCTTCTTCTTCTACCCCCTGGTTCGCCGATCTGGCCAATTATCTTGTGGCCCGGGTCCTTCCAAAAGAATACTCAACTCACCAAAGAAATAAATTCTTTTCTGAGTTGAAGTATTATTTTTGGGAAGACCCATTTCTATTTCGCATTTGTGCAGATCAGGTGGTAAGGAGATGTGTTTCCCGGGAAGAGGGTCATCAAATCTTAAAACATGTTCATGAAGGTCCGACTGGCGGGCACTTTCAAGCAAACCGCACCACACACAAAGTACTTAGTGCTGGCTTCTATTGTCCAAGCATATTTAAAGATGCACAAATCTTTGTGGGCGGATGCGATCGATGCCAGCGGACTGGAAATCTCTCTAATAAAAATGAAATGGAACAAAAATATTTTCTCGAGTGCGAAGTTTTTGATTTGTGGGGCATAGACTTCGTTGGCCCATTTCCCTCAAGTTTAGGAAATAAATATATTCTAGTCGCCATAGATTACGTCTCTAGGTGGGCGGAGGCCCAAGCTTTACCAAGTAATGACGCGCGCGTAGTCATAAACTTCTTAAAAAAATTATTTTCTCGTTTTGGTTTTCCTCGAACGATCGTTAGTGATAGGGGAAGTCATTTTTGCAACGCTCAACTCGCAAAAGCTTTAATTAAATATGGCATTACGCATAAACTATCAACTGCTTATCACCCCCAAACTAACGGTCAGGTCGAGGTAGTCAATCGAGAACTTAAAAGAATTTTGGAAAAAAACCGTTTCTACTTCTCGTAAGGATTGGTCATTAAAATTAGACGATGCTCTTTGGGCCTATCGGACAGCGTACAAGACCGCCATCGGTTGTACTCCTTTCCGATTAGTCTATGGAAAATCATATCATCTTCTGGTAGAAGTAGAACACCGTGCGTATTGGGCGTTAAAATTTTTTAATTTCGATCCGCACTCGGTCGGCGAGCATCGCAAAAACCAACTAAATGAGCTTGACAAGTGGCGAGCGTACGCATATGAAAATAATAAAATTTATAAAGAACGCACGAAATTGTATCACGATAAGAACCTGCGCCATCCTAAAACGTTTAAACCAGGCGATCAGGTTCTTCTTTTTAATTCACGTTTACGTCTCTTCCCTAGAAAACTTAAATCTAGATGGTCTGGACCGTTTATAGTCAAGGATGTTTTTCCTTATGGCACTGTGTTACTTTCGCACCCCGATAAGGGGAACTTTAAAGTTAATGGCCATAGACTTAAACTCTATTTTTCTAATGATTCTGTGACTCCTGCAAAGGAGAATCTTCTTTTGGACTCTTAGTTTATTTTTTTTATGGACATTTTTATTTCTGGACATCATTATTATTATTACGAAACTTTTTTTTATTCGGACTTTGACCTATTGTAATAAAAAATATTATTGGGCATCTGCCCACGGACTCTCTATTTTTTCTTTTATTTTGCTCTTTCTACCGGAGGCCAATCAAGTCCATGATCGTGGTCACCGCTCCGCCGCTGCTGATATCAAATGGATCAAGTCATAGCTGCTGACGATCAAGTACTCTAAAAATCAAGCATGGGGGAGCGACATCCGCCTTCATCTCACGAACCCGGGGAAGTCCTGTTTTTATTTATTTATTTTCCTGCATTTTTCTTTTTCTCTTCTTCTCAGTCCCCTTCTCTTTTTCTTTCTATTTTCTTCATTAAGGGCAATGAAGAATTTAAGCATGGGGGTCTAGTTTCTTTTGGTCTTTCTTTCTGTCTTTCTTCTTCCAAAAAGAAAAAAAATGCGTTTTCAAATTAGTATTTTATGTTAGCTTCATCAAAATCCAAAAAAAATTATAAAACTATAAAACCCAAAAAAATTAGAAAAAAAAAAAATGAGCTAAAATCTATTTGAAAAACAAAACCTAAAATTATTTCTATCTTTATTTTATGTTTCTTCTAGTGATGTGTAGGCCCGTGCGGTTTTTGTAGTTCTATATAGATTACTTTGAAAATGTTTTTCTAGACTTATCATTTTAACATAGTTTAGTTCTACTAGTTTCTTTTTCTTAAATATAGGCATCCGTTTTTTACGTTATAAGCTAGCAATGTGTAGTTATGTCTTTTTATTTGGTTAGTTGCTTATGAATGGTTGCTAGGTATCATTAGTTCTTTTTCATTTGCGGGGTAGTCTTTCTTGGTGTCTAGAACTTGTACCAAACTACTCTCGAAGCATTTGCGCCGTTTTTACGTTCTTTAGAAATGATTTAGGCCACCATTTGATTAGTTTGAGCTTTTCTTGCCCACCAAAAACAAAACCCTTGCAAAACAATTTTGGGTCTTTTCCTTATTTTCTTTGTTTTTAGCTCCACCTTTCATTTCATTATGTTCACCAAAGCCAAATGCCTTTCCTATTTTTACACTATAACCTTGAGCTTAAAAATTATTTTTGTGGGAGGGTATTATCTTTGAAATGAATAGGAAATTCTCAAGCTTATTTTTGGAGCATTCTTATCAAAATATTATTAAAAAAATGAGAGAAAAAAAATGAAAAATCAAAATCAAAAAAAAAATGAATGCAAAAAAGTTTATGTTTGGCCAAGTTTATAAAAGAAAATTTTCATGGCCTTGTTTTGTAGTTTAATATTAGAGAAATGACATACTTATTATTTCTCATTTTGATTATGCTTTGTTTATTTTTGAGCTCACCTTGGTTTAGTGCTTAAAACCTTCATGTTTATCTTTGATTCCACTTCCTAATCAATTACCTAAGCCAAGTCTTAACGCCTATTAGAAGTCCTAATGATCTTAGAACGTAAATTCGCGTAGTGGAGAAAGTGTGAACGTACAAGCCTATGGCAACCATCATTGATGGATTTCTTTGGAGGTTATCTTGGAGTGTTTTAGTGTTAATGTTTATCTAGCAACCTAGTAGTTTGTTAATGCGCCGTCTACTTAGAACCTCTACTTTTGTTTTCCTTATTTTCATTTATTTTGGATGCCTTGTTTTTAAGATTTAGAAATGAGTAGACTTTTCTTATGTTTTAATGAGATTTTTAGGGTTCTACTTTCAAATTTTCTATTGTGCACTTCTCACCCCACTAGTTGATAACATGAATATTAGGATAGTTTAATTTTTCATGTTTTGTTTTTCTTAACTATGGAACTTAAAAATATATATATCTTGCTTTCTTTTTGTTTTCCCTAGTTTTTATTTCTATTTGCTTGAGGGCAAGCAAATATCTAAGCATGGGGGTGTTTGATGACTAGTTTTAGTCATCCTTTTTTGGGGTAATTTAGTAGCTTAAATTCGTAAGTATTATTATAATTTTATGTTTTTGTATGCTTGTTTGTTGTTGTTATGTTATTTTATATAAATCTATAGTTTTATTTTATGTTTTGGTGTTATTTTATGTTATGTTATTATTATGTCTAGTATTTTTTTTAAATATTATTATCATTGTTATAGTTTTACAATGACATGTTATTAGGATTAATGTTATAATTATTTTTGTTTAGAATTGTTATATGTTCTATGTTTAGTTATATTTTGTTATTATAAATTTAGCTAATGTGCGTTGTTTTGTTTTATTGTGTAGGATGAAGCCCACCTTTGGAGTAGCTCTAGTCCAAGCCTAGCCCTACCCGAGCCCTTGGAGCTGCCCTCTTCAAGTTCAAACATGTGCAGCCGGCCCTCCTCCAAGTGCAGTAGCCCGAGCCCATCAAGAGCAGCCCTTTTCCATGCAGCCGGCCCTCCTTCAAGTGCAGCAGCCCGAGCCCATTAAGAGCAGCCCCCCCCCCCAAACCTCCTACCCGAGCCCACCATACATTCATCCCCCTAAGCATGGCCGAACCCCCCTCTCTCTCCTTTATTATTTTGCCACCTTTCTCATGCATGCACATATCTTTCTCTCTCTCCCTTATTTATTACATGCATGAACCCATCCTCATGAGGTGGCCGGCCCCTACCATTTCTCCTCTCTTTTATTTTTCATTCATTTCCCCCCTTTTATATTTTATATTCTCCATTTATTACATGCATGCACCCTAGCTTTTTCTCTCCCCTCCATTTAATACCATGCATGAACATATCCACCTATATGGCCGGCCCCTCCCTTCAGCCCCTTGGTCTCCCCCTAATCTAGAAGCTTCCCTCCTCTCCTATAAAAGGAACCCAAGTCCCATGGATTGAAAGGTTGGATTGAGAGTTGGCTTTTGGAGATAGCTTTGGAGAGTACAACCAATAGAGTCTTATTGTAATTTTTCATTTCTAGTTCCTTGCTTTACTTGTATTCACATTTTGTTTTAGTAGTATCATTTTGTTTTCATTATTGTGTACTTCTTTTCCCTCTATTATAAGAAATATCAAGTCTTCTCCTTTTATTATTGTCGTTTTATTTTCCATCATGCGTAGCTAATTTCCTCTTAGCATTTGATCATGAGGATCCATGATTTGAAATGAGAATTATTTTTATTCTATAGTTTTATTTTTGCCTAATTCTACTCGGTCCTTCTTTGATTTTTATTTCGTCGACTCCGTATTTCCGGTATACGGTAGTAGGCTTAGGATCTCATATTCGAGTAGCCGAGAGGCTCGTGGATGTGAAAGATCACTCAAAGAAGGAAGGAGTTGAACGCAACCCTAGAGATAGGACGACGTAAATCTTCCGGATTGGAGTCAAATCCAATAGTGCGGATCACTTCGATAATGTAACTTTAGGCTTCTTTGGTTTGTAAAGAGATTTCGATCAAAGAGTCTATAAGTTAGGAGGCCTAATGCTCTAGCGAGATTTTGTCTCATTTTCGGATCCGTCACGGCCGAATTTGATTTGCAAATTTAAAACTATGCCTTTTATCTCTCTCGTTTCATTTCATGGTGAATCAATGATCAAATGCTAGCTTTTTAATATAAGGTTTTCGTTTCGCAATTTATCGTTTATTTTACTTTAAAAAAATTCTCAAAATCCAACTATTTTTCGGTAGGATAATAGTTCAAGCGTGAGTAGCAGTAATTGACAACCCCGTGTTTAAATACGACCTTGGTACTACGACTCGACAGGTACGCTTGCCTGTTCGGGTTTTAGCCCATCAACCTTCGTTGTCAATACACCATCCATTAGTACTTGATTTACAAAAATCACTTGTGTAGGCTCTTGCACCGCCTTCCGCAACACCGATATGTGGAATACATTGTATAGACCACTCAGTTTTGCGGATAGTTTAAATCGGTAGGCGGCTTCGCCAATACGCTCCAGTATCTCAAACGGTCAAAGGTATCTTGGACTCGGCTTTTTCAAGCGTTGAATCCTTGATACACCTTTGAACAGCTTGATCTTTAAATATACCCAATCTCCCATAGTAAACTCAACTTTCCTGTGTTTGGCATTATAGTATTTAGCCTGTCTATCCTGAGCAATCAGCAATCGCTCTCGGATTGTTTGCACAATCGAAGTCGCATCTTCGACTTCCTTTCTCTTATTCAGATTTTACTCATCTGTCTCCAACCACGACAATGGAGTACGACACTTCCTACCATATAGGGCCTCGAAGGGCGCCATTTGAATGCTTGCCTGGTAGCAGTTGTTTTATGCGAACTCAATCATAAATAAGTGATCCTCCCACCTCTTTCCGAAATCCATGGCACGCATGTGAATCATGTCCTCCATCATCCTATTTTCTCTCTCGGTCTGACCACCAGTCTGTGGATGAAAGGTCGTACTGAACTTCAGCTTGGTCCCCAAAAGTTTATGCACCAACCTCCAGTCGTTAGACGTGAAGTGCCCATCTCCGTAACTCATGATGCTACCGGGCACACCGTGCAGTCGTACAATATTTTCCACATACAATTTTTCTAGTTTCTCCACTGAATCGCCCTGCCTATTCGAGATGAAGTATGGCACTTTTGTCAAACGATCTACGATCACCCAGATGGCTTCATTTCCCTTCTGCGATCTTGACAAACCATACACAAAATCTATAGATATATCGTCGAACTTCCACTCCGGTATAGGCAAAGACTTCAAAAATCCTCCGGGCTTCTAGCATTCAGCCTTCACTAGGGTGCAAGTTTGACACTTAGCCATATACATCGCTATGTCCTTTTTCAATCCTAGCCACCAGAACAGCTTTTTCATGCCTTTGTACATTTTTTTGCCCCCTAGATGAATCGAGTACTTCGTGTAATAAGCCTCGTACATCAAATCCTCCCGTAGCTTACCAACTCCTGGGACGCACAAACGACTGTCCTTCCATAACAACCCATCATTAACAGTAAATTGGGCATTTGACCCATCCAAAGCCTCAGCCATGAACCGCTTCATGCTATAATCTAATTCCAAAGCCTATTGAATCCGATCAGCAAGGTCATACTGTACCTCTGTCCAATTCAGACGTGCTTTCGCACTAGACCTCTTATCCACACAAGAGATTTCTAAGGACTCCAGATCTCAAACAAGACGCTCGTCATGCATCAATAACCAGTTGGCCTTAGCAGGAACCCTGCGATTAAATGCATCCGTAACTGCATTACCCTTCCCAGGTACATAGTGTATCTTGAAGGTGTAGTCCCCAAGGAACTCCATCCACCTCCGCTGAAGAATATTCAGATCCTTTTGATCTAATAGGTACTTCAGGCTCTTATGGTGTGTGTAAATATCGACCATTTCGCCATAAAGGTAGTGCCTCCACAGCATCAGAGGGAATATCACGGCCGCAAACTCCAAGTCATGGACGAGATAATTCCTCTCGTATACCTTCAACTAGCGTGAGCCATATGCTATAACTCTCTCATGATGTAGCAACACGCATCCTAAGCCGCTCCCTAAAGCATCACTGTAGATCTCATAGCCCTCTATTCCACATGAAGAATACAAGATAGGCATCGTGGTCAGATGACTTTTCAGTTCATCAAAAGCTTGCGCGCACGCTGGCGACCACACAAACTTCTAATCCTTCCTCGTCAGGGTATTGAGAGGTAACGCTTTCCGCAAGAAGTTCTCCACGAAGCCCCTGTAATAGCCAGCAAGTCCTAGGAAACTCCAGACTTCCGCTACTGAAGACAACACAGGCCACTCCCATATCGCAACAATATTCACCGGATCCACCGTGATCCCCTCTCCACTAATGATGTGCCCAAGGAATGCTACCGAAGAAATCCAGAATTCACACTTCGAGAATTTGGCATACAGCTAATAGTAACCAGACTTCAAATACATTGTCGACCCAACTAACTGGTTGAAAACATCATCGATCCTCGGAATTGGGTACCTGTTCTTCTTCGTTAGCTTGTTCAATTCCCGATAGTCAATACATAGCCGCAGACTTCCGCCCTTCTTCTTCACGAAGAGGACCGGGGCGCTCCAAGGTGACGAACTTGGACGCAAATACCCCTACTCTATTAAATCTTGAAGCTACGCCTTCATCTCCGCCATTTCTCTTGATGCCAAGTGGGAAGGGTACCACGACACAGGTTTGGTGTCGGGCACCAACTCGATAGTAAACTCGATCTCTCTCTGCGGTGGCGCTCCAGGAAGATCCTCAGGAAATACGTCGGTGAATGCCGACACCACTGTAATACTGACCAAAACAGGCTTGGACTTCTTAGCTTCTAGTAGTGTGAAGAACAGCTCCACACCCTCATGTACATCTTTAAAAACTTGAAGAGCCGACATCGTCGTCTTGCTCGATCCCTTCAAACCGATAAAAGTAGTTTCTAGACTTGTGTTCAACCCCAGTTTGACCATCTTCAAACTACAGTCAATCAACACACGCTGCTGCGAGAGCCAATCCATGCCAAATATTAAATCAAACTCTACTATTGGTGGTAGTGACACTTCCAAATTAAAGGCTTGACTTCCTATAAGCACTTTCACGCAACAGACTCTGTCTGCACGCATCAAACATTCGTTTGGCATCAGCACATCCAACCTATCCTTCGCCACTGAAGTAGGCACTCTGATACATGATACGAAGTCCTCAGATAGAGAGGAGTGTGAAGCTCCTGTATCAAACAGTGCTCGAGCCGGACAATCCATAATTAAAACAAATCCTAAAACGTAATAGTCACACAACTAAAGCATAAGGCGTAAGGTATGAAAAGTACTATCACTAAAATCTAACACATACTTGTCACCACATAGCCTTGCTTGATGGACTCATATAGTCCAAGGTTGTAGACCCTAGGTTGGGCTAGAGCCTGATGGGATGCGGTTGACTCCATCGCCTTCCCCTTTTCAGCATACGATGCTCCCACCTTCTTCTCCGACTTGCCACTCCAAAAGTTGTGTGTAACAACTCCACCCATTAAACAACATATAATAAAAGGTCCGGTCGGGGCCCCACACTATATGCCACAAATAGACGACGAGGTCACAGGTTAATACCAAAACACAATCGCACCCTAACTCAGAGCATACTAGCGGAAGATTTTAACAATATTATTGAACTCAGACCAGGAATTTCCACTAAATATAAACAACCACATTTATATAGGAATGTACAGCTAATACACAATCGTTTGGCCTTATGGCCTTACAGTTCCTTTTGATAAGTGTGGATTCCATACTTCGACGCGCAGGTCGGCCACACATGAACACAACACAAAACACTTTGCTCAGCCTTCAAGGGCTGGCAGTAGCAGCAGCAGGGACTTCAGCCCTTTATAATAGAAGGTACGATGCTCCTACATTCTTCTATCGCTCCCATGTTAGCTCCTCACGGCCACAGTTGTCCCATCGGACCTTTACCATCTCGATTGTCTTGTTCCACAACTATTTGTCGGCTCTGTATTCGATTTGAATGGGCTTAACCTTCGTCGTTATCCCAACTTCGACCAGTACGTTATCATTCACAATCACTTGAGTTTGATCTTTGATGGCATTCCAAAGTACTGATATGTGGATCACATCATGCAACCCACTCAAATCTGCCGAAAGAGCTAGCCGATAGGCAGCTTCCCCAACTCGTTCCACCACTACGAACGGACCAAGATATATCGAACTTATCTTTTTAAAACACCGAATCCTGGACACGCCTTTGAATGGCTTAATCTTCAAATATACCCAATCTCCCACCGCGAACTCCACGTTCCAGTGCTTGGAATTGTAGTACTTTGCTTGTTGATCCTGGGCTATCAGTAGCCTCTCCCTAATAGAGTGTATCGTCAAGTTAGCATCTTCGACTTCTTTACGCTTATAAAGTTTCGATTCGCCTGCTTCTGCCCAAGATAACGGTGTATGACATTTACGACCATACAGAGCTTCAATTGTGTCATACCGATGCTTGCTTGGTAGCTATTATTGTAGGCAAACTCCACCAAATATAGATGATCTTCCAGTCACTTACCAAAATCCAGGGTGCACATTCAGAGCATGTCCTCCATTGTCTTGTTGGTCCTTTCAGTCTGGCTATCCATTTGCGGATGAAAGGTCGTACTGAATGCAAACTTTGTTCCCAACAATAAATGGATTATCCTCCAATAATTCGATGTGAATCGCCCATTACGGTCACTCACGATGCTCCAGGGAACACTGTGCAATCGAACAATCTGCTCCACATAGAGTTTTGCCAAGATTTCCACTGAATCGTCCCTTTTGTTCGGAAAAAAGTGAGCCACTTTTGTCAACCGCTCTACAATCACCCAGATTGAATCATTCCCGCATTGAGATCTCGGCAACCCGTGCACGAAATCCATTGAAATATAATCAAACTTCCATTCCGGAATAGGTAGCGACTTCAAGAAACCTTCAGGCTTCTGGCATTCCGCTTTCACCAACACACAAGTTTGACATTTAGCCACATAATGTGCTATGTCTTTCTTTAATCCGGGCCACTAAAATAACTTTTTCATATCCTTGTACATCTTTGTGCTCCCAGGGTGAATTGAGTATTTTGTAAAGTGAGCTTCATACATCAACTCTTCCCTCAACTTACTCATACTTGGGACGCACAACCGGCCATGTTTCCGTAATAGGACATTATCCTAGGAGAATTGGTCATCTGACCCATCCTTAGCATAGCGTTGGAGACTTTCATCAAGTTCTGTTGCTCGCCGAACCCTTTCCGCAAGGTCATATTGTACCTCCGTCCAGTTCAATCATGCATCAGCTGTGGAATTCTTGTCAACACAAGAAATCTCTAACGCTTCCAACTCCTGGATCAGGCACTCATCATGCATCTACAAGCAATTTGCCCTTATCGGAGTTCTACGACTCGAAGCATCTGCGACCACATTTGCCTTCTCGGGCATATAATGAATATCAAAGATGTAGTCCCCAAGGAACTCCATCCACCTTCGTTGTCGCATATTGAGATCCTTCTGATCCAACAGGTACTTTAGGCTCTTATGATCCATAAAGATATCCACTTTTACGCCATATAAATAGTGTCGCCATAATTTAAGTGCAAAGATCACTGCCGCCAACTCCAAGTCGTGGTGGGATAATTTCGCTCATGCACTTTCAACTGGCAGGAGCCATAAGCAATCACCTTGCCAAACTGTAGAAGAACGTATCCTAAGCTCGATGATCTATACAGAAGTCGTGGATCGCAGTAAGACGATTGATTATAGTAGACATTTTCGTTCAAAGATCATCGACCTGGGTTCGACGATTTATTCACATTTCGTCGATCTGAGTTCGACGAAAACTGCTGAACATTGTTTTTGTTTTGATTTTGTCTGTTTCTATTTTTTTGTTTGTTAGGTTTGTTCTTATTTGCAGTTGAAGGTTTCTCATAGATTAGTTCTTTATTTTTTTCAAAGATGAATTTTACTGGGGTCCTTAGTGCATTTTTCTAGACCAGTGGGGGTTGGCTTGATGAAGCACCCAAGCCCAGTTTGCTAGTTAGTCTGGCATTAATAGTGCTTGTAATGTCCATCAGCTTGAGACTTCTCCCATTAAGGGATTCTTCAAGTTGCCTTGCCTCAGCTAGTTCAGTTTTCAGTTTAATTATCTGTTCATTTACAAGAGTAATTTCATCTTTTAATTTATGGTTTTCTACAACTAAACTACATTGATCATTCAATTGCTCTTTGAGTTGTTTAATTTCCTTTTCTGAACTAATTAGGTCCATGCACATGGTTTTGAATTCATGTACAAAATCTTCAGAATTGAAGTCAAAAGAAGAGAGTACCTAATCCACTTCTGAAAGTGGTTGATCATCATCTAATGAATCTTCTCCTGAATGAGTGCTGGAAGCATCAATTGCCATTAGGCAAACTTCCTTTGCCTTTGCTTCCTCCTCATCTTCATCACTGGAGCTAGAGGATGAGGAATCCGTTCAGTATCACTCCAGGTTTCTGCTACAAAGCCTTTCTCTTTCCTCTTATGCTTGCTTGAGGAAGGCTTGATGTATTTCTTTCTTCTAGAGTCCTTGTCCTTTCTTTTCTCCTTCTTTTGATTCTCTGGATACTTAGAGATGTAGTGTCCAGGTTTCTTGCAACCAAAACAGACAACCTCTTTAGTTGGTGTTTTGTCATACTTGGGTTTATCTCCTTGTCTGGATGACTTCTTCCTAAATTCTCTTTTTTCCATCTTGTAGAATCTCTTTGCTAAGAGACTCAAGAACTCTTCATTAACAGCAGGAGTTGTTATTTCTTCTATAGCTTTAAAAGCAATGTTCTTCTCTTTCCTGACTTGAGTAGAGACCTTCTACTCTGCCTCCCTACTCTTTGTCAAGTGCTCAAAGGATTTGAGCTTTCCTAGAAGTGTTTCTGTTGAAATTTCGGAAATACTTCTGGCATCTTTGATAGGCCAGATTCTTGTGTCCCAAGAACTGGGAAAACACATCAATATTTTGTCATTGATCTCTATCAGTGAAATGTCCTTGTCTAATGTTCTTAGTTCACTAATGATGGCACTCAGTCTGCCATACATCTCTTCAACTAATTCAACATCTTCCTTCCTGAAGTTCTTATACTTAGAGATCAGAAGGGATCTTCTATTTTTTCTTTCTTCCACTGAACCTGCCATGATTTGGTTCAAATAATCCCAGATTGCCTTTGTTGATGTGCAGTCAGCAACCTTTTAGAAAATTTCATCTCACATAGTTTGGGCCAGTATGTTCATGGCCTTGGCATCTGCAATTTTTACTTTCTTTTGAGCATCAGTCCAAGTTGGTGGTGGTACTGCATGAGTGTCAGTAGATGTAGAAGCAGCTTCAGTTGATTGAGGGGTACCTGTCAAAATTGAGTAAAAAATATCTTCATCAATTGAGTTCATGTAAAGTCTTATTCTTGCCTTCCAGATACTGAAATTATTTAAGTTACAGACTGGAGGTCTGGTGCTTGCATAATCCTTGTTCTGTTCCTTGTGATAAATGAATAGCTAAGGAAAAGAAAATCTGAATAAGCAGGGATCTTGATTCAAGTGTTAGCTTATACAACCAAAGAACCACAATCCTCTGATACCAATTGAAAGGAGGGAGTTATTCAGATCTACTCTAGAGGCAGGGGGGTGAATAGAGTGTTAAAAAACTTTAGGTTGTTTTAATCTATTCTATCAAAGTACTGAAAATAGGTGATACTAATAAATATATAAGCAAAAAGAAAACTAGAGAACTATTCCAAATATAACAGAAACTAGCAAGAGCAATAAGAAAAGGTGCAACCAGACGACACAAGAAATTATAGTGGTTCCCCAAATCTGGGTAAATCCACTCTTCTACCACCCTGGTAGGAATCACTCTCAGGTTTTTGATCAGGTGACTGCCACCAAATAATATCTATTTCAAGGGAGATATTGCAACCCTTCTAGCTTTTGATCAGGTGTCGGAAAACCAACTTGAAGTCTTTTGATCAGGTTACCTCACAACCAGGAATTACTTTTGAAGGGAGTAAAAACTCTTTATACGGAGGGGGGAAAGAAAAAGTTGAGTTGTCTTCTCTTTTCTCAAGCAAATGAGAGAAGACTTGAGAGCGATCCTGATGGATTCAAGGCTTGTCCTATAAATTGAACTATTTAGGAAATCAGAGCCTTGTACAGGGTGTAGGACTTGAAATCCAGAAAGCTGAGACTGATTGAGGATGATTGTCTCCACAAGCTTCTTGAATGAATTCTTGTTTTTAGAATTGAGAGCTGTTCTTCTTCTTTTTCTTGCAGCCTTGTTATCACTTTCAAAAGTTTGTAGACTGCATCAAGAAGTAAGTCAAGAATAATTCTATTTGTCTTTTATTCTCTGAGTCCCATTCCTTTGAGTAATTCCAAACTGAGTTTGAAATCGTCCACCTTGATTGACTGTCGGAATAATGGGAACTTGTGCAACGGATATAAGGGAATTAACACGTTTCCTTAACTGTCCCGAGAAAGGCTGTATAATAACTCTGTGAAAACCTTCAATTATTGCTTGCCAAGGAACGGTTATATTCAGAGAATATATGCATTAATCACTCAGATTCATATAATCAAAAGAATAAACAGTCAATAAGGAAAACAATTACTGCAGGGAATAAAATGATGATCTGACAGAAATCGTTGATCTGGTACTGAGATCGTCGAGCTCAAACATCCTCTATCATCGAGCTGAGCCCTGTGATCGTTGACCATAAAATCTGCTTTCCAAACTGGGCTTCACGATCGTCGAACTGAGATGGTTGAACGTCGATCTCAATCCTGAAAGTAGATCGGAGATCGTCGACCTGAGTTTAACAATCGTCGATCTCAGCATTAAGAGATTTAACTCTGAGATCGTCTGGCGCAAAAAGAAGATCATCAAGCTCTCTTCAGAGATCATCGAACGACTTTTTACTTAGAAAAATATATGCCTTGCTTACTCTCTGCTGCCTTCTAAGTCTCTGATGCCTTTATCTTATCTCACTGAGTTTTGACCTGACTGACACCTAAGACACTAGACTAGACCATGGCTATACAATGTGGGTCTGACTTAGCCTAGATTAGTGAACCTAGCTCAAATCCAAACTAGGGATCCAAAAATCTCCCCCTATTTGGGTGAGATCACTAAACAAAAATAAAAGAAAACAATAGGAAAACTAAACAACTATATCTGTCATGAAATATAAGAAAAGTTCAACAGATATTTACAAAGATAAATATAGACACAAAAAGAAAATAGTTACTAAGACTTGTCTGAAGCTGGCTTAGCAAATTCAATTCTTCTTTTTGGATCTACTACTTGATGTCTTGTCATTTTCAAGTCTGCTTCACCGAGAACTTTAATTGTAGCTGCTCTAGGAACAACTACCTCAGGATGTACCTGCATATAGGCATTAGCATCAAAGATATTCTTATCAATAATAAATTTTTCTAGCTCTTTCTCTCTATACTTAGACATAGTTGAGAATTGAGAAAGATTAATTCCTTCTTTTCTAGCTTTGTTTATTTGAGAGAGACCAATCAATTCATGAAACCTAGCCATCCTGAAGTTAGGATCAAGCTCAGGTTCATACTGAGAAGATTCTTCTTTAGAGTCATGAGAGGTCTTCTGAAGCTTTCTGTGCTTAATGGATTGTTCTTAGAATTTTGTTTCTGTTGCTATATGTTGAGAATGATTGTCATGAAGGTTTGAAGGAGGTCTGACTTGATTGAATTTTCCAGGAATTCTAAATCTCCTGCTAGAATCTGAAATATCTTCACTATCAGCCTGATCATACTGTCTACCTCTCCTTCTTGAATAGCTCCTTAAATAAGACATGGATGGTCTACTGTGAGAGTGAGGAGCATAAGAAGTCCATTGATGGGAGGAGGTAGCAGTCTTAGAAGTAATATTTCCACTAGCACCTGCTGAAGGAGGAGGAGGAGGTGGATTCTTCCTGAAAACTTTGACAGGAGAGGAGCTAGTCTTTCTCCTTTTCTTCTGAGCCTTCATCTCATTCTTGGAAAATCTCATCCAGGGAAGAGAAGTTGATGTGAGAGTAATATTGTACCTGATGAAGTAAGGGATGTCATCTTGAGAATTAGACTTGAGCACTTCCTTCACTGGAGCTTTTCTTTTCTTGGTCAGTTTCTTCTTCTTGCTGACATCTGGATCTGAGTCTGAATCTGAATATGAATCACTATCATATGAGCCTGGTGGATTATTAGACAAATCATCAATCTCTTTGATAACTGAAAGTTTTTCAACAGCATCAGCATCCATAATTTCATCCAAGCTTGGGATTGGAGAAGTAGAATAAGAATAGGTTGGAGGAGAGAAGGCCTTGGGCTCAGGACTCTCAACCTCTAGCATACTGATCAGCTCAGGCACTGGATTTGTAGAAGGAGCTGCAGAAGGCTCATGCTCAGGAGCTGCCAAGAGCTCAGGCACTAGAGCAACAAAACTCTGAAGAAGCTGAAGAAAAAGATCTTTGCTCACAGGAGTAGTATAACATACTATATCTAAATAAAATTGAAAAGCAGCAGGGGGAAGAAAATCTATATACAAAATATCAAATGAGCTTAGAACTGAAGTCAGTTCAAAAGATGGAGAGATGAAGCAATCTCCATGAAGGATGTCCAAGGATTCTTCAGGGATTTCAAAGTCATCTTCCAAAAATTCAATAACTTCTGTATCAGGAATATCAATATCTTCATTCTCTGTAACTACCAAAACTGTATCTACAATCATCTCTGTATCTACATTCTCTGTATCTGCCAAAACTATATCTGCCTCTGCTGTTGCAACTGCTGGAGGAGGAGGGACTTCTTCACTGGACATCTCCCCCTGCCTAGTAGCAGTAATTTCTGCTGCCAGGCCCCTAGAATAAGAAGGGCCAGAGAAAGAGGCAACAAAGGAATTAAAAGATACTAGTAGAGGTGCAATGACATCCTCTACAATGGCTTTGATGGTAGGGGTGAGGAGGGCAATGAGAGCAAATGGAGTAGATGATGTAGAAGGAAGAGAGGACGTGGAATGACCACAAGCTGTGCAGATGTTGGAGGTGGTAGATTGAGTGGTGGATTCAGGGATATACACTTGTTCTGGATGGGGGGAAACATGAGGTGAGGGTTCATGAGTTTGTGAAAGAGTTGGTGAAGTGAAATAAAGATCAAAAGTTGGTGAGGTGTGGATTGAGATGTTGGTGGAGGGGATCTCTTCTAGACAATGTTGTAGAGGAGACAAAGGAGTAAGAGTTCCTGGAGGAGGGCTTTGAGGTGGAGTTGGTTGATGTGACAAAGGGGAAGTTGGTCTAGCTGTGGAAGTAGGAATCTCTGGCTCATCTTCTCTAGGGTGAGGAGTGACTTGAGCAGTCCTTGTGTCCTCAGAAACCTTGTTGGTGGAGGGATCCCTGGAGGGCTTTAAGATAGTCCTCTCCCACTTTCCAAAGAGAGTTGGGGTCAGTCTCTTGGAAGTATTGATGAAAGTTGTTGGGTAAGTCAACAACTCAGGACATTTTTCAGTGAGAAAAATTCCTAAAATTCTGCTAAGAGAGACATCTCTCTTATTTGCTTTCTTCCTGATCAACTCAAACAAAACTTCAGCCAAATTCACTGATTTCTGATTAACCAAAGCACTCATCAAAAGAACCTGGTGCCTGGATATATTATCATGGGCAGTGTGCTTCCAAAGCACCACTTTTCCCATAATATATGCCAAGAACTTGTATTGACGAGACAAGTTCTTTTTTAGAAGCTTGCTAGGGTTTTCCTCAACATGACTCATTTTGGCAAGCATGATAGAAAATTCCTCTTTATCCAAATCAATATCGTCTTCTCCATTAATGAAACCGAAAATTTCTGTAAGAACGACAGGGGTTAGATGTACGTCCTGTCCAGAAATAGTTCCTATCATTATCTGTCCGTCTGAAGAAGAGGTATAAGCCCATTCTTTAATTTCTGATACTGGTAACTTCATCCTGGTCGTCAGAAACTTCTGTAGCTTCGGTACATCAAATAGCTTCAGCACATCCTGAAACATCTGATCACTATGCTTGAATGAGTCCAGATCAATATCAAAACCTGAATCAAACTTCATGCTGGACACAATTGCCGCTAGAATTGCCATTGGAGAGTTCCTGCAGAGAAAATGAAGATCAAGTGTAGAAGGGAAATGGAAAGCGCGGGAATATTTCCGTCTAAACCCTAGTTTATAAGGTTTAAGAAAACGAAGAGACGGAGTTAGCCAAGTGTATTAACTACTAAAAACGACATCAGAACCAAGGTTGGCAAAGTATTTTAATATAAAATGAGTTCGGTAACCTCAGATCGAAGAGAAAGAATAAATCGTCGATCTAAGGTTGACGATAAATTCTTTGAACCAAAAATCGTCGATCTCTGTTCGATTACAATTGTTTCACTAAGAAGTGATCGTCAATCTCCGTTCGACGTTCAACTTCACGAGACATTAGCAGATCGTCGATCTTCGTTCGACGATCTGTCAACAAATCATCGAGCTCAGACAGAAAGTCAAATAATCTCATCTCCATTAATCATACCTAGTTGATTCATGAAGAATAGGTTTTTCTTTTCATCCAAGGGTTTGGTGAAAATATCTACCCTTTGCAAATCAGTAGGGATGAAGGTGAGATTGATTTTCTTTTTGTTTACAAACTCCCTAATGAAATGATGTCTTACATCTATATGCTTAGTCCTAGAATGATGGACTAGATTCTGTGCTATAGAAATAGCACTAGTACCATCACAAAATATAGTGGAATTATTTAAGTTGTATCCATAGTCTAGTAGCTGATTCTGTATCCATAACATCTTAGAAAAGTAACTGCCAGCTGCTATGTACTCAGCTTCTATAGTTGATGTAGACACAGATGTTTGCTTTTTACAAAACCAAGAGACAAGCCTAGCACCCAGGAACTGGCATGTTCTAGAGGTACTTTTCCTGTCTACTCTACATCTAGCAAAGTCAGCATCTCAGTATCCAGTCAACTCAAACTCTGACTCAACAGGATACCAGAGTCCTAGATTTGGGCAACTCTTTATATATCTCAAAATCTTTTTTAATAAAATAAGGTGAGATTCCTTAGGGTTCACCTAAAACCTAGCACAAAGACATGTGGCAAACATTATATCTGGCCTACTTGCTGTGAGATATAACAGGGACCCAACAATTGCCCTATATAATTTCTAATCAACAAGTTTCCCATGCTCATCAGAATCAATCACAACATTGTCAGCCATAGGTGTTTTCTTAGCTGAGGCACTAGCCATCCCAAACCTTTTGATCAACTCATTAGCATACTTGGTTTGGGATAGGAAAATTCCATCAGGTGCCTTCTTGACTTGGAGACCAAGGAAGTAGGAGAGCTCACCCATACTACTCATCTCAAACTTTGAATGCATAAGGTTGGAAAACCTCTTGCATAGTTTGGGATCTGTAGAGCCAAATATTATGTCATCTACATATATTTGTACTAACAATATTTTATCATGATGATGTTTAACAAATAAAGTCCTATCTACTATGCCTCTAGAGAATCTATGTTCTAACAAGAAGCTAGCTAGGGTCTCATACCAAGCTCTTGGAGCTTGCTTAAGACCATAAAGAGCTTTATGCAACCTATAAACAAAAGAAGGTTGAGTTGGAGAGATAAAACCTGGTGGTTGTTCAACATAGACTTCTTCTTTCAGTTCTCCATTCAGAAAAGCACTTTTAACATCCATTTGATAGACTTTAAATTTTTGAGAAGCAGCATAGGACAAAAAGATTCTGACTGCCTCTAACCTTGCTACTGGAGGAAAGGTTTGATCATAATCAATGCCTTCTTCCTGCCTATACCCTTGAGCAATAAGCCTAGCCTTGTTCCTTATGATTGCTCCTTGTGCATCCATCTTGTTTTTGAACACCCATTTTTTCCAATTACTGGCTAGTTCTCTAGTCTTGGGACAGTTCCCAAACTCTACACCTCTCAAATTGGTTGAGCTCCTCTTGCATTGCAAGGATCCAGTGGGGATCTTGCTCTGCATCTTGAATGGATTGAGGTTCAACTTGAGAAATGAAACAAGCATGCATCAAATCCTGGTGGTGCTGATGTCTAGTATGCACACCTGCTGATATGTCTCCAATCACTTGAGATACAGGATGATCTCTAAGTGTGACTAAATCAATAGGAGGAGTTGGTTGCTAAACAGCTGGTGGAGATAATTCCTCTTGTAGAATTATTTCAGCTGCTGGGACACTATCAGTTGGCTCACTGATATATTCATCACTAATGTAACAACCTCCGGAAAGAGTGTCACAACATCCAAATTCTCACACAAAGTAGGTACTTGCAAGTTCTAACTGGTAGAAGTATTCTTCTTCTTATAAAACATGTTAGTTTCATCAAAGGATACATATACAGACTCTTCAATTTTCAAGGTAGATTTATTATAGACCCTATAATCCTTGCTTACTTGGAAATATCCTAGAAAAATTCCCATTTCAAACTTGGCTTAAAACTTTCTAGTGTATTTTCTTTTATTAATATGAATGTAACAAACACAACCAAATACTCTAAAATAGTCTACTTTAGGTTTCTTCCTTTTGAGTAGCTCATAGGGTGTCTTAGCCTTTAGCTTATGTATTAAACTTCTATTCAGGACATGGTTAGCTGTGCTCACTGCCTCTGCCTAAAAGGAAAGGGGCAAGTATGCATCAGCAAGCAATGTACCTGCAGCTTCAATAAGGGTTCTATTTTTTCCTTTCAGCTATCCCATTTTGTTAAGGAGTTCTAGGAGCAGAAAAACATTGTCTGATACCTTCCTTCTAACAGAAATATTTCATAAGAAGAGACTCAAACTCAGTACCATGATCAGTTCTTATCAATACAACTTGAGTAGAGAACTCACTCTATATGCACTTGAGAAAATCTGTAATAACCTTGAAGTTATCTGACTTATTTTTCAAGAAGAACACCCAAGTGAACCTGGAGAAGTCATCTACAATAACTAAGGTGTAAGACTTCCCTCCTAGGCTTTGTACAACAATGGGTCCAAAAAGATCCATGTGAAGCAAATAAAAAAATCCTAGGTGAGTCACTCTTATTAATGGATTTGAAACTATTTTTAGTTTGTTTGCCTAGTTGACAAGCCCTGTACAGGCTTTCCTTCTTATAGGGGTAAGAAGGCAATCCTCTTACAAGGTTGTTCTTAGACAGCCTAGCAATGTATTTTAGATTTACATGTCCTAGTCTCCTATGCCATAATTCATTTTGATTACATGATTGGTTAAATAAACAAATTCCATTTATGACTGAATTGAAGTTAACAATATAAATGTTACCTACTCTAGAACCAGATAAAACTACTATGTTGTTAGCTGGAGAAATAATGAAAGAAGACTGGTTAAAAGTTACCTGAAATCCTTCATCACAAAGCTGACTAATGGAGATCAAGTTATGCTTAAATCCACTTATATATGCAACCTTCCTGAATGTGACAGCACCTATCCTGATTTCTCCATAGCCTTCAGTCTGGCCAAAGTTGGAGTCACCAAAAATAACCTTAGGTCCTAGCTTTGACTTATAGTTGGATAAGTTGTCCTTCCATCCTGTCATGTGCTTTGAGCACCCACTGTCCAGATACCATTGTTGGTTGTATTGTAGACAGTTCTTCACCTGCAACAATCAAGATATTAATTGTTCTTGACCCAGGTTACCTTGGGTCCTTTGTTTTCTTGATAAGAAAAACTTGAGATAACAGACATGGTTGGCTAAGATTTATAGCCTAGTGGATGGTATCTCCTAGGTGGAATTTCCAAAAGGGTGAAAGGATTAATTGATTGTCTTTTCTGATTAGGGTTTCTGTTACAGTTAAAGGTTTTATTAATTCTCACTAGGTTCGATGATTGGAAGTGAGATCGTCGATCTGAGTTCAATGATATGGGTTGAGATCATCGATCTCTACTCAGAGAAGGATAATATTCATTCTCTGTGCCCTACGTTCGTCGATCTCTGCTCGATGATCCATACAGAAGTCGTCGATCGCAGTAATACGATTGATTATAGTAGACATTTTCATTCAAAGATCGTCGACCTGGGTTCGACGATTTGTTCATATTTTGTCGATCTGAGTTCGATGAAAAATTCTGAACATTGTTTTTGTTTTGATTTTGTCTATTTCTATTTTTCCGTTTATAAGGTTTGTTCTTATTTGCAGTTGAGGTTTTATCATAGATTATTTCTTTACCTTTTTCAAAGATGAATTTTACTGGGGTCCTTAGTGCATTTTTCTGGACCAGTGGGGGTTGGCTTGATGAAGCACCCAAGCCCAGTTTGCCAGTGAGTCTGACATTAACAGTGCTTGTAATATCCATCAGCTTGAGGCTTCTCCCATTAAGGGATTCTTCAAGGGAACTTGCCTCAGCTAGTTCAGTTTTCAGTTTAATTATCTATTCATTTGCAAGAGTAATTTCATCTTTAAATTTATGGTTTTTTGCAACTAAACTACTTTGATCATTCAATTGCTCTCTAAGTTATTTAATTTCCTTTTCTGAACTAATTAGGTCCATGCACATAGTTTTGAATTCATGTACAAAATCTTCAGAATTGAAGTCAAAAGAAGACAGTACCTGATCCACTTCTGAAAGTGGTTGATCATCATCTGATGAATCTTCTCCTGAATGAGTGCTGGAAGCATCAATTGCCATTAGGCAAACTTCCTTTATCTTTGCTTCCTCCTCATGATCATCACTGGAGCTAGAGGATGAGGAATCCTCTTCAGTGTCACTCTAGGTTTCTGTTACAAAGCCTTTCTCTTTTCTCTTATGCTTGCTTGAGGAAGGCTTACTGTATTTCAGTCTTCTGGAGTCCTTGTCCTTTCTTTTCTCCTTCTTTTGATTCTCTGGACACTCAGAGATGTAGTGTCCAGTTTCCTGCAACCAAAACAGACAACCTCTTTAGTTAGTGTTTTGTCAGACCTGGGTTTATCTTCTTGTCTGGATGACTTCTTCCTGAAGTCTCTTTTCCCATCTTGTAGAATCTCTTTGCTAAGAGACTCAAGAACTCTTCATTAACAGCAGAAGTTGTTGTTTCTTCTATAGCTTTAAAAGCAATGTTCTGCTCTTTCCTGACTGGAGTATAGACCTTCTGCTCCGCCTCCCTAGTCTTTGTCAAGTGCTCAAAGGATTTGAGCTTTCCCAGAAGTGTTTCTATGGAAATTTCTGAAATACTTATAGCATCTTTGATAGGCCAAATTCTTGTGTCCTAAGAACTGGGAAAACACATCAATATTTTGTCATTGATCTCTGTCAGAGAAATGTCCTTGTCCAATGTTCATAGTTCACTGATGATGGCACTCAGTCCGCCGTATATCTCTTCAACTGATTCAACATCTTCCTTCCTAAAGTTCTCATACATAAAGATAAGAAGGGATCTTCTATCTTTTCTTTCTTCCACAGAACCTGCCACCATTTGGTTCAAATAATCCCAAATGGCCTTTGCTGATGTGCAGTCAGCAACCTTTTGGAAAATGTCATCTGACATAGTCTTGCCAGTATGTTCATGGCCTTGGTATCTGCAATTTTTGCTTTCTTTTGAGCATCAGTCCAAGTTGGTGGTGGTACTGCATGAGTGTCAGTAGAAGTAGATGCAGCTTAAGTTGTTTGAGGTGGACCTATCAAAATTTAGTTAAAATATCTTCATCAATTGAGTTCATGTAAAGTCTTATTCTTTCCTACCAGATACTGAACTTATTTAAGTTACAGACTGGAGGTATGGTTCTTGCATAATCCTTATTTTGTGCCATGTGATAAATGAATAGCTAAGGAAAAGAAAATCTGAATAAGTAGGGATCTTGATTCAAGTGTTAGCTTGTACAACCAAAGAACCACAATCCTCTCATACCAATTGAAAGGTGGGAGTTATTTAGATTTACTGTAGGGGTGGTGAATAGAGTGTTTAAAAACTTTAGGCTATTTTAATCTATTCTATCAGAGTACTGAAAATAGGTGATACCAATAAATATATAAGCAAATGGTAAATTAGAGAACTATTCCAAATATCACAGAAACTAGCAAGAGCAATAAGAAAAGGTGCAACCAGATGACACAAGAAATTATATTGGTTCCCCGAATCTGGGTACATTCACTCTTCTACCACCCTGATAGGAATCACTCTCAGGTTTTTGATCAGGTGATTGCCACCAAATAATATCTATTTCAAGGGAGATATTGCAACCCTTCTGGATTTTGACCAGGTGACGGAAAACCAACTTGAAGTATTTTGATCAGGTGACCTCACAACCAGGAATTACTTTTGAAGGGGGTAAAAACCCTTTACATAGAGGGGGAAAAGAAAAAGTTGAGTTGTCTTCTCTTTTCTCAAGAAAATGAGAGAAGACTTGAGAGTGATCCTGATGGAGTCAAGGCTTGTCCTATGATTTGAACTGTTCAGGAAATCAGAGACTTTTATAGAGTTTAGGACTTGAAATCCAGAAAGCTGAGACTGATTGAGGATGATTGTCTCCACAAGCTTCCTAAATGAATTCTTATTTTTAGAACTGAGAGCTGTTCTTCTTCTTTTTCTTGCATCCTTGTTATCACTTTCAAAAGTCTGTAGACTGCATCAAGAAGTAAGTTAAGAATAATTCTCTCTGTATTTTATTCTCTGAGTCCCATTCCTTTGAGTAATTCCAAACTGAGTTTGAAATCGTCCACCTTGATTGACAGCCAGAATCATGGGAACTTTTGCAATGGCAATAAGGGAATTAACTCGTTTCCTTAACGGTCCCGAGAATGGCTGTATAATAACTCTATGAAAACCATCAATTAATGCTTGCCAAGGAACGACTATATTCAGAGAATATATGTATTAATCACTCAGAGTCATATAAGTAAAAGAATAAACAGTCAATAAGGAAAACAATTACTGTAGGGAATAAAATGATGATCTGGAAGAAATCATTGATCTGGTACTGAGATCGTCGAGCTCCAACATCCTCGCTCATCGAGCTGAGCCTTGTGATCGTTGACTTGAAAATCTGCTTTCCAAACTGGGCTTCACGATCGTTGAACTGAGATGGTTGAACGTCGATCTCAATCCTGAAAGTAGATCAGAGATCGTCGACCTGAGTTCAACAATCGTCGATCTCAGCATTTAGAGATTTAACTTTGAGATCGTTGGGCGCAGAACGAAGATCATTGAGCTCTCTTCAGAGATCGTCAAATGACTTTTTACTTAAAAAAATTTCTGCCTTGCTTACTCTCTGCTGTCTTCTAAGTCTCTGATGTCATGATCTTGTCTCACTGAGTTATTAACCTGACTGACACCTAAGACACTAGACTAGACCCTGGCTATGCAATGTGGGTCTGACTTAGCCTAGATTAGTTAACCTAGACCAAATCCAAACTAGGGATCCAATACCACGTGGCCAAGAAAAGCCACCGACGACAGCCAAAACTCACACTTTGAGAACTTGGCAAAGAGCTTATTTCTTTGCAGGGTATGCAACACCAACCCTAAATTGTTTGCATGATCAGCTTCAGATTGAGAGTACACCAAGATATCATCAATGAATACTATCGCAAATAGATCCAAGTACTCTCGGAATATTTTGTGCATTAGATCCATGAACACCGATGGCGTATTACATAGTCCAAACAACATTATAATGAACTCATAATGACCGTAGCATGTTCCAAACACTATCTTGGGAATGTCACCTTCCCAAATCCTCAATTGGTAATATCCTGATTTCAAATCCAATTTAGAATAGACAGTTGATCCCTCTAGCTGATCGAACAAGTCATCTATCTGTGGAATCAGATACTTGTTTTTCTCTGACAGCTTATTCAATTCACGATAATCAATACACAACCGTAAACTAGCGTCCTTCTTTTTCACAAATAGAACAGGTGCGCTCTAATGTGACATAATTAGGCGTATATAACCCTGTTCCAGCAACTCTTGCAACTGAACTTTCAGTTCTGCCATTTCCTTTGGCGCTACGCAATATGGCGAGTGGGCCACAGGTTTTGCACCTAGCACCAACTCAATAGAGAAGTCGATCTCCCGCTGGGTTGGTAACCAAGGAATATCATTAGGAAACACATTTGCAAACTACGACACAACCGAAACATCATTCACACTGGCCTTTAGCTCAACAGCCTGAATAAGCGTGAAGATTAACTATGCGCCCTTCCAAACATCTATGACGAGTTGGAGAGCAGACATCAAGGTCCCGCCTACTCCTCACATACCAGCAAAATTAGTCTTAAGCTCGGTATTCTGGCCTAGTGTGATCTCCTTTGAATTGCAATCAATAAAGGCATGCTGCTCCGAGAGCCAGTCCATACCAAAGATCACATCAAATTACGATATCGGTAGCACATATGCGCTATTCGAACTTCCACATTGTAAGCCCTATCCGCAAGCATCATACATCCATTTGGTAATAACACCTTTACGCTATCTGTCGTCACATGACTAGGTATTCCAATTCGAGCTATGAAGTCCTTAGACAGAAATGAATGTGACGCACCCGTATCGAATAGTGCTCTCACCGGGTTGTTCCGAATCAGTACAAAGCCTAAGACAAACACATCATACACAAGCTACACACAAGGTATGAAATATAAAAAGAAATCAATATCTTAAATCGTACCTGTGATGACGTCACTTTGCTTTATGGTCTCTTGCTAGACAAGATTATAGACTCGGGGCTGCGCCTGGGATGTAGAGGACTCCACCACTGCTTTTCCCTTCTTAGCATAAGACGCTCCCGTCTTCTTTTCCCCCTTTGGCGGACCAACCCAACAGTCACGGGCTATATGTCCCACTTTGCCACTTGTAAAGCAGGTGCAAGACTCTTGCCTTACAGTTGCTCCTGACGTAACTGAGGAAGGAGTTTGTCCAGAAGATTTGGCTCTTTTGCTCCACTTCTTTTGGCAGTTTGATTTTCCAGGATGGGGCACTTTGAACTCAGACTTCGTCATAGCCAAGTCCCTCTTTCCTTGCACCCGTTTCATATCATTCTCCAGCACACAAGAAGTATCAACCAACTCCGGAAATCCTTGGTTCACAGAACTCGAGATCAGGAATCTCAACTCATCTCGCAACCCATCGTAGAACCTACTGGTTTTTTGTGTTAATCAGCAAAGATAGACCCCGCATAACAGCCCAACCTTGTAAACTCGTGTAAATAAGTATCAACACTACTTTCACCTTGCGCTAGACTATGGAACTCATTTTCCATGGCGATGCGTTTTGCCGCTGGTAGGTGCTTTGCCAAAAATAGTCGCGAAAACTCCTAAATCGAGACTTGTGTTAATTTCCTGTCCGCTAGGTGATGCAACTCTATCTCGTCCCACCACAGCCGAGCCTCTCCTTCCAACAAGAAGGTGGCAAGGGTGACCTTCTGATCTTCCTCCGCCGTTATCGCCGTCAATATACACTTGACGCGCGATAACCAATCTTTCGCTTGTACTCGGGTTCCCACACCCGTAAACGTCGGAGGATTGAAACTCACAAAATGCTTCAACTGCCGCTCATCTGCTCGAGGATCAACAGCCTCAACAGTTCTTGTCTTACACCAAACCGTTCTGGCACCATTGCGGGCTGCGCTTGTCCAATAGTCTGTGCATGAATCATGGCAAATAGCGCCTCAATAACTAAGCAGATTGTTTCCGCAGAAGGAGGAGGTGTGAGCACCTCAGCTGGTGCCGCACTCTCATCAAAATGCTGGGCCTCAGACTGCCCAGCACCACTACGAATCACCTATTGGTGAACAAGACACACATTAGCGACCTTGCACAAGCAATCATAACAATATAGGAATGCACAGGTTCCTTAAACAGGAGTATTTACATTCCTTAGTGGACATTCTAGAGTTTATTAATGTTAAAGCGGGTCGCACTGACACGTGCTCGCCACCCCACAAAAGAATTCAACAACGAATTCGTAAGAGGAAAATCGAGACAAGCTAGTCATGTGACGATAAATAGCGTAAAGGTGTTATTACCAAAAGGATGTGTGATGCTTGTAGATAGGCCTTGTGATGTGCAAGTTCAAATAGGAAGTCGGGATTTCTGCTTGAGTGGCGTAGCAGAAGTGTTGTGGGCCCATAACCCACAGGTCGGTGGATCAAAACCTCCCTCTGATACCAAAATATAACGACTCCACCCATTAAACAACATATAATAGAAGGTCCGGCCAGGGCCCCACACTATATGCCACAAATAGACGGTGAGGTCACAGGTTAATACTAAAACACAATTGCACTCTAACTCAGAGCATACTAGCGGAAGATTTTAACAATATTATTGAACTCAGACCAGGAATGTCCACTAAATATAAACCACCGCATTTATATAGGAATGTATAACAAATACACAATCTTTTGACCTTAAGGCCTTATAGTTCCTTTTGATAAGTGTGTATTCCATACATCGGCGTGCAGGCCGGCCACACATGAACACAACACAAAACACTTTGCTCAGCCTTCAAGGGCTATCAACAACAACAGCAGTAGCAGGGACTTTAGCCCTTTATTTCCCGCTCGGTTCTCCAGCACCTGTACAGGGACAGCCCACCAAAATGGTGGGAAACAAAGCAACGGTCAGCATTCAGCTGATAAAATTTTAATGACCCTACACCTTTTTTGGGGAAGTTGTATTCCTTCTCTGGAGGCATAGCTTTCACAAGCAGATATATCATACAATGTAAACTCACGCACAATAAACATATCACCATTGTCAGCCACGTGGCCCGACGATCAGTGCACTCAGGGCACATTCTTGGTGTACTGGCGAACCAGGGTCCCACCACCATTCAAGGTCTAAAAAGCAACGGTATTGAGCATTTAGTCTTAATGTTCCGCAGGCCTAAGACTCTCATTATGCGCTCCAACGAGACCAAAAACCAGGTCTACCAGTCAGTCAGACATAACGCAGTTAAAGATCAACCCCCCCCCCCCCCCCCCCCCCCCGTTTGATGTAGGCCACCGGATCGCGGTGGTCACACACGTCTACGAACAAGGACCCTCGCCGCCCCACTTTACCCAAACACAAAAACTAACGCAGCCTCGAATATGCTTACTTTTGCTAACGTAGCGCACGGTTAGCAACCGTTAGAGTATGAGTATAGGCTATAGGCCTATACCCACACAAGCTAAAGGGAATAATATTAATTCCGGACGAGCGCGGAGTTGTACCAAAGAAAAATCCACCAAAACAAATTGATTCGGAAAAGGGTGGATATTTCCCCAACAAGAACAAAGCAAGGATCGCCAATCCTTTTTCGTACGTTTTAAGAAATATTCTAGATAACGCAAATCCGCTAGAAAATAACCATGAAAATTTCGATGCTTCCAAAGTCACGCCAAAACTCAACCACCGACAAGAAAAATCTAAGAAGAGAAAACTCTTGGTAGGAGGTTTCGTTACCCACTCGGAGTTTGTAGATCCGAGATGTTGGATCCACAACAAATGATTGCTCCCTCCAATAGCCTACCGGAGATGAGCCAAGAAGATGTACACGTCTGCCTTCGTCGTGTCACGCCCGGTAGAGCCTTCCCAATCCGTAGTTGAGCCGTGGAGATCCTTCTTGGTGTTGGCCGAAAATATGAGAGCAATATGTGAGGAGGAGAGGGGTGGAGTGGGAGAAGATGAAAGGGGAGGAAGAGAGGTAGGTGGTCGGCGGCTTGAAGGAGGAGGAGGGAGGTGGTCGGCTAAGGCTTGGCCGAAACTTTAGGAGGGGGAAGAGAGAGAGAGAGGGGGGCGGCCACAAGATGAGAGAGAGAGTGAGGGAAGCAAAAGATTTTAGGGTTTCAATATTCTCTTCCAAAATTGCCTTTTACACTAGTTCATGGCTTAATATATAGCCAAGCACACACCAAAGGCTATATGCAGCCCAATCAAAATAAAAACAACAATGGCCGGCTAAACGCAGACCAACATAAAAATTATAGCTAAGGCTGGCTAAACGCAGGCCAGATTAAATGTCCAAAAATAACATAACATAAGACAAGCTCAAATTAATTAAAGTTCTTCATGTGCCGAGGGCGAAGGTTGTAACGTTGCCCGTCACGAATGTTGCGGCATCGCAGATCCTTGGATGGTGGCGGTGGATCATCATCAACTACATCGTCATCAAGATGTGGGTCGTCGTCCCCATCAACCCTCCCCCGCTCGAAAGGACTCATCACCGATGAGGAGGGGAGCAGGTACTGCTGTAGGAGAGCTTTGTCCAGAATGGCCACCTCCGAAGTAGAGAGCCAAGAATCATCAGAGGCAGGGCGGTCACGCCAACGGATCAAGAACCGTCTCGAGTCGCCATGCGGAGAGGGAAGCACCTCATCCCGAATAATCCTGTCAGGCACAAAAACAGTCTTGGGGAAACTTGAAAAAGCGTTAGTCGACGAAGAGGGAAATGTAGCAAGTTCATTAGGCGACATACCCCCGGTGGCAGCTGCTGGAGAGAACGATCCAGATAAAACTTCACCCTCAAACCCATTAGAATTGGTAGTGGACAAAAACGGGGAGACAGATAATTCTAGTGGTGGTGAGATATAAGGCGTTAAATCAGAAATATTGAAAATGGGGGATATACCCCAATCAGTGGGTATTTCCAAGAGATAAGCATTCTCTCCTAATTTCTTTAAAATACGAAAAGAACCGGCTCTCCTATTTGCTAATTTCTTTATGGTTCCCGTCGGAAACCGTTCGGGGGAGAGACGCACCATAACCAAATCGCCAATATTAAAGTGGATTTCCCTTCTATGTACGTTGGCGTTAGCTTGATAAGAGGCATATTGTTTTGCTAACGTTTGATTGATGTGTTTGTGTAGGGTGTGAACATGTGAGGCGAAATCCTGAGCAAACTGACTAGATTTATAAGTTGGCGGTAACGGGACTAAGTCAAGAGGCACGGGTGCCTTGTAGCCGTGCACAATTTCATTGGGTGAGAGTCCGGTGGACCTATTTTTGGAGTTATTGTAGGCCAATTGTGCATGTGGTAGGATGAGATCCCACGTGCCCTTATGATCCCCCACAATACAACGAAGTAAACTACCCAAACTCCTATTAACTACCTCCGTTTGGCCATCCGTTTGTGGATGGTAAGCCGAGGAAAATAAGAGCTTGGTGCCCATGATCTTCCATAACGTTTTCCAAAAATAACTCGTGAATTTCACGTCCCTATCAGTGACAATAGTTTTATGGACACCCCTATGGCCTACGACCTCTTTAAAAAATAGTTTAGCGACATGAGACGCATCATCGGTTTTGTGACAAGCAATGAAATAGGCCATCTTCGAGAACCGGTCAACGACCACCATAACGGAGTCGTGACGTCTAAACGTGACGGGAAGGCCTAGGACAAAGTCCATGCTAATATCTTCCCAAGGAATGGAAGGGATCGGGAGGGGGGTATAAAGACCCGCATTCGTCTTATTCCCTTTTCCTAATTGACACGCTCTACAACTTCCGACCACCTTGTGTACAGTTGACTTGAGACCGGGCCAATAAAATTTTTCCTCCACTAAGGTAATGGTTTTATCCCGCCCAAAGTGGCCGCCGAGGCCGCCACTATGTAATTCCCAAACTATAAAGTGGCGAAGGGAGGAATGAGGGATGCATAGCTTAGCATGCTTGAATAAATAGCCATCACGGAGATAGTACGCAGAAATGGTCGTGGGTGACTCGCCCTGGGTGGATAAGTAGATATCTTTAAAATCCGGACAATGAACATACTCGTCCTTGATACGTTCGAAACCTACGACCTTAACCTCTAGTGTGGTCAATAAAAGGGAGACGCGGCTCAGAGCATCAGCTACCCGATTGAGGTTGCCCTTCAGGTGTTTAATATTAAAGGAGTACTCCTGCAGGAAGGATACCCACTTCGCGTGGCGTGGACTGATTTTACCTTGCGAGTTGACGAATCGTAACGCCTCGTGATCGGAAAGTATAACGAACTCCTTAGGAAGGAGGTAGTGCCTCCACTGTTGGAGACATCGAATAATGGCATAAAATTCCCGATCGTAGTTGGAGTAATTGAGCTTAGGTCCCGCAAGTTTCTCACTAAAGTAACCAACCGGGTGCCCCTCTTGACTTAAGACGCCCCCAATACCAATCCCTGATGCATCACAAGATAACTCAAAGACCTTATTGAAATCCGGTAATCGCAAGAGGGGTGCTTCCGACATCCGGGCCTTAATCGTGTGGAATGCTTTGGTGGCGGATTTGGACCACACAAAGTCACCCTTCTTCATGCACTCCGTGATGGGAGCCATGATGCTACTAAAATCGCGTATGAACCGGCGGTAGAAGGTAGCTAAACCATGGAAACTTCTAACTTCCCTAATGTTGGTGGGTTCCGGCCAATCCACAATGGCTTGGACCTTCTTGGGGTCTACGTGTATGCCCTCCGAGCTAACAATGTATCCTAGGAACTCCACTGATGGCACATAGAACGTGCACTTTTTAATATTGACAAACAGTTCCTCCATTCGGAGCGTCTCCAAAATAGTCTTCAAGTGCCTCTCATGATCGGTAGTCGAGGTGCTAAAAATGAGTATATCATCAAAGTAGACAACGATGAACTTCCCCATATACGGTTGAAATACGTGAGTCATCATCCGAGAAAATGTACTGGGGGCATTGGAGAGCCCGAACGGCATTACTAGCCACTCATAAAGTCCTTCCTTTGACTTAAACACTGTCTTCCACTCATCCCCTTCCCTAATCCGTATTTGGTGGTAGCCACTCCTAAGATCCAATTTCGAAAAGATTATGGCCCCGGCTAACATGTCCAATAGATCGTCCAAACGCGGGATGGGGAAACGGTATTTAATAGTGATTTTATTGATAGCTCTACTGTCCACACACATTCTCCATGACCCGTCTTTCTTGGGTGCTAGCAAGGCGGGTACGGCGCAAGGGCTTTTACTATGATGAATAAATCCTTTTTGTAATAATTCAGCAATTTGGGTTTGCAGCTCCGCGTGGGCGGACGGATTCAATCGATAATGTGGTAGGTTGGGTAGGGAGGAACCCGGAATGAGATCGATGGCATGTTGGATATCCCGCAACGGGGGTAATGTTGCGGGCAACTCTTCCGGATACACATCCTTATATTCTTCTAAAAGATCACGCAATGCCGGCGGTAGACTCTCGAACGACGGCTCATCGCCCTTGACTTGTAGGCAAACTAGCGCATAAAGGATACCCTCAACGAAGGAGTGACGCTCGAGTTCCTTCCTACCAATTAAAGTTAACATTTTCTTCTCTGCGGGCACAATTGTGTCCGAAGAGGCGATCGAGGGATCCTTAGGAGGAGTGGGTGCCAAGGTGACGGTCTTGCCGTTAAACTTGAACTCATAAGTGTTTGCACGACCGAAGTGAGTCACATCGTAATCGAAGAGCCACGGACGCCCCAATAATATGTGACAAACGTCCATAGGGATTACGTCGCACCACACCTTATCTACGTACCCCTTGATAACTAGAGGAACTAGACATCGCTTGGACACCCCAATTGAGGTTTTGTTGACCCAAGCGATCTTATATGGTTGGGGGTGTGGTTCCGTGCTTAATTTCATTCGAGCGACTGCATTCTCCGAAATGACATTCATACAACTCCCGCTATCAATGATCAGTTTACACCACTTATCACCGCTTTTAAAATTCAGAGAAAATATGCTCGTCCTATTATAATCGTCCAATACTCGCGGGGTGGCTAAGATGCAACGCATCACCATCATGTAAGACTCATTTTCCATATCACTAGGCTCGCCTTCAGACTCGTCCGCGGCCTCATAGACAATTTCAGCGGGCTCAGAGGGGGAGTCCATAAGAGCTAAGGGCTTCGATTTAGTGGGGCACTCACTAGCGTAGTGCCCTTGTATCCCGCAAGTAAAACAAGTAGCGTTAGTCTTACTAACTCTTCCTATCGGAACTCTCTCGTCGTTGGGATATTTGTTGTTCCTAGCAGTAATAACGATAGAGCTTGAATCAGTCGAACGGAATTTTCCTTTGTCCCTCATGGAGGACGTGGGTGGGGCACCTAGAATAGATTTTCCTTTCTGAAAAGATCGCCCCTTGGTTTTGTAGGCGTTATGTTTTTCGATATCCAAAGCAGCATTGAAGGTAGTGTTAAGGTCCGTGTGACCATAACGCAGTAGCTTGCCTTGGATGTCCGGATTAAGTCCCTTACGGAAACGGGAAAGCGTAACTTCAGGCATTTCTCTAACCTCACAACGTACCAACATATCCTTAAGGAGTCCCATGTACTCCGCTACTGATTTGCTCCCCTGGCGAAGGGTGGCTAACTCGTCGAATATTTGAGTTCGGTGATACGCGGGGACATATTGATCATTCAGAAGTGCTTTCATGGCATTCCACCCAATTGGGGGTAATCCATTCGCGGTACCTAGTCGTCTCTCTTCATTTAACCAGAATGTTTTGGCCCTACCCATAAGCTTCATTCGTGCTACCCGCACCTTCTCGCCGTCCGTTAAGTTACGCCACTCAAAGTAACACTCGATCTCCATGACCCAATCTAGAAATGTCTGGGGTTCACCCATACCATCGTATGAGGGTGGGTCAATCTTAACGGCTCTAGCTAAATCGAACTCATAAGGGGCTCGAGGCGTGTGTTCATCATCCTGTTCGTGATATTGGTTGTGCCTATCATCGCGTTGGTGAGCGGCCTGGGGAGGAAAACCCGGTCTGTGTATCCCAGCAGCGGGATTACGAGGCACCGCTTGGTTGACAGGCAACCCTTGTATTAATTGCGTCAGAGCATCAAACCTAGTGTTGAACTCTTCCCGAAGCTCCGCGATGGTGGCCGGTGTGTGGTCATCATCATGGTGGTTAGCCATTTGTGAAGTGGAGGGGGAATATTCAGTACCACGCCTTGTGCGCATGAACAACTGTAAACTAAGAAAGGTTTTGACAGATTAATTTTTATAAAGGTAGATTTTTTGACACAAATCCGTTGAGCAAACAAAAATTATTTTTTTGACTTTTACGCTTAGAAAAATATGAAGAGTTCCCAGAATTTTTTTCTTATTTTTCTGAAAATATTTTTTTTTCTGTTTTTGCTAATTGCAGACCAAATTCAGCAAAATTTCAGATTTTGTTAAGGTTTGTGACGTGCTGTGCGCAACCAAGTGAGAATCGCAAATCCTACTACGGAAGAGCAAGAGGATGGTGTCGGTTGGGAAACCAACACAACCTGCCTCTGATACCAAATTTGATGTAGGCCACCGGATCGCGGTGGTCACACACGTCTACGAACAAGGACCCTCGCCGCCCCACTTTACCCAAACACAAAAACTAACGCAGCCCCGAATATGCTTACTTTTACTAACGTAGCGCACGGTTAGCAACCGTTAGAGTATGAGTATAGGCTATAGGCCTATACCCACACAAGCTAAAGGGAATAATATTAATTCCGGACGAGCGCGGAGTTGTACCAAAGAAAAATCCACCAAAACAAATTGATTCGGAAAAGGGTGGATATTTCCCCAACAAGAACAAAGCAAGGATCGCCAATCCTTTTTCGTACGTTTTAAGAAATATTCTAGATAACGCAAATCCGCAAGAAAATAACCATGAAAATTTCGATGCTTCCAAAGTCACGCCAAAACTCAACCACCGACAAGAAAAATCTAAGAAGAGAAAACTCTTGGTAGGAGGTTTCGTTACCCACTCGGAGTTTGTAGATCCGAGATGTTGGATCCACAACAAATGATCGCTCCCTCCAATAGCCTACCGAAGATGAGCCAAGAAGATGTACACGTCCGCCTTCGTCGTGTCACGCCCGGTAGAGCCTTCCCAATCCATAGTTGAGCCGTGGAGATCCTTCTTGGTGTTGGCCGAAAATATGAGAGCAATATGTGAGGAGGAGAGGGGTGGAGTGGGAGAAGAGGAAAGGGGAGGAAGAGAGGTAGGTGGCCGGCGGCTTGAAGGAGGAGGAGGGAGGTGGTCGGCCAAGGCTTGGCCGAAACTTTAGGAGGGGGAAGAGAGAGAGAGAGAGGGGGGCGGCCACAAGATGAGAGAGAGAGTGAGGGAAGCAAAAGATTTTAGGGTTTCAATATTCTCTTCCAAAATTGCCTTTTACACTAGTTCATGGCTTAATATATAGCCAAGCACACACCAAAGGCTATATGCAGCCCAATCAAAATAAAAACAACAATGGCCGGCTAAACGCAGACCAACATAAAAATTGTAGCTAAGGCTGGCTAAACGCAGGCCAGATTAAATGTCCAAAAATAACATAACATAAGACAAGCTCAAATTAATTAAAGTTCTTCATGTGCCGAGGGCGAAGGTTGTAACGTTGCCCGTCACGAATGTTGCGGCGTCGCAGATCCTTGGATGGTGGCGGTGGATCATCATCAACTGCATCGTCATCAAGATGTGGGTCGTCATCCCCATCACCGTTGCTCAAATCGTCATGTCATCACCAAATACCGATGTACAAATGGACAATTTATAGACGCAGGTCGATTTCATCTTCCCTGTTCAACACGAAGCCGTTTTAAGAGCACCGAGCTCACAATAGCCACACTGTCCACCAAGGACTGGCTTCACAATCCAAAAGGGGAGATAATGCCAGCATCCTTTACGATCGCTTGGCGGGTTCAGCAGAACTCTCCATCTGCACCCAAACTCAACCCAAACCCTGCAGTTCCTGTAGTGCCAAAAAACTGGTCTTTCATAACATACAACACAAGCATTATGAGGGTATTTTCCTGGAGTTCCACTCCAGTACTTCCTGTTACTACCCTTCACAAGCACAACCCATCGACTCCACAAACTACTCGTTTATATGTGGAGTCTTCTCCGGTGCGCAAAATGCAACATCACCAATCCAGACCAACCTGTCCATATTGGCTTCACACAGCATGCCTATTCCATACTACACATTTCTGGATCTATATGCAAGACTGGGGATTTCAAGAATCAACCTAAGGAGAGCCCTCAACAGCCATTTTTTGGTGGGGGAACTCCATAAACATGCCAAAATGAGGACTTCACATATCCAAGAAGGAAGATCGTTACCCTTGACGATCTTTTTGGAGCCATGGAAATTCTAGTCGGTTTGAAAGCACCGCAGCGGCCTTGCCCCCACAAATCTGGCCTCGAATCTCAATTCGGAACTCTGAAGCTCCACCAGTGGCCGGATCCTCTTCTCCTCCTCCTCCTTGCTCTCCCTTCTCTCTAGTTCTTTTATAAAGAGGATGGCCAAGTTTGAATGAGATCTCTATCTCAATTCCTAGATTTATCTAAGCAGGGAGAAGCTTGGGCCATTGGATCCCAGATGAAGGAAATGAACGACCACAGATCGCCCTCAAATATCTATTTTTGGGCTGACACGGCCTGTGACACGCCCGTGTCACAGGCCGTGTACCTTAAGCTGCGCACGAACCGACTCAACCAGAATAGGACAAGACCCTGTGACATGCCCGTATCACAGGCCGTGTTCACTGACACGGCTTCGTACACGCCCGTTTCCAAGCCGTATTCACCAGGCCTCAATGCCCTGAAAAATTCCAGAGAAGGACACGGCCCTGTGACACGCCCGTGTCACAGGCCGTGTGCCTAGACATGGCATTGAACACGCCTGTGTCCAGCCCGTGTTCAATAGACCTCCCAAACCTTGCCAAAACCCGAGGAGGACACGACCTAGTATATGTCTGTGTCGCAGACTGTGTTCCCTCTCGACAAATGTCAAGAGAATTTCGTCAATAACTCGAGACAATTAAGAGCAGGACACGGCTTGGGACATGCCCATGTCCTAGGCCGTGTTGCCCATCCTGCACCCAATTTTGAGATTTGGGGTGTTACATTGTGGGCTATATGTCCCGATATTGCACAGTTGTAACAGTAAATTTGGCCTCCTTGCCCATAAGACGCTCCAGTAGTAACCGATGAAGATGCTGGTCCAGAAGACTTGGCCTTCTTATTCCACCTTCGATACCCATACTTTGGTGGTCTTGGTACTTTAAACTATGAGCTCTTCACTGACAAGTCCTTCTTACTATGGACCCTCTTCAGATCCTATTCTAGAGGTCGGGCTTTATTGACCAGGATCAAAAGCTCTGCATCATAGGACCTGAGAGAAGCAACCTCAACTCGTCACGCAGTACTTTGTATAACCAGTTAGTCTTGTGCTCCTCATCCGTAAAAGTAGAGTCAGCATAACGTACCAATCTTGTGAACTCATGTAGGTAGTCATTTACACGACTCTCACCTTGAGTAAGCCTCTGGAACTGATTCTCCATTGCTATTTTTCCGCTATCAGGATGAACCGTGCCAAAAATTTTCTCATGAACTCCTCCATCAAGATGTCAATAAGTTTTCTCCCAGCCAAGTGATGCAGCTTTAACTCATCCCACCATAGTCTTGCTTCGCCGTCCAGCAGGAATGTGGATATTGTGATCTTCTGCCACTCCTCAGTCTCCATAGCTGACATGACTCTCTTTCCCCTGGAGTGCTAGTCCATAGCTTATGTTGGGGTTCTAGTCCTTGTAAACATTGGTGGATTAAAGCTCATCACGTGCTTTAATTGCTTCTCAGTAGCTCTTCTCTGCACTAATGGCTCTGCTGCTACTTGATTCGCCACTATTAGCTCTGATATGCCAAGCAAGACTTGACCTTACAAAGGAGTAGGAGGCTGCACTTGCCTCCCCGGTTGGGCATTGATCATAGCAAAAACTGCTTATGCTACCATTCGTATGGTTTCTGCAGAATAAGGGGTTACAGGCACGTCATTCGGCGCACTACTCTTCGCAGAGTGCTGGTGTTGCGACTACCTTGCACCGCTAATAGACACCTATAGTTGTAAAAACTCTTGATTATGCAATAAAGAGATTTCCAAAACACAATCATTGGAACACTCGAGTTCCTCAAACATATGTATTTTCATTTCTAAGTGGACATTCATTGGTTCTTTTCATGTTATAATGATAACGCGCATACAAGTGCTCATCACCCCTTAAGAGAATTTGTCCATGATTTCGAATAAGGAAGACCTACACCAGAGTCTGATACAAACTTGTAACACCCCCATCCATCATATAACATATAACACAAGGTCTGGTCGGGGCCCGATACTATATACTACAGACAAGCTAAAGAGTTGCTTAATTGAAACCATAATCCAGTATTGCGTATCTGAACACAGAGTTCATTCTAGCAGAAGTAATTTAAAGGTTATAGATAGAACCCAACAACAACATGAATGTCCACTACTACAACTAGGAATGTATAACAAATACACGAACAAGTCTTAGCCTTAAGGCCTTATAATGTTCACTCAAATTAAACTGTCTTGCATACATTGGCACGCAGGCCTGACACATGAGAAATAAATAAATAAAATGGGCAATTTGCTTTGGCCTTTGAAGGACAGCTTAGCTATCTTGAGCTTCAGCCCGCTATTTCCCGCTTGGCTCAGCTACACCTACAAGCAACATTCTACTACAATGGTGGCTGTTAAAGTTTGGAGTGTTCGGGCGGCCTGGTTTCTAACCGCAACGGTCTAGTTGTTCCAGCAGTCCAGCGGTCTGGCGAAGAGAAGCCGCAGTGGTCTGCTTGAAGCCGCAGTGGTCTGGCAAAGTTTAGCGGTCTGCTTGAAGCCGTAGAGATCTGACCGTGATTATAGTCCGATAAATTGCAGAGGAAATCAGGCGGTCAGTTCGAGAGGCTGACTCTGGGAGATTGCGGCTTTGTAGTCAGTTGTTTTATTTCTTGTATAGTTGGCGGTTTGGTCATGTCAAACCTCATAAGCCACACGGCTTGTATTTAATCCCACATCGCTTGTTGTAAATCTCTCTCCTCCCCCAGTTTCTATAAATAAGGGGGCATACCTTTGTAATCTTTATCTTTTTGAGCAATAAATGTTTGTGGTTTATTTACCTCTTTTGTCCATTTTCTACTTGGTATCAAAGGAAACTGATCCTTTGCTTCAAGAAGGTCGCAGTTTGTTGCTCTAATCGCACGGCCTCTTCAACCGGCTTCATCCGGTTTGTCCGACTTCTTTCTTTTCCCTTCCCTCCCTTGCTTTCCCTGTGCTTGCGACGTGCTTCCTCCCAGGCCTTTTCTGTTCGCCCGGCTTTCGTTGCTAATCGCGTTGTCTCTTCTCTATTGCGAGTTTCGCCCTTGGTTGCGATTTCTTCCTTGTCGCTGGTATATTTTTTGCCTTGACCGGGTGGCCTCGTGCTCTTTTCTCTTCTTGTTCCTTCTTTGCTAGTCTCTTGTCTCTTCTTTGGTGTGAGTCTGCATTTTGGTCGCAGCTTGTTCCTTGCCGCTGGTGTGTTGACACCTTGACTGTGCGATCTCCGTCTCCTTCTGCAACCTCTTCTTGATCGTTTTGTCCTTTTTTACACCGCGCAGTTTCTTTCTTTCTGTTCGTGCGGTTTGCGCCGTGTTCGCGTGGTCTCTATCTCTTCTTTCTTCTTGCGCATTTTTTTCCACCCTTGGGTCGCAACTTTTCTTGTTTTGTTATTGGTGTGTTGACACCGAGACCGGGTGGCTTATTTTTTCCTTGTCCGCATGCTTCTCCTATTTTCTTTTCTCATTGGCATTTCTTTACCCGCTGCGGTTTCCTCCCCTTGGTCTGGTTTCTTCCAGTTTCTTACCCTCTTCCCGCCCTTTTGGTCGCAGCTTCTTTTAGCCGCTGGTTTATGTACCTTTGACCAGGCGGTCTCCTTGGTCTCTCTTTCTTCTTCATTGTTTGTGCCTGCTAGTTTCTCCCTGAGTGGTTAGTTTACCTGCTTTCCGGCTTCTTCTTTCAAATGACTTCTCATCTCTCTTCTACTACTCGTGCTCTTGCAGTCTCCTCAGATAAGTGGCTTATTGACTCTGGTGCCACTAGTCATAAGACTGGCAACTCTCGTTTGTTTTCCTCTTTGCTTGAGACAAACAGGTTATCTCTTGTTGTTATGTCTGATGCGACCTCTACGCCTGTGCATGGTATTGGCACTATGCATCTCTCTTCATCTTTGCTATTAGAGGACACTCTTTATATCCCTACTTTCCCATGCAATTTACTATCTATTCATGCTCTTTGCACCCAGTTAAGTTGCATAGTTACTTTTACTGGCACCACTTGTTCTTTCTCTGATTCTATTTCTAAGGCTACAATTGCTACTGGTACTGCTCGTGGTGGCCTATTTTATCTTGACAATGCTGTTCTCTTTCTGCTTCTTCCTCAGTTCAGTTGTGGTATCGTCGTCTTGGTCATCTTCCTTCTCGCCTCATTCATCAACTTTTTTCAGACCTTCCTTTCGATGAGTTTCCTTTGAACTGTGAAGCATGTGAGTTGGGAAAATATCATCGCTCTTCTTTCCCAGCTCGAACGAGCCATTGTTCTTCACGTCCTTTTGAGCTTGTTCACTCTGACATCTGGGGACCTTATCCGGTTGCTTCGGTTGGTCGCGGAAACTTATACTTTGTCACATTTATTGATGATTTCTCTAGATGCACTTGGTTGTTTCTCTCGAAGGATCGTTTTGAACTGTTCTCTGTAATCTCTGCTTTTTATCATGAGATCTTCATACAGTTTCGTATGCCCATTCATATTCTTCGTACTGATAATGCCAAAGAATATGTCAGCCATCAGTTCTCTTTGTTTTGTGTGGACAAGGGTTTGATTCATCAGACAAGTTGTCCGTATACCTCTCATCTTCTAGATATTACTCGCAGTCTTTCTTTGTCCCCCGGTCTTATTGGGGTCATGCTGTTCTTCTTGCTTGCTATCTCATTAGCCGTATTCCCTCGTCTATTATTCAGGGCAAGACTCCTTTTTTAGTCTTATATCTAGAGGCCGAACCGTTTCCTTTGCCCCTTAAAACCTTTGGCTATACTGCCTTTGTTCATGTCCCTTCTCCTGGACGGGACAAACTTTCTCCCCGATCAATTAAATGCATATTCCTTGGCTATTGCTCTACTCAAAAAGGGTATCGATGTTTTGATCCTCTCTTGCGCAAACAGTATGTTTCTGTAGATGTTACCTTCTTTGAAGATACTTCATATTTCTCCTCTCCTTCTTCTCTCATACCTGGCGATACTTATCCTTCCCTACCTATTCTCTCGGCAGCTCCGCCAGAGCCAGTTCTTTTCACATCTCCTCTGGTTGCTCCTCTTTCTCGAGAGCCTGATGGGTTATCCTTGGAACCCTCTGTGCCTGTTCCGGAACCTCTTCTGTCTTCTACTAGTACATTGCCTCCTCAAGTCAGCAGTTACCTCGATCTTCCAATTGCCCTACGAAAGGGTGTTCGCCACTGTACTCAGCATTAGATTGGTGCGGTTGTCTTCTATGATCAGCTTTCCCCAACTGCAAAGCATTTTGCTCTTGCACTTTCTTCTACTGCCATTCCGAAAATATATCAAGAAGCTCTTGCTCTTCCTTAGTGGAAGGCTGATATGGATGAATAAATGAGCATGTTAACTGAGAGAGGGACTTGGACTCTTGTTCCACCATCTCTGGGCATTGATGTGGTTGGATGTCGGTGGGTCTTCGTGGTTAAGTATCTTCCTGATGGCTCTGTTGAATGGTATAAGGCCCGACTTGTTGCCAAAGGGTTTGCACAGACATATGGGGTGGATTTCTTCGATACTTTTTCTCATGTTGCTCGCATCAGCACTATCCGTATTCTCTTCTCTATGGCTATTAATAGAGATTGGGAAATGTATCAGTTAGATTTTAAGAATGCCTTCCTTTATGGAGATTTGCAAAAGGTGGTATACATGGAGAACCCTTCTGGGTATGTTGCTCAGGAGGAGTATCAGGTGTGCAAGCTTCGGAAGGCGATTTATGGTTTAAAGCAGAGTCCACGAGCTTGGTTTGAAAAGTTTAGCGAAGTTGTTTCTCTTATTGGGTTCATTCAAAGCTCTACTGATCATTCTTTGTTTATACGCAAGACTACTAAAGGTCTTGTAGTTCTTGCTGTCTACGTTGATGATATTCTTTTGACTGGTGATGATAAGGAGGTGTTGATCTAGCCAAACAACATCTTCGACAATACTTTGTCACTAAGGATATGGGACCGCCCAAGCACTTCTTGTGAATTGAGATTTAACGAAAGAGGACCTCGGTGGTTCTTTCACAGCGAAAGTATGCGCTAGATCTCCTAAAGGAGACAGGTCTTCTTGGCACAAAACCTGCTCATTGCCCAATGGCTGTTGGTGATGATAAATGTTAGACTGATGACTCTACTCTTCTCCCAGATTTCACTGTGTACAGACGACTTGTAGGAAAACTTATATATCTGACTGTTACTCGACCAGATATTTATTATGTAGTTGATAACTTCGCAAAAAAAGTTATCTTCATCCCTATTTTTACCATTTTAGCCATGTTATGTGATGTTTATACATGAAAAGTAGATAAAAATCCAATTGCCGCATGATTTGAAGACATAATAGTTGTTACTCTCATTTTTATATGTTTTTATGATAGGATTCGGGGAGAATTTAAGTCAAGGATGGAAGACTAAGTATTGCGGAAAAATCTGGAAAAAATGTTGCAACATATTCGCAACAATTCTGACAGTTACAGAAAATTCAAATCCGAAATTACCAAGTATTCAACAGTTGCAGCCTATTTTTAAACATCCGTTCAACATTTAAAAATGACTGGATGTGGGGCCCACTGAGTAGAAAGAAAGGAGAGTTTAAAAGAGGAGAAATTCGGCCATACCAGGGGATCTTCATTTTATTCGGCCAATAGAGAGAAGGAGAAAAAAATCTGGGGAGAAATTCTGTGAAGGAAAAGCCAGTCTAGTTTCAGCATTCGGGCTGAAGGAAACACGTCCACGCCACTGGAGAATGGAAGATTTGCATTTCTTTCGAAATGTTTAGTAAGATCTCTTCAGTTTTGTGTTATTTTCCCGCGATCATGAACTAAAACTCTCTAGTCTTGCATGATGAGAGTAGTATGTGTATTTTGATGATGAACATCTTTGATTTTGAGTTTGTTTTGTGATTATCTTTATAGATCTTATGATTTTTAAGGTGAAATTGTTGGACCATGTCTTTTTATTATATTGCGTCGCGAGAATCGAGAGATGAGCGTCGTAGCATTAATTTAAGGGCTAGTTTATCGCAGTGCGAGAATCGAGAGATGAGCAGTGTGAATCATTAACCAAAAAATTTCTTTATTTTTGCGGCGTTTCAAGAGTCGAGAGAGGAGAAACGTGCGTATATCACAAGATCTCTTGAGTTTTGAAAAGTGAAAGAGATTTCCTATTCATGCTAGCGAATTAGATTTTTGCGCTTCATAATATTTTCGTTTCGCCTAAGTTAGAGATAACTAGGGTTGCGTAGATATTAAGACTTCTTGTATCGAGAGATAAAGATTTCTTCTTTAAAAATCATCGCAAGATAATTCAAAACTCAACCAATTGAAATACTTATTTTATCATCATCATGTTATACATATGAAATCAGAAATGCAAGACTATTTTCTCTAATTGCCAAGAAGTCACTTTGAGATCTAGTTAAATTAGTTTTTAATTATTTATTTAAAAAAAAGTTTTAATCTATTTTTAGAAAATCAAGTAACCAAAATACTTGGATTCATAGAAACGGTGTAGCTAGTAATTGTAAGCACTAAACTCATCACTTCTCCGTGGGAACGATCTCACTCACTCTATATTACTTGTACGGCACGTATACTTGCGTTTTCAAGCTCTATTTTGCGCGTATCAAGTTTTGGCGCCGTTGCCGGGGAGGTGCAATGGATTTAGTGTTTTTCTTCTTACAATATTAGTGAACCTTAGTACGTGGAGGTCAAGTTTAATTTTCACTTGTTAGTTTATTGTATTTGGGTTATCATCTTTGTTATCTTATAGTGTATGTCCAGGTATCGAATCGTTGAATTAATTCCTCTAAATTCTGAAATCGAACGAACCTGTAGACGAAATCGAAAGTCAACTAGGCTAGAACAACTTAATCAACTAACAATGAATAATCCCAATCCAGACGATGAGCCTCACCAGAACGGGCAGGATTTAGGTGGTCAAGTAGAACATAATGAACACCCAAATGAACCAAGACAAACTTGCCGTGATTATAACATGCCTTTTAGGGGAGGGGTGCAGTTTAGTATCGCTAGACCCGCGATAGAGGCCAATAACTTTAAGATAGATTCCATGGCAATGCAACTTGTTCAAAACAACAAGTTTGGGGGTCTTAATCATGAAGACCCTAACTCTCACCTTAGAACTTTCATAGAGATATGTGACACGTTTAAGATTAATGGTGCATCTGATGAAGCCATTAAGTTACGCTTGTTTCCTTTCTCCTTAGAAGGGAAAGCTAAGGACTGGTTGAACTCATTGCCTCATGAGTCCATTACTACTTGGGCTATATTAACTGAAAAATTTTTATCCAAATATTTCCCTCCATCCAAAACTGCTAAGTTGATGAGGGATATCTCTACATTCATGCAAGCGAGTGGAGAAACCCTATATGATGCGTGGGAACGATTTAAGGAATTACTACGTAGATGTCCCCACCATGGGCTAGCCATTCACCAACAAGTATGGACGTTCTATAACGGCCTTCAGACATCTACAATGATCCAAGTAGATGGAGCTGCAGGAGGTTCGCTGATGAACAAGTATCCTGAAGATGCCTACGGTATTTTAGAAGATCTATCTTCCAATAATTACCACACGATTGAGCGTCAAGTACATCCTCCCACTACGGCAGGATTGTATCAAGTTGACCAATTAACGTCATTTGCAGCCCAAATGACGTCCCAATTTAATAGCATTAACAAGAAGTTAGATGCTTTGACGTTGAACCAAAATCAAATGAATCCTCAAGTTAATGGCATTATTACTCCCATGGTTTCTCCTAACCCCACCTTAACAATTGAACAACTCGTAGGGGGTAATGAAGAAGTTAATTATTTAGGAGGGTATTATAAGCAAAATACAAATCCTAACCCAAACCACTATAATCCCGAATGGAGAAACCATCCTAACTTTTCTTGGAAGAATAACTCTGGTCCTACTCCACCACACTTATTTAATTCTAATGCTAATCCTCAACATCAAAACAATCATTCCAACCAAGCGGGACCATCTAGAAAGGTAACGGATGACTTCATCATAGAATCAATGCAAAAGAATGAAGCTCGTTTCTCTAGTTTGGAAGGGTCAATGAGAATGATTGAATCGCAACTAGGACAAATCGCCACCGCTTTAAGTATGCGACCGCAAGGCACACTTCCTACGGATACCACTCCCAATCCCAAGGGAGATAATCATCATTATAAGGCCGTCACATTACGAAGTGGGCGTGAGTTAATAGTTGGTCAAGACACTACTCCACATGAACAAAATAAAAATCAAGACCAAGAAGAAGTCAAGGGTCCTAGTGAGCAAGTAATAATAGGAAGAAATGATGGCGATAAGAGTGAGGAGGAAGGAGTATTAATAGAAAGAAATGGTAAGGAAATAGAAATAGAAAAAGAGGAAAGAAGGAAGGAGAGCCCACAGACCTATCCACCACCACCTTTCCCCCAAAGACTAAAAAAGAGCAAATTAGACCAACAATTTCAGAAATTCTTAGAAATCTTTAAGAAGTTGCAAATTAATATACCCTTCGCCGAAGCATTAGAACAGATGTCGAGTTATGTAAAGTTCATGAAAGACATCTTAAATAAAAAACGGAAGTTTGGCGTAAACGAAACGGTAACCCTTACACATGAATGTAGTGCAATTCTCCAAAGGAGATTGCCACCAAAACTAAAGGACCCCGGAAGCTTCACGATTCCGTGTTCTATTGGGCATCAATTCGAGGGAAAGGCTTTGTGCGATCTAGGGGCGAGCATAAATCTTATGCCACTTTCAATTTATAAGAAGTTAGGATTGGGCGAGATTTCCAAAACATCGCTTACATTACAACTAGCCGATAAATCTCTAACCTTTCCAAAGGGGATTGTAGAAGACGTCTTAGTCAAGGTCGAAAAGTTTATTTTTCCGGCAGATTTTGTGGTATTAGATATGGAGGAAGACAAGAAAGTCCCCATTATAGTGGGTAGGCCTTTCTTAGCCACCGGGAAAACTTTGATTGATGTACACAAGGGTGAGTTAACCATGAGGGTTAACGATGAACAAGTGACTTTTAATATACTAAAAGCCATGAAATTCCCTCGTTTAGAAGAAGATGACATAGAGGAAGTTAAGAGTATGACCCTTTATGATTACAACTTAAGTGAGAATCTAGAAGAAGATGAAGAGGAAGGGGCGGATGAAGAGAAATCTGATTTTGAGAACGAAATTCAAGAATGCTTTGAATTAAGTGCACGTTCACCGACATTCACTCGTAAGCCGGAGATTTTAGATATGACAGATAAGACATGTGCAAATAAACCTTCCATCATTAGTCCACCCACACTTGAGTTGAAACCATTACCTGAACATCTAGCCTATGCATATCTAGGAGACAATGATACATTACCAGTCATTATCAACTCAAAATTATCACCAGATCAACATCAACAACTCATAGATTTGCTGAAGCAATTTAAATTAGCCATAGGTTGGACGATCGGGGACATAAGAGGGATTAGTCCTTCGGTATGCATGCACAAGATTCTCTTAGAAGAATCTTACAAAGGTTCAATTGAGCCTCAACGCTGCCTCAGTCCACCTATGAAAGAGGTCATAAAGAAAGAAATAATAAAATGGTTAGATGCAGGGATAATATACCCTATCTCCGATAGTTCTTGGGTCTCTCCGGTTCAATGTGTTCCGAAGAAAGGAGGGATGACCGTAATAAAAAATGATAAGAACGAATTAATATCGACTAGAACTATTACTGGATGGCGCATTTGTATGGATTATCGCAAGCTTAACAAGGCTACTAGAAAAGACCACTTTCCATTACCTTTCATCGATCAAGTTCTAGATAGGTTGTCCGGTAATGATTTCTTCTGCTTCTTAGACGGCTATTCTGGGTATAACCAAATCACGGTTGACCCGGAAGATCAAGAGAAAACAACCTTCACATGCCCTTACGGAACATTCGCCTTTAGGAGAATGCCATTTGGTCTATGCAACGCACCAGCCACGTTCCAACGGTGTATGATTGCTATATTTTCAGAAATTATGGATCATGGTATAAAGATCTTCATGGATGATTTCTCCATCTTCGGAAAATCATTTGGAGAGTGTTTGGAGTTTTTAGAAAGAGTGCTTGTGCGTTGTATCGAAACTAATCTTGTGCTGAATTGGGAAAAGTGCCATTTCATGGTACGCGAAGGCATCGTGCTAGGCCATCATGTGTCAAGCAAGGGATTAGAAGTAGATAAGGCCAAAATTGAGGTCATTGAGAAATTACCTCCTCCTAAGAATGTGAAAGAGTTAAGAAGTTTCCTAGGGCATGTGGGATTTTACCGAAGGTTTATCAAAGACTTTGCAAGGATTGCAAAACCTCTTAGTGGATTGTTGGAAAAGGATACGAAATTTCATTTTGACGACGACTGTTTAAGTGCATTTAGTAAACTGAAGAAGCAATTAACCACGGCACCAATTGTGGTGGCACCAGACTGGGGTGAACCATTTGTCCTTATGTGTGATGCGAGTGACTATGCCGTTGGTGTAGTACTGGGTCAAGTTAGAGAGAAACTATTTCACACTGTAGCCTACACGTGCAAAACTCTGATTGAAGCTCAAATCAATTATACCACGACTGAGAAGGAGTTGTTGGCAGTAGTCTACGCCTTCGAAAAGTTTCGATCTTATCTTTTATGCACTCAAGTTACCGTTTTTACTGATCATGCGGCCATCCGTTATTTGATGGAAAAGAAAGATACAAAGCCGAGATTGATTCGTTGGGTACTATTATTGCAGGAATTCGATTTGGAGATTAAGGATAGAAAGGGCGTAGATAACCCTGTAGCAGACCATCTTTCTAGGATCGAACCAGAGGAATCTTATTATCATTCAGAGATTGAGGAGAGATTTCCAGATGAACAAATCTTAGCTATATTAGAGGGGTTAGTGCCATGGTACGCCGATTACGTTAATTACCTTGTTAGTAACATCTTACCTTCAGATTTAAACTACCAACAACGAAAGAGGTTCTTACACCAAGTGCGGTCTTATCTTTGGGACCCACCTTATTTGTTTAAAATTGGTGCTGATGGAGTAGTGAGGAGATGTATCCCGGAAGTAGAAATGCATCCTATTTTAGAAAATTGCCATAGTTCTCCCTACGGAGGACACTTCAAGGGAAATAGGACAGCTATGAAAGTCCTAGAGGCAGGATTCTATTGGCCTACATTATTTCATGATTCTAAAGAACATGTGAAAAGGTGTGACTGATGTCAAAAGGAAGAAAATATTAAGAAGAATGAAGCTATGCCTATGAACCCAATTCTAGAAGTTGAGCTTTTCGATGTCTGGGGTATAGATTTTATGGGACCATTCGTTAATTCGAATGGTAATTTATTTATCCTCTTAGCCGTAGACTATGTATCGAAATGGGTCGAAGTCATAGCCACGACCAAAAATGATGCAAAGATGGTGTTATACTTCCTGAAAAACTTCATATTTAGTCGATTCGGAACACCCAAAGCTATTATAAGTGACGGGGGAAGTAACTTTTGTAATCACCAATTTGCTGCGTTGTTGAAAAAGTACGGGGTTAGGCATAAAGTAGCATTGGCTTACCACCCTCAAACAAATGGGTTAGCGGAAGTATCTAATAGAGAGATCAAGAAAATCTTGGCTAAAACGGTTAGTGTAAAGTGCAAGGATTGGTCTCAAAAGCTTAACGATGCCTTATGGGCATATAGAACCGCTTTCAAGACCCCGATTGGTGTTACCCCGTATCGTTTAGTTTACGGCAAGGCTTGTCACTTACCGTTAGAGTTGGAATATCGGGAATATTGGGCCATTAAGAAAATCAATTTTGACTTTCAAGAAGCCGGTAAATCTAGACTACTACAGTTAAATGAATTGGAGGAGATCCGGACGCAGGCATATGAAAGTGCAAGGGTTTATAAGGACCGTACTAAAATGTGGCACGACCGTCATCTTACGGAAAAACATTTGCAATCAGGGCAACTAGTTCTATTATACAATTCACGACTAAAACTTTTCCCTGGTAAATTAAAGTCTAGGTGGTCGGGCCCGTTTCGGGTCAAGAAAGTGCTTTCTCATGGCGTCGTTACTATCATCAATGAAAAAGATCATTCGGAGTTTAAGGTCAATGGCGGACGTCTTAAGATTTATTTAAGAAACGAAAATGAACGAGTCATATCATTCATACACTTGAAATAAAATCTTCGAGCCGCCGAATGTCCAGCCGGGACATTAACTAAGGCGCTTTAGGGGAGGCAACCCCAAATTTTAATGTTAAGTTCGTTATTAATATTTTGTTTGTTTGTGTTTTTCGTAAAGATTCAATTAAAAAAATGAAATGAATGATGCATAACTGCAATCTCATGGTCTCGAACGCTTAAAAACACATTTTCCCTTCATTAGGCTCCGGTCAAAGCTCAAAACAGGTTTTCTCCTCCGAATGTTATAACATTTCTGAATGTTACAACATTATTTCCTCTGACTGCATCCCTTACAAACGCATGAATAAATTAAAACAACCGGTTCATTTAAAATAATGAAAACCGGCTGACTGATGGAATGATTATTAACTTATTAAACCGGTTTAATTGAACTAATTTAATCATAAATGGAAATAACCTGAACCGACTATTTTAACCGTCCGCCGCTTGGTAAAAGCTCGTTATCCAGAAAATATTCTGCTATCCCCGAATCCTCTGCTCCAGGAAAACCCTAACCCCATTTTCGCACCCTCTTGGAAGTATCCGCCGGCGAAAGATCCAATAGTCGGCCACCGTAATCTGTCGCCGACCTTACGGAAGTGGTAAGTGATCAATTTTCTTCTCTCTCGATCATTGGAGCATTCTCTCTCTCTCGCTAAACCAATCCCCTCCACAGTCATGGCTCCTAAGAAAGGTCGAGCGAAGGTGGTGGCACCTAAGAGCACACGATTCATCAATGAAGAAGCTACGGCTCGTTACGAACTCCTGAAAGCAAAGCCAGTCATCTACGAAAGAGGGTTTCAACTGGAAGTTCGTGGTTGGAGTCAAGCCTATGTGAAGCAAATAGACAAGTTCAGCTGGTCGTCCTTCTGCCACCCCCGCACTGAAGCGATCCTACCATGGGTGTACGAATTCTACGCCAACGCCAAGTTCCATGTGGACGGAAAAATTCTTATACGGGGAAAGGAAGTCGATTTCTCCGCGGAAGGTATAAACTCCTTCTTCGACTTAACAAATTTGGACAGCGATGTCTTCGAGTCTGTCAGGACTTCTAACCCATTCAATATCGCTACCACATTAAGCCTCACTAAAACTATAACTTGGGTAAATGAATCTACACATGTCCTGCATTCAGCCCTTTTTAATCGTGAAGCTAAAGTTTGGCTTCTCTTCGTCAACTCAAGTGTTATGCCGACGAAGCACCCAAATCATGTCTCATTCGAGAGGGCTTGCATAATTTATAGCATTATAAAAGGGATACCAATTAATATAGGGCATATCATCTCGAGTCAAATCCAGAAGAAAGTCGGAACTGAGGGGGGAACTCAGTTATGGTTTCCCACACTTATCACCTCGTTATGCCGTTACGCCGGGGTATCTCTCGCCGAAGCGGATACTACTACCATTATAGGGCGGCCAATTACATTTTCGGTTATTTCCTCCTATATAAAGGTACCCTTAGAGGGGGCTTCACCCAAATCCACAAAGAAACAACATCCTCCCGTGTCCTCAAGCAAATCCACTCAACCTCCAATCCCGCCACCACTGTCCCCTAATCCTCCGGATTGGCCAATCATATTTAAATATTTGCAAGCCACTGCCAAATATCAACGACAGCAACATCGTCATCTAGTTTCACATTTAGACATTTTACATCACAATCAAGTCGAAATTCTTCGCCATTTGAATGTACCTGAGGAAAAGATAGCAGTCCGCGATGTGAATCCAGCTTGGTATGAGAGCAGACCCTCTAATTCTAAGGGAAAGGAGGCGGCATCCTCTCCTCATCCACATGATGAAGCTGAAGAGGCCGAGGAAGTTGCAGCCTTTGCATCCGGTGACGACGACGCAATGGATGAATACTTGGACAATGACGACGATGACGAGGTTGATGACAAAGAAGACGATGAGGAGGGTGATTGACATTCAACTACTCCAAATCTGAGAAATTTAATTCGCCTTATTACTGGTGAAATGTTTGTCTTATTTTGAGATATTTCTGTGGTGCACTATGCAAGAGTTGGTGAAATGTTTTGTTTATTTTATTTACTCATTTTGAACAGCTAAGAGTGACAAATCTTCTCTGAGCAGGATGATTGCCAAAGGTTTGTTTTGATTAAACATTTTGGTGAAATGATTGTTTGTTTTGGGAAATGTCTGGGTTGACTATTAATGTAAACTTGTGGAACTATATGCTAATAGCTGAATGCTAAGTAACGTTTACGTTCCTAAACTTGTTTAACTGAATGCTACTTTGTTCTATTTACATTATTAAATGTTACTAACTGCATTTAAGTGCTACTTGTTTAATTATTCTCTAGCTCTAATCCTTATGACTGTTACTGGTTGCCCTGTGATTGCTCATCTCTAGCCGAATTGTTCTGTTTCCTGAACAGTTGTTTCCATAAATTACTGTTATATATTTTAATACAATGAAGTTTTCAATGCTTAATAAATAAACTCACTGTTTAATGAGAATATTTTATTATAATCTGCTGCTTTGTGTGCCACTTCACTCATATTTCTATGCTGACGACTCACATGTTTAACTTTCTTTTTATTTCAAACTTTTCTGATTTATGAAGTTCGCAATCGCATACATGGCTATTAGATTTGCTAAAATTTCTTTACTAGGGACTAATAAAGGTTCAAGTATGGGGGCATGTCCTTCTATACCTTGCTTGACAAATCTTTTATGGGGTGTATTTTAGAAATGCATGCTCTTAATTCTTTTATTATTATTCATAAATCTATTCAAGTTTTGTTTCAAATTAATTGTAAGGTTAGACAAGTCAGTCCTATGAGTCAGACTATGAAATTGAAATTAGACTGATTGGTTAAAGCTCGATTAAGAAATCTATCTTACATTCATGCACTATAGTTCTTAAAAGAATTTATGCCCTTTTAATTTATTTAATTAACTTCGGATCCTAATGAGATTAGATCGAGTATGTTCTAATTCAAGTATAGTTGCCAATATATTGAGCGTGCGTAGTTAACCTTGCTCCCACTTAAAGCCTTACCTTTGTTGCCATCACATATTACCTCTAAGCTTAAAGACTTGAGTATTCATTTCCCTATGTTCCTTAGCTAGTAGACTGACCACTTATGGGTGTTTAAAAAAATGTATGTATTGAGTATATCATAGTGACATGTGGCCTAAGTTAGCTCCGGCTTACTTGGAATGATCCCAACTATGATCAAAAAAATCGAGTATATCATAGTGATATGTGGCCCAAGGATGTTCACGCATACTTGGAATGATCCCAACTATGAAAATATCAAAAATAAAAGAAAAAAATGTGGTTGGAAGTTAAACCCCATAAGTTGGCAGGCTACTAAGTTAATCAATTAGAATCAATGGTTACCCACCTTTTCAAAATTCATCAAGTCATTTTATTTGGCATCGGTTTCTATCAAACTCATGTAGAGGTCATATCAAAGCCTTAGACTACTCTTGATCTATCCTATTGGTGACGAAGTTTATCGAAAATGAATTGTAAGGGAAGTAAATAAATTGTTAAGGGCATCACATATAACACTTGAATTCTTAATTGAGCCTTATCTTATATCTATCTGATGGATTTATGAAAGTTTGAATTCTTATGGATTAGCAAGTCTAGCATCAGTTAATGAGAATTACTTGAAGCTATTTTGGTTAACTTATAATGAAGTGTAGAATCGAATGAAATTACACTTTCATAAACCTTTGTCATATCATGGTTTACAATGATTTACCTTTGCTAGGGACTAGCAAAGAACTAAGCATGGGGGTGTGATAACTTCACAAAAAGAAGTTATCTTCATCCCTATTTTTACCATTTTTAGCCATGTTATGTGATGTTTATACATGAAAAGTAGATAAAAATCCAATTGCCGCATGATTTGAAGACATAATGGTTGTTACTCTCATTTTTATATGTTTTTATGATAGGATTCGGGGAGAATTTAAGTCAAGGATGGAAGACTAAGTATTGTGGAAAAATTTGGAAAAAATGTTGCAACATATTTGCAACAATTCTGACAGTTACAGAAAATTCAAATCCGAAATTACCAAGTATTCAACAGTTGCAGCCTATTTTTAAACATTCGTTCAGCATTTAAAAATGACTGGATGTGGGGCCCACTGAGGAGAAAGAAAGGAGAGTTTAAAAGAGGAGAAATTCGGCCATACCAGGGGATCTTCATTTTATTCGGCCATTAGAGAGAAGGAGAAAAAAATCTGGGGAGAAATTCTGTGAAGGAAAAGCCAGTCTAGTTTCAGCATTCGGGCTGAAGGAAACACATCCACACCACTGGAGAAGGGAAGATTTGCATTTCTTTCGAAATGTTTAGTAAGATCTCTTCAGTTTTGTGTTATTTTCCCGCGATCATGAACTAAAACTCTCTAGTCTTGCATGATGAGAGTAGTATGTGTATTTTGATGATGAACATCTTTGATTTTGAGTTTGTTTTGTGATTATCTTTATAGATCTTGTGATTTTTATGGTGAAATTGTTGGACCATGTCTTTTTATTATATTGCGCCGCGAGAATCGAGAGATGAGCGTCGTAGCATTAATTTAAGGGCTAGTTTATCGCAGTGCGAGAATCGTGAGATGAGCAGTGTGAATCATTAACCAAAAAATTTCTTTATTTTTGCGGTGTTTCAAGAGTCGAGAGAGGAGAAACGTGCGTATATCACAAGATCTCTTGAGTTTTGAAAAGTGAAAGAGATTTCCTTTTCATGCTAGCGAATTAGATTTTTGCGCTTCATAATATTTTCGTTTCGCCAAAGTTAGAGATAACTAGGGTTGCGTAGATATTAAGACTTCTTGTATCGAGAGATAAAGATTTCTTCTTTAAAAATCATCGCAAGATAATTCAAAACTCAACCAATTGAAATACTTATTTTATCATCATCATGTTATACATATGAAATCAGAAATGCAAGGCTATTTTCTCTAATTGCCAAGAAGTCACTTTGAGATCTAGTTAAATTAGTTTTTAATTATTTATTTTAAAAAAAGTTTTAATCTATTTTTAGAAAATCAAGTAACCAAAATACTTGGATTCATAGAAACGGTGTAGCTAGTAATTGTAAGCACTAAATTCATCACTTCTCCGTGGGAACGATCTCACTCACTCTGTATTACTTGTACGACACGTATACTTGCATTTTCAAGCTCTATTTTGCGCGTATCAATAGTTCGGAAGGTTTTTCAGTTTATATAAAGTCATAGAGAGTGTCATCTATGCTCTGCCATGAAATTTTTGAGTATGTGAAAGGGTATCCAGGAAAGGGCTTATTGTTTCAGAAGAATGGTCATCTGAATATTGAAGCATATTCTGATGCCAACTATGCTGATGACAAGGAGGATAGAAAGTCTACATTTGGTTTTTGCACTTTTGTAGGAGGATACCTGGTTAGCTGGAAAAGTAAGAAGCAGGCAGTGGTTTTAAGGTCAAGTGCTGAAGCAGAATATAAGAGCATGACCTCAACTACCTGCGAGTTAAAATGGCTACGGGCGCTTATGCTTGACTTGGGAGAAGTCTATGACCATCCTCTTCCTATGTTCTGTGATAACAAAGCTGCCATTTATATTTCAAGGAATTCTGTCTTTCATGAGAGAACAAAGCATATTGAGGTTGATTGCCATTTCATTAGAGAGGAGATTTTGAAAAATCAGGTTTGCACTCTGTTTGTTACATCAGAAAGAGAACAAACTGACTTCTTCACCAAATCGGTTACTCCATCTGAGGAGATCTGTAACAAGCTGGGCATGGTCGATATATATGCTCCAGCTTGAGGGGGAGTGTTAAAGTTTGGAGTGTTCGGGCAGCCTGATTTCTAACCACAGCGGTCTAATTGTTCCAACTGTCCAGCGGTCTGGCGAAGAGAAGCTGCAACAGTCTGCTTGAAGCCGCAGCAGTCTGCTTGAAGTCGCAGCGGTCTGGCAAAGTGTAGCAGTCTGCTTGTAGCCGTAGAGATCTGACCGTGGTTGTAGTCCGACAACTTGCAGCAAGAGATAAGGCGATCAGTTCGAGAGGCTGACTCTGGGAGATTTCGACTTTGTAGTTAGTTGTTTTATTTCTTGTATAGTTGGCGGTTTGGTTATGTCAAACCGCATAAGCCGCACGGCTTTTATTTAGTCCCACATCGCTTGTTGTAAATCTCTCTCCTCCCCCAATTTCTATAAATAAGGGGGCATACCTTTGTAATCTTTATCTTTTTGAGCAATAAAAGTTTATGGTTTATTTACCTCTTTTTTCCATTTTCTATAATGGCAAACAAAAGCAACGGTCAACATTAGCTGACCAAATTATAACGACCCTACCCCTCACTCGTGGTGGCGGTGCTCCTTCCCTGAGGCATTAACTTAATAATAATATGACCACTAGAATGTGCAACTTAAGCACCATTCGCCACAGATGTTGGCACAAAGGCCCAGTGCCCCGTACTCTTAGGGAACATTCCTGGCACACAAGACCTCAAGGGTCACACAACCATTCTCTGGGATGGTCAACAACATTTGAGATTTCAGTCTCACAAGGGCCAAGGCTAGAGATAATGCCCCAGTGCTATGATAAGTCATGTGATTTTCACATTGACCACTCTAAGTCGACCGGCATAGGGGAGGGTATAGTTCAGCCAAATCCCATGCTCAAATCGTCTGGCTCGCAGGCCTATCGTGGGTCAGCATCCCCATTCACTTTTCCGCATGATCCATAACTCTGTGAGGACCCTAGGCTAGCACTCATGGCTACCAAAGCTGATCAAATTAAGCTCACGCTCCACATAAAATTGGCCCCTTAGTCTTCGAGAGACAGGCACACACGACCCTCAGGTCTCACAAGACAGGCCTCTCAATAATACATAGCTCACTTGAATCTATCGCCGGCGGTAACACTATCATCGCGCGGTAGGAAAAAGACTATTGCTTCTTCCCCTTAATCGAGTGTTTTCCTGGAGTCTACCTCCAGTACTCTCAACACAGTATCTACACACCCTGCGACTCTGAAATCTACGCATTTACCACAGAGTCTTCTCCGACATACAAAACATATAAACATCACCAATCCAGACCAACCCGTATGGATGGGATTCACACAACATGCCTATTTTGTACTTCGATTCCGGATCTTAATGCAAAACTAACAGGGATACAAAGATCTACCCGTCAGGAGAACTACTTCCACATGATCATGGAGCGTCTAGCCTAAAATGCCAAATGAAGGACTTCTCATGTCCAAGGAATAGGATCGTTACCCTTGATGTCCTCTTTGGTGTCATGGGAAAAATCTAGATGGTTGAAACCGACCGATCCGGCCTTGCCTCCATAGATCCAAACTTGCTTTGCAAATCCAAACTTCGAAACTCAAACAGTGGCATAAACTCCCTTCTTCCGGCGCCACTGCTCCTCTTCCAGAAATCTAGGCAAATGTCTCAACTCCAAAAGAATGAAGAGGAAACAGCTGAACAAACCATATAAATTGTGTTACCGCCGCGCGGTATCTAGCTACCGTCACGCGGTATCATTATACAACGCATCAATTTGTGTGTAACCGCCTAGGCCCTCCAATCACAGGCTGATACGTTTCTATGCAGTTACAGAATCGCTAATGCCACGCGATAGGTACTTACCACCAAGAAATACTTGGCATCGGTTACGAAATGATCACCCATGCTATCGCCGCGTGTTAGCTACTACCGCGACGCGGTAACAACCCAAGAACTTTGTCAATTTAATTGACCCTGCTACCGCCAGCATTAATACTACCGCCGAGCGGTGGCTCAACTTGACGCTCTCAACGCCTGCTATCGCTGCGCAATATCACGCTATTGCCATGATATAGCACTCAACGCCAGTTGAGTCTACTCAACACTCTCGACGTCGCTAGCCGAATTATCTTGAGCTACCGCCGACATTAACTCTACCGTTTAGCAGTATCTCCCAGAAACTATTTTCCTGCTTCGGAAATCTTGGGGAGTTATAGGGACAGTGGATTTACCCATAATCTAGGGAACCACTATAAATTTCCTATGTGTTGGTTGTGTAGTCTTGAAAGCTTAGTTAAAACAAATCACAACACACAAAAGAAAGGAAAAGCATAAAAGACCTAAAAACCTATTCACCCCTAGGTATTTAGCTACTCTTGAAACTAAAGACTTTCAGAAGCGATGAAATCAATGGATTCACTTCTCTAGAAAGAAATAATTGATAAAGAGATGAACTCTCTACTTTAGAATAACACCTAGACGTTAGTTGATAAGACAAAAGTGGCTAAAACTATATATTGTTAGTGGGTTCTGTAAAAGAAACTAAATCCTGATGGTAGCATAGCTAAGTATAAAGCACATCTGATGGCTAAAAGTTTCACACAAGATAGTGGGGTAGACTATTTTGATGTATACTCACCAGTGTATCACCTAAAACCCATTAGGATCCTCCTTGCCATTATATCTATTGAGAAATTTATTGTTCAACAAATGAATATTAAGACTATGTTCTTAAACGAATATTTGACCGAAGAGATATACATGAGTCAAACTAACGGTTTCAATATAGATGGTCACAAAAACAAGATCTGTAAGCTAATTAAATCACTATAAAGACTAAAACAAGCACCTAAATTATGGCATGAGAAATTAGACTATAGTATAAAGGTCATAAGACTTATTTCGAGTCTCTCTGATAGATGTCTTTACATACGTCATAGATCAAATAAAGTCGCTATAATATGTTAGTTTGTAAATGATATGTAATTCAAGAAACTGATCAATCTGAAGTGGATAACGTAAAGTAATAACAGAATTTAGAATTAAAGACCTAGGTGTAGCTGAAAGTATACTAGACATACAAGTGAATTTTGAGAAAAATGACATTTCCCAAAGTCAAAGCCACTACATAAAATCCATGTTAAATGTGTGGAGATACAGTAAAAGTAGAGCATTAGAGACACCATATGATTACAATAACCATTTAAAGCCCAATAAAGGAGCTATAGATAGAGAGTTAGATTATTCTAAACTGATTGGTAGTCTCATGTATGCTATGGTTTGCACCAGACCTGACATAACCTTTATAGTGGGCATGTTAACAAGATTCACTAGTAATCCTGGCCAAGACCATTGGAGTGCGCTCGATAGATCAACGAAATACTTAACGCATACCCAAAAATATGTTTTATATTACAATGGTCATCCTCTAGTTCTTGAAGGATATTTTGATGCATCATGGTGCTAAAAATAAATGTCTGCGAGTCCACTAGTCGATTTATTTTCGCACTTGGACGAGCAGTTGTAGCTTGGAAGTCCAAGAGACAATCATGTATTGCTCTCTCTTTTATGGAATTCAAACTGTACGCTTTTGTTTCAACAAGAGAAGAAGTAGAGTGGATAAGAGATTTGATGGTGGACATTCCTCTAATGAGCTTGAAACTGAGTTCTATTACAGTTTACTGTGATAATCAGGCTACAAAAGGATAGCTATGAACACTTTATTCAATGGCAAAATAAGGCAACTAAGTATGAAACAAGCCTGGTTAACATCCCTCACAGGTCAAGGGATTATGACCATAATTGATGTAAGGTCAAAAGATAATATTGCATACACTTTAACAAAAGGCTTAAATAGAAATCTCACAATCAAAACATCAGGGGAGATGAGATTAAAATTCATAAGAATATGAAATTTTTCTCCTTTGTTTATATTTTGATGGTAAGAACCTATAGCTGCAAACATTCAAGCATCTAATAATTGATTAAAAACCCCAAATAATCTCTTGATGGAAACCAAATATGGTTAGATGCTAATCATTCTGCATTTGATGACTTAACATCTTTCTTATTGCAAGTTGAATCAAGAATTATTCAACTAGGAATAGAAACTAGTTATAAAAGTTAATCTAATATTAATGATCATAAAACATTATTTCACACTTGATAATGTGACAAATGATGTTGTGCCAAATCAATCCACAGTTAATGATGATGTACATAGTGATCATGAATGAGTAAGATAACAAAGTTTGATTTATTAAAATCATAACTTGACAGGTCCTAGTTTGACTGGATAGAGATGCATATTATGTTACTTAACTACTACTACAAGTACTAAGCTCACTTACTTAGAGCTAGCCTATTTTAAATATAACTGCATTTATTTATGAATTCATAGAGTCTAAACTAATGAAATTTCTTACTGACACTAATGAAGATGAATGAGAGAAAGTAGACTTTGACATGGATGCTGATGATCTACTCTCTGAGTAGAATCATTACTTATTGATCCATTTTATCTCTTTCAGACTTTTTCTCATATATTGCATTTTATGTTTGGTGTTTGTTTTTATGCAAAACTCCTATATATACTATTTTAATTGTGTTACCTTTAATGAATGACTAGTCAAGTCTGAAATTTGATATAATCTACTTTTTGCACTCTGAATATTAATGTTGTATATCAGAAATATATAAAAAAAAATTAATGTATATTTGGATATATAATGAGTTCTGCGGCTTAACGAGTTTGGTTCGGATACCGGGATATCCAATACCCGTACTGAACTCGGGGTTTGCCTATAAAACCCAAGTTGGGGGCAATGTGGAGGGAATTCCACTTTGACAACCGCCCAAGATGCTTCAGACGACTATATATATATATATATATATATATATATATATATATATATATATATATATATATATATATTATATAAAGCAATATAGATATCTACCAAGCACGCCGATGATTTGATTTGGACTGTTTGATCAAAATGCTGAAATGAATGGCCACCGTCTGATTCATGCGAAATACAAGAACAACTTCTTCACTATTTTATGATTTATTACATCCAACCCCTGCTTCCGCATCTACCAAGTAATTAAAGTTGACTAGACAACTCATACACTGTTTTTTAAATCATTGCTTTATTCTTTATTTATCAAATCCTGCCCTGCGCCCTCAGAAACAAGTCCAGCCAGCAGCTTTTGCGTATTTATTTATTCTTTATTTATTTATTAAATGTGGCGTGTTCTTGAAGGAGATGTGACAGGAGAGTTGTGCTGCTGCCCCAGCTTTCGGCGGATTTGATTGAAGCCGATCAAAAAGCTGGGGAAGAACCCATTCAACTGAGAATGTTCATTTTACATCCACGCTTCAACGAAACCCGTCGCAACTCCCCTGCGCATATCCCCTGCATCTCCGACGGCAATCATCGGAAACCCTCTAACCTTTGACTCTCTCCCGCTACACTTACTCTAACTCTTCAGCCGCTGCCGCTCTTTTCTTCGGCAACCTTTGCACCTCGCATGCGCCTCCTCTGCATCCGATGGCCTAGAACCGGCCTCCAAGCGATGTTTGTGTGTGTATCCGATGGCCTGCTGCTGCTCTCCCTCTTCCAAAACAAAGTATCCACAAATCAAAGCCCCCGCCGCTGACGTTGCCGCTCTTCCTCATCAGAAATAAAGTATTCAGGCCACTACCATTTGATGAATTGCTCAAATGAAATTTTTGTTTCTCCAAAAATATTATTAACTTCTATGCCTTTGCTGTTAGTCGGCGGGAGGACTTTATTAATTATTATTTTTGCTTTCTAGCCTCATATAAGTGTGCAAGAACTGTTTAATGAAAAAAGATACAAAATATCATCTCCAAAATTCCTCAATCTGGAGTCATAGCAAATTGCATGAAAGTCATAATTTTACTTTATTGTTTTTCTCCATTCATTTTTATTCTCCTCTTCCTCGCCTGAAATAAGGTATTCAGGCCACTGCCATTCGCTGCCATTCGCTAAATTGCGCAAATGAAATTTTCGTTTCTCCAAAAATGTTAGCCTATGGGAGGACATTATTAATTATTTTTTTTACTTTCTTGCCTCACATTAGTGTGCAAGAACTGTAATGAGAAAAGGATACAAAATGTCATCTCCAAAATTCCTCCACCTAGAGTCATAGCAAATTGCATGAAAGTCATAATTTAAAATAAGGTTTATAGGGTTGATGTGCATGTGTAAATCAGTCTCTTTGACCGAGTTGGAGCCGGTCTCGCGTGCGAGGTAGAACGCAAAAGTATTTCGTCAAAAAGTTATTTAGCCGGTCTCGCGTGCGAGGTAGAACGCAAAAGTATTTCGTCAAAAAGTTATTTCGGAATAAACTTTAAAGGTGTCGGTTTAATTTGGATCCAAAGCTACTGATGCCCGCCGGGGGGCGAAGCCCTCAAGGGGAGGGCGGGGTGGGCGAAGCCCGCAACGCCGCATCAAGAACGGGCGAAATGTCGCGTATAGGAAAGGACAACGTCACCCCCACCCGAAAAATGTCGCCGCCCCCGAAAAATGTCGCCGCCCCCGAACATTGTCATCGACCCTAACCATTGTCGTCGCCCACGAACAATGTAGCCGCCGACGAACAATGTCGCCGCTCACGAACAATATCGTCGCCCACGATCAATGCCGCTACCCACGACAAATGTCGCACTCACGACCAGTATCACAATCCACGACATATGTTACCGCCTACGACCCATGTCATTGCCATGCGGGCGAAGCCCGCAGCGACGCATCGAGAACGGGCGGAGCCCGTTCGAAGATGCCAGTATATATATATATATATATATATATGTATGCACGTATGTGGAGGCACGCTTTCCCGCACGCCTGCTATTGTAAGGCTTGGGCAAACATGCGCCACCACCTGCTCTCCCGGGCACCTGTTGTCGGGTTTGCGTGTGTGGCCCTTAGCTGAGGCGACACACTGCATGGCAGAGTGAACCATTTCAACGAGTCAATCAGAGTCGCTGGCCAGAAACTCTGATCCAATCCCTTCAATTTTGTTGAACACTGTGAACCATAATAAATTAATAATATAAATTATATTATATCCCACAGATCCGCCGAAGACCTAAGTTACATATATATATATATACACACACATATATATATATATACACACACATATATATATATACACACACACACATATATATACACACACACACACACACATATATATATATATATATATATATATATATATATATATATATATATATATATATATATATATATATATATATATATATATATATATATATATATATATATATATATATATCGCCGGCCGCCCTGGGTTGGCCGATGAGGCCGCCGCCGTCGCCTGCTTCTGCTGCGAAAAAAGATTTGACACCGCACAATCATATTGGACAACGATAAATCTTTGTGTGTGTGTGTGTGTGTATATATATAAGTTCTAGATCTCATCGAGATTTATAGCTTTCATGTTGATCATTTTTTTCAAATGAAGCTGTTTAGATCATGGGCAGACCTACCATAGGCCCAGTGTGGGCAGCTCACACTGGAATAAATTTTTTTTGAAAGTACTATTTGCCACAGTTTTAAATCGTGACAAATACTATAATAGTATTTGCCATGGTTAAAACTGTGGCAAATACCCCTGAATCAAATAAATAAACTGCATTCCCCATTTGTCTCTGAACCGCCGACCCTAGGTATTGACGAAAACATTCACGCGACACTACTCCTTTTCTCGCCGAGTTGATCATGACATGAGTCTTCGCTGCCGCCATCGGTGAGTTTTCTAGCCTCTTTATTCCTCCTTGTCTTCCTCTTCATCTTTCTCGTCTTCATCTTCCATTCTTCCTTATTTCTGAGTTGAGTTTTTTGTAATTAACCCTATAAATTATAATTTATTACCTTGCCTTCCCAAGACTTTGCTTAAGAAATTATTTAACTTGCAATCCCTTGTAAATCGATTCCATTCGGGTATAACATGATATCACTTATTAGCATGACATCCTCTTTTTTGCTATTAAAAGGATTTTTAAGATTTTAGAAGTGTCATGATATTTTTAATCCTTAATTTTGTGTTGAATTTCTGATGCATCTTCACTGCAGAGGTGTAAATGTTGATGAAAATATAAGTCCAAGCATCAATTATTTTTCAAAAAATACAACAGATGTAATCTTATTTTATTAACTAAAAATATCCTAATTTAGATGATTTCTTATGCAAACTTGTTGTTACTTTTTATCGCGCGTATCAATATTTTTCATCATTATTTTATTGCACGCCCCCACTGAAAAATTTCGCTGGGTCCGCCTATGGTTTAGACGTCCGATTTGAGCCCCGAAAAATGTCACGCCGAAAAGTTATACGGACAACTCGTTGCGGATGTGAATTTTTTCGGGGCCTAAATTGGGTTCTAAACAGCTTCATTTGAAAAAATGTTCAACAAGAAAGTTGTAGATTTGAAAATTCATGCCTTTTTCAAATGAAAAAAATGGGTAGAGGGGCATGACGGCTTTAACACACTTATATGTATAATTAATATATTACATCTGTAACATTCATATAATTTCCGCAAAGAATTGCTTGACATTTGTTTTTCTTCAATTTTTTAGAATATATAAATTTCTAACTTTTAAGTTATACAACAAAATGACCGATATATAAATTAATGTACTAACTTATTCAAATAGAAATCTAGTCATCTACTGACATTTGTTTTTCTTCAGATTTTTAGAATATATAAATTATTAACTTTTATGTTATACACCATAATGACGGATGTATAGATTAATGTACAAAAGGATCGGGCCCAGGGCCGGACCGAATCCGGCCCGGCAAAAGCCCGGTAAGGCCCGGACGGGCAAAGGCCCAGCCCGCGCCGAGGTCAAGCCCAGGGCCCATGTTTAGAGCAATTGCTCGGCCTGATACCCGGCCCGGGCCAGGCTGGGCAAAGCCCGGCCCAAAAATAAGAGCCGTTAACGTCTCTTCTTAGAGCCGTTAATTAAACGACTCTAATAAGAGGCGTTGCTAACGGCTCTTATTAGAGCCGTTAGCTGCTAACGGGTCTAATAAGAGCCGTTAGCTGCTAACGGCTATAATAAGAGTCGTTTGCTGCTGGGCCAGCTGCCCGGCTAAATTAAGAGTGATGTTAAAGGCAGGCGTGATATGGCTAAGTGCATCCATAAAAAAAACTCAAAAACTGGATTAGTTCTTTTCTCCTCTGCCCGAACCAAACCCTAAGCGCAGGCACTTTTGAGTTTTTCGCGTTCTCTCTCGGCGACGACGAGCAGCGACTCCGCCGACCCCGTGTTGCCACTCGCTTTATCCCCCCGGCCGCCGGCTCTATTTGAGACGATCAGTGACTCCGCCGACGAGCAGCGACTCCGCCGACCCCGCCGACCCCGCGCTGCCACTCCGCCGATGAGCAGTGACTCTGCTGGTACTATTCATCTTCCCCATTTTAACTGGTTTTTCTGCTCTTTTATTTTCCTTAATGTGACCACGCGCTGCCACTCCGCCGCCGAGCCTGTTCTGTTTTGTTTTTCAGATTTTGGCGACCCCGTGCTGCCACTCCCTTTATCTCCCGGCTGCCGGCTCTATTTGAGACGAGCAGCGACTCTGCCGACGAGCAGCGACTCCGCTGACCTCGTGCTGCCACTCCGTCGACGAGCAACTCATTATTTATGCTTAACTCATTATTTATGCTTAAAATGCTCTTTTTTTATGTTTTTATTTGGGTGCACATATAAAATTTGGCTGCAAATAAAATATTTTTGTGTGCACATAACATTTAGATGCACATAATCAAAACATGTGTGCCTTTAACATTGCTCTAAATTAATGTATTAACCTATTCAAATAGAATTCCAGTCATCTACTTGACTGCAGCAGGTCTAAGAAGAAGTCAAGTATATATAAATTATTCTATTTTGTTGGATTATTCACTGATCTATTAGATTTTTCTTCTATTTTTTGAATATAAATTATTAACTTTTTTATCATTTATGTTATGTATGCGTTCCTTTCTAAGAAGAAGCCAAGTGTGTACCTTGGATAATTAGGTAATATGTCCGCGGGTGCCGACTTGAATGATCTAATAAGTTTCGTGTTATTGTAGAGCAAGATTTTACGTTGGAGATACAATAAATAGTCATTTCACATTTGATGAGTTATTGTTGACTATCTTGAGCGGAGCCTCTAACATTCTCATAATACGTTCCTAGAATTTGCTCCGGTTTTGGTCCGCTCCCGTTCGCAATTTTGTTTTTCCGCCACTTTCATTTTTTGTTTGTTGTCGCCAGAAAGGATGGTGAATCCAGTCTAAGATCCGATAGCTCTTTCGTTTTATTTGCAAAGAATCCTTGTCGAGATCGCAGATCTTTGCCCCGTCGCTGCAAAGAATCTCTGGAAGAAAGAATGTCCGTCGCTGCAATAGCGCTGAAGAGTCGTTGGAGGTGTCGCTTCCGTCGTAGCCAGCCTAGGGAAGTGTTCTCTGTTGCTGTTCGTGAAGACAGATGCCTTGCACCGCAAAGAACCATTGTCGCCACTGTTTCTCTGCATATCCTCCGTCGTCGCCGTATAGATTCGTGACTGTGCCGCACAGATCCGCTACCGCCCTGGTTTTTCTTTTTCGTCGTAGACCTGCTCTCCGCTCCTGGAGATCGCCGGACCAGTAGGAGGAAGTCGTCGATTTATCCTTCCGGAGAGGAGTTCGTCCTCGTTCTCTGTTACTCAGTTTTGGATCTAGCTAGAGGAAGTTGTTCAAACAAAATTAAATTTTGCGTGCTTGTTGTTCTCTAAGCCGTTTGAAATCGTTGAGTGGATTGGTGAAGCTGCCTATCGGGTGAATCTTTCAGCTGAACTCAGTGGTTTGCACGATGTGTTTCGCACATCGGTGGTGCAGAACGCTGTGCAAGAGTATGCACAAGTGGTTGTTGTGGATCAGGTACCGGTCGATAGTGGGTTGACGACGAAAGTCAAGCCAATTTAAATTGAGGACACATAGATCAACGGTTGCAAAATAAAGAGATCAGAATGGTCAAAGTTCGTTGAGACAACTGTGGCCGTGAGAAGCTGTTATGGGAGCGCAGACAGACCATGCGAGAAAGGTTCCTTGAGTTATTCCATTGAGGTACATTATGTATGTTTTGTACTTTTGTATTGTTTTCGGTTAAGTGTAATTTCAGGACGAAATTTCTCGAAGAAGGGGAGATATAAGACCCCAAATTTCCTGAAAACAACAGGAAGTTGGTCACTGGAAGTTACTGCCAGGCGGTAGAGCTAGCGTTGGCGGTAGCCTCTGAATTAATTTAAACATTGTCTCTAGAAGGTACCACCCGACTGTAGAGGTACCACGTGGCATTAGTGTGCCATGTGTCATGACGTGTTGAGGCAACCGTTGAGCGACATGGCGGTGTTGGATAAGACCACCGCCGTCGTCTAAGTTATCGCGCGACGATAACTATTTTAAAATGAAGTCTCAATTGAATCTTTGTCATCCACTCCGTAGGAGGTGAAGATCGTGTGGCTGAGAGTACAACCTGAAAGTCTTTGATTTCAAAGGCAGCTAATTAAACAGCTAGAGGGGGGTGAATAAGTTATAGAGTCTTTTATTATCTTTTTTAGACTTTATCAGTTTTGTGTGTGATGTGATTAGATTTATTTAGCTTTTAAGAAAATCACCCAGAAGGCACATCAGGTTTATAGTGGTTTCCCAAATTATAGGTATGTCCACTATCCCTCCCGCCTTTCTAACTATTTGTTAGATAAGGCACTTCACCAATATCTCGGATCCTAAGAGCTTACAACACGATCCTGCAGGACCACTCAATCTCCTCCAAGACTTATAGCTTGGGAACTATGCCCTACAACTAAGTGATCAACTGATCACCTACCTTAGGCCAAATACCCTACCACTCAGGCTGGGAGGACAACCCTATCTCAGATAGAATAACTCTCCTACCTCAGGCTCAAAAACCCTACAGCTCAGTGATCAATTGATCACCTACCTCGGATCAAAACTGTGTTTGGATCCTATTGCTCAGATTCAAACTTGAATCCAACACTCAGGCCAAAGCCCTACACTCAGATTCTCAACAGAATCCTTCCTTAGATCACCAAGTGATCCTACACTCAGATCAACACTTGGATCCTACAGATCAGATTCAAACTTGAATCCTACACTCAGGCCAAAGCCCTACACTCAGATTCTCAATAGAATCCTACCTCAGATCACCAAGTGATCCTATAATCAGATCCACACTTGGATCCTACACTCTTATCCAAACTTGGATCCTACCTCAGATCTGTACATAGATCCTACACTCGATCTTTATGTAACACCCCAAAATGTTGTAGGAGCGACGGGGATCGAATTTGGCCAAGACAGATTTTTGGTGCAGGTGACACGGGCCCCGACACGGGCGTGTCGGAGGCCGTGTCGGGCGTGTCGAGCTCAGGCCGTCAAGCTGGCCGTGTCGTCGACCAGTGCAGGTCGACGATGGTCGTGTGGTGGAACACGGCCTAGGACACGGGCGTGTCCCAGGCCGTGTCACACCTGTGCTGTGCGGTTGGGTACACGGGTAATGACACGGGCACGAACACGGGCGTGTCTAGTTTGACACGGGCGTGTCTGATGCTGTGTCACCAAGCCGTGTACCTCTCTGACTGCGAAGTGTGGATATATTGCACACGGGGGGGGGGGGGGGGTGACACGGGTCCCGAAACGGGCGTGTCGCAGGCGACACGGGCGTGTCGGAGGCCGTATCACATGCCGTGTTGTTGGTTTTCAATTTTGGTCGAGACGGTGAATGAGCTACACGGCCAGGCACACGGCCGTGTGTGAACCCGTGTTCGGCCCAGTTTTTGGGATTTTAGATCTAATCTCGACCGTTCGTTTCCTTGGCTTTGGATCCGACGGTGGGGGGGCTGCTCCTGGGTGGTTTTAGCCGGGAATAGGGTTTTGAAACCCTTATTTCTCTTGGATACTCTCTCTCTAAAACCTAGAGAGAAGGGAGAGCTTGGAGGAGGAAGAAGGAGGTCAACTCCGGCGGCCGGTGGAGATTCGGGGCTCCAAATCGCTAGCCGTCTTCGGATCCGCGAAGGCAAGGAGATTGAGGTGCTTTTCATCCGCATAGATTTTCATGGCGCCGCGGAGGAACGCAAGGGTAACGATTCTCTTCTTGAGCATGTGAAGCTCTTCTTCCTTTGCATGGGAAAACCCCTCTCCCGCGAGTGTGCGGCGAGATCGTGGTATTCCTTGGGGTAGATATGTAAAGTCCCCCTTGTTAGAGTCCGGAATCGTAGTACGGACATAGGCATGGTGTGTGAAGCCTACCCGGACGTGTTTTCCGGATCGGTGATGTTTTGCTATGCATGTTTTAGCCGGAGAAGACTCCGAGCGTTGTGGTTATTTTCGGGTTGTTATGCGGTAGAATGCATCAGGGAATCTTGGGGATTAACCCCGAGGTACACTCGGAAATCTGGGCGGAAACGAAGTTCTGCCATCTCGGTGGCCTAGGTGCAAGCCGGGAACATAGCGGGGCTATGTATCATGTTTTGATTGCGGCAGGGAGCCTTGGGGATGAAATCTGAGGTGCACCCGGAAATTTTGGACGGAAATGCAGTTCTGTCATAGCAGTGGCCTGGGATCCAACCGGGTACTTAGTGGGGCTATGTACCGTGTTTGATCGTTAATTGGGACTGGGGAAAGCTTAGTCCGCGCCAAAGGGCCGAATGGCAGTGGCGGAGTGAGCAACGGACTAGTAGCCCCCTACCCGCTCCACCTGCTCGGTTAAAGCGACCTAAAGTTTTACGTGGGACTTACCGAGGTTTGGAGATCGAGTCTAGGCTGCGGCTGAGAAGACTAAATGATCACAAAGATTGCCACCCTGGGGGTGGTGGTGGAGTCGAGGACCGGACGGGGTTCGGACTGGCTTTGCCGAGTAAGTGCCCTGAGAGCACGGGGTGTACGGCCGTGAGAGCGTGCACCTATGATGAGATGCTTGTTTACTGTGTTGCTTGTTTTGCTAACAAGTGCAGGGAAGAAGCTTTGCCGCCCCGGTTTGGGGGCGGAATCGTTATAATTTGGTCAGCATTGCTGACCGTTGCTATTGTTCGCCACCGGGCGGTGGTTTGTGGCTTGCAGGTGCTGTGGAGCGGAGCGGGAAATAGCGGGCTAAAGCCCTTGTTGCTGTGCCGGCCCTCGAAGGCCTAATTGCTTATGTTTCTTTCCCGTTTTTCATGTATAGCCGGCCTGCGAGCCGAACTATGAAAACACTACTTTTGTTAAGTGAACAGTGTAAGGCCTTAAGGCCATTTCTCTTTTGGTGTATGTTTACATTCCTGAGTTTGTAGTGGACATTCATGCTGTTGTGGCTGGGTTCTTATTTCTTTTGCAACCTAATAAATTGCTTCTGCTAGGTGTTGTGTAGGACGACATGATTGGTTGAATGGTTTCAACGCGTAACTAACCGGTCTGTCCGTAGTATATGGCGTCGGGCCCCGGCCGGACCTACTTCTATATGCTATGCGACGGATTGGGGTGTTACAAATTGGTATCAGACTACTGATTTCGTCAAGCTTAAATGAATTCGTGGGCGAATTCACTTTAAGGGGTGGTGAGCACATGTATGTGCGTCATCGTTATAACATGAAAAGAACCCATGAATGTCCACTTAGGAATGAAAATATACATGTTTGGGGAACCTGCGTGTTCCTATAATTACTTTTTGCAATTCTGTTCGGTCCCTTATTGGTGTTCTGTACGATTGTAGGTGTCCGAGAGTGGCGCGTGGCAGTCTGAATGCGCACTTTCTGAGAAAAGTAATGCACCCAGCGACGTGCTGGAGACCACTACGTCGTTGGAAACCATAAGAAGGATGGTTGAAGTGGTGTTCGTTGTGACTAACGCACATCATGGGAGTAATGTGCAACCATTTGTCCCTGAGATGGTCCCAACATCGGGTGGTATGTTGGAGCAAAGGGCATTTAGGGGTCAAGTAGAGCAGTAGAGGAGCATGACTGTGGCGCAGGGAGCGCATTCGGTGGACGCATATTTGCAGACGTTCATTATGGTAAGGCGCTACCCAGGCTTTGAATGGGAAAGCGAACAATCTATAGTGGATAGATTTTATAACGGTCTGCGCAGCGAGTTGCGTATCCTACTGCTAGGACCAAAGTTATTGGGATTCCGAGCTTTGGTGGAATCGGCCAGAGCGTTGGAAGTGGAGTTGGGGGAAACTCACCAAGTACCGGTGAATAGGGTACCAAACCTTACAGATCCTATAAGGACTGCTTACCGAAAGATGCCGAGAGAAGAGGCTGGGTCACCTACTACCCAAACTACCGTCAAATGTTATTCTTGTGGCAAGAAAGGGCACCTCGCCAGAGAGTGTTGGGAGAGTGCTCAGAAGACAAGGAAAGTTTTGGCAGGAACAGTCGGAGATTCTGTGGCAAAAGATTCGGTGGTCAAGCGGACAAGCTCAAAATCTGGGTACCGTAGGTGGTACAAGAAGGCTAGGAGGTCGGGTCTAGTCCCTTCCTCTAACACATCCGGAGCGACTACAGTCCAAACCCTGGATGAATGCTTTGTTTGTGGAAAGCCGGGGCACTATGCCCGGGATTGTTGGTTTGGACGCCCAGTGTCCAAAAAGAAGTCGGGGGCAACTTTTGAGGAGAAAGACAAGGCGGTGGCGTCCGCCGCATCGTTGATTACTCCGGCCCAACCGGGAGTGAACATCCTTGGCCAGCAGGAGGTCATGTGGCCGACCGTCGGGTCGACAGGTATGGTTTAATTATTAGCAATTTAGCTTCTTATACATGTTAACTTTTGCGTGTTAGCTTAGGACTGGATGTTCTAGGCTTTGTTTGGATTATTGGCAATCCGGCGAGAGCATTGTTCGATATGGGAGCTTCGCGCACCTTTTGTATAAGGGGTTTGTATCATGTATTGAAGTACCTTCTTCGATGGCAAAGGACAAATTGGATGCGTTGTGGCGTTACGGATGTTCAATGCGCGCGAAAAGAGATTCTGTGTTGCAAGGTTACGGTTTAGGGGTCAGGGATTCAACATGTAAGCATCGTTACTACCACCATGGGAGGCTTTGAAGCCTAAGCCTACATTGGGTAGTATCTCGGGTGTATCCGAATATCCTGATGTGTTTCCATGGAGTCCCTCTGTAGCGAGCGATCGATTTCGCGAGTGAGCTGGCGCCAGGTGCCAAATCTGGGTCATGCTCTCCTTATAGGCTAACGCCTAATGAGTTGGCAGAACTGAAAGTCCAATTTGAAGAGCGTATGGATCAAGGTCTTGTGCGTCCAAGTTTGTCGTCTTGGAGCACACCGACCCTCTTCGTGTAGAAGAAGGACGGGAGTTTGCGGTTCTGAATCATTTATGAAAAACTGAGCAAGTCGATAAAAGAGATCAAGTACCCGATCCCAAGGATTGGCGATCTGTTTGATCAGTTGGGTGGGTCATCGGTGTACTTAAAGTCGGATCTTAAGTCTGGTTACTATCTGATGAGAATCAAGGGAAGTGTTATCCCAAAGACGGCGTTCAACGTAAGATATGAGCATTTCGAGTTTACGGTCATGTCGTTCGGGCTGACTAATGCGCCATCAGTGTTCATGGACCTGATGAACAGAGCGTTCAGGGAATACTTAGGCCATGTTGTGATCGTCTTTATTGACAACCTATCGGTATGCTCGCAGTGCGAAGAAGATCGCTTCAAGCATCTGCGTTTGGTTTTGGGGACGCTAAGGAGGAACGAGCTATACGCAAAGTTCTCCAAAGGCGAGCCTTGGTTATCTTCAGTGATGTTCCTTGGTCACTTAGTTAGTAGGGAAGAGTTGCGGTGGATCCGGAGTAGACTGTTACAATACGAAAGTGGCCTGTGTTGTCTTCGGTAGCGGAAGTCCGGAGTTTGCTGGGGCTTGCCGGCTTTTACAGGCACTTCGTGGAGAACTTCTCGCAGATAGCGCTACCTCTCACGACTTTGACAAGGAAAGATCAGAGTTTTGTGTGGGCGCATGAGTGTGCGCAAGCTTTTGAAGGGCTGAAGAGTCGGTTGACCACGGCGCCAGTGCTTAGTTCGCCGAGTGGGACCGAGGGCTTCGAGGTTTTTAGTGACGCTTCGGGTAGTGGTTTGGGCTGCGTGCTGGTGCAGCATGGGAACTTGATAGCCTATGGTTCGCGTCAGCTAAAAGTGTATGAAAGGAATTATCCGGTCCACGACTGGGAGTTGGCGGCCGTGATATTTGCGCTTAAGCTGTAAGACCCCCCTTTTTTTTTCTTTTTCAACCACCGGGGTCTTAGGCCCAGAACCGCCGCTTTGCGGTGACACCTTCACGTCCTGAAGGGTCATCACCACAAGGCACCGATTCTGCCGGCCAATTCGATCACAGAAAAGTAGCACAATAATTGAAGTAAGAACAATGCAGTCCACAATAACAAATCACATGTAATTAAGATAAAATCTCCACTAAGGGAGAGTCCACAGAAAACATCAGAGTACTATAAATGCGGGCTTATACCCGGTACAAAATGTCCTCACTACAACATCACTCATGCGGAAGCTAAAACAAAAACTACTCAAGGTCGAGACTCACGGTCCCGGCTGTATGAACTCCGGAGCTAGACTGCCCCATCTCCAGGCGCACCGATCTCTGGGGCTGCTCCTCCATGCTGGGCTCCACGATCCCCTAAATGATGCGGTTCGAAAACTGTTAGTCATAAAGACTAAGCCCTATCATCCCCCACCCCTTCCCCCATGGCTCCTAGGTACCGAGCGGAGAGGAAGAAAGGGAAGGACATGAAGGTAGAGAAAATCATGAAATAGATGGCAGCGGAAACTAATCTAGCATGTTGTATTCAGTGAGCAGTTAATATGAATGTTATAATAGGTCTAGCAGTAAGAAAGCAAATATATGAATTTAACCTTCACTTATGCGAGAACACATAAGCAAAAGGGATCTTTAGCAAGGCTCCCATCGTATAAGTGTCCCATACCACTTATACCTTGGGGTGTCGGTTATCAAACAGCAACGGTTGTTATATATTGAAATTAACCTTTGATTTATAAACTTGCCCACACAAGCTTATAGACCAAGGGGTCGTTTTGCAGGTCCTAATGTATAAGCGTCACATACCACTTATACTTTAGGTGTCAGGGTTAAATGAATCGATTATGCTATGACATGCTAGTGGGTATGATGAAACATGCAAGTGCAACACACACACCCGACTCTGTGCACACAGACCTTTAGTTCCCCTTTTCGGAGCCGTTACCTCCCAGGATACCTCCGTAGTGGCGGACGGAAGCGGTGGGTTGGGCCTCGCCCACCTCAAAACCAGTAAAAGCACCACTGGTCTGACCTATCGTACGCCTCAACGCTTGGTGCACAAAGCGGACGCCTGCGTACTCTTGCCGGCTGGCGCACCGGACTTCTGTTGGCGAAGTGCTAATCACCCCGCCGAGTCAACGATATCGGTGTCGGTGCAATCGAACTCCCCGATATCGAAAAACCCACCACCTTAACTTTTCCTATCTTATGCACATGCAAGTTATTCATAAACACACAAAACCGAGCTGAAGCTCCCCGGACCAAACGTCCGTCTCCAAACCAACCGAGCCGAAGCTCCCCGGACCAAACGTCCATTTCCAAATCACCCGAGCCGAAGCTCTCATCAATCTTCCTGTGCCAACAGTATTTGTGAAAGGTGCAGCCCTAGTTACTAAGTTACTCTTGTCGGTTTTGTTATTACAGTTTACGTTAGCCCAGGACTGCCCCCGGTATTCCCCGTGAAGGGCTCTCAAGGGGCACTAGGAACCAAGACGGCGGCATTACGGCCCGAAGTTCCCTTTCGCAAGGCACTTATTATTATTGGTTTATCTCCCTTAGCCCGATTCCCTTCTCATATTACGATAGACTATCCTAGGGTAATTTTTAACCTTCCTCTCTTCGGGAAAAGCGATCTTTCGCCGAACCCGAGCGCCTCTTAACTCTAGCTATCACCACTTCTCGCTACTCTTTATATCTTCCTATTGCGTTTCCCTCCACATTTCCACCCAGACAAAATGGTTAACTCCAATGACTTCCTCAGATCATGTCCTATTGTATTTCACAAATTGCTATATGTAGACCGACCTAGGCTACATGTCGAACCGGGTATGCAATGATCCATTACTCATCCAAATGCCCTAAATTATTTACTGGAGACTTACCATGATATAAATGACCTAAGTCCAGAAAATGGAAATTTTCCTAATTTATTTGGCATTTAATTAAATTCCTCGAAAATCCCAAAGGCTACCGGTTTGAACATGAACTACCCTAAGTTCTCATGCAAGATGTCCAGAAAATTTATGATAAATACTAGGTTAGCTCAATAGGTTAAACCCTAAGTATCATAATTTTTCTATCATTAAAAGGGCATGAAAACTATTTTAGAAATAATCTCTAACTTCTGTTGTTTAAGAATCAAGTACAGAAAATATCCTTCCAAAAATTATAAATAATTTATGCCATGCAGATAAAGGCCTAAAATTAGCACTGGCCAAGTCTCATAATTTTCCAGCAAGTATTTTATCCATAATTAATTTTTAAACATAAGAGCCTTTTCTATCATCTGTGAATAAAGTACTAGATTTACTCAACATAAAATTCTATGAAAATCCAGAGATCAATGTTCTACTAGTCAAGATCTAAATCCAGAATTTTAACTGATTATAATTAATTTTAAGCCTCCAAATAATTGAAACAACAAGTCGGGCAAATAATCCTTTAACACGTGAAGTATAATAATTATCAAATATAAAATTCTAGGAAAATTATCATAAGTCTAAAACATCCTAAAACTCCCTCCTCCCGAGTTTCATAATTTTTGGATTAGATTTAGTGCTTAAAATATCTAAAATACATATTAATCCTAAAGCTAAATCTCAATTTCCGAGGTACCTAATTACCTCCAATGCCTTCACCATTTCAACCAGAGAGTTTTCAGCATATCAGGCCACTCTCCTCCAAATTTCAAGGGCATACACGAGCTTTTGCTCCTATGTCCTTCACAAACCTCAAACTACCACACACTGGGTTTGAGCCGATCTCTTAGGGTAAAATCCACCCTAATCCACACCATGTTACCCAAGAGGGTAGACATAGACTCAACAAATCAGTGGCCACAACTTCAGCCTCATTTGAGGAGATTTGTCCACTTGTACTTTTCCCCAAAGTACCCCTCACCAAGACCTATCTAGGACTTGATACTTCCCTATTCAAAACTCGACCAATTGAGTTGAAATTTTGTACAGATCTTAACATTGATGCTAGGGACCACCACCCAAAATTTGGGGGAGTTTGGACTTAATTTCATCTCCTAATTAATTTTATAATGTTTATTAAAATTTTACAAAAAACTTTAGGCAAAAATTCTCCAAAAATTCTCATTTTTGGACAGCCTCTCGACATACATATTATAGACCTCCAGCCCAAATTTCAGGTCATTTGGACATGTTATGAACCGTGGGCAACCATTTCAATTTCTGGTTAGCCTAGGTCTTGATCCCACCAAAATGGGTGCTGTGGTCAAACCACTCACCCAAATTGAATAAAATCAATTTTAAATTAAAGTAGACCTAGAGGGCTATAACTTTCGTGACTGGTCATTTTCCTAATTCGGTCTCTAAGTGCCTCGTTTTGCAGCCTCAAAATATATTCAAATAATCTATTTTTCCATTATGTAATATATAATAATCTAGGTATTATAATATTGGTTCTACTGTTCATCTTCTTCATGAACCCGAAAACAGACAGAAACCATTTTTCCTGTAATATTTCCGTGATCCGTCGCCGGCCGTACGGTCACTTTCCTGGCCAGCCACCACCACCACCACCTCCGTTGAGGCGATGGCTAGCGGTCGGCGGTGGTTTGGCCGCCGGAGGTGGCGGTTTCCGGCGAACTCAAAAATACCATTTTCATGGTTTTCCCATGAAAACGAGAGACGGGCCCGGCTTCGTTGAGCGCGAACTTCTTTTCTAAGAATCCTAAGATCTACCCATGAAAAAGAAGGAGCAGAGGAGGACCTTGTTCGCGGTTTGAAGGCGAGAAGAACAACGGGGTGCCATGGCGCGGTGGTGGCGTTGCTGAACTTCTCCTACAGCCAGAACAAGGCTCTGATCCGTTTACTTGAGCGTGTAAACTTCTCCTCTGGTTCCAGGTGGGCTTTTATAAGTCAGAAAGTGGGAAGGTGAATGGGTAAAGCCTTTATGGCCATGAAGGTTCTCCCCTTAACGTTTCGGTTACAGTGAAGGGATAAGAAGCGGTGGAAACTGAACAGGTATGTCCAGCTGGCGGCTTCCTATTGGACCATATCTTCCTCATTTATTATATAATTACAGAAGGAAAACGGCCTGAAATTACTCCTGGTGTAACTTCCCACACCAGCATTTATTTTCACGCGTGTTAGAATAATTTCGGCCCTGAACCGTCGTTTCGGCCAATGTCACGGGCGTGACACATAGGTCACGGGCATGATAGGCCCGAATAGCCAGTTTTGGGTTCGACGATCGTCGAACTGAGATCGACGATCGTCGATGGATGGTCACGGGCGTGACACCTTGGGTCACGGGCGTGACAGGCCCGTGTGGTTAATACCGGGCCGACGATCGTCGATTTGAGATCGACGGTCATCGAATGGTGGTCACGCCCTAGGTCACGGGCGTGACACCTAGGTCACGGGCGTGACAGGCCCGAACGGCAATTCCTGAGGTCGACGGGCGTCGAACTGAGCTCGACGGTCGCCGAAGGCTGGTCACGCCCTAGGTCACGGGCGTGACACTTATGTCACGGGCGTGACATGCCCGGGCTGCAAGCTCGACGATCGTCTCACGGCGATCGACGATCGTCGATGGGGTCACGCCCTTAGTCACGGGCGTGACACCTTGGTCACGGGCGTGACATGCCCAGACAGCACGTTCGACGATCGTCTCGTGGAGATCGACGATCGTCGAAGTAGTCACGCCCAAGTCACGGGCGTGACGGGTCGGTCACGGGCGTGACCAACCCGTGACCCGAAAATATTGATCGCTTTATTTTGAATTTTGGGCTTCCAAGGGTTCTGTCACGACCAACTGACCCCTAGGGATCTAGCCGGAAATGGGATGTTACATAAGCTCTGGAGGCGCTACTCGTACGACGTTAGGTCGATATTCATACCGACCTTAAGAGCCTGAAATATCTGTTGGATCAATAGGACCTGAACTTGAGGCAGCGGAGATGAAAGGAGTTCCTGGGGAACTATACGTTCAAGATTTATCATGCACCCGGCGAGGGCAACGCAGTGTGGATGCGTTGAGTCGCAGGGCTCCCGCCCAAGCCAAATGGTTGTTGGTACATGTTGAGAGGCTAGTTCAGGATTTGGAAGCGTTAGAGATCCGTTGTGTTGACAAGCAGACTAGTGCCGAAGCAATGTTGAACTGGACGGAGGTTCAGTATGACCTGGCTGATCGTTTTTGGCAGGCCATGGTTTGTGTAGCTGCATGAAGGAAATCATGAGTGCGACTCGTTGGGTCAAAATCCCGAATCGACGGTTGTAGGTGAGCAACCAAAGAAAGACCATTGTTTGTGCGACCCAACCATGGGTAATCTATGGGTGGAGTTGTGATACGTTATATCAAGTACTCAACTCGCTTAGGAGGCACGAAGTTGTGCCGATATCTGAAGAAGTGCTCTGGTGGCCAGAACTCTAGAAGGTCGTTGCACCATATGTAGCAAAGTGTCAGCCTTGCGCCTTAGTGAAGGGAGAGTGCCAAGTGCCGGGGGATTCTTGAATCCATGCCTAGTTCGGAATAGAAGTTTGACTGGACTGTGGGCATGGTTTGCCAAAGTCACAGTGAATTAACGATGCCATCTGGGTGATCGTAGTTGTGTTGACACTAGTGTCGCACTTCATTCCGCATAGGAAGGATGACTCGGTGGAGAAGTTAGCAAAGTTGTATGTTGACAATATCATTAGGCGGCATGGTGTGCCCCGTAGCATTGTGAGTGATCGCGATGGGCGGTTCACGTCAAACGATTGGAAGTGGTTGCAGAAAGTGCTGAAGGTTAAGATGAAGTTTAGTCCAGTCTTACAACCGCGGACGGATGAGCAGACCGAGAGAGTCAATAGAACAATGGAGGACATGCTCCGCATGTGTGTTCTAGACTTCGGGAAGCTTTGGGAGGACCACCTGTTTTAGTGGAGTTCTCGTACAACAATAGCTACCAGACGAGTATCCAAATGGCGCCCTTTGAGGCCCTATATGGTAGAAAATGTCGCACGCCGTTGTCCTGGTTAGAAACGGGTGAGGCAAGGTTGTACAAGAAGCAGGAGGTGGAGAGTGCTACCTCGTTAGTGCGGATCATTCGGGAACACTTGTTGATCGCTCAGGACCGACAGGCGAAGTATTACAATATCAAGCACCGGAACGTGGAGTTCACGGTAGGCGATTGGGTATATCTTAAAGTGAAGCAGTTCAAAGGGATTTCGCGGGTGAGACGCTTGAAGAAGCTGAGCCCAAGATACCTTGGACCTTTTGAGGTTCTGGAGCGAGTCGGCAAAGCGGCTTACCGTTTGAGGCTATCAGAGAAATTTAGTGGATTACATGATGTGTTCCACATCTCAGTGTTGCGGACGGCGGTGCAAGAGCCTTCGCAGGTGTTCGCGGTTGACCAAGTGCCGGTGGACGAGGGGTTGACGACTAGGGTCAAGCCCATTCGTATCGAGGATGTTGAGGTCAAGAGACTCCGTAACAAGGAGATCCGGATGGTTAAGGTCCAGTGGGATAATTGCGGGCGAGAGGAGCTCTCTTGGGAACGGGAGCAGACAATGCTGGAGGAGTACCCGGAATTGTTCCGCTTAGGTACTGATGTACGTTAAGTCCTGTTTTTTCCTTTATTAATTTCGTGGATGAAATTCTTTAAGGGGGGTAGAATTGTAACACCCCAAAATGTTGTAGGAGCGACGGGGATCGAATTTGGCCAAGACAGATTTTTGGTGCAGGTGACACGGGCCCCGACACCGGCGTGTCGGAGGCCGTGTCGGGCGTGTCGAGCTCGGGCCGTCGAGCTGGCCGTGTCGTCGACCAGTGTAGGTCGACGATGGTCGTGTGGTGGAACACGGCCTAGGACACGGGCGTGTACCAGGTCGTGTCACACCTGTGCTGTGCGGTTGGGTACACGGGTAATGACACGGGCACGAACACGGGCGTGTCTAGTTTGACACGGGCGTGTCTGATGCCGTCTCACCAAGCCGTGTACCTCTCTGACTGCGAAGTGTGGATATATTACACACGGGGGGCATGACACGGGTCCCGACATGGGCGTGTCGCAGGCGACACGGGCGTGTCGGAGGCCGTGTCACATGCCGTGTTGCTGGTTTTCAATTTTGGTCGAGACGACGAATGAGCTACATGGCCAGGCACACGGCCGTGTGTGAACCCGTGTTCGGCCCAGTTTTTGGGATTTCAGATCTAATCTCGACCGTTCGTTTCCTTGGCTTTGGATCCGACGGTGGGGGGGCTGCTCCTGGGTGGTTTTAGCCGGGAATAGGGTTTTGAAACCCTTATTTCTCTTGGATACTCTCTCTCTAAAACCTAGAGAGAAGGGAGAGCTTGGAGGAGGAAGAAGGAGGTCAACTCCGGCGGCCGGTGGAGATTCGAGGCTCCAAATTGCGAGCCATCTTCGGATCCGCGGAGGCAAGGAGATTGCGGTGCTTTTCATCCGCATAGATTTTCATGGCGCCGCGGAGGAACGCAAGGGTAACGATTCTCTTCTTGAGCATGTGAAGCTCTTCTTCCTTTGCATGGGAAAACCCCTCTCCCGCGAGTGTGCGGCGAGATCGTGGTATTCCTTGGGGTAGATATGTAAAGTCCCCCTTGTTAGAGTCCGGAATCGTAGTACGGACATAGGCATGGTGTGTGAAGCCTACGCGGACGTGTTTTCCGAATCGGTGATGTTTTGTTATGCATGTTTTAGCCGGAGAAGACTCCGAGCGTTGTGGTTGTTTTCGGGTTGCTATGCGGTAGAATGCATCAGGGAATCATGGGGATTAACCCCGAGGTGCACCCGGAAATCTGGGCGGAAACGAAGTTCTGCCATTTCGGTGTCCTGGGTGCCAGCCGGGAACATAGCGGGGCTATGTATCATGTTTTGATTGCGGCAGGGAGCCTTGGGGATGAAACCCGAGGTGCACCCGGAAATTTTGGACGGAAATGCAGTTCTGTCATAGCGGTGGCCTGGTAGCCAACCGGGTACTTAGCGGGGCTATGTACCGTGTTTGATCGTTAATTGGGACTGGGGAAAGCTTAGTCCGCGCCAAAGGGCCGAATGGCAGTGGCGGAGTGAGCAACGGACTAGTAGCCCCCTACCCGCTCCACCTGCTCGGTTAAAGCGACCTAAAGTTTTACGTGGGACTTACCGAGGTTTGGAGATTGAGTCTAGGCTGCGGCTGAGAAGACTAAATGCTCACAAAGATTGCCACCCTGGGGGTGGTGGTGGAGTCGAGGACCGGATGGGGTTCGGACTAGCTTTGCCGAGTAAGTGCCCTGAGAGCACGGGGTGTACGACCGTGAGAGCGTGCACCTATGATGAGATGCTTGTTTACTGTGTTGCTTGTTTTGCTAACAAGTGCAGGGAAGAAGCTTTGCTGCCCCGGTTTGGGGGCGGAATCATTATAATTTGGTCAGCATTGCTGACCGTTGCTATTGTTCGCCACCGGGCGGTGGTTTGTGGCTTGTAGGTGCTGCGGAGCGGAGTGGGAAATAGCGGGCTAAAGCCCTTGTTGCTGTGCCGGCCCTCGAAGGCCTAATTGCTTATGTTTCTTTCCCGTTTTTCATGTATGGCCGGCCTGCGAGCTGAAGTATGAAAACACTACTTTTGTTAAGTGAACAGTGTAAGGCCTTAAGGCCATTTCTCTTTTGGTGTATGTTTACATTCCTGAGTTTGTAGTGGACATTCATGCTGTTGTGGCTGGGTTCTTATTTCTTTTGCAACCTAATAAATTGCTTCCGCTAGGTGTTGTGTAGGACGACATGATTGGTTGAATGGTTTCAACGCGTAACCAACCGGTCTGTCCGTAGTATATGACATCGGGCCCCGGCCGGACCTACTGCTATATGCTATGCAACGGATAGGGGTGTTACACTTTATATGTTAAGACTTACAACTCAGATCTAAAAAGAGCTTACAGAGAGAAAGAGTGTGTATGATTATTACTTGACATAAGAGAAATTTCTCCGTATCTTCTTCTTCCTGAGCTGTACAAAACCCAGCCCTAACTTCAATTAGGGTTTCTTACTTTGGCTGCTTTCTTCTGTCTCAGAGAACAATGTCTCCAATCTTGCTGATGCAGATATCGCTTGCAGCAGCTAGCTTGTTGAACTTTCAGATCAACCACTTGAACTTTTTCTTTAGAGCTCGACAATAATGGCGAGTAAGATGAAGTTCAGCCGCAACTTTTTGAAATGAATAATGCCCTAAAAGTTTAGTTCCTCCTTATGAATCTGTCCCTTATATCTTCTGCTGATAAACAGCTCCAAGACTAGTGGGGAGCACCTATAACTGTTGACTTCAGCTTGCTATGACAGAGGAAGACGTACAGTAGGCCTCCGACGCTTATTGTCATGTTCTGTAGCTTTCCCGCAAGTAATTTGAACTCTATTAACTTTTATTAACTTTGGCTGACGTCACCATTTGTTGACTTAGCCAATTTCTCAATTTCAATCCAGCCATTAAGTGCGTTGAGTGAATGACCTTCACTCAACACCTATGGACTTAATCAACTTCTCTACACCATCAAGCGTTGAGTGCATTGAGTGAAATGGCTTCACTCAGTGCCTCTGGACTTAGCTGCAACTTTCATTATCTGCTAGGCATTGAGAGAGTTGAGTGAGCCTTCATCACACAACGCTTTTATCCTTAGGCGCTACACTGGAATCTGCCAGTGATGCGTTGAACGGCAAGTGTACCGGTCGCACAAGTAATATAAAATGGGCGAATTTCCCCAAGTATCGATCTCTCAAGAAACACAGTAAGGTGGAGTTAATTTCGAGGAGGACTTGAGATTGAAGTCCTTAGGTAGGAGTTAACGATGGGGGTTTTGGTAATTGCAGAAAAATAAAGTAAAATGCTATCAATCTACTCCTATGCAATGCCGCTATGCATCGCTTTACCAGGAGGGATGGAAGACTACACGGGCCACTATGCACCGAATCGCTAGGCAGAATGGACGAGTAGGCAAGCGTAAGAACCGAGAGAACAGTGAGGGTCGCAGGCACCTCTTCGCAACGCATGCCACTAGCAATCGCTAGTGCGACCAACAATAAATGGAAGCGGAAAATGGAAATAGGCTCACCTCAAACAAATGACGCAAACATACAATCACATAGACATGATTACACAAAAACGTATTTTACAATAAGAATACTTCATCAAATACAAAGAGTTTAACTAAGCTAACAACAACAAGAAGAGAAAAGTGTGCGAAATCGACCGGATCTGAAGTCTCGCCAAGGATTCATGGTTAGAATCGCCGGGTTGTCAATCCGCGTCCAAGCTCGGTCCTCAACTGCGTCCGGGGTAGAGGAGGCTGTCACTCACTTGCAATGTACCCGTCTTCTTCGTGTCACAATGCGGAAGAAGATGGCACGAACTTCCCCTTGCTTGGTGGAGAAAGCTTGGTATATCCCCTTCTTGAAGCTCTAGAATGAAGGAGGAGGCTGAGAGGAAGATCCGGCTAGAATATGGCGTTGAAAGCTTGCCCGGAGCACCTCCCCTAAGTGGAATGACGGATTTCGCCCTAAAATCGCGGGAGAGATGGCTGGAAACGAAGGTCCTCCGTTAATGGTGAAAATCTGCGCTTTAAATAGAAAAAGATCAGAAAAATGGTCACGCACGGTCCCGCGCACGACCGTGCGCTAACCGTGCGTTATTCACTTACAGATCTTGATCGCGGAAGAGGATGCGTTGACCTGTGCGTTTTACTCACGCACGGGCAATTCCACCCATGCGTGAAGGAAATCGCACGGGTAACGACAGAGCGCTGGAAATCAAGAGAAACAGGGGAACCGTGCGTTTTACTCATGCACGGGCGTGTTGCCCGTGCGTGAAGGAAATGCAAATTTTCCCCAGAAAGCTGGAATAAAGAGAAATTGTGCAGACCGTGCGATTCCTTCTAGTAAGGTTTGGCCTAAACCGTGCGGGAACAAAACGCACGGGTAGAAACAGAAGTCCCCAGAATTGCTGTGTGAAACGCACGATCGAACTGGAACCGTGCGCGAAGAAAGACGCACGACCGTGCGTTTTACACAGAACTAAAAATGAACTTTGGGACATCCCGACTACCTGCACAGCAATGAAACCAAGTGGGGCACCAACTCCCAGCAATAAAATGTAAACAAAAAGAACCATGGGGAGCACCATGTGCTTACCCCCAACAAAAGAATGTACAATTGCACACCAAAGGGCCAAAATAGTGCACTAAGCTTGAAAAGCAACATAAATAAAATATTAACGATAACACACTAAAAGTGAAGTGCAAAAGCATTAAAACTAGCCCAGATGAGTCCGAAAAACCATATATAAATTGGACTCATCAGCCAGCTTGTTGAGTCGTTGACAGATTCAACTATACTCGACTCCTTCTGTTATATGGCGTTGAGTGAACTGCCTTCACTCAACGCCTGTAGACTTAGCTGTATTTCTGTATGTTTCTTCTTAGGCTTTGACAGAATCAACATGGCGTTGAGTGAACTGGCTTCACTTAACGCTTCTGGACCTAGCTAAATATCTTCGACAAAATCTTCACCTGCTTGAGCTTGACTCAATGCTTCTTGGTATATGGCATTGAGTGAGTTGACATCATTCAATGCCTGCGGACTTAGGCAGATTTTTTTTGTCTCTCTTCTTAAGCTTTGACTATCTGAGCATGTCTCGACTCTTCTGCTTCAACTAGCTTCACTCAACGCCCGTGGACTTAACCTTTTTTTTGTCTTTGTTAGCATTCTTTCTTGACAACTGGCGTTGAGTGAGCTTGCTTCACTCAACGCCTGTGGACTTCATCGAATATCGACACCTGGCTTGAGTGAGCTTGCTTCACTCAATGCCTGTAGACTTAGGCAAATTGCTGCCTGTCCAGGCAACTTCTTTGTGTCCACTATACCTGTCCCATTAATGTGACATGGACCAACCTACATGCATGAACTTGAACATGCATCAAATACAACAATGTGTATATCTTTGACTTGTTTAACTTCTACAAATCTGGGACATTGCGGGAAAAGGTCCCAACACAACCCGGATTAATAAAAGACTGAGGGGTTTAGTTTTAACTCATTCTCTCACTCACACACTCTCTCTTGCACTTTGAGAAGAAAAGAAAAAAAAGAGAAGAAGTGAAATAAGAAGAGGAAGCAGAGGGTTGAACCAAGCCTAAGGAGATCTTGGGATGCATTCTTGTGATCGGGGTAGCAAGCCAAAGCTAGATCCATGGAGAGGAAAGCGTTGTAGTCATTTCCATTCTGATCAAGTGCAAGTTCATTGCTCTTGAACGATCGACAAGGGTAATGATCTTACTTCTTGGACATACAAAGTCTTTAATTTGGCATAGTTGCATGAAGTCCCCCACTAATTGGGGGAGAATGAAGGGATTTCCGACGGGTCGATACAAAGTATCCCCGGTAGAAATTGTATGTAGAATCTGGAATTGAAGTACGGAATATACATGTTTTGAGAAGCCCATCTAGACAGGTTGGTCCGGATTGTTGATGATTATCTTTGTTTGTGTGCCAGAGAAGACTCAGTGGTTAAACATGTGGTTTACGAAGTCATGGGGTGTGCAGGTTGCTACTGTAATAGTATTGGAGTTCATCTCCAAGAAAATACCCAAAATTTGGGGAAGAAATAATGTTTTGTACACTACCACGTGGCGGTAGTTCTATCACTAGTAGTAGCTTCCTGAGAGCTTTTGATTGTGCTTGCAAATCCTGTGTCCATAAGAGAAGTGAAAGTATCTAGTTGTCTACCTAAATCACCTAGAGGGGTGAATAGGTGAGTTCTGTATCTTTTTACTGAATAACAATTAATAATAAACAAGCACACAAAAACACATAAGGATTTATTGTGGTTCCCCAGAATAGGTACATCCACTATCCTGCCTCGCCTATTTAGCACTTCGGGCTAGACTCGACTACTTCACCAAAACTCAGATTATCATAATCTTACACCTTGAAGCCTCAACTCCTACAACTCAGAGACTGTAACGCCGCTGATTTTCCAAGGTTTATTTAAAATCCCTTTAGTCACGTATTTTGACATCAGGGCATTACATTGATGCGTAGTTGGTGAGTACCGCTACGGAGCGTGACATTTGCTCGTTGGTATCCGAGGTTTTGGTTTGGGAGTATTAGCTTGGCTAGTTTCTCCTATGTTTTGATATTCCATTGCGAGTCGGGGTTTGTTTTAGAATACTGTTGGGGTTTGTCTCCACAATGCCTCAGATTTGTAGGAGGTCAGACCTTGAACTAAGATGAATTAAGGTGTATTTGATGCTGTGTTTAAGTTGTATGTGTGCAGGCCCTTAATGCCAAGTGTAGACCAATGTCAGTCTATAATGGGTCATCAAACACAGGACCATACAATGTAATCCCTCATTGTGTGATCCAAAGTGTTGGCCCATGTATAGCCTCTCTATTGGGATACACTTCCTTCATGCACTTGGATTGATGGACAGAAGCATTGGAGCTAAGCTTTCTCAGAGAAAATCTTCCTAAGTCCTTTATACTCGAGTATTACCTTGTAATACACGAGTAAGGTAATTCATACTCGAGTAACTCCTGTTCCATACTCGAGTAAGTGTTTTCTGATACTCGAGTATAACTTCTGATACTCGAGTAAGTTTTCTCTATACTCGAGTATATCTTCTGATACTCGAGTAAGTATGTTCATACTCGAGTAATTGATCTTTGATACTCGAGTAAATTCTTCCATACTCGAGTAATTGACTCTGATACTCGTGTATGTAAACGTTTCTCAGGTATATTTTCTGATACTCGAGTTTAGCCTTTTGTTACTCGAGTATATCGTCTTGATACTCGAGTATACTTTTCTATTACTCGAGTATACAATTCTGATACTCGAGTATACCATTTTTGATACTCGAGTAATTCATTCTTCTCTCCTGTATTTCTCTCTTTCTATACTCGAGTATACTGCTTCTTGCTACTCGAGTAATCTATCTCTCCATACTCGTGTATATCCTCCATTACTCGAGTATTGCAGTCAACTTCTCCAGAATTTTTCTAAGTCCATTTTCATCATAAGTATTTTGAATCTGTCAATTCTGATTGGTCCACGTGTCATCATTAATCAATGTTATGACCGTTGGAACCCACCTATAAATAGGTCTTTTCAGAAATGACTTTTAAGCGTTATTACAGAAATATTCTTTTTAAGAAAGAGAAATTCCGTGAACCCTAATTTCACGCCGCCGCCATTGCCGTTCACGGAAGAAGAAGAAAAGTTTGGATCACGACCTTTGTTTTCATCGATCTTTTCTCCAGCGATCCAGAAGAAAGAGAATCACTCGATCTTGCCGAGCCTTGAAGATTCCAGATCTACTTTCTCGATTGAGGTGGTTCTAGATCTCAGATTCGTGGATCTTTCTCTAGTCGTCTTCTACATTTTCTGATCAAGCCGAAGTTCCTAAAGAAGAAGACGGATACAGATCCAGATCTGATAGTGTGTTTGTTTGTAATCACAACCAATATTTTTGTAGGAGTTTTAATTCTCCGAGATTTGTAGGAAGTTTTGTCTTCCGAGTTCTTGTAGATCCGTTTTGGGATCGAGATTTGTAGGAACGTGGTTCCGAGGTGTAGGATTGTTCTCAATCCGAGATAGTGGAGTAGCCGAGTCTAGTAATTTGCTAGATCGGTGAGGAAAGTGGACGTACCCAAGATTGGGGAACCACTATAAATCTCTTGTCTTCTGTGATTGCTTGATATTTGCTGTGTTAGTTTTTAATTCCGCATTTGACACGCATTTCACCTATTCACCCCCCTCTAGGTGATTTAGGCTAACAACTTAGACCTCTCAAATACGGTGGAGCTTTTTTGGGATATCTGGTGTTTAGACATCGAGGAGTGTTTACCCGAGTTTGGTTTGTCGGATTTTGATTTCGAATTCGCCGTTGGATTCGTAGCGTCGATATTTAGCTACGATGTGATTTTCGTAAAGATCTGATGTGCGAGTTTTGATCATTTGGACGTTTTATTTATAATAATAATATATTATATCATTATACTAAATATATATAGCCTTGCGATAAGACCGGAACTCTATTCATCGTCTTTCTCAAACCGTCTGACAGTGTTGCGGAAGAACGAAAGCGGCGTTCCTTGCGAAGCCTTCGACCATCGATTGTAGGAGCTCCGGTGCATGAAATTGTCGTTGGAGAGTAGATCCGGATAACACTCACCAAGATCTATGTTTGTGCGGTGAGTTTTTCCCGTTTCTTGAAATTTTAGGTGTTAGGAAACTCGTTTTGACCCTTTTTCATCCTAAAAAGTTTCAGGATTTGTTGCTTAGGTGTTCTTGCGACCAGATCCGTGAGGAGGAGCGGTTGTGCGGCCGAATTTCGGCAAGATCGAGGCAAGTGGTGATTTCTTCCCCTTGCCAAGCTTTTATTCCTTACATTCTCTGTTATTTTCCTTTTTCCTTCTTATAATTTAGGAATAGGGTAGGGTTCGGCCAGGTTCTACCTGCTGCATAGGGTAGATTTTTTGTTCCGGTGATGTGTGAATTCGCCGTATTTTGACTATTGGTCTGTGTGTATATCTGTCGAGTATAGGTTAGTAAGCTCTAGTTTAATTCGTCATGTATGGCAGTGAGTGTATTCGTCGGGTTTGACAGTTAGTTTAAGTTAAATTCGTCTTATTTGGCTAATTAGTCGAGTAAAATTTGTCGATTATGACAAAAGTAAAAAATCGTCGAAAATCAGTCCTAGCCTAAGTCAAATTCGTCGAGTATCCGTTGAAATTCGGCGGGTAATGCTTTGGCATTGAGTTAAGTCCAATTCATCGAGTATAAGACTTGGCATTGAGTGTTGCTGTATTCGTCGAGTATTAGGCATTGAGTTCGTCGAGTAGAATACTTGGCGTTGAGTGTTGCTGTATTCATCAAGTATTAGGCATTGGGTTAGTCGAGTAGAATACTTGGCGTTGAGTGTTACTGTATTCGTCGAGTAATAGGCGTCGAGTTCGTCGAGTATAAGACTTGGCATTGAGTGGATTAGACTTGGCGCTGAAAGCATTGAGTGATCTTTGAGTCTAAGCCAGAATCGTCGAGTAACGCTAGTTTGGCGTTGTGTGCGTCGAGTGATGTTTTTGCGCTAAGGAAAAAGCATTGAGTGTACTCAACGCGGCGTTGAATGAAGCCTTGGCATTGAGTGATATAGCATTGACTGTAGTCTGGGAATTGAGTAGTTCTGAGACTAAGTCAAAAGCGTTGAGTGTACTCAACACGGAGTTGAGTGAAGGCAATATCATTGAGTTAACTGGTTGGCGTCGAGTGCGTTGAATGCACTTAATGCGGCGTCGAGTGTACTCGACGATTTTCCGCAGACTTAGGATATTTTGCCGATTCGTCGTATATCCCTAGTTTTCAAGTTTTGCAAAGTAAAAATCATCTAGTGCCTGCTGTATTGATCGAGTATACTCGACGAATCAGTATGTACTTGGTATTTTGTGTTCGAATTGAGTGGAATTCGTCGAGTTTCATCCTTAGGGGGATTTTTGAAGATATTCTCCCTCTATTTAATGAAGTAATCCCGTGTTTTCTTTTGGGGTGAGTTGTCTTAGAAACTTCCTTTCCATGAGGCTATTATGTATGCTATTTTCAGTATATGCTATGTACTATTTGGGGCTATGGGTGTTAGTGGGATGTACCACCGCCACAGTGCCTTATTTGAGACTGGGTGTGTGGAGAAGGAGACCACCATCCCAGGTGCCGATTTTTCCCCGGTTTTGGGTGTGTCAAGAAATAATACCACCTTTCCTTGGACCCTTGTGAATCTTTTGATGTCGGCGTATGGAGGAGGTGACCACCACCGCAGGTGCCAGATTTGTTGCCGATGTTTTTTTAGGCCCGCTAAATGATGAGCAGAGTCTTATGATTATTCACTTATATGTATATTTATATAAAGTATAGGTCTTTATAGCACTTAGTGCAAATTCCTTACCCTTGAACTTGTAAGTTAGTCTTTTCTCATTATTCTTGGATTAGGGTTGGTAACCATTTATTCCTTTTTGGTTTATTGCTAACCTTTTGACTTTGTCACCACTTGTATTTTTATTCTTGCTGAGGTATTCCTTCTTTGAATGCCTCAGGTTTGGAGAAGTAGCTGGTTGAGCGGCAAGGTTTCATGTTAGCTAGTGTTCTGCAATGGCTGCAACTGTCACTTTCCTCACCGATTGTGAGGTAGTGTGCGTGGTTTTATTCTTGTTTAGAGATAAATTTCTTTTAGTGGGTTCGTGTCAGGTTGTTGATGCCCACTAGATTTTTGTATAATGTTATAGTACTTGCTAGTTGATAAGTCTTTTTCTATATGACTTATTAGATTTACTTGCTCTCTGGGAAGGTTTTATGCTAGGTTGCATGTTAGATATTTTAAAATATAAAAGTACTACTTTTATCACCTCATACATGCCATCTTTCAAACTGAAATCACTATGTTTGATGAACATAAAAGCTATTTTCATACTTATACTAAATCTAGAGTCATGCATATCATGAGTTGTCCTATATGGATTTTTTTGCTCATGTAGGATGTCAATTAATATGAACAAGGTATTTTCTGCACCGTGTACTTAAATTTTCAGTTGTGGACTAGTTGATCCACCGAGCCGAGGGATATGACCACCAAAACTTAACTTGAAACATGTTTTCCTCACGTCAAACTAGATATTTTCATAAACAGGGTTATAATGGGAGTTTGTCTGAACGTTTGCAGTTATCCCCTACATTGCGTGGCATCACGGCGCATGTTTTCTATTACTCTGATATATTCTTTAAATTCAAAGAAAATGTGGGTTGTGACAGTTGGTATCAAAGTGATGGGTTGTTTGATAATTGGTCGAGAAACCATCCCAAGTTAGTATTAGTTGTCTTGTTCCATTACATATACACACCAATGTGTCATTAGTACGTCTTGGCTGAAGCATGAACACTACACTCATAAGCATGACAAGAAGTATACATGATATATTATGTAGTATGGGATGCATAATATGTGTTTGTATATGGATCCTCATAGGGGGCAACATGTGACTGTTATGTAGTATGAGATGCATAATAATCATCACATGAATGCACATTAGATTTTTCTTTTCATTGCATGCAATAATATGTAGTATGAGATGCATAATATTTCATGTGTACGCCGCTCATAATATGCACTAAGGCCTTTATTAGATTGTATAACACAATATGCATGACATATCATTGCATTAGCACTCATGCCAAGCTAAAGTTTTACATGATGATATATGTACACACATGGTTTAAAGTACAAAATGAATAAGAATTCATGCATTCATGGTCTATGCACACGAGTCAGTGGGATGAGAGTATATCATCCTGAGTTTAAGCATGACATAATTAATAAAATCCCAGGGAAAGTTAGCAGCTTGAGCAAGTATTTGTACATGTATTGTATGAACTAAGTTGTGTAGTTCTAGAGTTAAGCTAGGTTTTGATTAGTTGTTTGTTGTGTTATTTGAATGCCGCCGAAGCGTCCTAGGACAAGGTCGACTCCCTAGTTTGAGGACGAGTCGTCTGGGGGGCAGATTGAGACCGTGATCGAAGGACTGCGACAAAGCAATGAGGATTTATCAAGGTAAATGTTGGAGATGTAATCACAGATGCAGGCGTTGTTGTCTGTTGTTTCCGGGAAGCTGCTTAGAGTGCAGTACCCTGCTGTGGGTCAGGCCGTTCCTATTCCTACTACTCCTCTAGTGCCCCCAGTTGTGTTGCCACCAAAGATGAACTTTATCTCGCATTTTCAGCGACTATAACCCCCTACCTATGACGGTAGAGCCGAGTTCATGGTTTTGGATGATTAGATTGCTGCAATTGAGGAGATGTTTTCGTACTCAGGAATATTTGTAGACCAAAGAGTAATGGTTGTTCTGTACTAGCTGAAAGGCCTTGCAAAGGGCTGGTGGTTGAGAGAGATGGAGAACCTTAAGGATGGATGTTCATGGGAATCCTTCAAGTAGTTATTGATGAGGAAGTTCCTACCAACGGTCGAGCAAGACCGCTTGATAAATAATTTTCTGCATTTGAAGCAAAGGCAACTCACGGTTAGTGAGTACATGGTGGAGTTTAGTAAATTGAGCCGGTTTGCCCCGGATTTGGTATCCTCAGAATCTAGCAGAGTTAAGCGCTTTCTGGGTAGTCTTAGGAATGCCATCCAGCAGCTGGCCAGTGTTGAAAGTCTTTATTTCAAGGATAGCTAAATCACCTGGGGGGGTGAATAGGTTTCTTAGTCCTTAATGACTATCTTTAAGTTTCCTTCTTAAGGTACTTTATTAATTTGTTGGATTAAGCATTCAAGGTGTGCAACCTACAACAAAACAAAAACACAAAGAACACAAGGATTTATAGTGGTTCCCCTAATAAAGAGTACATCCACTTTCCCTCTCTCCTATCCAACTATCTTGTTGGACTAGGCACTTCTCTAAAAACTCTGCTCCTAAGAGATCACACCTCGATCCCGCAGGACCACTTGGTTTCCTCCAAGACCTATAACTCAACCACAAGGGCCTACAAATCAGTGATCCAAAGATCACCTATCTCAGGCTGTTAAGCCCTATAACTCAAGCTAGGAGGATAGCCCTACCTCAGATCAACTAGGGATCCTACCTCAGAGAGAATGACTCTCCTACCTCAGGCTATTAAGCCCTATCTCAGAACCAAAGGATCCTACAGCTCAGCCATAAGTGCCATACAACTCAGTGAGAATTACTCACCTACCTCATATCCAAAAAGGATCCTACTGGAGTGAAATAGATTTATATTTAACACAGAGAAATTTCTCTGTGTTAACTCTTTGAGCTAAGTTATCTTAGCTCTAACTTTCTTCTTAGCTGCAAGACACTTGAGCTAGAAGTAACTCGCAGTAAACTGTTCTGCTTCTTCTTCCTTCCCAGGACAAAATCAGCAACTTGGTTCTTTCTTCTTCTCAATTTTTGAAGTGGATCTTCATATTTAAGCTTGCAAAACTGAGAAGCAACTTGATCTACAGAAACCTGTTCCCTGTTTCTTCTTCCTCCTCAGAAAGTAGACTTTTTGAACTTGCTGGTCCTGATGAAAATAGTACCAGCTAACTGGCTTTCTTTTCTTCAGAGGTTTGCTATGATCTTGCTAATGTCGATGAAGAAGACACTCAGCTAACTTGTTTAGCCTTCAGACTAGCTGTCTTGAGCTTCCTGTTCTTCAGCCACAACAACAATGACGATGAAGAAGAACAACCACGACGGATACCTCTTCAATTAAAAGGTTTCTCCTTTTATTGATTGCAACCCAATGGCTCTTTGAGCAGGGGGCCCCACACATTTAATGCCAGCTACATCCTTGCTTTAACTCCTAACTATCGTATAGTAGCTCTACAACACCTTTTGACTTGTACTGTAGCTTTCCCGCTGTCGATTTGAATAATGTTAATTTTATTGACTTGCAGACGTCAGCGCATGTGGACTTAGCCAAAATAAAGCATCAGTAGAATAGGCGTTGAGCGAATGAGCTTCACTCAATGTCAAAACACTTAGACAGAATTCTGTCTATCTATCGTTGACAACGTTGAGTGAGCAAGCCTCACTCAACGCTTTTTTCATTAGCTTATTCTTCAGCCTTTTCTGCATGCTTGGTGTTGAGAGAGTTTAGTGAGCATGCCTCACTCAACGCCTTGTGCCTTAGCCATGCTTTTTGTATTTGAGGCGTTGAGAGCATTGAGTGAGCATGCCTCACTCAACGCTTTCTACTTTAACCAATTTCCTGCTTCTTCAACATCTTAAGCATTGAGAGCGTTGAGTGAGAATCCCTCACTCAACACTTTTTTTGCTTTAGCAAGATTTTCCGAATCATGGCGTTGAGAGCGTTGAGTGAGCATGTCTCACTCAATGCTTTTTGCCTTAGCCAGATTTTTCTACTCCATGGCATTGAGTGAGTAAGATCCACTTAACGCCAAACTACTTGACAGATTTTATTCTGTTTATCTGGTATTGAGTGAGTAAGCTACACTCAACGCATTTGGACTTAACCCAATTTCTGTGTCTGAAAACACAGGTTCTGAATGAATGATGGTCAGTCAACGCTTTATCATAGGGCATTGAGTGATCTTGTCTCACTCAACGCCTATGGACTTAGTCAAATATCAGCATAGATATTCTCTGGCTTTGACTTACAAGAAAATACTCAATAAATATAGAGTTTGGCATTGAGTGAGTGATACTCACTCAACGCTTGTGGACAACATGTCCAATCAATGTATATTAGTCATCCTGCAATCACTAAACTTGAGCACAAGTTAGATCACCATATGTGTATATATTGTTTGCTAGGCCTTCTTCAAATCCATGACATTGGGATCAATGGATCCAATAATCTCCTCCTATTTGAAGAAGTCAAAACCTATGACAATGTATATACTAACAAAATTATGTAATATAAACATTAACCAATAAACTTCATCAAACAGAAGTAATGATTACAATGATTTTCATTTAACTTTTACTAAAGAATAGTTCTTGTGCATTTAACAAAGATTACACATTCCTTTAGCCCTATAAGCAGAACCTGAAACTTTTTAAGTTTTAGGTTCCCTTATAGATATTCCACTGCCCTTGGGCTTCTTGACTGCTTTTTCTTCAGCTACAACTTTCTTCTTCCCTTTTTTATCATCCTCACTAGCTTTGGCTACTTTAGCTTTAGCTTTAGCTTTAAATTTCTGTATTTGGAAGTAACTATAAGGCTTTGGGAAGTACTTGGTGGGTTCTACAGCACCAGGAGACAAAAGGTTTGTATTTTTGTTCCTCTAGTAAGTTCTCCTTGTCGAGTCACTCTTTTCCATTTTATCCCATTCAGTGGAGCTATACCATTTTCCTCTATCTGACCTCTTGTTTTTAACTAGATCCCAAGCAAGCAGAATGATGGATTTGGACTCAGGGCTCCATTGTTCTAAATAAGGCCTCTACTCCATTTTCTCCCTATATCTCTTTTTCATTAGCCTGACTTCCTCTTCAATTTCAGCAGTTCTAGTCATTTCTTTGGTTTGTAATGCCTAGTCTACAGTGGGGCTGAAGGAAGGAATCGCAGCAGCAGCAGACTGTTCTCCCCACTAGGCACCATCACTATTACATTCTTCTATGTACTGTACATACCCCTGATTATCTTATACCTGAGCAGTATTAGACATTCTGTACAAGGCATATTGCACTTGAGCAGACATCATTGGGATGTTATTATATTGCACTAGCTCTATTCCCATTGAGCCTCTCACTATATTGGTGGCCCAAAACATATTTTTTGTGTTAGTCCTTATAACTTCACTCTCCCACTTTTTGATTTCTTCAACTATTTGAATAGTCTTGGAGGTGCTTTCCTTATTCTTGGTAGATTCTAGGTAGTTAACTCCAGCAATCACATGATTCTTGACTTCCAGCAAGTGTTTATCAAGTAGCTTTGTACAACCATCCATCTTGTAGAATATGGCTTCAGAATGCTTGTCAAGTAGTATTTTGTCTGCATGGTGTACTACAACATATTCTTTGCTTGAATGTCCTGATTTTCTATTACTATTATTGTATTCTTGTCTACCTAATCTAGTTTATTCATGGTGTAGTCTACAGGCGGTGTAGCCCTAGTGAAAAACTTTACAGTTTCATCCTTCAGCAAGTTTACTTCAAATCTGATTGATTTGATTTTTGTGGCTAGATCATTTCTGGTATTTTTAAGGGCATCATCTACAAAATTTTATAATGCTCTACTCTGCTCATCCAGCATACCTTTTAGTTGGGCCTGGAAGATGGGTGGAATCTGGTCTGTTTGAGCTGAGGTGCCTTCAACATGAGGTTCTAGATTTTGTCTGATCTTTTCCTTCTCACCAGAGTCAGTCTCAATTTCATCTATCTCTTTTTCTGACATTGAGGAATCAATGTTGTGAACTTCTATCTGAGCAGGGAGATCAGATTGAATCTCCCCCCTCAACCTTTGCCATGCCTTCATTGGCATTCAGTATAGCAGCAGTAACAACAACATCTGTATCACTTGCAGCCGTCTGAAGTACTTTTGGAGGGACCTATAGCTGCTCCCCCACAACTAATGCATCTTGCATTATCTCTTGTGCAAGCTGCTCCCCCATAACCATTGAAGTCTTTTTCTCAACAAATTTAGCATCCATAACTTGAGCCAGGAGTTGCTCATCTTCAGACATTACAATCTTCATTTCAGAAGTCAAATTGATCTCCCCCTCACTCTGAGTCCTGGGAAAATGATGTAGGCTACTGGGTTCGACACGGTGACGGCTAAGGGATTCACACGTACGCTTCTCTACTATCACTTTTATATCCACACAATAACAAAACGCAGCAACTACGCGATAGCAATAATTAAAATATTTAGGTTACGGGGGGTTCGCTAAGCCCCTAAAGATAATTCCAAGGCTATAGGCCATGGTCCTCTCAAGCGAAATGAACCCAGACGGTTGGGTCGAGCGTAAGTTGTACCCAAAGAGAAACCACCGAAAACAAAGATTCGGATAATGGGTTGTTCTCTCCCAACAAAATAAAATGAGGGCCGCCACGCTTCACGAATGTAAACGGAGATAAGAGACAATAACAAATCTAATATGAAATCAACCACTAAATTTCAAACCATTCACAAGTAATCGCTACGCTTATGCCACGAGAATTGTCTACGAAAGGAAACACTCAAGAGTGGAGATGTTCTTTACCCAACCGGAATGGATGATTCTGGCTTTCCTATCCTTGAATCGTTTCTTTCCGAATCCACCGGAAGCACCCGATTGGAGGGAAACACGTTGTCCTTCGTTGCCTTCACGTCGTCGTTAAAGATCCACGAGATTCACCTCTTAGCCTTGGCCGAATTTTCTCTAGGAAATAAAGGGGGCTGTTTTTGGAATCTCACAAGAGGGATATGTTTTTTTTGGTAATGGAAATGATGGTGGCCGAAATATTGGAGATGGAGTTGAGGGTGGTCGGCTATGAGATGGAGGTGGTGGTCGGCTATGTGAAAGAGGAGGTGGTTGGTTTTCTTTGTGGAGGAAGAGGAGGCTCGGGTGGACAAAAGAGATAAGGAGAAGAGGGGAGGAGAGGGTAGAAACCGAGAAGGGGGGTGGGAGGAGAAGGGAGGGCCGGCGGCCAAAAAAGGGGAAGGGGAGGAAGGGGCGGCGCCCAAGGGGAGAAGAGGAGGAGGCAAAATTTCAACTTGAAATTAAGTTTAAGTTTTTTTTCATTCATTCTACCGGATTATGACAAAACAATGCCTATATATAGGCTACAACACAAACAAGATGCTACATGCAGCCCACTCTAAAGAGAAACAAAATTTGGCTAAACATAGGCCAACATGAAATGAAAATGAAAGTGCTTAAATAATAATTAAAATGCCGAAATTAAATAATATTATTATTTCATGCGTAGATGCGGCGGAGATGTTGACGCGGCCTTGGCGGAGATGTTGACGCGGCCTTGGCGGAGATGTTGACGCGGCCTTGGCAGAGGATGTCGTGGTCAAGTCCCAACCTTCAAGTTTGCGGCAACGGTCATCATAATCTTCAAACTCAACATAGCGACGAACAACGACACCAAACATAACCGGGTCACCATAATCATCCGGAAGGGGAGCTTCCTCAGCAACGTGACACGGGTCTTCAGCATGTACCAGATCACAATCGTCGTACGGAGGGGGACGCTCCAAATCAACATGTAGAGGGATGACGACTCCATCAATCCTCGCCCTCTCAAATATACTCATCACTGATGAGTAGTCCTGTGTGTAATCGCCGGGGAAAAAGAACCTGCAAGGCAAAAGGTTGTCTTGGGGGGACCTCAAAAACACATTAGCCAAATAAGAACAAAGAATTTCCACAACATCAACCCACATACCTCTGATGGAGACCAGGGAAGAGAACGATCCAGAAATACTAACACCACCCAACCCAATAGAAAGCATAGTGGAATATGTAAACGTGGAGATAGACTTTTCAAGGGCATAGAAGCATGAAGCGTTAAATATGAAAAATCGAAAATAGGAGCTATGCCCCATTCAGTGGGAAATTCTACAACAAATTTCATGTTACTAAATTTCCATAAAATTCGCAAAAGATGGACTTGCCGGTTCGTAAATATTTCTAAGGTGCCCGGAGGCATCCGTTCAGGGGCGAGACAAGCCAAAACCAAATCATTCGTATAACGATAAAATACTCTCCGATACAAACTAACAATCTTAAAACTATGTGGGGAGAACCCATGTGCAACATGACTTGTTTCAACCGTGGGAAATAACGGGACTAAGTCAGGTGGCACAGGTGTTTTAAAATCAGTGGTAAAGTTGGTGCAGTCCAGCGTCGAAGTTTGAAATTTAGGCTTAAATTTAAATTTTAAAACGTCATGAAGAAAAGCCAGCGGATAACACTCATCACCAACTTTAGAGTTGGACGCTCCCAGATTTGAAAAGATGTGCGGGCGACACAACTCAACATTCCCAACTACTTTCACCAGTATGCGCGTGCACGGGTCATCAAAAGGATGGGGATAAATGCGAGCGTTCAGGCTTGGCAAATAAGTGTGTCGAGGGGACATCACATCATAAGGCACCATAGACAAGGTATCACTAGAAGTCCAATTCGAAACCTCAAAACTCGGATTTGACGTCCAAGAAATATCATCCGACTGCAAGCCATTAAAATCATAAGAAAATTCAAACAGTGGATTCGCCCTTACGGAAAACTCATCTGACATGTCTTCCAATTCATTATGTATATCAAGTGATTCAGACTCAGTGATCGGGTCATAGATCGGCACCAATACTACGAGATCAGGCGGCACTAAGGGGACCACCTCTAGTGGTACTAGCAGAATGAAATCAGGTGGCATAATCAACGGCCACATCAATAACGTATACTCAGAGATTTGACTAAATGTGGGAGTTCGGGAGGATACAATACTATCAAAAGTTTTAGAGTGACTACACACGAATTCTATCAACGCTCGTCGAGGCATGTACAAAGACGGGACCAATATGGTTGGCAAAATAAAATGACTAAGATCAGACGTACCCAACTCGTATCCTAAATGGTCAGCTAGTCGAGTCAACGGATCAGGAGGGTGAGTCGGTAAACTTAAAACCGGGAGAGAGTCAAGATCAAAATTAACTTCATGCGACGGAGTTAGCATCAGGGGATGCTCATCCGGGTATACATTAATAACGTCTTCCAAAAATAGCACTCCCTCACTAGGACATACTTCCAACACATCCGTCATATCTTCCAAGTCAGACGCAGTAAAATCTCAGGAATGGGCACATCAATATATCTCGGACTAAAATAACCCAGCTCGAGTTCTAACAGATCATCACCTACATCACTACTAGGTAAGGTCACAACAAGAGGTTACTCTTTTACTCAGCCAGAATATCAACCGACTCAGGGTCATCGGAAGACTTCATGACAATCACGGTAGACGGCTCAGAAATATCGTCGACAGGGAGTGGAGATGATTCCTCAGTGCCCTAGCGGGGAGAAATAAACTTATGTGACGTCCTAGTATGGGAGTATGGGGTATCGTACTGGTTCGGTGTAGGCATAATCATAGGTGGCGCTTCACTCAGATTTTCAGATGACTGAGAACGACAGTGGGGAGGGTAATACTCATCCGTTAAAAGATTCTTCATAATATTCCAACCTACAGGTGAATTGTCGAGGGATGTCCCAAAACGTCTCTCCTCGTTGAGCCAGAAGGTCTGGGCTCGACTAAATAATTGAAGTCTCGCAACGGGAATCCTGTGGGGGTCCACAATCTGATATCTATCAAAATAGTGCTCCATAGCATTCACCCAACATAAAAACTCTTGCGTTCCACCTAGCCCATCATAGGTCGGAGCAGGAACTCTAACATGCCTAGATGAGTGCGGTGTAACTTGATTAGTCTTTAGTTGGCCAATCAACCCCTTAATCTCTTCCAATACCGGGCAATGGAATGACTTTCTAACTTTCATGACGGAACCTAAAGGTTTCATTCGGGAAACGTGAACATCGTAGGCCATTTCAGAGGGAACCGGAGAGAACACTCAACCGGAACCGGTGCACATGCAAAGAAGAAAATAGCTGGGTCCTATTTATTTTTAAAGATAGATTTGTTCCCGCTAATATTTAAAAATAATATATAATTTTTTTTGATATTCTTTTTGGCAAAGATATGAAGGTTATTAATTAATTTTTTTCTGATTTTTTTTATTGCTGAAAATAAAATTTAGCCGGCTATTGGCAGACCACACAATTTTTTTTTTTTTGTAATTTTTTTGACTATGAGGCGTGCCTACAAAGTGCGTGACAATGTCCTAAAAATTGGGGGAGGGTGTCAATTGGGAAATTGACGTGAACCTCCCTCTGATACCAAATTGATGTAGGCTACTGGGTTCGACACGGTGACGGCTAAGGGATTCACACGTACGCTTCTCTACTATCACTTTTACGTCCACACAATAACAAAACGCAGTAACTACGCGATAGCAATAATTAAAATATTTAGGTTACGGGGGGTTCGCTAAGCCCCTCAAGATAATTCCAAATCTATAGGCCAAGGTTCTCTCAAGCGAAATGAACCCACACGGTTCGGTCGAGCGTAAGTTGTACCCAAAGAGACACCACCGAAAATAAAGATTCGGATAATGAGTGGTTCTCTCCCAACAAAATAAAACGAGGGCCGCCACGCTTCATGAATGTAAATGGAGATAAGAGACAATAACAAATCTAATATTAAATCAACCACGAAATTTAAAACCATTAACAAATAACGCGCTACGCTTATGCCACGAGAATTGTCTAAGAAAGGAAATGCTCAAGAGTGGAGATGTTCGTTACCCAACCTGAATTGATGATTCCGGCTTTCCTATCCTTGAATCGTTTCTTTTCGAATCCACCGGAAGCACACCGATTGGAGGGAAACATGTTGTCCTTCGTTGCCTTCACATCGTCGTTAAAGATCCACGAGATTCACCTCTTAGCCTTGGCCGAATTTTCTCTAGGAAATAAAGGGGGCTGTTTTTGGAATCTCACAAGAGGGATCTGTTTTTTTTTGGTAATGGAAATGATGGTGGCCGAAATATTGGAGATGGAGTTGAGGGTGGTCAGCTATGAGATGGAGGTGGTGGTCGGCTATATGAAAGAGGAGGTGGTCGGTTTTCTTGGTGGAGGAAGAGGAGGCTCGGGTGGACAAGAGAGATAAGGAGAAGAGGGGAGGAGAGGGTAGAAACCGAGAAGGGGGGTGGGAGGAGAAGGGAGGGTCGGCGGCCAAAAAAGGGGAAGGGGAGGAAGGGGGCGGCGCCCAAGGGGAGAAGAGGAGGAGGCAAAATTTCAACTTGAAATTAGGTTTAAGTTTTTTTTTTCATTCATTCTACCGGATTATGACAAAACAATTCCTATATATATGCTACAACACAAACAAGAGGCTACATGAAGCCCACTCTTAAGAGAAACAAAATTTGGCTAAACATAGGCCAACATGAAATGAAAATGACAGTGCTTAAATAATAATTAAAATGCCGAAATTAAATATTGGAATTAAACAACAATATTATTATTTCATGCGTAGATGCGGCGGAGATGTTGACGTGGCCTTGGAGGAGATGTTGACGCGGCCTTGGCGGAGATGTTGACACGGCCTTGGCAGAGGATGTCGCGGTCAATCCCAACCTTCAAGTTTGCGGCAACGGTCATCATAATCTTCAAACTCCACATAGCGACGAACAACGACACCAAACATAACCGGGTCACCATAATCATCCGGAAGGGGATCTTCCTCAGCAACGTGACACGGGTCGTCAGCATGTACCGGATCACCATCGTCGTCCGGAGGGGGACACTCCAAATCAACATGTCGGGGGATGACGGCTCCATCAAAACATCAACATCATTAGGATTTGACAGATGATCATCTATATCATCAAGCCTGGAAGTATCTTCCTCCATCCTTGCTGAGATCTTGGTGACAATAGTTTTAGCAATTTGGCCAGCAACTTCGGCTGAAGGCAAGTCATCATCCTGGTCAGGAGTTTCTTCAGACTGTGCTGATACCTGAGCACTTCTGTCTTTCCTTATCTCTTCATCAGACCCTGTAGGACTTGAATCTTGAGGCTCTCCCTCATCTTCAGCAGAACTGCTCAAGCTGCTTGGCTCTGGAGCTAGAGCTTCCTTCTTTTTCATTTTGGCAGCAGACTGGGCATGGGGCTGGAGCAATCTTTCCCATCAATCTAGCATCTTAATGTCCATTCATTACATATGATGAATTCTTGCTCCAAGCTTCAAGTTAAGGATTTCTGGGACGGTTTGTCGTAGAATTAGGGATATAATTCTCCCTAAGTTTGGCCATTGATGCATTCAATAATCCTTTCAAATAGAATTCTCCCCCAGTTGTTCTTCATTGACAAGATAATTTTTGTGATTACCTCGAACATCTTCTTTGATATTTTATCGTGGGAGCCGGTTTTGTAGAGCAAGGCTTTTCCAACGATATCAGTCAAAAACTTACCCGTTAGGTTGAGTTCTTTCCTTAGGATAGAGCCGGTGGATTTCTTGGACAACCCACACCATTTCATTGCAGTTTTAGTATCATCCTGCGCCAGTTCGTCTTCGTCGTCATTCGTAGAGAGCTTTTGCAATTACAACGCCTTGCTAAGCCTTCTAGGGGTAATCTTGATCTTCTTCCTGCTTACTACAGTCTTGACCATGCCCGCCGATGCATCTGCCGTGGCATTTGCAAACAATTCTAGCACTTCCCTCCTCCACAGCAGATAGGGCTCCGTCAAGATGAAAGCTAGGTCAGATTTTTGATGAAGATGAAGCTGAAAGTGAGGGATAGATAGAATTTACTCTAGAGGGGGTGAATAGAGTATTAAAAATTTATTTATATTTATTGCGGAATTAAAATACTGATACTTATAAATAAGGGAATAAGATAAACTAAACTAACACAGCACATCACAGCACACAAAGAAAACACAAAGCAAACCAGACGACACAAGAAAATGTATAGTGGTTCCCCAAATCTGGGTACATCCACTCTTCTACCATCCAGGTAGGAATCCACTACAGGTTTTTGATCAGGTGCCCTGCCACCACAAGGTCTCTTTCAGGTAGATCTAGAGACCCTTTGAGATTTTTATTAGGAGCCCAAAATCTTATAGGTTTTTGATCAGGTGCCCTATCACCAAGTGTTCATTTTTGAAGGGAGAGATAACTCTGTATAGATGGAGATAAAAGAAAAAGGGTTATGGAAGTCTTCTCTTTCTCAAGAAAATGAGAAGACTATGTGGATTATTGTAGAAAGCCCAAGCTCCCCCTGAGATGATGTGTTGATTCAGGAAGAGGAAACTTTGTCCTGGGTGTAGGTCTTCAAAGTATTGTTGTAGAGCCTTCTAGTTCTGTAGATTGATTTTGATTGAAGATCTCTGAAGGCTGAGGAATGAAGAAGACTTGAGAGAGTTGATTTGAAAGTGTTCTTCTTCTTCCTTTGAAAGCAATGCAATAGTCCTTGAAAAAGAAAAATGAGTACTGCTGAAGAATGTTTTTTCTCTATTTCACTGACTGACTAACTTCCTATCTTTCTATCTTTGTTTCTTGTTATATTAAATCAGAAAGGAAACGGTATATATTTGAAATCCGAAGACAATACTTTAATTTTTTGTAAGAATTTAGGAGCCCAACCAGCTAGAATGGTTGGAAACATAGATGCACTTCCATAACTATCTTCATAAGATAAGTCAATAAAATATTATGTGAATACCATAATTAATGCTTCATGAAATACGGCTATTAGCCTTGAGAATATCAGCATTAATTATAAGAATATAATTGCCATTAAATAATTGATCATAAGAAAAATAAACACTTTAAACCATTTTTGTAAACTGATAATTGCAAGCAGCATAAAATCGTAGAACTTAGTTCAGAGATCGTCGAACTGGGTTAAGAGATCGTCGACCTGAGAACAACTATCATAGAACTGGGATTACTACCAAGAAACAAGAGATTGTCGACCTGAGCTCGTAGATCGTCGAGCTCAATTCATAGTAGAAGACTCTGAGATCGTCGATGTGAGATTGACGATCGTCGAGCTGAGTTCGACTATAATCGAACTGATATAGATATTCCACTGAATTCTTCTGAGTCTTATTTTGATTCCACTGCAATGCTGGTCTGCACAAACCTGACCTAAAAAGGACCTAACTTAGACTAGACAAAGACCCTGGCTAAACAGGAGGGGTCAAAACATCCTAAGAGTAGACCTAGCACAAATCCAAATAAAGGTTCCAACAGTCTCCCCCTATTTGTGTGAGGTCACTCAAAAACAGAAATGAAAAGAAAAAAATACAAAAACCATAAATATCTGTAAGGATGAAATAACATCAGCAGATATATTATAACAATGCATTGTACATAATTCAGTTAAATATTAAAACATTACAGAGCACAAACTATAAATTATCAGAAGGGCCAAAGGAGGGTTTTGAGAAAATTATCTTTCTTTTTGGATATGGTACTTCCTTCTTAGATATCTTCAGGTACTGTCCACCAAGAGTTATCTGAGTACCTGTTATGGTCACAACTGCTTCAGGATGCAGTGCCATATATTCAGCTGGGTTGAATACTTTCCTGCTAACTTTAAGCTTGTCCAGTTCTTTTTCTCTATAGGATGACATGGTGGTGAACTTTGATGGATCTTCTCCTTCTTTTACAGCTTTCCTTATCTGAGAAAGACCAATCAGTTCTTAAATCCTGGTCATCCTGAAGTTTGGATCAACTTCCTGTTCAACATGTGGCTGATCATCTTGAGGAGGCAACATGGTAACTGGTTTGAACTGAGTGGATTGAGCCTGGAAACTTGTCATGCTGTGCTGTTCATCACTTTGAGAGTAAAGAGATTTTGGAGGAGCAGCCTCTCTATACTTTCCTTTGGGCTTATGAGATTCATCATGCCTTCTGGATTGATAGTGAGTTGTCTTCTGAACTTTGGGTGAAGCTTTCTATTGAGGAGGAGAAAAAGAGGGGTTCTGATATATAACTTCTTTTACTTGCTCTGCTGAACTTTGATTCCTGTGCTGCTGACTGCTTCCTTGGGAATGCGATCTGGATGATCTATCCTGCCTTTGATAAGTTCTAGTGAAAGAGGTAGGCTTGGAAGATGCATCAGAACCTCTAGTAGCAACTCCTGAGGCACCAGCAGGAGGAGGAGAAGGACCTCTCTTTAACTTCAGAGGAGGAGGAGGAGAGTATCTCCTGCTCTTCTTCCTAGCTTTTTGTTCATTTTTAGACAAGCACATCCAGCTTTCCATGCCTGGGTATGGTGTAATCCCTTTATAAATGTAGTAAGGGGTGTCATTGGTATTGCCTGGCTTGGGAGCAGCTTTGGGAGTAGCCTTTCTTTTCTTTGACATTTTCTTCTTCTTAGGATTAGAATCCTATGAATCATCATCCTCATCATCATCAAATGTATCAAGAGGATTGTCATATAGGTCATTGATTTCCTTTAGCTGTTTGTCATCAATCTTCTTGACAGCTTTATTTTTATCTTCTTCTTGAATATCAAGAGCTATGAGATCATCCAAAGAGGGAAGGGGGCTGTCATCTATGGGGTAGAATGGTCCAAGGGGACTTGGGACTGGATCAACATCCATAGAAGATGGAGACAGTTCAACAAGAGGAGCTCTTGGCTCACAGAGGTTTTTTAATCTTATCTCTAGGGCTGAAGCCAGATTTCTTGATGCTACTAGACAAATCAGTTCCTCAACAATTAAAAGAGCATCTAGCTCATCCTTATCTTTTATAACAAAAGTAGGTTTAACAGCCATAGGAGATGATATTTCTATACAAACTGAATCTGGCTGAATCTGCATGAGCTATTTCACAGCTTGAGGACTCATGGGCCTGGTATAACAGACCATGGCCTTGGAAGTATTGATCTCAACTGAAGTCAAAACTGATCTAAACACAGAAAAGGAATGCAAAAGAATCTGTAAATTAATAGTGGGATTTATAAAGCAATCGCCACTAGAAATGCCAGGAAATGACACATCAGTGTCCTAATCTGAAATAAGCAAATCTGAGTAAAGAACTATATCCAAACAAAACTTTTGAAAAACTTCTATTTCTAGCACTACTGGAGGAGACAGAGCTGGAAGACCTGCTGAGGCTGAACCTGCTGCATCTTCATTGGACATCTCCCCCTGCCTAGTTTTAGTGGGAACTAGAACCGGGCCCCTAGATAAAGAAGGGACAGTAGAAGCAGAGAGAGAAGTAGATAGAGTGGAGATAGATTGAGCAAGAGGTAAAATGGCCTCTGCTATCATGGATTTAAGAGCTGGAGTGATGAGCTCCAGAAGATGAGTGAGGAATGGGGTATCAAAATGAAGAAACTCAGATTGTGTCTGAGTTGATACAGAATGATGGGTAGGAGGAGGAGTGAAATCAGTCATTACTTCATCCTGAATTGGAGAGTTAGGAGGGGAATTTTGTTGAGAGTTTTGTGGTGAGGCATCAAGGTGTAGGGGAGAATCATTTTGATGGGAAGGTGATGAGTGAGGTGAGAGTAGGTAAAAATTAGGAAAAGACATACTGTTGAGGTTTTGAGGTTCAACAGGATATTGGAGAATTGGTGACTGAGTGGGAGAAGGATTGATAGCTGGGGATGATGGAGAAATTTGAACAACATTTGTAGGTTGAGAAGGAACACGGGGGATGACTGGGGAAGATGAAGGAGGAGGAGGGACAACTTCTTCACTAGGGTGAGGAGTGGCTGTTACAGCCCTTGTGTCCTCAGATATATTGGAGGAAGTTCCAGCCTTGGAGGGATTTTGAATTGTCCTCTCCCACTTCCCAAATAGAGAGGATTCCAATCTCTTGCTTGCATTGATAGCTATGGTTGAAGAAACTAGTAGCTCTGGAGCTTTCTTCTGCAGGAAGATTCCCAGAATCCTTCCTAAGCAAACTTCCTTTTTGTTGTTCTTCCTCTTAATCAAATCAAAAAACAAACTAGCCCAATCTATGGGCTTCTTGTTAACTAAAGCAGACATAATGACAAACTATTGCCTATTGATATTGTCATGAGCAGAATGCTTGCCCAGCAATACCTTGCCCACAATATCAGCAAGAAACTTAAAAACAACAGATAAATTCTTCTTCAAAAGCTTAGATGGGATGCCCTCAGCATGATCCATCTCTATCAACATCCTGTTGTACTCAGTACTATTCTGTTCGAACTCTTCGGTTCCATTTTCAACTCAAAAATTTCGGTAAGAATTGCAGGGTTTAGAATCACCTGTTGTCCTGAGATGAGTCCGATCATTGAAGAGTCATCAGTTGAGGAAGAGTACACCCATTCTTTGATCTCTGCAATAGATAGTTTAATCCTTGTAGACATGAATTTCTTCAGACCCTGATCATCACATAACTGCAACATCTCTTGAAATATTGGATCACAGTGACTGCTCGATTCGAAATTGACGTCGAAACCTGTGTCGAATTTCATTGCTGACAGAGTCCCTGCTGGAATCGCCATTTAAGTTCTGTAGACTCAAGAGAGAAGAGATCAAGAGCAAAGGGAAAAATATGAAAGCGTGGGACAGAGATCGAAGAGAAACCTACATATAGGTTTTTGGAATATGAAAAGACGATCTCTGTCCGACGATAAAACCAAAAATGTCGATCTTAGGTCAATGATTAATTTATAAACAAATAATATCGTTGGTCTCTGATCTCAGTAGCATAAATTGATAGTCGAGCATAGGTCGACGATTATTTTACTGAAGCAAAGTCATCGATCTCCAGTCGACGATTTTTGTCTTCACGCAGAGCTATCATCAAACTCAGGTCAACGATAGAGATCAAGATGAGTTCGAAGATTGTCGATCTCCGTTCGACGATCGTTGAACAAATCTTCAAAAAGACAAAATTCAATTTTAATCTATTCCATTTATAATTCCAAGCTGATTCAAAAAGAATATATGTTTTTGCTCATCCAAGGGTTTGGTGAAAATATCTTCTCTTTGAAAATCAGTGGGGATAAAGTTGAGATTAATTTGGTTTTTATCAACATTATCTCTAAGAAAATGATGCCTTATTTCTATATGCTTGGTCCTAGAATGAAGGACTGGATTTTGTGCAATTGATATTGCACTGGTACTGTCACAAAATATGGTGGTATTTTTTAGAGAGTTTCCATAATCCAGTAGTTGGTTTTGAATCCACAAGATCTGCGAACCGCAATTACTAACTGCTATATATTTAGCCTCTGCAGTTGAAGTAGACACAGATGATTATTTCTTACAAAACCAGGACACTAATCTATCAACCAGAAACTGACAAGTTCCTGAAGTGCTTTTTCTGTCAACTCTGCATCCAGCATAGTCAGCATCAGAATAACCTATTAAGTCAAATTCTGACTCTGTAGGATACCAAAGTCCTATATGAGGACAACCCTTTAAATATCTTAAAATTCTCTTGAGGATAATTAAATGAGATTCTTTAGGGTTGACTTGAAATCTAGTACAAAGACATGTTGCAAACATTATATCAGGTCTACTTGCAGTAAGATATAATAGGGACCCAACAATGGCCCTATAATTTTTCTGATCAATAGGTTTACCCTTTTCATCGAAATCAATTACTGCATTAGAAGCCATAGGTGTTTTCATAGCTGAGGCATCAGCCATCCCAAACCTTTTTACTAATTCCTTAGCATACTTGGACTGAGATATGAAGATGCCATCAGGAGCTTGCTTCACTTGAAGACCAAGGAAGTAAGAGAGTTTACCCATGCTACTCATTTCAAACTTGGAATGCATAAGGTCCGAAAACCTTTTGCAAAGTTTAGAATTAGTAAATTCAAATATAATATCATCAACATATACTTGAACTAACGGAATCCTATCATGATGATGTCTTATAAATAAAGTCCTATCTACAATGCCTCTAAAAATTTATGCTCTAAAAGAAAGCTAGCTAGGGTCTCATACCAAGCTCTTGGAGCTTGCTTTAAACCATAGAGAGCCTTATGCAATTTGAAAACATAAGAGAGGTGAGTTGAAGAGATAAAAACTGGTGGCTGTTCCACATATACTTCTTCCTTGAGTTCGCCATTGAGAAAGGCACTTTTGCCATCCATTTGATATACTTTGAATTTCTTGTAAGTAGTATAAGCTAAGAATATTGTGATAGCTTCAAGCCTTGCAACAGGTGCAAAGGTCTGATCATAGTCAATACCTTCTTCTTGCCTGTAGCCTTGTGCCACAAATCTTGCTTTGTTTCTAACAACTATGCCTTGAGCATCGAGTTTGTTTCTGAAAACCCATTTAGTTCCAATGAATAGATGTCCTTTGGGTCTAGGAACTAAATTCCAAACTTTGCATCTCTCAAATTGATTGAGATCCTCTTGCATTGTAATAATCCAGTGTGGATCTTGCTCAGCATCTTTGATGGATGAGGGCTCAATTTGAGATAAGAAGCAGGCATGCATCACATCTTAATTTAGTTGATGCCTTGTCTGCAAACCAACTGACATGTCTCCTATCACTTGAGATATAGGATGATCTCTAAGTGTAATAAAGTCACGAGGTAGAGTTTGTTCAGCAACAACATTATGAACCAATTCCTCATGTGGAATTAAATTTGCTGTTGGAGGAATTTCAGCAACTTCCAGAGATTCTTCTTCACCATCTTCATCAATCAATGGAGAGGGAGTTAATATCACCTTTTGGTTGAGATTTAATTCATCCAACTTCTTACATAAGTTAGGTACCTGCAAACAGTTACTGGTAGAAGTTTCCTTCTCCTTATAAAACATATTAGCTTCATCAAATGTAATATGTATAGATTCTTCAATTTTCAAGGATGATTTATTTAAAACCCTATATGCCTTGCTAACTTGGGAATATCCTAGAAAAATTCCCATTATAGCTTTGGCTTCAAACTTTCTAATATAATCTTTGTTGTTATTATGTATATAACAGTTGCAACCAAAAATTCTAAAGTAGTCTATTTTAGGTTTCCCTTTGAGTAATTCATAGGGAGTCTTGCCGTTAAGTTTGTGTATCAAACTTCTATTCAGGACATAATTTATTGTGCTTACAGCTTCTGCCCAATAGGATAGAGGCATGTGAGCATCAACAAGCAATGTGCCTGCTATTTCAATGAGTGTCCTATTTTTCCTTTTAACTACCCCATTTTGTTGAGGAGTTCTGGGAGCTGAGAAATAGTGCCTGATACCTTCCTTCTCACAGAATTCTTTCATAGGAAGAGATTCAAACTCAGTGCCATGATCACTTCTGATCAATTCAACTAGAGTAGAGTACTCAATCTTTATGCATTTTAGAAAGTCTGTAAGAATTTTGAAATTATCAAACTTGTTTCTCTAGAAGAAAACCCAAGAGAACCTAGAGAAGTCATCTACAATAACTAAAGTATAGAATTTCCCTCCCAGGCTTTGTACAACAATTGGTCCGAAAAGGTCCAAATAAAGCAAATAAAAAATCCTAGGTGAATCACTCTTATTAACTGATTTAAAACTATTTGTAGTTTGCTTGCCTTCTTGATAAGCCCTGCAAAGGCTTTCCTTCTTGTAGGGGCAAGAGGGCAATCCTCTAACAAGGTTGTCCCTAGATAACCTAGCAATGTTTCTAAGATTTACATGTCCTAGCCTTTTATGCAACAATGTATTGTTATTGCTAACCTGGTTAAACAGACAAATTTCTGAACAAGCAGAATTAAAATAAACTAAATAGATATTTCCTAGTCTCATACCTGATAATACAGTGCTGTTATTTAAAGAAATATTGCATTTTGATTCAGTAAAATATACCTCATAACCTGCATCACATAACTGATCTATGGATATCAAGTTATGTTTTAAGCTACTTACATATGCCACTTTTCTGAATGTGACAAATCCAAGTGTAAATTCTCCATAACCTTCTGTCTGACCAAAGCTTGAGTCTCCAAATATAACCTTTGGACCTAGCTTTGTGAAAGTGAAGAGATAGATACGATTGTGGAATTAAAGATTATAGATATGGAGATAACCCTAAAGCCTAACACAAGTGTTGTGCACGAAATAAAGCTAACTGTAATTACAGTTAAGCTTGGGATCCTATCCAGCAACTAGCAATCCTAGTTAAAACTAATCACAGCCACAATGCAAATAATTAAACAAGGCAACCAGATGACACAAGATATTATAGTGGTTCCCCAAACACTGGGTACGTCCACTCTTCTACCCACACGGTAGGAATCCACTACAGGTTTTTGATCAGGTGCCCTGCCACCAACAAGATCTGCTGCAGGTAGATCTAGAGACCCTTTAGACTTTTGATCAGGTGTCTAAAAACCAAGCTTTACTTTTGAAGGGAGTAAACAACCCTTTACAGGAGGGGGGAAGAGGGTTAGAATGTCTTCTCTATTGTAAATACAGATTAGAGAAGCACAAGGCCTCTTCAGAATTCAAGACAGAATACTGTCTTGAAGTTCTGAAGGAAAAGCTTGAAGAAGACTAGAGATCTGGATGGATGTTCTTCTTCAGCTTCCTTCTTCTTCTTCTTCTTCAATATCTCTGAGTGTATCTTCCTGGAACAGGAGCACTCAGGTTGAAGAAGAGTGAAGAGATATCTTCACAGTTGAATGGATGATTGCTGAGAGCAGCTGTGCTGTAAGATGGTTCTTTCTCTGTATGTTGTACATGATTCTTCTCACTTGTTCTACAGCTTCTAGCAAGCCATTCTTCTTAGTTCTTTCTAAAGAACTCTTTTTAATAGGAGCAGCAGCAACGGCTCTAATATGAGCTTGACTTTTGTCTTCATCTGGAATCTGTAAATATCACAAAGGCAAAACATGTCTTGCAGATATATATATCTATATAAAGAAAAACTACTGCAGTTGCATTAAATAATCTGATAAAGGATTTAGATAAAGTTACATCAGATAACTCTTTACAGCCAACGGCTATAAAGGACAGCTGCATAAATAAAGCAGTCAGAAAGTCAACTAATAAGACAAAAACACTTTATCTGATAGGAAAGACTTAAGCATAAGAATAGCAAGGATTGCTTTGAAGTATATGAAGTAAATCTATCAGATAATATATAGTAAATATATCAGATAAAATAAGAAATAAAACACAGAATAAAATGCATATAATATTATATATGCAGACAGCCGATCGTCGAACGACCTTCGACTATAGTCAAACGACCTACTGAGATCGTCGACCTATCAATAGATAGTCGACCGACCAACAGACAACAGATAGTCGAACTATCAATAGATAGTCGAGCTATCAAGGAACGACACATAGTCGAACTATCTAGACAGATAGTCGACCAGCCAACAAACAATAGAAAGCATCGAACTATCAAGAGATAGTCGACCAGAGCTCGACGATCCAGCAGAGCGTCAAGCAGACAAAAGATAGAGCACGCTATCTGAAGACAGAAGATAGTCGGTCAAACAGACAGACGATCGTCGACCGGCTGATCGACGATAGTCGATCGGCGTTCGACGATAGTCGAACCCGAAAATCCCTTAGCCAGAATTTTACTGGAAAAGAGAATACTCAACAACAAGACTTTGACCATAGATAAATCTTGGGTCAAGAGACTAAAAGGAAAGACTTAACTCAAATCCAAACTAGGGTACCAACAATCTCCCCCTATTTGGGTTAAGTCTTTCAAAAACTAAAACTACTAAAAACAAACTAAACAACCTAATAGAGATCCTAGCCCAAATCAGAACCAAGGGTTCCAACAATCTCCCCCTATTTGGGTGAGGATCCTATTAGCAAAATAAATAAAGCAAAGCATAAAATATATAAAGAAAAGCTTTTGCTTAGCTGGCTGCTGCTGGCATTTGCAATCTCCCCCTATGTTGATGTAGTACTTGTGATTGAAGAAGGCTGAGATGACTTTGAGTTTTGATTGAGTCATCCAGCAAACTCTTGTAGATAGTACCTGCAGAAAGCTATGGTAGAGATTGCTCTCTCCTTGAAAAAGGGTATGTTAGCAGCAAAAATGATATTTTGTCCAGCAAATTTAATTAAGATTCTGGATCTGAAAAACAAAATCAGATATCTTCCTTCCTATAGAATTTCTTTTCATTAGACGAGATTCAAACTCAGCTGACAAATGCAACTAGAGTAGATGACTCAATCTAAATGAAATTAGAAAAGGATCTATAAGAAATAGAGTTATCTGACAGAGAATTCTCATACAGAAATCCAAACAAACTATTTGAACATAATATCAATCAGATATAGTCAGCTATAAGAAAAGAAAATGCTTCCTAATAAATATGTTCCAAATAATAAAAGGATTTGAAAATATTTTAAGTAATTTATCCTTTTGATAATAAAACAAATTTATGAAAAAGCAAATTGAGTTCTCAAATCTGAACTCATTAAAATATAGAGAAAACATTTCTCTGAGAAGTGTAGGTTCCTTCTCAGGTATAGTTAAAACTTGGCAGCAATTTTGAATATCTAAATTAACTGAACTAAAAATAGATTTAGATATTACCTGAACCTTTTCAGGTTTTGAATTGTCCTCTGTTTGTTCAGCTTCTGAATTGCTGCAGGAGGCATTTATGGCCATTATGTAAAATGCTTTGGCCCTTGCTTCCTCCTCTTCATCTTCAAATGATGAGTCATCATCTGATACATCCCAGATAACATCTAGGGATGTTGATTCTCCTTCAAATGAGGTGATGTGGCTTCCTTCTGATATTGTGTCCAAGGGTTCAGAAGCCATTTGATGAAGGGACAGCCAAATCTCCTTAGCTGATGAACATTCAGCAATCTCTTGAAAAATGTCATCAGACATTGATTCTGCAAGAATGTTCATTGCTCTGGCATCAGCTAGCCTGTCACTTTTTGTTGTTGTTGCCGATGTTGGAAGACCTGTCAAAATAGAAGAAAATATTTCTTCATCAAAAGAGTTCATATATAATTTGACTCTTGTCTTCCAGATGCTAAACTCAGCTAAGTTGCAAGCTGGAGGTCTGGTGCTAAAATAATCATTGTACTGGGCCATGAAAGTGAATGTGAATATCTATAATCCTTGGTATCTATTAGGATCTTGTGACTCAGGTGTTAGCCTGTACAGTCAGTCAACCTCCCTCTGATACCAATTTAAAGTGAAGGGATAGATACGATTGCGGAATTAAAGATTATAGATATGGAGATAACCCTAAAGCCTAACACAAGTGTTGTGCACGAAATAAAGCTAACTGTAATTACAGTTAAGCTTGGGATCCTATCCAGCAACTAGTAATCCTAGTTAAAACTAATCACAGCCACAATGCAAATAATTAAACAAGGCAACCAGACGACACAAGATATTATAGTGGTTCCCCAAACACTGGGTACGTCCACTCTTCTACCCACACGGTAGGAATCAACTATAGGTTTTTGATCAGGTGCCCTGCCACCAACAAGATCTGCTGCAGGTAGATCTAGAGACCCTTTAGACTTTTGATCAGGTGTCTAAAAACCAAGCTTTACTTTTGAAGGGAGTAAACAACCCTTTACAGGAGGGGGAAGAGGGTTAGAATGTCTTCTCTATTGTAAATACAGATTAGAGAAGCACAAGGCCTCTTCAGAATTCAAGACAGAATACTGTCTTGAAGTTCTGAAGGAAAAGCTTGAAGAAGACTAGAGATCTGGATGGATGTTCTTCTTCAGCTTCCTTCTTCTTCTTCTTCTTCAATATCTCTGAGTGTATCTTCCTGGAACAGGAGCACTCAGGTTGAAGAAGAGTGAAGAGATATCTTCACAGTTGAATGGATGATTGCTGAGAGCAGCTGTGCTGTAAGATGGTTCTTTCTCTGTATGTTGTACAGGATTCTTCTCACTTGTTCTACAGCTTCTAGCAAGCCATTCTTCTTAGTTCTTTCTAAAGAACTCTTTTAAATAGGAGCAGTAGGAACGACTCTAATGTGAGCTTGACTTTTGTCTTCATCTGGAATCTGCAAATATAACAAAGGCAAAACATGTCTTGCAGATATATATATCTATATAAAGAAAAACTACTGCAGCTGCATTAAATAATCTGATAAAGGATTTAGATAAAGTTACATCAGATAACTCTTTACAGCCAACGGCTATAAAGGACAGCTGCATAAATAAAGCAGTCAGAAAGTCAACTAATAAGACAAAAACACTTTATCTGATAGGAAAGACTTAAGCATAAGAATAACAAGGATTGCTTTGAAGTATATGAAGTAAATCTATCAGATAATATATAGTAAATATATCAGATAAAATAAGAAATAAAACACAGAATAAAACGCATATAATATTATATATGCAGACAGCCGATCGTCGAACGACCTTCGACTATAGTCGAACGACCTACAGAGATCGTCGACCTATCAATAGATAGTCGACCGACCAACAGACAACAGATAGTCGAACTATCAATAGATAGTCGAGCTATCAAGGAACGGCACATAGTCGAACTATCTAGACAGATAGTCGACCAGCCAACAAACAATAGAAAGCGTCGAACTATCAAGAGATAGTCGACCAGAGCTCGACGATCCAGCAGAGCGTCGAGCAGACAAAAGACAGAGCACGACTATCTGAAGACAGAAGATAGTCGGTCAAACAGATAGACGATCGTCGACCGGCTGATCGACGATAGTCGATCGGCGTTCGACGATAGTCGAACCCGAAAATCCCTTAGCCAGAATTTTACTAGAAAAGAGAATACTCAACAACAAGACTTTGACCATAGATAAATCTTGGGTCAAGAGACTAAAAGGAAAGACTTAACTCAAATCCAAACTAGGGTACCAACACTTTGCCTTATAGTTACTTAGATTGGCCTTGTTTCCTGTTGTTGGGTATTGTATCCACAATGGACCTGATTTGAAGAAGCCCCTGAACAAGCTAAGTTGAATGGATAAGTTGTATTTGACGATCTTTTATCAGTTGTTCTTGAAGCTATTCCATACTAAGTACACACAAATGTCAGGGTGTAGTGGGTCAATATACACGGGTTTGCACAACGTAATCCCTCGTTGAGCAGGTCAGTGTGTTGACTAACGTTTACTCTCTGTATTGGAGTGTACTTATTTTCAAGTACAGGGTTGAGATAGATCAAGAGCAGAAGAGGAGCAAGGATGGGTCAAAGACCAAGTCATGGGAAGAAAGAAGAAAAATCTTCTAAGGAAAATTCGTCGGGAATCACTAAGTGATTCTCGCCGATTCGACGGGAATCACCAGTGATTCTCGTCGAATTGTCGAGAATCACTCGCCGATTCCCGCCTACGGCATCCGGCTGACAGTACGTATTCAAGAAATCAGCTAAGGAAGAATCGACGAGAATCATTAACTGATTCTTGTCGAATCGTCGAGAATGACTTTGCATTTTCGCCAATTCGTCGAGAATGGGCTTGATTCTCGCTGATTCCTTCCGGATGTCATGGATTTCAACTGGAATTCTTCCAAGGAAAATTCGACTGGAATCATGAGTGATTCCCGCCGACTTCGACGGAAATCACCAATGATTCCCGCCGAACATGCCTTAGGCAATATTTGCCTGTTTACTGGACCGAACCAAGTTGACGGGCGCTAGTTTGATCGGGCTTAGGGTTTTTTCTGGTGGAGCCCACAACGGTCATGAAGGGTTAATCTACAGTATATATACTCGTCTATTTTGAAGTTACGGACAATCCTTCACCAGAAAAAGAACAAGCTGTCGAGCGTAACCTAGCCAATCGCGGAATGTCTTCCATCGCCTTCGTCGCTCGCAAAGTTATTGCCGCTGCAGGTCTTAGGTTCTCCTTGATCTCCCTGCGACAGAACCGAATCTAAGCTTAGCGTCTCAAGTTTTTATCTTGAGATCCTTTGTCTCTTGATTTGTTGAGCAGGAATATTTCTCCCCTCCGAATCGATTGAGACGATCGATCAAATTAAGATCGTTGGTAGACCTTGCTAGCTTCGTCAAGAAGTTTGGATCTACAAAGCATCGCCGCCGCAATCCTTTGCTGCCGTCGATCTCGGGAAGATCCTCTCCAAGAGAGTGCTCCGATCGTGAACTCTTCTTCATCAAGAATGCATCAACGAACGAAGAGGGACATCGTGTTCTCCAAACGTAGTTTGTATTTCTTGTACATTCTATTTTAACTTTGTTGTTAAGGAACTTTGATTCCTCGTTGTAAGGGTTGGGTGCAACCCGTGGTAGAGGAGTAGTGACTCCTTCGGATGGAAGGGTTTCTTCCATAGTGTGAGGATTCGATTTCAATCCGTTTGGTGAAGTGACCGAGTCGTCCCTTGTTGGGAGATAGGTCGAAGGGGGAGAGTGGACGTACCCAAATCGGGGAACCACTATAACTGCTTGTATGTTTCTGTGTTGTGGTTGTTTTTGTTTTCTTGTGCAGGTTAATTTTTAATTTCGCAAAAGACTGCAAATCACCTATCCCCCCATAGGTGAAGATAGTTGACACTAGATAACTTTCAAGTGGTATCAGAGGGAGGTTACACATCAAAAAGGTTAACACCTTGAGTAAGTTCCGTCCACTAGTGTCAAGAAGAAAGCAGATCTCTGATATGGACGGACTCAAGTACTCAGGCAAGATCCCAGTGTGCACCAAGCTGAACTTTCCTATCTGGAAGGAAAGAATTAGGTTTTACATTGGAGCAGTCGACCCTCGACTCTTCATGGTAGTGGAGGAGGGCCCTTATATCCCTACTAAGGTTTCCACCATTGATCCTACCAAAATGGTGCCCAAGAAGCTCTCTGAAATGGACAAGGACGAGATGGTGCTTATCGGACTTGACAAGAAGGCTCAGAACATTCTGGTCAGCGCAGTCGATGACTCCATGATGCAGAACTTCAGCAACTGCAGGACTGCCAAGGACATTTGGCATTGCCTGATTATTCTGATGGAGGGCACAGATGAAGTAAGGGATGATCGGAGATCCCTCCTGAACCATAAGTATGAGGCCTTCAGGCAAGGGCCTAAGGAAGAAATCGGAGTGACCTTTGAGAATTTCCTAAAGATCGTCAATGCTTTGAAGGGATACGGCAGAGTGTTCACTGATGGTGAACTAAATGATAAATTACTTAGGTCCCTTATTAAGGAATGGGACACGAAGATCTGCGCCATCAGAGAGTTTGGCAAACTAGCAGAAACTGATCCGCAAATACTGTTTGGGAAGCTTATGTCCTATGAGCTTCAGCTGAACACCAGAAAAGCTGAAGAAGAAGCGAATAGAGCCACTGACCGAGAGAAGACTGTGGCCCTAAAAGCCAATCACTCAAGGAAAGGCAAGGGTGCATCCTCGTCCCGTTTTTGGAAAATGGATGAGGAAGAAGACTCTGAGTCATGCTCTTCCGGCTCAGAGCTATCTGAAGAAGACTTCTCCCTCATCACTTGGGAGTTCAAGAAGTTCCTCAAGTTGAGGAATCAAAGAAAGAGAGATGGCTCCTCCTCCAAACATCAGAAGAAGAATTATTCTTCTGACAGGTATGAATCCAAACAGAACAGACATCGCTCTAATGACATTATTTGCTTTGGATGCAATAAGCCAGGTAAGGTCATCGCCGACTGCCACTAAGGCAAGAGAGATAAGGGGAAGGGAGAGGAGCATAATTCTTCTAAAGATAAGAAGAAGGAGAGGAGCTATATAGCCAAAAAGCCAAAGACACTGAGTGAATCTGATTCCTCAGACTCTAGCGATGATGAGGAAGCCTAATTCGGGCTAGTGGGTCGCTCTAACTTAGAAGGAGACTGCCCCTATTTACTGGGAAGGTAAAAGATCGTACCCCCTCTCTGACTCTGACTATGAGTCTCCTGATGATGATCTCGAGGATGGCCCCTCTGCCCGTGAAGCTCAGCTCCTCGAAAAGTATGAGCTTCTGCTCAATACCTTTGAGTAATGCCGCAAGAGGTTGAGGGCTCAGAAAAAGGAAGTCAAATTCCTTAAGGCTGAGGGTGTGTCTCTAAGAGAAGAGATCACTAGCTTGATCTTTCTCCGACAGGAACACCTGGGCCTGACTTCTGAGCACTCAGAGTCTCTAAGGCTCCTTGACCTAAAACAGGAAGAAATTAACAAGTTTGAAGAACAGCTTGCAGCATAAAGGAAGATTGTCAAAAGCTTCTCCATGCCCAAGACCGTTCTTCCCCTGGTTGATGAATTCTCTGCTCAGGCTAAGGGGGCTGGCTTGGGGCATGTGGGTGTGCCTGGTAAATCATCCAAGAGAAACAGAAAGCAGAGGAAAAATAAGGCTGCTAAGAAGGCCTCTATTGCAGATAAGGGAAAGGCCCCACTCGACCCTGTTGTATTCAGAAAGCCTGGCATTCCCTGTAATGAACAGGACTTTGAGTCAACCTATGGCCACTTCTTACGGCCCTCGGTTGAAAAGTCCAAGAGCAGGTATGATGGTTGGGCCTTCCCCCGCAACTATGGTGAGAGTGTCTTCAAGGCACCTTATGAGGAAATCCAAGTGGAGGATTATGGCCACTTCTCTTGCAGCTATAATAGGAAGCAGGCACCAAAAGCCAAGCCTGTTATACTGAAGGAACAGGAGGTGAAGAAATCATATGACTGCTGTCATCATGATGCCTCCACCTCCAGATCCAAGGCCCCGGCTAGATCCACCGTTCCAAGGGTGAAGCAGGAGCCTAAGAAAAGGTACAACAGATTTGACTGTTGGTGCTGTGGCAAAGTTGGTCACTTTGTCATGGATTGCTTGTTTAATCCAAGATACAACGAGACTCCTCATGTTAGCAATGCGAGGCCGACCACTCGTAGGGTTAACCACCCGAGGGGGAGTATGCTAACAAGGAATCTAGGACCCAAGTTCGATTGGGTTCCTAAGGGAAATTGATTTTGTTTTGCAGGTATCTCCAAAGGCCACCAAAACACCTATCTGGTAATTGGACAGTGGATGTTCCCGGCATATGACTGGGACTATAAGCCTGCTGCGTGATTACTCTCCAGTCGAAAATGGACCCAAAGTCATCTTTGGAGGATCAGATCGAGGAGTCACCAGAGGTTACGGTATGATTTCCAACGGTATAATCTCTATCACCGACGTGGCCTATGTTGAAGGGTTAAATCATAACCTGATCAGTGTAAGTCAGTTGTGTGATAAAGGATATGACGTTAAGTTCTGCAAGGATAAATGCCTGATAATATCGTGTGCCTCTTCGGAGACGGTATTAACCGGCATTAGGAGAAGAAATATCTTTTGCTTAGATTTTATTAGCATAAATTCTTCTACCCCCGTGTGCCTAATAGCAAAAGGTAGTGCATCTCTTTGTGAACAATGGCATAAGAGATTGGCACATATTAATTTCAAGACTATTAATATGTTGTTTTCTAAAAATTTAGTAAGGGATGCTCCCATTATTAAGTGCATCAAAGATAGCCCCTGTCTTGCGTGCGAGAAGGGCAAACAGACTCGGGCTACCTTTAAGGGCATTGCAGACAAAAACTCTTCCAGATGTCTTTATCTTCTGCATATGGACTTGTTTGGTCCAGTGCAAGTTCATAGCTTGGGAGGCAAGTCATATACGCTAGTGATTGTTGATGATCACTCTCGGTTTACATGGGTGTTCTTCTTAAAACGAAATTCAGATACGTTTGACATCTTTACGAGTTTTGTCAAGCAAATTCAGAACGAACTTAACTGCTCAGTGGTCAAAATCAGAAGTGACCATGGAACAGAATTCGAATCTGGGGCTATGACAAAATTTTGTGAAGAACATGGTATCTTTCATGAGTTTTCCTCCCCGCGTACTCCTCAGCAAAATGGAGTTGCGGAGAGGAGAAATAGAACGCTCATTGAAGCTTGCACGACAATGTTGAATGACGCTTCTCTCCCAGAATACTTCTGGGCATAGGTTGTCAACACGGCTTGTCATGTACAAAACCGAGCATTGATCAACAAGAATCATCGTAAGACGCCTTATGAGCTATTGAAAGGTAGGAAACCAACCATGTCCTATTTAAGGATCTTTGGCTGCAGATGCTATGTACTCAATAACGGGAAGTACCCGCGTACTAAATTTTGTGAAAAATGCTTCGAAGGCATATTCATGGGCTATAATAGCCATAGTCGGGCATATAAGGTTTTCAATAAGAAAACCCTAGTGGTAGAGGAATCCATTAATGTTGTATTTGATGAAGTAAGCTTGCTTAACAACAATTCTTCTAGTGGCATTCTCGAAGTTGCAGGTGCAAGACTTGAACAGCTAAGTCTCGATGAGACAGCTAAAGGTGTAACTCCCAAGTACATCAAGGTTTCCACCTCAACGCCAACTGGAGAAGTTTAAGATCAGGATGGAGAAAATCTCCTAGAAGAAGGAGAAGCCCGAGAAGATGTCAGAGCTCCAGATTCCAAACTCCTAGAGCTCCGACAGGTGAGGGATCATCCAAGAGATCAGATCATCGGAGATCCTCGTGACGGTGTCAGAACTCGGAGAGGTACAATTAACGAGATTTTGCACCTTAGTTTCCTATCATAGGTTGAGCCAAAGAAGTTCGACGAAGCGAACAAAGATGCAGCATGGATATTGGCCATGCAAGATGAACTGCATCAATTCGAACGATGCAACGTCTTGACGCTTATTCTGAGACCAAAGAACTAGAATTTGATCGGCACCAAGTGGATCTTTAGAAATAAACTGGATGAACACGGTGTCATCATAAAGAACAAGGCTAGGCTGGTGGCTCAAGGTTACAGACAGGAGGAGGGGATTGACTTCGACAAGACCTTTGCACCAGTTGCAAGGCTCGAGGCGAACAGGTTATTCCTGGCGTATGCCTCGCACAAAGGATTCACTGTCTATCAGATGGACGTGAAATCAGCATTCCTCAATGGAAAATTGAAAGAGGAAGTATATGTCACGCAAACCCTAGGTTTTGTTAGTCCTACATTCCCTAATCATGTTTATTTTCTTAATAAAGCATTATATGGCTTAAAACAAGCTCCTCGAGCTTGGTTTGAGACTCTGTCTAGTTTTCTTCTTGAGAACAAATTATCGAGAGGAAAAATAGATAAGACATTGTTTCTTAGGGAAGTCAAAGGCAAGATTTTGCTGGTGCAAATCTATGTCGATGACATAATATTCGGCTCAACAGACAACAATCTTTTCAAAAAGTTTTCCAAACTTATGCAAGAAAAGTTTGAAATGAGTAGTATGGGCGATCTAAAGTATTTCTTGGGACTTCAAGTGAAACAGTCTGAGGATGGCATTTTCATCTCTCAAACAAAGTTCACAAATGAACTCCTCAAGAAATTCGGAATGGAGAATGCAACCTCTATGAGGACTCCAATGGGATCCACTATGTCTCTGGACAAGGATGAGAAAGGGAAACCTTTTGATGAAACCAAATACAGAAGCATAATTGGATCCCTGCTCTACCTTACTGCTAGTAGACCAAATATTATGTTCTCCATATGCGTTTGTGCCAGATATCAGGTGAACACTAAGGAATCTCATTATATCGCTGCAAAGCGAATTCTTAGATACCTTAAAGGTACACCAAATCTTGGCTTGTGGTACCCAAGAAACAATGATGTCAAGCTGATAGGCTTTTCAGATGCTGATTTTGCAGGAAGCAGGGATGATAGGAAAAACACTTCCGGGATGTGTCAATTCCTCGGAAGAAGGCTTATTTCATGGAACAGTAAGAAACAGAATTGTATCGCAACCTCCACGGCTGAATCTGAGTACATCTCAGCAGGCAGCTGTTGCGCACAACTTCTATGGATAAAAAATAAGCTCAAAGACTATGACTTGCAGTTCAGAGAAGTTCCGATGTATTGCGACTCCTCAAGTGCTATAGCCATTGCGAACAATCCGGTGTCGCACAGCAGAACGAAGCATATTGAAGTGCGCTACCACTTCATTCGGGAGCATGTGGAAAACAAAGATATCTCTCTCTGCTATGTCCCCACGGATAAGCAGATTGCAGATATCTTCACGAAGCCCCTAGACGAGGCCAAGTTCAGTCTTTTCAAAACTTAACTCGGCATGCTGAACTGTGAAGAGTGAAGACTGTAAGGCTCAAGGCTCTTGGATTAAGGGGGAGCATCAGCAAGAAACTCATGCTCGAGCACGGATGCAAGAGCTGAGGGGGAGTATGTGGCTCCAAGTGAGGTCCCAAATTTGTAGAAGCCGAAATGGGGGAGATTACCCGAGGCTAAGGTGCTAAGGTAGTGGCTGATAAGAATGCTAAGTATGCTCTAAGGACAATGGTAATTAATTTCATTCTCAACTGATTGTTCATTTTATGTTTTTTATTCCCATCTGTCTTATTCACCTTAGCTTGTAGGGTTTAGGCTTCTTCAAATAGGGGGAGATTGTTGGGTATTGTATCCACAATGGACCTGATTTAAAGAAGCCCCTGAACAAGCTAAGTTGAATGGATAAGTTGTATTTGATGATCTTTTATCAAGTTGTGCTTGCAGCTATTCCATGCAAACTACACACCAATATCAGGGTGCAGTGGGTCAATATACACGGGTCTGCGCAACGTAATCCCTCGTTGAGCAGATCAGTGTGTTGACTCACGTGTACTCTCTCTATTGGAGTGTACTTATTTTCAAGTACAGGGTTGAGATAGATCAAGAGCAGAAGAGGAGCAAGGATGGGTCAAAGACCAAGTCATGGGAAGAAAGAATAAAAATCTTTTAAGGAAAATTCGTTGGGAATCACTAAGTGATTCTCGACGATTCGACGGGAATCACCAGTGATTCTCGTTGAATCGTCGAGAATCACTAGCCGATTCCCGCCTACGGCATCCGGCTGACAGTACGCATTTAAGAAATCAGCTAAGGCAGAATCGACGAGAATCATTAACTGATTCTCGCCAAATCGTCGAGAATGACTTTGCATTATCGCCGATTCGTCGAGAATGGGCTTGATTCTCGTCGATTCCCTCCGGATGTCATGGATTTCAACTGGAATTCTTCCAATGAAATTTCGACGGGAATCATGAGTGATTCCCGCCAACTTTGACGGGAATCACCAATGATTCCCGCCGAATTTGCCTTAGGCAATTTTCACCTGTTTGCTCGACCGAACCAAGTTGACGGGCGCTAGTTTGACCAGGCTTAGGATTTCTTCTGGTGGGGCCCACAGCGGTCATGAAGGGTTAATCTACAGTATATATACTCGTCTATTTTGAAGTTACGGACAATCCTTCATGATAAAAAGAACAAGCCGCCGAGCGTAACCTAGCCAATCGCGGAACGTCTTCTACCGCCGTCGCCGCTCGCAAAGTTGTCGCCGCTGCAGGTCTTAGGTTATCCTTGATCTCCCTGCGACAGAACCGAGGCTAAGCTTAGCGTCTCACGTTTCTATCTTGAGATCCTTTGTCTCTTGATTTGTTTAGCGGGAATATTTCTCCCCTCCGAATTTATTGAGACGATCGATCGAAGTAAGATCATTGGTAGACCTTGCTAGCTTCGTCAAGAAGTTTGGATCTACAAAGCATCGCCGCCGCAATCCTTTGCCGCCGCCGATCTCGGGAAGATCCTCTCCAAGCGAGTGCTCCGATCATGAACTCTTCGTCTTCATCAAGAACGCATCAACGAAGGAAGAGGGATATCGGGTTCTCCAAACGTAGTTTGTATTTCTTGTACATTCTATTTTAACTTTGTTGTAAAGGAACTTTGATTCCTCGTTGTAAGGGTTGGGTGCAACCCGTGGTAGAGGAGTAGTGACTCCTTCGGGTGGAAGGGTTTCTTCCATAGTGTGAGGATTTGATTTCAATCCGTTTGGTGAAGTGACCGAGTCATCCCTTGTTGGGAGATAGGTCGAAGGGGGAGAGTGGACGTACCCAAATCTGGGAACCACTATAACTGCTTGTGTGTTTCTGTGTTGTCGTTGTTTTTGTTTTCTTGTGCAGGTTAATTTTTAATTCCGCAAAAGACTGCAAATCACTTATCCCCCCAATAGGTGAAGATAGTTGACACTAGATAACTTTCACCTGTCATGTGCTTGGAGCACCCACTGTCCAAATACCACTTATCCTGTATGGTAGGATAGGTCTTCACCTACAAAATAACATATTATATATTTTGGACCCAGGTAACCTTTGGTCCTTGCTTCTTTTCATATTTAAAACTTGAAATATAAGAGTATTCTGGTTGACTTTTATAACCTAAGGGATGAAATCTCCTAGGTGGGATTATCTAGTTAGTTAAGGGATGGAAAGGTTTAGAGTTAAAGTTCTTATTGAAATTTCTGTTGAAGTTATAGTTTTGATGAAACTGATTTGGGTTCGATTATTTATGTTGAGATCGTCGATCTGCGTTCGAAGACCAACATTGGTATCGTCGATCTTGGTTCTCAAAATAATAGTGACTATTATCTGGGTTCCACGATCGTCGATCTCTGTTTGACGATACATAATGATATCGTCGATCCCCGTTTGTAGAGTGTTTAGGCTCAAGCTCTAGGTTCTGAGATTGTCGATCGTCGTTCGATGAATAATGCTGAGATCATCGATCTTGGTTCGACAATTTTTGTTCAGACTTAGCTTTTGGTTTTTCTTTATTTATCTCAACTTATTTTAAAACTTTGTTAACTGTTTTGATTTGTTCATTGTTCTTCTTACCTTTATCTGATATGAACTTTACAGGTTGAGAGAGATGGTTTTTCTAAATGATTGGTGGTTCACTAGATGATGCACCTAATCCTAATTTACTTCTATTAAGCGTAGCATTTAGTGTGCTGGTAATTTCTACTAGTTGTTTGCTCCTTCCATTCAGTGATTCTTCTAGCTGTTTTGCTTTACTTAATTCAACTTTATGGAAAGTGATTTGTTCACTATACATGTCTATTTCATTTTTCAACTTAATATTTTCTGACACTAAGCTATCATAATTATGTTTTCTATCTCTGAGAAGTTTGATTTCCTTCTCAGATCTAATCAGATCATTACACATAGATTAAAAATCATTTTTGAAATCTTCAGAAGTAAAGTCAAAGTCTTCCAATACCTGATCACAATCTGAACATTCTTTAGATTCTCCTTCTTTTGAAACATGCCCTGAAGCATTTATGGCCATTAAGCAGATTTCTTTGGCCTTTGCTTCTTCTTCATCTTCATTAGAACTGGAGGAAGATGATTCTTCAGTATCACTCCATGTTTCTATAACAAACACTCTCTCCTTCTTCTTGTGCTTGTGGGAGGATGGTTTGCTGGAGTGCTTCTTGGAGTCTTTCTCCTTTCTTCTTTCCTTATGATTGTTCTCTGGACATTCTGGAAGAATTTGTCAAGGTTTCCTGCAACCAAAGCAGATAATCTCTTTAGAAGGGGTCTTGCCATACTTTGGTTTGTCATCACTTCTTGATGATTTCCTTCTGAATTCTTTTCTCCCCATTTTGAAGAATCTCTTTGCAAAGAGACTCATCAATTCTTCATTTGATGGAGAAGCTTCTGATTCTTTAGATGCTTTGAAGGCTATATTCTGCTCCTTCCTAGTTGGTGTAGCAGTCTTTTGTTGTTCAGCTTCTCTTGTCTTCAAGAGCTGTTCATAGGATTTAAGCTTTCCTAAGACTGATTCTGTTGTCATCTTATGTGTGATTCTGGTCTCTCTGATAGGACAGATTCTAGAGTCCCATGAGCTGGGGAAGCACATAAGAATCTTGTCATTTATTTCAGTTACTGAGATGTCTTTGTCAAGAGTTTTCAGCTCATTAACAATGATGCTGAGTCTATTGTATATCTCAGAAACTTGCTCAGTTTCTTCCTTTTTGAAGTTCTCATATTGGGAAATGAGACGAGCTCTCATATCTTTCCTTTCATCAGCTAATCCTGCAACCATCTGGTTTAAGGAATCCCAGATGTCCTTTGCTGATTCACATTCAGCTACTTTTTGGAATATATCATCAGACATTGTTTGTGCCAATATGTTCATTACTTTTGCATCAGTAACCTTTGCTTTCTTGTAAGCATCATTGTAGTCTGAAGGAGGTATTACAGTCATGTTTGTGGAAGTTCTTGGAGGGGCAGCTGGTGGTGGTGGTACTCCTATTAAGATAGAAGCATAAATATCTTCATCAATAGAATTCATATAAAGCTTTATTCTTGCATTCCAGATTCCAAACTTTTGCAAGTTGAAAACTGGAGGTCTGGTGCTTGCAAAGTCCTTGTTCTGTGCCATGGTTTAATAAAAAGACAGTAGAGTAAAATGATATCTATCAAAGATCTTAGGTTTAGGTGTTGGCCTGTACAATCTTAAAAACACACCCTCTGATACTAATTGAAAGTGAGGGCTAGATAGAATTTACTCTAGAGGGGGGGGGGGTGAATAGAGTATTAAAAATTTATTTAGATTTATTGCGAAATTAAAATACTAATACTTATAAATAAGGGAATAAGATAAACTAAACTAACACATCACAACACAGCACACAAAGGAAACACAAAGCAAACCAGACGACATAAGAAAATTTATAGTGGTTCCCTAAATTTGGGTACATCCACTCTTTTAACACCCAGGTACGAATCCACTACAGGTTTTTGATCTGGTGCCCTGCCACCACAAGATATCTTTCAGGTAGATCTAGAGACCCTTTGAGCTTTTGATCAGGAGCCCAAAATCCAATAGGTTTTTTATCAAGTTCCCTATCACCAAGTGATGTTCACTTTTGAAGGGAGAGATAACCCTGTATAGATGGAGGTAAAATAAAAAGGTTTATAGAAGTCTTCTCTTTCTCAAGCAAATGAGACGACTATATGGATTGTTGTAGAAAGCCCAAGCTCCCCCTGAGATGATGTGTTGATTTAGAAAGAGGAAACTTGGTATTAGGTGTAGGTCTTCAAAGTATTGTTGTAGAGCCTTCATAATCTGTAGACTGATTTTGATTGAAGATCTCTGTAGATCTCTGAAGGCTGAGTAATGAAGAAGACTTGAGAGAGTTGATTTGAAAGTGTTCTTCTTCTTCCTTTGAAAGCAATGCAACAGTCCTTGAGAAAGAAAAATGAGTACCGCTGAAGAATGTTTTTTCTCTATTTCACTGACTGACTAACTTCCTATCTTTCTCTCTTTGTTTCTTGTTATATTCAATCAGAAAGGAAACGACATATATTTGAAATCCCTAGACAATACTTTAATTTTCTGCAAGAATTTAGGAGCCCAAACAGCTAGAATGGCTGGCAACATAAATGCACTTCCATAACTATCTTTATAAGATAAGCCAATAAAATATTTTGTGAATACCATAATTAATGCTTCATGAAATACAGCTATTAGCCTTGAGAATATCCGCATTAATTATCAGAATATAATTGCCATTAAATAATTAATCATAAGCAAAATAAACACTTTAAACCGTTCCTATAAACTGATAACTGCAAACAGCATAAAATCGTAGAACTTAGTTAAGAGATCGTCGAACTGGGTTAAGAGATCATCGACCTGAGAAAAACTATCGTAGAACTGAGATTACTGCTGAGAAACAAGAGATTATCGACCTGAGCTCGTAGATCGTCGAGCTCAGTTAAGAGTAGAATACTCTGAGATCGTCGATGGGAGATCGACGATCGTCGAGCGGAGTTCGACTATAGTCGAACTGATATAGATATTCCACTGAATTCTTCTGAGTCTAATTTTGAGTCCACTACAATGCTGGTTTGCATAAACCTTACCTAAAAAGGACCTAACTTGGACTAGACACCCTGACTATACAGGAGGGGTCAAAACATCCTAAGAGTAGACCTAGCACAAATCCAAATAAGGGTTCCAACAGAAGCACATGTTGAACCTCTTTAGGAGCGTCTTTGAATCCATTTATCACAAATTCGAAACCCTCAAATAGGAAATCTTGTCCCTTGTGTGCCATTTCACTTGCAAATTTCTGATACCTAGCGAGAGTGACTTTCCGTCGATTCCGTGAATACGGGCGGGATATGGACAAGGAATAGTGACTTTGCTTTATGCACAAGCTCTAGAATTTATATTTATTTCTTATGAGAAGGAGGAATGACACTTACCTGTTTTGGTGATCAAATTTTGATCAACGGCCAGGAATGAACTCTCTTTACTTAACCGCACATAGAAATTTCTCCCTTAGCCCTTAGTCTTAATAGGTCGTCCAATCCTACAGGAGTAAAACTGTCCTGCAATACACAAGTAATATGTGTCCTAGTGGAGTGTAGCTTGAGCTAAATTCAATATGCCCAAGTCAAATTTGAGGATTTTGAATCTAGTTGCATCTAGTGGCTTAGTGAACATGTGAGTCACTAACCTAGTTATTGAGACAAGTTTTTAGTCACCAGTCTTATTAATTAAAATATATTTTTTAACTAACATATCTCAAAAATGCAAAGTTCTTGCAAATTAGAGAACATTTAGTAAACTCATAAACAAGATGAATTCTACTTATCTTTGCCCTACAGAGTAGAAGTAGATGCTAGATTCACAGTCTTTGAGCAAACCAGCTTCGCTGCTCCTGAACTTTAGCCATTGATGTACATATGACCTTCTTTTTCTAGCTCCCCCTCAACAATTGCACTAGAAGCTAAGACACTTCCCTCTCTGATTGCACATGTCTTTGACATCTTGAGCTTGATGGTCAGTCCATCTACTGCCATCTTCTGGTGAATTATTCAGAAGTTAACTTTCTTGTACTAGTTCTAGGTCTGGTATATCTCTGTCCAATGACCATAAATGAGCATGGCCACTTGGACTATTATGCAAGACAAGATTTACCTCACCTTAGGAACCCAAGCTGACTTGGGTCCTAGGTTCTTGTTAGCATAAGAATGTATATGTCTACCTACAGGAGTCCTGTCAGGAAGACACTACCTTGCCTTTGGCACACTGGGGTTGTGCCAACAATCTATGGCAAAGTGGCCCACTTTGCCACAACACCAAAATTCATGGATGTTGTATCTCTTTTTCTGAACACTCCTTGAAGAGTGTAAGTCACACATGGTAGCCTGTTTAGTAAGGAGATTTGTGGCCTTCTTATTTCTGTCAGCAAGAGCATGGACAAAAGTGAGTCTACCAGTAGAGGTACTTGTCTTTCTCTAAACATCATTAGCAACAACATTCTTTGTAGATGGCATGTTCGTCATGGTTCCTGAGACAGCCAAGTCAGGATTACTGGCTGACTTACCATTGGTTTGAGTTATTGCTGGAAGAACCTTAGAATAGGCCATTGCGACATCCTTGAATGAGGGGGCTGGGGCACTAAATACAAATGGTCCAGGATGGGCATTTAGTACTTCTATATGGGGAGCCTTCTGTGCACTGAATCCCATGACCTCTCTTCTTCCAATGTAAGATACTTCTGTAATCTTACAAGAAAAATTCCCACACCTACAGTGACCACACTTACATTCTTGGTCATACCTGCTGGATGGGAGAATTACCTTGTGAAAGGTTGACCGAGGCCTTATAGGAGCTTGGCCTCTCCTCTGAGAATAGATAACTTTAGAAATCCACTTAGACTCAGATTTTCTCTTGATAGAATCTATCTTAGAGAAATTAGCCACAATCCTCATCTCCCTTTCAAGTTTATCTTCAAGATCCTTGATAATAGAGTCTTTATATTTGATGGACTCAACATGGATATCTACCGTGGTCTTCAGATGGCCTACTTCCCATACTTTTATATATAGCAAAGATGAAGTCTCATCTTGCTCGGAAGCAGCCAGCAGTAGGGAGGCAATTTCCTCTACTTATTTCTTAACAAGCATCTTGCTTTCTTTGAAAGCCTTCAGAAGTACAACATGATTTTCTCAATTGATTGATATCATCTTATAAAAGAGGATGCTTATCATCACTTGAATAGGATGCATAAGAGTCTGTACAGGATTCATATCCAGACTCTGAGAATGAGCTAGATGGGGAATATACCTGATTTTGTCCAGGCTGATCCAGACGAGATTCTTCTTTTAGTGTAGCTATCAGCCCATAACATCTGCATTCACTGTTCCAGCTTCACCCACCTCTGAGTCACTATCTGAATATGATAGAGGGGCCCTGATCTTTGCTCTTGTATCTGGATAGACTTTGTCTTCTGCAAGAGCTGCCAACAGCCCAATACTATTCTTGTACTCTCTGCAGATTTGAAGCTCCATTAAGCTCCACACCTTATGGTTCACTTTTGAACACATAAGTTTAACCTTTTAGCTATCCTTTGAGGTCAACTCAGACTGTTAGGTACTTTTTGAGATACCTCCCTCTGATACCACTTGAAAGTCTTTATTTCAAGGATAGCTAAATCATCTAGAGGGAGGGGGGTGAATAGGTTTCATAGTCCTTAGTGACTATCTTTAAGTTTCCTTCTTAAGGTGCTTTATTAATTTGTTAGATTAAGCTTTCAAGGTGTGCAACATGCAATAAAACAAACACACAAAGCATACAAGGATTTATAGTGGTTCCCCTAATAAAGGGTACATCCACTTTCCCTCCCTCCTATCCAACTATCTTGTTGGACTAGACACTTCTCCAAAAACTCTACTCCTAAGAGCTTACACCTCGATCTCGCAGGACCACTTGGTCTCCTCTAAGAACTATAGCTCAGCAATAAGGGCCTACAACTCTGTGATCCAAAGATCACCTACCTCAGGCTGTTAAGCCCTATAACTCATGCTGGGAGGAAAGCCCAACCTCAGATCCACCAGGGATCTTGAAAGACTTGATTTCAAAAGACTAGAAACCTAGAGGGGGGGGGGAATAGGTTCTAATTTTTTTTAAGAATTTTAGGCAATTAGCTTATTCTAACATAGCACAGATAATACAATTCTCAGCACAGCAATCACAACACAGCAATCACAACACAGTATAGTACACTAGATTTATAGTGGTTCCCCAAGGTATGGGTACATCCACTTTCCCCCTTTGATAATCTAGTAGAGAATTGGATTCAGCCCAACTTCCTTCCACTTACTCAGTTCCCCAGATCTTACAACTCAGAACCTGATTGGTTCCTACAGCTCAGACTTATACAAGTCTTACCTCAGATTCTTACCAAGAATCCTACCTCAGGCCTCAGCCCTACCTCAGCCTTTATCACTAAACTTATAACTCAGACTTTCACAAGTCCTACACCTCAGGCACTCAGCCCTACCTAAGCCTTTATAATTATAGGCTTATAAATCAGATCTTACAAAAGATCCTACAAGAAAATTGAATGTTTTAAAGGGTACAGAAATTTCACCAGATAGAACTCTCTAATTGTGTAAGCTTCTTGATAAGTTCTTGAATAAACTGAATCTTCAGATCCAACCTGACTAGCTGTTTCAAAGCTTCTTGAGTGAACAAAATAAGGTTGATCTTCACTTGATGTAGAAGTTGATCTTCAGATAGCTCCTTCCTTAAATTCAAAAATAGATCTGAATCTTTCTTACAGACTGTTCTGGATCTGCCTTCTTAAGGGTTTCCCCTTTTCTTATTATCAAACTCTCTTTCCCATTATTACTTGATTACTTCCTTAGTTCTTACTCTGGTTGTCAAGGATCAGTCCCTTATATAGAGTTTCGTCATGATTACCAGCTGATCCGGTCTGTAACAACCTTCTGACAGTTCTGACAAAGGTGTCAGACCTGTTTGTTATGACAGCTGTCGAGTCACCAGTCATGACAGTTGATTCCTCAAAGACTTGAAAACTCAGCATGAACCACTCAGCAAACTGCTTCATATGTGTCGACACAAATAGACTAAGTGTCGACACAAGTCTTGATGATGTCGACACAACACTCCATGTGTTGACATAGCCATTCTTCTGCTACTCAACACATCTTCTGTTTGTATGTGTCGACACAAGTCCTATGTGTCGACACAATTGCTCCTGGTCTCGATATAACTAATGCTGACAGATGGCGTTGAGTGTATGTACAGCTGTCATTGAGTGTCTGTCGACACAAGTCCTGTGTGTCGACACAACTGCTTCTGGTCTTGACATAGCTGATGTAGACAAATGGCATTGAGTGTATGTCCAGACATTGTTCAGTGTGTGTCGACACAAGTCCTGCGTGTCAACACAAGCCTTCAGACTCAGTATAGCTATTGCTGTAAGATGGCGTTGAGTGTCGTCCAGATGTCGTTGAGGGTGTGTCGACACAAGTCCTGTATGTCGACACAGCTTTTGGTTCTGGTGTCGATACAATTCTGGGTGTCGACACAACTTCTTCTTCAGGTGTCAACATAATGCCTGGGTGTCGACACAACTTCTTCTTCAGGTGTTGACACAATGCCTGGGTGTCGACACAATGCCTGGGTGTCGACACAATTCTGGGTGTCGACACAACTTCTTCTTCAGGTTTCGACATAATGCCTGGGTATCTACACAACTTTTTCTTCAGGTGTCAACACAATGCCTGGGTGTCGACACAGGCCTTGCTTTTAGTGTTGACACAACTTCTGGGTGTCGACACAATTCTTCACAAGTGTCGATACTTGTACTTAGAGAATTTTCTTGCAAACCTTACATCTGTACAATGAAACTCAAACATCCATCAAATACAACTTGATGTATATCATTTAGTAAGATGAGGCTTCTCCAAATCTGATACATATTTTTCAGTGTACCCAACAATCTCCCCCTATTTGGAGAAGTCATAACCCTTAGTCAAAGATATACATCACTCATAATAAAACACACAAAAAAATAGATGTACATACATTTCACAGTAGGATAAAAACTAACATCAATACTTAAACTGATTTCATTCATTAATCAGAAAATTCCAGGTTTACATGTTTTTCTATAGAACAATAAAAAACAAAAGATTACATTGTTCTAGACAATAGCCTATTTATCCTAAGATAGACTAGGCTCTTTAATTACCATTCCCTTCCCAGATCTGATATTAGCCTGCACAGTAGGTTCAGTATCATCAGCTGGTTTATTTTCTTTCAGATCCTTCTTCTTCAGTTCTTCAGCCTTTATCCTTTGTCTTTCAAAATAGTGAAAAGGCTTTGGGAAGTACCTGCTAAGCTCCAGAGCATTAGCAGGTAACTTCCTAGCTTTTGCACTCCTTCTGTACTAAAGAATAGATTCTTGCCTGGCTTAATACTTGTTCCACTCTTGCTCAGAATACCATTTACCCCTATCATAGGTCTTGTCCTTCACATCTTTCCAGGCAGTCAAAATAATATTCCTAGAAGTAAGTCTCCACAGCTCAAAACCAGGCTTCAATTTAGCCTGCTCTCTAAACCTTTTCTTGGACAGCTGTGCTTCCTTCTGAGCTTCCTTGGCAGCCTCTGATATGTCTACTTTTTCAATGATAATATTCTGTGCCTTTTATGGAGGGCTATACATTGTCTGAACTTCTTGTTGGACTATGTCAAAATTAGCTGGAGGGTAAATGACCTGTGAAACCTCTGCCTGATCCCCTTCAATATAGGCAGGTTGCACTCCAGACTCAGCAGTATTATCATCCTCACATAGGGGTGGAAATCAAAGTGTAGCTCTGATGGTGTTAGATACCCATTTTGTATGGTCAGAGCTATCTTTGACTATCATTCTCTCCTCTTTATGACCTCTCTAGCTATATGATCCCTCAGATCATTCTTTTGAAACCTTATTTGATCAGCTAGATATTCTGTACCTTCTTGATAGTAGGTTAAGATTTAGTCAGGTAATCAGAAATAGTCTTTTGAGAGGCTCCAATGGCTGTTTGGATAGCTGCTAGATCTTCTTGTATTTGCTTTGATATTTCAGTTTTCAAATCAGTGGAAATACTTCCCAGTTTTTTGACAATTTCTTCATGGGAGTCTTTGAGATTTTCATTAGACCTGAATTAATTTCCAAAAACATATCCTTACTTGGTGGCAATGTCCTGAACCTCAATCTTCAGCAGCTGTTGTTGCTTAGCCAAATATACTACAACATTGTCTCCCTTATGGAAGCAATCTGTCATCTCTTTCTTATGCAGATTGACTTCAAATCTGATGGATTTAATGTCTTGAGCCAGCTAAAATTGTAGTTCTTTATTTGACTCATTCATATATTTCTCTAAGGACTGCCTTTGTTCATCAAATTTGACTTGCAGTTGGACCAATAATGGACTGAAGTCCATGCTTGGAGCAGGTGGTTTAGCGACCGTTTGTAAGGCCTTTTTATAGCCTGTGCTCTTTTTCTTGATTTCAACCATCTTCTTCTCCTTAACCATAGAGGCTTCCTCATCATTAGAGGGTTGTGATGAGCTTTTTATATCAACTATTTCCTTTTCTACCTGTAATTGCTCCCCCTTAGGCCTTGTAGCTGGTAAATCAGGAAACAACTCTTCCATAGTTACCTCTTGCTATATCTGTATAGGAGGAACAAGATTAGTTTGGAAAACAAAAGGTTCTCCCTGGACATCAAGATTTTTGTCCAGGGCTTTCTCTATAAAGGAGATACTTACTTGCTCATCTTGAGCTGTATCTTTAATCTGCACATCTTGTGCTTCTTTCTCAGCAATTTCCAGTGCTTATTTGTTTAAGTCTGATACAATGTTCATTACTGTATTAGCAGCATACTCACTCTCCAAAGTAGCTTCAGCAATGCCTCCCCCTTGGGCAGGCAGCTCAGATAGTTCAGTGTCTTGTTCTGCTGGTTCAGGGTGTTCTCCCCCTTGAGTGGAGGCTATCTATTGATTGGGTTGCTCACTGCTCTCTTCTAGATCTTAAGCTTCTTTTTGTTGTTGTTCTTCATCTGAACTAAAGACTACCTCCTCCTCAGAATTACTGGAGGATTCTTCTTGCTGAACAATTTCTTTCTTTTTCTTATCTTTCTTGATCTGTTTCTGTGGAGTAGAAGCCTCTTTGGTCAATACTCTATCCCATCTGGATATAATCCTTACATCTATTCTCCTCATATGGTTGATCTTGGATCCTTGTAGTTGGTTCATAACACCTGATATTGTAGAAGCTAGACATAAGCTTAGTATCCTTCCCAGATTTGGCTTCTTTACTCCTTCTTAGATCTTGTCAAATACTATTGATGCCCAGTCTTTTTTTACAGTGAATATGACCCTTGTCATTAGATTGAACATGTAGACTAAAATTTTGTTATGTCCATCAGTCTTACACAGAATTACCTTGCCTACTATTTCAGACAGAAACTTTCCTTGGGAATTCATCCCTTTCCGGGTAATGGATGATCCAACTTTGGTATTAGGGTTCAGCCCGCACCAACTTAGTGCATCTTTAGTCATGGATGGAACTATTTCATCATCATTCTTAACCATGGTAAGTTGGAGTGATTTCCTGATTGTCTTTAGTGTTAGTTTCACTCGGGAATCCTGAACTGTCGCTTTGATCTTATTCCCTTCAACGTCCACAGTTGCTGATGAATAAAATTCCAGTACTTCCTTTTTCCAAATTCTTGTTGGTTCTGAGACCAAAAACTCCAACCCATTTTCCGAAATTAGGGTAATTACACCCTGGATGTCTTGTGAGGCTGTCGTGAATCCCCCACGAACAAGCTCATAACCTTCATTCACCTTGTCGTCCTTGTGGGGCGCCATTGACGAGATGGAGAGAGAGAGAAGAGAAGAGAAGTGAATATCTATGTCGACACAAGGTCTTGTGTCGAGAAATCTGAAGGTGTAGTCGACCGGATTTTGTCTTCCCCTATTTATAGTCTACTGGTAAAGGGTAGGTCAAAGGACGCACCTTAGTAAAAATACATGTCGATATAGTTGTACATGTGTCGAATTAAAAGACTTAGGTCACGACAAAACTTAATTTTAGTCGACATGTCTATGTGTCGACATATCTATGTGTCGACATACTTGTGTTAGTGTCGACACGGGCTGTTCATGTCTCGAAATAGTTGTGTCGACACCTATTCTTCTGTCGACACAGATATTGTTTCTGTGTCGACACATCCTTTTTCTTTGTCGACACAACATACTGAGTGTGTCGACACAATTTGCTTGTGTCGACACAAACTTTGTATTGAGACAAATTTCTTGAGAAATATTATGCTTACATATTCTACTTAAGAATGCTTGAGCTGACCTATTCTAGGTTCAAAATACCTAATTCAATTTTAAAATAATTGAATTTAGTTTCATCCAGAGGTTTTGTAAAAATGTCAGCAATTTGATTATTTTTGTTTACAAATTCTAGACTAATATCTTCCTTCTCCACATGTTCTCTTATAAAATGAAACTTAATTTCTATATGTTTGGTTCTACTGTGTGATACAAGATTCTTAACAATAGAAATAGCAATAGTAGAATCATAGAATAGCGGAATTCTTCTTACCTTGATGTCATAGTCTTCATGTTGATGCTTTATCCACATCAGCTGTGCACAGCAGCTGCCTGTAGCTATATATTCTGACTCAGCAGTTGAGATAGCTACACTTGTTTGCTTTTTGCTGCACAATGACACCAGCCTTCCACCTAAGAATTGACAAGTTCCTCTAGTACTTTTCCTGTCTTCTTTGCATCCTGTAAAGTCTGCATCTGAGAAGCCTGTTAGTAAGAAATCTCTATTCTTAGGGTACCAAAGACCTAGATTAGGTGTGCCCTTAAGATATCTCAAAATTCTCTTAAATGCAGTATAATGAGATTCCTTTGGGCAAGCTTGGTACCTAGCACAGACACATGTAGCATACATGATGCCAAGTCTACTAGCAATCAAGTAGAGTAGGGAGCCAATTATCCCTCTATACAAAGACTCATCAACAGGTTTCCCTGTCTCATCTTTGTCTATAGGCATACTTGTTCCCATTGGAGTTTTCATAGTGGAGGCTGAGTCCATTCCATATTTCTTAATCAACTCCTTGGTGAACTTAGACTGGGATATGGACAATCCATCATCAGTCTGTCTTACTTGAAGTCCCAAGAAGAACTTCAGCTAACCCATACTGCTCATCTCAAACTTCCCTTGCATAAGTTTGGTAAACTTTCTACAAAGGTTGTTTTCAATAGATCCAAAGATAATGTCATCAATATATATATTTGGACTAGGATTATCTTGCCTTTAGATTCCTTAAAGAATAGAGTTTTTTCTATCTTTCCTCTAGAGAATTTATTCTCAATAAGAAAAGCAGACAAGGTTTCATACCAAGTCCTAGGGGCTTGTTTCAAACCATATAGAGCTTTACTAAGCCTATATACATAATCAGGATAATGAGAATCTATACAACCTGAGGGTTGTTCAACATAGACTTACTCTTTTAAGTCACCATTCAGAAATGCTGACTTTATATCCATCTGATATACCTTGAACCCTTGATAGACAGCATAGGCCAAGAATAACCTTATAGCCTCCAGCCTTGCCACTAGGGCAAAGTTTTGATCAAAGTCAATCCCTTCCTCTTGTCTTTAGCCTTTTGCTACCAGTCTGGCCTTGTTCTTGATTATAGTGCCATTCTCATCAAGTTTGTTTTTGTATATCCACTTGGTTCCTATAATGTTATGATCCTTTGGTTTAGGAACCAGTTCCCAGAATTTACATCTTTTGAATTGATTCAGCTCTTCTTGCATAGCATCAATCCAGTTTGTGTCTAGCACGGCCTCTTCAAACTTCCTGGGTTCTATATGTGACAAGAAACTTGAACATAAAATTGTGTTCATGTTCTTGCTCCTGGTTAGTACACGTTGACTTGCATCACCAATGATTTGATGAGTTGGATGATCTTTTAGGTGTCTTCTTACTGGAGGAAATCTGCCAATCTCTTGGCCTTCTTCATTTTCCTCAACCTGATGCACCTCATTGTCTTCTTCATTCAGTGAGTCTTGTTCTCCCCTGGACAACATGCATCCTTTTCTTCATCCATCCTAGCAGGTGCTTCTTCATTGATAGTCAGCTTGTCCAGCCTATCCTTTAAATCTTTAGGACTACCTGAAGAGTTAGACAATTCACTGTTAATTAACTTAAACTCATCAAATACAACATGGACAGATTATTCTACAACTTTAGTAGTCAAGTTGTAGATCCTGTATGCCCTACTATTATTACTATACCCAACAAATATCCCTTCTAGGTATTTGGCAGCAAACTTAGTTTGGTGGTGCTTACCATTAACTAGGACATAACACTTGCTACCAAAGATTCTGAAGTAGGAAATGTTTGCTTTTCTGCCTTTCAAAATCTGATAGGGAGTCATCTTATGTTTCTTATTGATGGAGGCTCTATTGAGTACATGACATGCAGTATTTACTGCCTCTGCCCAGAAGTACTCAGGGAGAGTAGTGTCACTAAGTACTGTTCTACATGCCTCAATTAGAGTCCTATTCTTTCTTTCAGCAATTCCATTTTGCTGGGGTGTTCTAGGTGAGGAGAACTCCTGATGAATCCCAAGTTCTTCACAAAACTTTGTCATAAACTCAGACTGAAATTCAGTTCCATGGTCACTTCTGATTTTGACCACTGAATTGTTAAATTCATTCTGAGTTTGTCTAACAAAAGTTTGGAAAACAGTAGGGGTTTTAGATTTCTTCCTCAAGAAGAAAACCCATGTGAAACTAGAATAGTCATCCAAAGTAACTAATGTGTATACTTTCCTACCAAGACTATGAATTGGCATAGGACCAAACAAATCCATATGCAAGAGATATAAACATCTCATTGAATCTTTGGTATCAAGTGCATGGAAAGAGGACTTAGTCTGTTTGCCCTTTGGCAAGCTGAACACACACCCTTTTTAATGCACTTGACTTGATGACCATTCCTCACTAACCCCATCCTGAACAGCTGCCCTATTGATTTATAGCTCAGATGAGCTAGCCTCTTGTGCCATTTAACACATAGTGAAGCTTTCTCTCCTGCAACTAGACAAATGGGTGAGATGTTAAACTCACAATCTAGGTTAAGACAATATACATTCTCTTTCTTAGTGCCAGTCAAAATGATCTCTTGATCACTTGAACTCCTTATTTGGCACTCCCCTTTGAGGAAATAAATGTCATAACCTAGATCACTAAGTTGACTTATGCTAATCAGGTTATGTTTTAGACCCTTCACATAAGCCACTTTAGTGATAGTAATTGAATCAATAGAAATGTTACCAAATCCTTTGATGATTCCTTTTTCTAATCCACCAAAGATTACTTTGGGTCCATTCTCTATGGGTATATAGTCCCTCAACATTCTTCTTGTTCCAGTCATGTGTCTGGAACATCCACTATCCAAGTACCATATAGGGGTATGGCCACTTGGATTCACCTGCATCAAATAAAGAATCACTTATCCTTAAAACCCAAATTATTATTGGGTCCTAGGTCCTTATTAGTTTGAAATCCTGTAGCTGTTCTGACAGGTAAACTATTCTTGGTTTTAACACTTGTGTTGAACTAGCAATCCATGGCAAAGTGGCCCACCTTGACACAACACCAACACTCAAATCTATTGTACCTTCTTTTAGGTACAGTCTTCACAACTTTGTTGCCAGCAGTCCTATTAAGTGTAGGTGCTAAAGCAGCAAACCCCAAGAATTCCTTTTAAAACTGATGGGCTTGCCTATAGAGTGAACTATTGTCATTTGCACCCTTGCCAATGAGATCTCCATACTCACAGTGACCATGAGTAATATCATGATCATACTTGTTTGTAGGTTGCATCATTTTCCTAAAGAAAATAAGGGGCTTTTTAGCTAGTGGCTGAACTGGGGCCTTACCTTTTCTATGAGAATTGGTGGCCCTAGTTCTTCCCTTAAAACCTAGACCAGTCTTTCCTTTATGAGAAATGAAATTGTCTATTAAGGGCAAGATAGATTTTGGCTTAGAGAATTTAGCCACTAATTCTCTTTCTTGCTGAAGTTTTGCCTCCAGTTTCTTGATATGATTTTCCTTGAAGGAGATTGTCCCCATCTGAATAACAGTAATGTTTTTTAGTTTGGCAGCCTTCTTTAGTTTTAAATCTATCAACATGGCTGAATCTGATATAGCCTGCTTAAGAGACTGAATTTGCTTGGCCTGCTCCTTTACAAGAAACTTGCTCCTCTTCAGAGCTTGCAATAGCCCACCATACTCATTAATGAGTTGATGTACATCCCCCTCAGAATCAGAATCATCCACTTCTCTTGAAGTTGAAGCAACTCATTCTGATCCAGTAAAATAATTAGAAGCTGAGGGAGAATTCTAGTTCCCTAGAATCCTCTTCTATTGAGAACAACCCAACATATGCTTCTGCATCATGTTCTTCTCTTGATCCTGAAGATGAAGAGTCTGTCCAACTCGTCTACTTTTGAGCAACAAAGGATTTCTCCTTCTTGCCTTTCACTTGATGCTTCTTCTTGTCCTTAGATTCAGTCCTCTTGTCTGGACAGTCAGCTATGACATGTCCAGGCCTATTGCAACAATAGCAAACAATCTTAGAATTAGTTTGTTTACTAGGTTTTGAGGCATACCTGTCCTCCATGGAAGTCTTCTTTTTCTTGTAATACTCATCCTTGGAGAAGGATGTAGATGGCCTGGTTCTCTATTTCTTCTTTTTCATGAACCTTTGAAACTGCCTTATAAAGGCAGCAAAGTCCTCATCAGAGGTGTAGCTATCTGATATGCTGTTGTCAGGATTTTCTTCTTCTGCCTCAGCATTCCTTTTGGGTGGAGAAGGAGACTTTCTCCTACCCTTTCTTTTGCCTTCAGCCTTTAAGGCTACTGACTTCTCTTTGTACTCAGACCTACTGCTTTTCTCCTTCTCTTTTCTAGCAGTGAGCTGCATTTCATAGGATAGCAGCTTTCCAAATAGTGTTGATGGAGGTGTATCAACAAGCCTGGCCACCTCTATGATGGCACATATCTTTATATCCTAGTCCTTTGTTAGTGATCTGAGAAACTTGTCATTCAGTTCATATGTGCTGAAGACTCTTCCATAGGTCATCAGCTCATTTACTATCCTGAAGAACTTCTTGTAACATTCAGCTATGCTGTTAGACTTGGCTTATCTAAAGCTCTCATATTCTTGAGTTAGCATAGATTTCCTATCTTCTCTAACTTCTTCAGTTCCCTCCATGTAGACAATCAAGGTTTCCCACATCTCCCTAGAGGTTTTGCAATGCACCAGATTCTGAAATGTGGCATCATCTATAACACTTACAATAATGTTTTGTGCTCTTTTGTCTAATGTTGCCAGGATAATCTCATTCTTGGTCATTTCAGAATAACTCTTTGGGGTTCTAACATTTGCATTCAGAACTGATACCTTCATTGGAATGAAGGGGCCTTCTTGTACTGTGATGTAGATTCTTGGATCAGATGCTTCCATGAACAACCTGACCCTTTCCTTCCATAAGCCAAAGCATTCTTTCCTGCAGATAGGCAGTTTTATAGATCCAAATTCCTTTTGATTCTCATTTGAACCCATTCTTGAAATCTGTTAATTACCTTGGAGATTCACTCAGACTGTTTGGTATATCTTTGAGTAACCTCCCTCTGATAGCACTTGAAAGACTTGATTTCAAGAGCCTAGACACCTAGAGGGGGGGGGGGTTAATAGTTCTAATTTTCTTTAAGAATTTTAGGCAATTAGCTTGTTCTAACTTAGCACAGATAATACAATTCTCAGCACAGCAATAACAGTACAGTACAGTACACCATGTTTATAGTGGTTCCCCAAGGTATGGGTACATCCACTTTCCCCCTTCGCCTATCCAGTAGAGAACTGGATTCAGCCCAACTTCGTTCCACTTACTCAGATCCACAGATCTTACAACTCAGAACTAGATTGGTTCCTACAGCTCAGACTTTTATAAGTCTTACCTCAGATTCTTCCCAAGAATCCTACCTCAGGCCTCAGCCCTACCTCAGCCTTTATCACTAGACTTACAACTCAGACTTTCACAAGTCCTACACCCCAGGCACTCAGCCCTACCTCAGCCTTTAAAATTACAGGCTTATAACTCAGATCTTATAAAAGATCCTATAAGAAAATTGAATTTTTTAAAGGGTACAAAAATTTCACCAGATAGAACTCTCTATTGGTGTGAGCTTCTTGATCAGTTCTTGAATAAACTAAATCTTCAAATCCAACCTGACTTAGCTATTTCAACGATTCTTGATTGAACAAAATAAGGTTGATCTTCACTTGATGTAGAAGTTGATCTTAAGATATCTCCTTCCTTAAATTCAGAATTAGATCTGAATCTTTCTTACAGACTGTTCTGGATCTGCCTTCTTAAGGGTTTCCCCTTTTCTTATTGTCAAACTCTCTTTCCCGTAATTGCTTGATTACTTCCTTAGTTCTTTCTCTGGTTGTCAAGGATCTGTCCCTTATATAAAGTTTCCTCATGATTACTGGCTGATCCGGTTTGTAACAACCTTCTGACAGTTCTGACAAAGATGTCAGACCTATTGGTTATGACAGCTGTCGAGTCACCAGTCATGACAGTTGATTCCTCAAATACTTTACAACTCAGCATGAACCACTCAACAAACTGCTTCACATGTGTCGACACAAATAGACTAAGTATCGACACAAGTCTTGATGATGTCGACACAACACTCCATGTGTTGACATAATCATTCTTCTGCTAATTGACACAACTTCTGTTTGTATGTGTCGACACAAGTCCTGTGTGTCGACACAACTGCTCCTGGTCTCGACATAACTGATGCTGACAGATGGCGTTGAGTGTATATCCAGCTGTCGTTGAGTGTGTGTCGACACAAGTCCTGTGTGTCGACACATCTTCTTCTTGTCTTGACATAGCTGATGCAGATAAATGGCATTGAGTGTATGTCCAGACATCATTGAGTGTGTGTCGACACAAGTCCTGTGTGTCGACACAAGCCTTCAGGCTTAGTATAGCTGTTGCTGTAAGATGGAGTTCAGTGTCGTCTAGATATTGTTGAGTGTGTGTCGACACAAGTCCTGTGTGTCGACACAGCTTCTGTTTCAGGTGTCGACACAATTCTGGGTGTCGACACAACTTCTTCTTTAGGTGTCGACACAATGCCTGGGTGTCGACATAACTTCTTCTTCAGGTGTCGACACAATGCCTGGATGTCGACAGAATTCTGGGTGTCAATACAACTTCTTCTTCAGGTGTCGACACAATGCTTGGGTGTCGACACAACTTCTTCTTTAGGTGTCGACACAATGCCTGGGTGTCGACACAAGACTTGCTTCTAGTGCCGACACAACTTCTGGGTGTCGACACAATTCTTCGCAAGTGTCGACACAATTTTTCACAAGTGTCGACACTTGTACTTAGAGAATTTTCTTGCAAACCTTACACCTGCACAATGAAACTCAAACATCCATCAAATTCAACTTGATGTATATCATTGAGTAAGATGAGGCTTCCCCAAATCTGATACATATTTTTCAGTGTACCCAGCAGATCCTACCTCAGAGAGAATGACTCTCCTACCTCAGGCTATTAAGCCCTACCTCAGATCCAAAGGATCATACAGCTAATCCACAAGTGCCCTACAACTCAGTGAGAATGACTCACCTACCTTAGATCCAAAAAGGATCCTAGTGGAGTGAAATAGATTTATATTTAACACCGAAAAATTTCTTTGTATTAACTCTTTGAGCTAAGTTATCTTTGCTCTAACTTTCTTTTTAGTTGTAAGACACTTGAGCTAGAAGTAACTAGCAGTAAACTTCTCTACTTCTTCTTCCTTTCCAGGATAGAATCAACAACTTGGTTCTTTCTTCTTCTTAGCTTCGGAAGTGGATCTTCGGATTTAAGCTTGCAGAGCTGAGAAGCAACTTGATCTGCAGAAACCTGTTTTCTGTTTCTGCTTCCTCCTCATAAAGTAGACTTTTTTACATTCCTGGTCCTGATTAAAATAGGACCAGCTAACCGGCTTTCTTTTCTTCAGAGGTTTGCTTTGATCTTGCTGATGTCAATGAAGAAGACACTCAACAACTAGTTTAGCCTTCAGACTAGCTGTCTTGAGCTTCCTATTCTTCAGCCACATCAATAATGGCGATGAAGAAGAATAACCACGACAGATACCTCTTCTATTAAAAGGTTTCTCCTTTTATTGATTGCAACCCAACAACTCTTTGAGCAGTGGGCCCCACACAATTAATGCCAGCTGCATCCTTGCTTTAACCCCTAACTGTCGTACAGTAGCTCTGCGGTGCCTTTTGGCTTGTACTGTAGATTTTCCGCTATCGATTTGAATAATGTTGACTTTGTTGACTTACAAACGTCAATGTCTGTGGACTTAGCCAAAATCAAGCATCAGTAGGATAGGCGTTGTGTGAATGAGCTTCACTCAATGACAAAATACTTAGACAGAACTCTGTCTATCTAAGCGTTGACAGCGTTGAGTGAGCAAGCCTCACTCAAATTTTTTTGGCCTTAGCTTAATCTTTAGACTTTTTTGCATGCTTGCCGTTTAGAGCATTGAGTGAGCACGCCTCACTCAACGCCTTATGCCTGAGCCATGCTTTCTGTATTTTAGGCGTTGAGAGCATTGAGTGAGCATTCCTAACTCAATTCTTTCTGCCTTAATCAATTTCCTACTTCTTCAGCATCTTAAGTATTGAGAGCGTTGAGTGAGCACGCCTCACTCAATGCTTTTTTGCTTTAGCCAGATTTTCTGAATTATGGCGTTGATCGAGGGCGTTGAGTGAGCATGTCTCACTCAACGCTTTCTGCCTTAGCCATATTTTTCTGCTCCTTTGCGTTGAGTGAGTAAGCTCCACTCAATGCCAAACTACAAGACAGATTTTATTTTATTTATCTGGCGTTGAGTGAGTAAGCTACACTTAACGCATTTAGACTTGCCCAATTTCTGTGTCTGAAACCATAGGTTCTGACTGAATGATGGTCAGTCAACGCTTTATCATATGGCGTTGAGTGAGCTTGCCCCACTCAACGCCTGTGGACTTAGTCAAATATCAACACAGATATTCCGTGGCTTTGACTTACAAGTCATTACTCAACGAATATATTGTTTGGCGTTGAGTAAGTGATACTCACTCAATGCCTATGGACTTAGCCACTTTTCTTCACATTTCTTCTTAGGTTGTTACTGCATTAGCCTGTCTCACAGTCTTTTGTTGTATGATGTTGAGTTAGTTAACGTCACTCAACGCCTGTGGACTTAGCCACTTTCTCAGCTTGTCACTAATTTGTCTTTGATTGTATAGGTTCCACTCAGCACTATAAGTCATCTGGCGTTGAGTCAGTAACCTTCACTCAACGCCTGTGGACTTAGAAAAATTTCTATCTATCCACGGGTTTGCCTAGACAGTACCTGTTTTGGCCACTTGGACAACCTGTCCAATAAATGTATAGTAGTGATCCTGAAATCTCGAAACTTGAGCACAAGCTAGATCACCACATGTGTATACATTGTTTGCTAGGCCTTCTTTAAATCCAGGATATTGGGATCAATGGACCCAACAAGTACTTATGGATCTGAAAGTTATGCTGAAGTAGTATAAGCTGCCTTAAAGGTCGAAGCAATCGATAATGCGAAGAATCGAGGCCAGAAGATGAGGAAAGATAAGAGGAAGTGTGATGAGGGTAAGAGTTCTCAGGAATCCTGTTCTGCTTCAAGGAAAAGAAGAAAAAAGATGTGCAGTTTCTGTTGGCGACCCGACCATCCGTTTGAGAAATGTTATAAGAGATTGGGAGCTCAGAAGCAGCAGCAGGTGCTTGAGATTCAGAGCGCTCCCAAAGGAGAGCTGGTTTGTGCTGCTTGCGAACGGAAGGGGCATGATGCTGCCCATTATTAGATTAAGGAAAGGGTCTTCTTTTACTGCGGACAGAAAGCACATTTCAAGTTAATGTGCCCACAGTCTCTGCCCATGCTGCAGCCGGTTCCACTTCAGGCTTTGCCGCCAGCGCAACATTTGGACAAAGGAATGGGCAAGTTAAATATGGTTACCTTGGAGGAAGCTCAGGCATCCACCCAGGTGATCTCAGGTCATATCCTAAACTAATTTGTTTTTTAGCTCATAGTTGTAGTTTCGATGTTGCTTGGTTAGTTATGAATGAGATTTTGTAGGGAAGTTTAAGGTAAAGAACCACTGGGCGCAAATTCTTTTCGATTCTGGTGCTACCTACTCGTTTATGGCTAGGGCCTTTGTAGAGCAAAATCGTTTGACTCTCGATCATTTTGGCGATTCGATTCATGTTAAGTAAACTCTGGTGACTCGGTGGTCTCAGACCAGGGTATCCTGGGTTGTCCGATTCTTTTAGGCGATTTCCTAGTTGTGGCTGATTTGAAGGTGATAGACCTGGAGGACTTCTATGTGATCTTAGGCATGGACTGGTTGTCCAGATATGATGCGGTTATCTAATGGAAGGTCAAGCAGTTGGAGTTCTAAATGGACAACGGTCACCCTAGAAGTGTTTATGGATTTCCGCGCAAGGATTCCCTGATTATTTCTGCGATATGTGCTCGGAAGCTTTTAGATTTCGGTTGTTTTGCATACTTGGTTTTAGTTTTGGAGACTATTTGTAGTTTGCCGCGTGTAGAGGAGATTCCTGTGGTTCATGAGTCTCCTGATATTTTTCTAGATAGTCTTCCTGGTCATCCACCTGAGAGGGATGTGGAGTTTGTTATAGATCTTGAGCTGGGTACTCATCCTATTGCTAAGGCACTGTACCGTATGGCTTCTCGTGAGCTGGAAGTGTTGCGTACCAAGATGGATGAGTTGTTGCATAATAGATTTATTAAACCAAGTTCTTCACCGTGGGGTGCTTCCGTATTGTTTGTGAAGAAAAAGGATGGGTCCATAAGGCTGTGCATCGATTATAGGGAATTGAACAAGGTAACTATCAAGAATAGGTATCCCTTGTTGTGAATTGATGACTTGTTTGATCAGTTGCGTGGTAGTACGGTGTTTTCAAAGATTGACCTTCGTTCAGGATACCATCAGTTGAAAATTTGTGTGTTGGATATTCCGCGAACCACTTTTCGTTCTCGACATGTACATTTTGAGTTCTTGGTAATGTCCTTTGATTTGACTAATACACCCTCTACTTTCATGGACATGATGAACAAAGTGTTTAGGGATTTTTTGGATTGTTTTGTGGTCATCTTTATTGATGATGTTTTGGTTTATTCCCGCAGTACTAAAGAGCATGCCCAACACTTGCATTTGATTTTGTCTGCTTTGAGGGAGCATAAGTTGTTTGTCAAGTGAAACAAGTGTGAGTTTTGGCTTCCTTAGGTTTCCTTTCTGGTTCATGTGGTTAATAAGGACGGAATTTCTATTGACCCAGAGAAGATTACTACCGTAATGGATTAGAATAGAACTACCACACCCAAAGGGATAAGAAGCTTCCTAGAGTTGACAAACTATTTTAGAAGGTTTGTGGAAGGATTTTCTACGATATCTGCGATGCTGACTAAGCTTACGCAGAAGAACACAACGTTCATTTAGAGCGATAAGTGCAAAGAAGCTTTTCAGGAGTTGAAAGAGAGATTGTGCACTGCTCTATTTTTGTCTTTGCCTACCGAAGGAGTGGAGTATGTTATTTATGTGGATGCATTACATGTCGGACTTGGTTGCATATTGATGCAAGAAGGAAAGGTAATTGCATATGGGTCAAGGAAATTAAAAGTTCATGAAAGGAACTACCGTACTCATGATTTGGAGTTTGTTGCAATGATTTATGCCTTAAAGCTATGAAGACACCTATTGTATGGCACGTTGTGCAAGATTTATACGGATCATAAGAGCTTGAAGTATGTCTTCACTCAAAAGGAGTTGAATTTGCGCCAACGGAGATGGTTAGAGTATGTCGCGGATTATGATGTTGAGATATTATATCATCTGGGCAAAGCTAATGTGGTAGCCGATGCCTTGAGTAGGGACCGCGCGGATCTTTAGACTTTCTATGGAATCCCTAGTGGAGCAATTTTTGTTAATAGATATATTGGTTGAGAGTAGCGACTTAACAAGTAGTTTGGAAGTGAATGTGCCCTCTTGGATTATACACACAAGGTTGTATTAGAAGGATGATCCTGATTTGCAGCACCTTCGTAATAGAACTGAGAAAGGCGAGTTACCAGACTTTCTAATCAATGATGAGGGTACTTGAGAAACCGCGATAGATATTGTATACCCGCTGTTTAGGATATTTGAGTTAAGCTGTGCAGCGAGGCGTACGAATCCAGTGTTGCCTACCACCCTGGTTCTATGAAGATGTATAGAGATCTGTAGCAGATCATTTAGTGGTATGGAATGAAAAACGATATAGCCAAGTTTATGTCTGAGTGCTTCACTTGTATGTGAGTTAAGGCCGATCATGGAAGGCCTGGTGGCAAGTTGATGCATTTGGAGATTCCAAGTTGGAAGTGGGAAAGTATTTCTATGGAATTCATTACTGGTTTGCCGAGATTTCTCAAAGGACATGATTCTGTATGGGTTAAGTGGATAGACTGACGAAGTGTGCTCATTTCGAGCCGTTTAGGATTGATTAGTACATGAATAGGATAATAGAGTTATACTTGGATGAGGTTATCAGGTTACATCGAGTACCTATTAGTATTATGTCGGATCGAGAATCCAGTTTTACATCTCGTTTTTGGAAAAGTTTACAAGAAGAATTGGGTACTGATCTTAGGTATTCCACCGCTTATCATCCGCAGAGAAATGGTCAAACGTAAGGAGTTAATCAGATTTTGGAAGACATGATAAGATGTTACATCTTGGACCACAAAGGAGCGTGGTACGAGCATTTGAGACAGATTGAATTTGCTTATAATAACAGTTATCAATAGAGTTTGCAGATGGCCCCGTTTGAGGTTTTGTATGGGAGACGTTGTAGAACTCCATTGTTTTGGGCTGAGGTTGGTGAAGGACCATTGTAGTGTACGGAAGCTTTAGAAGAGATGAATACTTCTGTAAGGCATATTAAAAAAAAAGCTTCGTATAACTTAGGAGCGTTATGAAAGGAAGGCCAATAGGTAAAGGAATGATTTGGAATTTTCTATTGGGGCCATGGTGTTTCTTAAAGTTTCCCAGATGTCTGGTGTCATGAGGTTTGGTAAGAACCATAAGTTGGATCCTAGGTATGTAGGACCCTTCAAGATTATTGAACGTATTGGAATGTCAGCTTATCGGCTGGCTATGCCCGCAAGTTTTCCTGGTGTGCACGATGTGTTTCACGTAAGCCAGTTGCAGAAGTGTGTGTAACATCCCATTTCCAACTAGACCCCAAAGAGTGGTTTTGGTCATGACTCGGTCATGAAAAAAACCTAGGAAGCTAAAAGGGCCAGGTGATCAAAGGCCAAGGTGAGAATCACCTTGGTCTGTCTATGGCACAACCTCATCACCAAACCTATGGATTGACCTTAGGGCTTCACCATGACTCCATGTCCCCACCACAACATCACTAACCTATTAGAGCATCCACTAGAGCCTTAAGGGTCCATTAGAGTCAACCCAAAGTGGACAATTTGACCTAGGACCACCATAGGCCTAAATTAGGCAAGGTGCCCTAACTAAGGGTAGTTGGCCTCTAATGTGCCCAACCAACATTTCCCAGGTCTGCCTAGACCTAAAGTGGTGTCAATGGGTCACCTGGGACTCAATGGGGTCAACCCCCAAGCTTGGGTTGACCCAAGCCAACTCAAACCCCAACATGGTCAAGATGCCCTTATTAAAGGTTATATGACCCTCAAGGTGCCCAGTTAGTCCTGTCCCACCCCACCTAAGCCTTAGGAGAGATCAATGGATCACCAAGGACCCATTGGTGCCAACCCAAAAGGTCAAAATGACTAGAGTCAACCCAAGCCCACTTTGGGACAACCAAGCCCAAATGGGCTAGCCCAAGCTCAAGCCTCCTCATGTGGCTTCATTAGGGAGTAATGTGTATATGTGGGCTGCCAATAGACCACAAGGTTGACCAAGTCCACCTGGTGACTAGGAGAGAGAAGGCGAGCTCCATTCCATGTTAATGGAGGAGAGAGAAATGAAGAAAGAGGAAGGGGGTGAAGGGGCTCGGCCAAAGGGAGGCTAAAGGCCACCTTTAATGGCTGAATTCAACTCCCCTAGGGAAGGGGACGAATTTCCAGCCATTTCCGGGCCACCAAGGGGCTGGTTCAGCCCCCCTCCTCCTAACCCGAGCCTAGCCATTAATGGCTTTAATGGCCATTGATAATCAAACCTCTCCTCTCCCCAACTGAAGCTTTAAACACCATCAGTGGGCCGAGAGAAGGCTTCCCCAACCCTCACCTGAATGAATCGGGCTTCCCCACTGTGTAATTGGAGAAACCGAGCGGCGCCACCTTCAAAGATGGTTTCCCGGCGATCTTCTCAACTTCAAGCCGCCGGCAAGGTCCTCCTCCTCTCCTTGTCTTATGGATAGATCATAGCAATGCCTAGGTTCAAGGTTTGGGCTTAATTGATCCCAAACCAATTTCTGGTTTTCATGGTTTCAGCCGAGAAATTTTCTTGGTAGAACCGCCGGAATTCGCCCCTCCGGCGGCCTAGTCGCCGCCAGTCGATAGGCGCCACCTCGATGGAGGTGTTGGTGGCGGTGGCCGGCCGGGGAAGGGCCGGGATGGGCGGTGGTGGCGGCTGGAAGTTGCTCTAGGCTCGGGCTATCTCAGTCGTTAGCTGGAGGTAGACGATGAGCCCATGCCCTTGGATTTGCGCCAAGATCCGTGCTGGATCAAATGAAAATACTTCATTTTAATTGATTTTCTGTCACCTTATTTATAGTATTTTGAAATAAATATTAAAAATAGCTAGGTGTCTCTGATGAAAAAGTGCAAAACATAAAAGTTGTAGACCTTAGGGTCTATTGAATCCAAAATTAATTTGAACCAATTTTGACCTCTGGTTGGACTAGGGAATCCATTTTGGTGGGACCTATACCTAGGGCTATCCTGAGTTTCAAAAGGGTGCCCACGCTTCATCTCTTGTCCAAATGACCTGAAATTTTGGAAGGAGGTCAAACTTAGTCATATCTATGGTCAGTCAAAAAATGGGAATTTTTGGGAACACTTTGTTCTATGGTTTTTGTTAATATTTAATAATACAAGGGTATTTTAATTAAGTGGTCTAATGACCTCCGAACCCTCCCAAATTTTGGTGAGAGGTCCCTGGCATCATGATATGGCTCTGTATAAAAATTCACCTCTTTTGGAGGTGTTTTGGATTGGTAATGACCTAACCCTAACTCTCCCTTAGTGAAGGATTCTCAAATAAAGAGTGTACTTTGGCTTTGGGTGGTCAAATCACCTCAATAGAGGCTATGATTTTGACCCCTGACTTGGTAGGACCATTATTACCCTCTTAGGGAATATGGAGTGGTTTAGGATTGTTTCACCCTTGGATGTAAACTCAAACCCTAAGGGAGGACTTTTGAGGGTTGTGAAGGGCAAGGGGTCAGATGACCTTGAAAGGATTTTAAACTTGGGAGAGAGAATTCTAGGGTAGGTAGAATCCTCTGGAAGAAATCTAAAATAGATTCTAGGGTGAATAGGTCCCTCAAAACCCTAACCCTAGTTTAGGGCACAAACCTTGTAGTAATAGAAAATGTCACAAAAACTCACTGAACAGTAATAGGATTTGGGTAGGTTAGTTTTTAAAGTTAGTACAAGCTCTGGAGATTTTGTTATGAATTTAGGATTATTATTTTGGAAACTTCGTTAACAATTTAGTAATTTGTATTATTTATTTAGATATTTATTATGGAGTAACTACTTACTAGAAATTGATGAACTTTAGCCAATGGACTTTCTATTATGTTTTAAAGCTCTGTGAATTTTTATGAAATTTTTGGAAGATTATTTCTAAGGGTTGCTTCATTAAGTATTATTTCCCATTAAAAGTTAATTAAATTTATTTTAGTGTCTAGCAAGCCTGTAAAATTATGATTTTTGCACAATGAACCTTTCTTTACCATATTAAGATTCTGTAATTTTTATATAATTTTTTGATGAATAACTTTGGTACTTCCTCCTTTACATATGATTAAGGGAATTATTTTGGATAAATTAATTAGCGGTCAGATAGTTCTTGAAAAATTATGGAAATTAGTAACTAGTAATATATCTTTGTTATTTTGTGATCAAGAGTTTTGGGTGGCCATTACTTGAGTAGATAATATAGTTCATGTTCAAATTGCCCATGGCCAAACATTTGGGAAAATTCAATAAATATCAAATTAATTAGAAAAATTATGAATCTCTGATTTTAGACTAAACTTGTTATGATAGACCTCCGGTAAATTATATAGGTGATTTGGATGATAATCCGGAGTACCTTCTTTACACATCTCATATAGTATAGGGTGGTCTGCATATAGTAACTGCGGAAACTGAACTAGAGTGGGTAATGAGTTTGAAGAGTTGGATCCTAGAAGGTTGCTGGTTTGGGTTAATAAAGGAGTTTATCATTGGAAGATAGGATTAGTAGAGTGTGAGGTTGACTAGTGTTAGGTGGTGCTCGGGATCGACGAAAGATTGTCTTATCTCGTGGAGTGGGAAGGTCAAAATCACCCTAGGATAGATCTAGCGTAATATGAAACAGGAATGTATAAGGGAATCAACCAATAACAATAAGTGCCTTGCGAAAGGGAACGATGGGCTTCCACTACCATCATAGTTCCTAGTGCCCTTTGAGAGCCCTTCACGGGGTATACTGGGGGCAGTCCTGGGCTAACGTAAACTGTAGGAGTGATAAATCTTAAAGAGCAACTAGAATAATTAGGGGTTCACTTTCACACACCCCGGTGTCTCGGGAAGTGAGTTTGACTAGGATTTTCGAGCGGTAGGCTCAGTGGTTGTGGAAACGGGCGGGATAGCCCGGCGGGCCTGAGGCCCGGTTGATATTATAATGGACAGGATAATCCGGGGAGTTTTTGCTTGGTGGGAAACATATTAATATTGCATGTGCATAAGATTATAAGGTGGTGGGCCCTCGATGTTAGTGGTCTATGCACCGATGCTAATACGTTGGCTCGGCAAGTGTGGTTAGCACTTCGCCAATAGAAGTCCGGTGCGCCAGCCGGAAAGAGTACGCAGCAGTCCGCTTTGTGCACCAAGAGTTGGGGCGTATGATAGGTATGACCGGTAGTGCTTTACTTGTTTAGAGGTGGGTGAGGCCCAACCCACCACTTCCGTCTGCCACTACGGAGGTATCCTGGGAGGTTCGGCTCCAGAAAGGGGGAACTAAAGGTCTGTGTACACAGAGTCGGGTGGGTGAGTTGCACTTGCATGATCGCATCATAACCCACTAGCATGTCATAGCATAATCATTGCATATAACCCCTGTAACCTATTATATACGTGGTATAGGACGCTTATACAATAGGACTTGCAAAACGACCCCTTGGTCTATAAGCTTGTGTGGTCAAGTTTATAAATTAAGGTAAAATTCTTTATATATATATTGCTGTTAATAACCGACACTCCAACGTATAAATTGGTATGAGACTCTTTATACGATGGGAGCCCTGCAGAAGATCCCTTGGCTTATGTGTTTCCACACATAAGTTAAGGTTACTTTTCATACCTTACTTTACTGCCACATGTACTATAAAATTGCTAGAATAGGTCCACTGTCATCTGTTTCTTGATTACTCTCCACATTCAAGTCCTCCCCTTTCTTCCTATCCGCTCGGTGCCTAGGGGCAATGGGGGAAGGGGTGGGGGATGATAGGGCTTAGTCTTATAGACTAACGGTTTTCAGACCACATCATTTAGGGGATCGTGGAGCCCAACATGGAGGAGCAGCCTCGGAGGTCAGCCCATTTGGAGATAGGGCAGTCTAGCTTAGGAGTTCAGACAGCTGGGACTGTGAGTCCCTGACCTTAGTAGTGTTTTATTTTGCTTCCGCTTGAGTGACTATGTAGTGAGGATTTGATGTATCGGGCTTAAGAACTTATTTCAATACATTTATATTCTGTGGACTCTCCCTTCGTGGAGATATTATTACTCTGATGTGATTTTATTGTGGACTTTTGGTTAGAGTTTTTACCTCACTTGAGTTTACTCTACTTTGGTTGCTTTTCCATGATCGAATCGGCCAGTAGAATTGGCGTTTCGCGGTGATGACCCTTTAGGGCATGAAGCTGTCACCGCAAAGCGGCGGTTCTGGGCCTAAGACCCCGGTGTTTAAAAAGAAAAAAAAGGGTCTTACAAGTGGTATTAGAGGCAGGTTTCGGGAAAAGTTCTAGTCCACAAATCCCTGGGTCACCCCCGCGCAGGTTTTGTTTGAGGACAAACTAAGAAGCGGAAGCATGGTGTGCCCATGTTGGTGATCACATGTAATTGTCCACCCCATTTATAGATTTAGAGTTGTTGCTTATTATATTTTGTTGTGCAGCCTCAAGCACAGCCTACTCGACAGGGCGGAGTCCAGCAGACTCTGAATGTTGCACCACCTCCCCGGCCCCCACTCCGTTCTTACAATCATAGATGGGGAAGACTCTGACAGCCATTTTGGAGGCTTTTAGGGCACAGCAGGTTCCGGTTTCGCAGCCAAACCCGGGGGCAAATTGGTTGAGCATCGTCCGAGGACTCTCTCCCCCATCCTACTTAGAGACAGAGTCAACTGTTTGGACAGAAGAATGGCTGGACATTATATACGAGATGTTGACCGGGATTTGGTGCCCCTGGCAGGAGAGGGTGCCATTGGTGGTCTCTTGATTGGAGTTTCACGCCAAGAGATGGTGGAAGACTTCGCTGGATACGACTTTTGCGGATATGGAGGTTGCAGAGATTACTTGGGAGGATTTCAGGGCCGCATTACTGGAGCATTTTGTTCCATAGTCGGCTAGGGATGAACTGGAGGACAGATTCCTACAGTTGAAGACGGGCAATAAGACAGTGGTAGAGTACCACCGGGAGTTCAACCACCTAGCCCGGTTTGAGGACTCCTATCAGTTAGACGAGGCAGGATATACCAAAAGGTTCTACATGGGCCCGCAGGAGGAGTTGAGGGAGGCCCTTCTATTCGTATCTGACGGGCCAATACCTCGAATGTTAGAAATGTCCAAGAGGATTGAGGCCGACTGGCACACGACTCGGGGTCGGAAGAGGCCAACGGGGGACCAGGGTCGGGGAGCCAGAAATGATCAGCGGTGGGGCCACGTCCTTGATGGGAGGGAGGAAAGAAGAGAAGAGGACCAGCCTCTTTAGGGGTAAGACAAGAGCCGAGGGAGCCGGTGGTAGTGGCTCCTTAGCCTTTTCAGATGCGGGAGGCACCGAGACCAGAGGTATGGCATTTCCCCCGCCGGAGTGCTTCAATTGCCATAAGGTTGGGCACATTCGCAGAAATTGCCCCATGAGGGGGGCACCCCCACCAGCACCACCGAATGCCCAGCCAACGCAGTATTTTGGAGGCCGAGGTCGTGGCCGAGGACGTGGATACCAAGGTGGGGATTGTAGACAAGAAAGGGAGTAGGTGTATGCTTTGGACCTGGCGCAGCCTTGGAACCCAAAGCAGGTAATAACATATACGCCAAGATGTTTAATTTTTTTAAATAGAATTCCCTTTCTCAGTTGTCAAATTTGTAGAACTGCACTAGATAGAATAAATAGGAAAGAAAAACTCGTTATAGAATCCTAAGACATTTAATCGCCCCAGGTATAGTCTTCATCAGCGGTAAGCCTGCCCGCACACTTTTCGATACCGGAGCTACTCACTCCTTTGTGTAAGAGACATTCGTAGAAGGATTGGAAGGCCTGGAGCGATTCACGGGCTCGAAGACGAGGGTGCGACTACCCGATGGATCTGAACTCCTTACCTCGGACCACTGCAATATGGAGGTAGAAATCAGTGGAAAGGCGTTTGAGGCTCCAGCGATGCTTTTGAAGTTGACGGACTACGACTTGATCCTAGGCATGATATGGCTGCACGGGAACCTATCCTAGATTGATTGCCAAGCAAAGAGGATCACCGTGAGGCACGGGGACTCTTTCATTGTCATCGAAGGTATAAGAACTGCCACTCGTATACTCTAATCTTCAGTACAGGCCGTTAAGGCCTACCTGCAGGGAAAGGAGGTTTATCAGATTCTATTTGAGATGGTGGAGGCCAAGGAGTCTGTGACAGACATCCCGGTAGTGCGAGATTTTGCTGACGTCTTTCCAGAGAAACTGCCAGGACTACCTCCGCACCGAGAGCAGGACTTCCAGATACAGCTTGTGCCGGGGGCTAAGCCGGCATCTAGGGCCCCTTACCGGATGGCCTCGAAAGAGTTGACAGAGTTCCGAAGTCAGTTGCAGGAACTAGTAGAGGAAGGGTTTGTCCGGCCAAGCTCTTCACCGCGGGGAGCCTCGGTGCTATTCGTCAAGAATAAGGACGGAAATCTCTGCTTGTGTATTGATTATCGAGGCCTGAACAGACTGACGGTCAGGAATACATACCCGCTGCCACGGATTGACGAGTTGTTCGATCAACTGGAAGGAGCGCATTTCTTCTCGAAACTTGACTTGAGGTCAGGTTATTACCAACTATGGATTCGAGAGGAGGACATTCCGAAGACTGCCTTCAGTAGTACGTACGGACTGTTTGAGTTTTCTGTGATGCCCTTCGGGCTCACAAATGCACCGTCAGCATTTACAAGCCTCATGAACAGGGTATTCGAGGAGTATTTGGATGTATTATCCATTATATTTATTGACGACATCCTCATCTACTCAAGGACGGAGGATGAGCATAGACGACACCTAACTTTGACTCTAGAGAAGCTACATGAGCACCAGCTGTATGCGAAGTTCAACAAATGCCAGTTTTGGTTAAAGGAGGTGGCCTTCTTAGGTCATATTATCAGCGGTGCTGGGTTGGCAGTAGACCCGGCCAAGATTCGGGCAGTTCAGGATTGTCCACCGTTCAAGACAGCCACGGATGTTTAGAGCTTCCTGGGACTTGCCGGATATTTCTGGAAGTTCGTCGAAGGATTCTCTCGGATTGCACTCCCTCTTACATCCCCAACGAAGAAGGAATCCCCTTTCGTTTGGACGCCACAGTGCGAGGAGGCCTTTGTGGAGTTGAAAGGTCGGCTTACCTCGGCTCCCATTCTCGCTCTTCCATCGGGAAGGGAGTGATTCCAGGTGTACACGGACGCCTCCTACCATGGGATGGGTACTGTTCTGATGCAGAACGGGCACGTAATAGCCTACGCCTCCTGACAGCTGAAGATACATGAGAAGAACTATCCGGTGCATGATCTGGAGATGGGTGCAGTGATCTTTGCTCTGAAGATTTGGCGACACTACCTCTATAGGGTTCACTGTGACATCTTCTCAGATCACAATAATTTGAAATATGTGGACACACAGAAGGAACTCAACATCAGACAGAGACGTTGGGTGGAGTTCCTGTCGGATTACCGGTACACCATGCACTACCATCCCGGGAAGGCGAACGTGGTGGTAGATGCTCTGAGTCGGAGAGGAGATACCTCAGGGAAGGGACCACAACTGATGTCCATGGAGCTAGTCCGGTCTTTTAGAGATATGCAGATATCCCTCGTGTCCGAGAATGATCCAGAGCTGTATATGGAGTATCTAGCATCGATGGTTGCCATAGACGATATTCGGGACTGCATCCGGGATGGACAGAAGACAGATGCATGGGCAGAGCCGATATTCCAAGCCTTGGATGAGGGTTCGACGGGAGATTTTTCACTGAGAGATGGATTGCTATATTTCAGAGGCAGGGTTTATATACCCGCAGGAGGTCAGATTCGGGAGGACATCATGGCGGAAGCACATTATAGCAGATATTCTATACACTCGGGGATCACCAAGATGACGGCAGACTTGAAGAAGACGATGTTCTGGCCGGGGATGAAGAAGGACATTACATACTTCGTGACTCATTGCGAGGCATGCCAGCTGGTGAAGGTGGAGTGCAGAAACCCCGTAGGATTGCTACAACCACTTCCGGTGCCGGAGTGGAAATTTGAGGACAACGCGATGGATTTCATTCATGGCCTCCCCCGATCACGGACGGGAAATGATTCAATTTGGGTCATCGTCGATCGGTTGACGAAGGTGGCCAGATTCATTCCGATCAGAAAAGATAACTCGGTTGGGGTACTAGGGCGGAGATTCGTAGAGCAGTTCATTCGTTACCACGGGGTTCCCAGTACGATCGTGTCGGATTGGGATGGTCGGTTCACATCCAGGGAGTGGAGATCCATGCAGGCTTACTTAGGCATGCGACTGACCTTTAGCTCAGCATTTCATCCCCAGATGGATGGGCAGACGGAATGCACCAATCGGACATTGGATGACCTCCTACGGCTATGCATTTTGGATCGAAACAAACCATGGGAGAAGCTTTTACCACTTGTTGAGTTCTCCTATAACAACAACTACTAGTCCAGCATAGGGATGGCTCCATATGAAGCCTTGTACGGAAGGAGATGTAGGACTCCGCTTTCATGGATTCAGGACGAGGATTCGAAGGTGTTGGGATCGGATTTTGTCGAAGACACCGAGGCTCAGGTGAGACAGATACAGGATAGGATGCTGGAAGCGTAGAGCTGACAGGCTAAGTATTACGATGCCCGACACCGTCAGGTAGAGTTTCAGGTGGGAGACCGAGTTTTCTTGAAGATCCGGCCCATGTACAGAGTTTCACGGGTGCGTGGTCGGAAGAAGAAGCTCAACCCTAAGTATATGGGCCCTTATAGGATCTTGGAGCGGATCGAGCCCCTAGCTTACAGGTTGGAGTTTCAATCGGAACTGGCAGGTTTACACGATGTATTCCATATTTCTTCACTTAGGAGGGCTCTACTACGTCCGGAGCAGAAGATTTCGACCACAGATGGGCCGGTAACTCCAGACCGATCAGTTCACTTGGAGCTGGTTCTGATCGATGACAGAGGAGTACGGATCTTGCGTCGCAAGAAGGTTCCGTTAGTCAAAGTTCTGTGGAGGAACCACGGCCAGGAGGAGCATACCTGGGAACCGCAGGACCTGACGCGACAAAAGTATCCAGAGCTGTTCAGTCAGGTACACCTCACAACCTCTCAAGATGTTCAATTTAACTTCCTGTTTTAAACTAATAGGACTGCCCTAGGAAGAGTAGTAGCTAATCTTTTGTTTATTGGGGGTCTTGGCTTTGCTAATTGGGCGAATTAGTCATAGATTTAGTTTTCCCTTTAAATCTCACTTAGCAAACATGGCATCGTGATGTAATCTTTCACTTCTTATGGGATGTTACAAGGTTCTTTTTCTTCTATAGAAATTCCCGTAGGCTTAACCTTGATTTCAGGGATGAAATTTTTGTTTTGTTTATTGGGATTTGTAACATCCCATTTCCAACTAGACCCCTAAGAGTGGTTTTGGTCATGACTAAGTCATGACAAAGCCCTAGGAAGCTAAAAAGGGCCAGGTGATCAAAGGCCAAGGTGAGAATCACCTTGGCCTGTCTATGGCATAACCTCATCACCAAACCTAGGGATTGACCTTAGGGATTCACCATGACTCCATGTCCCCACCACAACATCACTAACCTATTAGAGGGTCCACTAGAGCCTTAAGGGTCCATTAGAGTCAACCCAAAGTGGCAAATTTGACCTAGGATAACCATAGGCCTAAATTGGGCAAGGTGCTCTAACTAAGGGTAGTTGGCCTCTAATGTGCCCAAACAACTTGCCCAGGTCTTCCTAGACCTAAAGTGGTGTCAATGGGTCACATGGGACTCAATAGGGTTAACCCCCAAGCTTGAGTTGACCCAAGCCAACTCAAACCCTAACTTGGTCAAGATGCCCTTATTAAGGGTTATATGACCCTCAAGGTGCCCAGTTAGTCCTATCCCACCCCACCTAATCCTTAGGAGAGATCAATGGATCACCAAGGACCCATTGGTGCCAACCCAAAAGGTCAAAATGACTAGAGTCAACCCAAGCCCACTTTGGGACAACCAAGCCCAAATGGCCTAGCCCAATCTCAAGCCTCCTCATGTGGCTTCATTAGGGAGTAATGTGTATGTGTGGGCTACCAATAGACCACAAGGTTGACCAAGTCAACCTGGTGAGTAGGAGAGAGAAGGTGAGCTCCATTCCATGTTAATGGAGGAGAGAGAAATGAAGAAAGAGGAAGGGGGTGAAGGGGCTCGACCAAAGGGAGGCCAAAGGCCACCTTTAATGGCTGAATTCAACTCCCCTAGGGAAGGGGACGAATTTCCAGCCGTTTCCCGGCCACCAAGGGGCTGGTTCAGCCCCCCTCCTCCTAACCCGAGCCTAGCCATTAATGGCTTTAATGGCCATAGATAATCCAGCCTCTCCTCTCCCCAACTAAAGCTTTAAACACCATCAGTGGGCCGAGAGAAGGCTTTCCCAACCCTCACCTGAAGGAATCGGGCCTCCCCACTGTGCAGTTGTAGAAACCGAGCGGCGCCACCTTCAAAGATGGTTTCCCGGCGATCTTCTCAACTTCAGGCCGCCGGCAAGGTCCTCCTCCTCTCCTTGTCTTATGGTTAGATCATAGCAATGCCTAGGTTCAAGGTTTGGGCTCAATTGAGCCTAAACCAATTTCTGGTTTTCATGGTTTTAGGCGAGAAATTTTTTTGGTAGAACCGCTGGAATTCGCCCCTCCGGTGGCCGAGTCGATGCCAGTCGATAGCCGCCACCTCGACGGAGGTGTTGGTGGCAGTGGCCGGCCGGGGAAGGGCCGAGATGGGCGGTGGCGGCGGCTGGAAGTGGCTCCAGGCTCGGGCTATCTCTGCCGTTGGGTGGAGGTAGACGATGAGCCCGGGACCTTGGATTTGCGCCAAGATTCGTGCTGGATCAAATGAAAATACTTCATTTTAATTGATTTTTTATCACCTTATTTATAGTATTTTAAAATAAATATTAAAAATAGCTAGATGCCTCTGATGAAAAAGTGAAAAACATAAAAGTTATAGAACATGGGGTCTACTTTAATCCAAAATCAATTTGAACCAATTTGGACCTCTAGTTGGACCATGGCATCCATTTTGGTGGGACCTATACCAAGGGATATCCTGAGATTCAAAAGGGTGCCCACACTTCATCCCTTGTCCAAATGACTTGAGATTTGGGCAGGGGGTCAACCTTAGTCATACCTAGAGTCAGTCCAAAAATGGGAATTTTTGGGAACACTTTGTCCTATGGTTTTTGTTAATATTCAATAATACTAGGGTATTTTAATTAAGTGGTCTAATGACTCCAAACCCTCCCAAATTTTGGTGAGAGGTCCCTGGCATCATAAAGTACCCCTAGTGTAGAGTCTGTATGCGAAAACGGACATAGGCATGTTGTGTGAAGCCTATCCGGACAAGTTGGTCTGGATTGGTGATGTTGCATTGCATAATAACTGGAGAATACTCCGTGTAAATGTTTGTTTTTTGGGTTTTCTATGAGGTAGATTGCAACAGGGAGCCTTGGGGACTAACTCCAAGGTGCACCCAGAAAACTGGGCAAATACGGGATGTTGCCAACATGGTGGCCGGGGAGCTAACTTGAACATAACCGGGTTATGTGAATTGTGTGATGGAAATGTGACTCGGGGAGTCTTGACCTGCGTATATGGCTTAAATTATCTTTGCGGTATGAGCACGGGTCAAGTGGAACCGTACCCGATCTATGTCATTCGGCGAAACCGTTGGCATAGATGAGGGTCTTCGGCGGTCTATGGCTTAAATTGACGTGACCAATGCCAGGAAGACAAACTGCTCATATGGTTTGTCGTCCAAGGGACGGTGGTGAGACGGGAACGTCTATGGATTAAATTGACGTGACGTTTGCCGGTTCGCCGTGAATGTGCCCTTAGTGCACGGGGTGTGTGTCCGTGCGTGCCTGCACCTGTGATGAAGTGTGTGTTTACACTATACCGCTTGTTTATGTTAACAAAATGCAGGTAAGAGCATCGCCGCCCCGAGTTGGTGGCGGGGTCGTTATAATTTGGTACGCATAGCTGATCGTTGATTTTTTTTACCACCGTGCAGTGGATTGTTGCTTGCAGGTGCTGCGAAGCCGAGTGGCAAATAGCGGGCTAAAACCCAAGTTGCTGTGCCAGCCCTCGAAGGCCAATTTTTGAGTGTTTTTCTTATGTACTCATGTGTGACCAGCCTGCGTGTCGAGGTTTAGAAGACACTTTTATTAAGCAAACTCTTGTAAGGCCATTTTTGGTGTATTATAGATTCCTATGGGTTTATTGTAGTGGACATTCATGCTTGGCTGGGTTCTTTTATCCTTGCAACTTAATAATTTGCTTCCGCTAGGTGCTCTGTGCAGGACGTTGTGATTGGTTGAATGGTCTCAATAAGTAACCAACCGGTCTGTCCATAGTATATGGCGTCGGGCTCCAGCCGGACCAACTGCTATATGCTATGTGATGGATAGGGTGTTATAGAAGGATTCTCAAATAAAGAGTGTACTTTGGCTTTGGGTGGTCAAATCACCTCAACAGAGGCTGTGATTTTGACCCCTGATTTGGTTGGACCATTATCACCCTCTTAGGGAATATGGAGTGGTTTAGGATTGTTTCACCCTTGGATCCAAACTCAAACCCTAAGGGAGGACTTTTGAGGGTTGTGAAGGGCAAGGGGTCAGATGACCTTGAAAGGATTTGAAACTTGGGAGAGAGAATTTTAGGGTAGGTAGAATCCTCTGGAAGAAATCTAAAATAGATTCTAAGGTGAATAGGTCCCTCAAAACCGTAACCCTAGTTTAGGGCACAATCCTTGTAGTAATAGAAAATGTCACAAAAACTCACTGAACAGTTATGGGATTTGGGTAAGTTAGGGTTTAAAGTTAGTACAAGCTCTGGATATTTTGTTATGAATTTAGGATTATTATTTTGGATACTTCATTAACAATTTTGTAATTTGTATTATTTACTTAGAAATTTATTATGGAGTAACTACTTGCTGGAAATTGATGAACTTTAGCCAAAGCACTTTCTATTATGTTTTAAAGATTTGTGAATTTTTATGGGATTTTTGGAAGATTATTTCTAAGGGTTGCTTCATTAAGTATTGTTTCCCATGAAAACTTAATTAAATTTTTTTTGGTGTCGAGCAAGCCTGTAAAATTACGATTTTTGCACAATCACCCTTTCTGCACCATATTAAGATTATGTAATTTTTATATAATTTTCTGATGAATAACTTTTGTACTTCCTCCTTTACATATGATTAAGAGAATTATTTTGGATAAATTAATTAGAGGTCAGATAGTTTCTGAAAAATTATGGAAATTAGTATCTAGTAGTATATCTCTGTTATTTAGTGACCAAAATTTTTGGGTGGCCATTACTTGAGTAGATCATATAGTTCATGTTCAAATTGCCCATGGCCAAACATTTGGGAAAATTCAATAAATATCAAATTAATTAGAAAAATTATGAATCTCTGATTTTAGACTAAACATATTATGATAGACCTCCGGTAAATTTTATAGGTGATTTGGAAGATAATCCGGAGTACCTTCTTTACACATCTCTTATAGTATAGGGTGGTCTGCATATAGTAACTGCGGAAACTGAACTAGAGTGGGTAATGAATTTGAAGAGTTGGATCCTTAGAAGGTTGCTGGTTTGGGTAAATAAAGGAGTTCATCATTGGAATATAGGATTAGTAGAGTGTGAGGTTGACTAGTGTTAGGTGGTGCTCGGGATCGACGAAAGATCGTCTTATCCTGTGGAGTGGGAAGGTCAAAATCACCTTAGGATAGATCTAGCGTATTATGAAATGGGAATGGGTAAGGGAATCAACCAATAACAATAAGTGCCTTGCGAAAGGGAACGATGGGCTTCAACTACCATCATAGTTCCTAGTTCCCTTTGTGAGCCCTTCACGGGGTATACCGGGGGCAGTCCTGGGCTTACGTAAACTGTAGGAGTGATAAATCTTAAAGAGCAACTAGAATAATTAAGGGTTCACTTTCACACACCCCGGTGTCTCGGGAAGTTAGTTTGACTAGGATTTTAGAGCAGTAGGCTCGGTGGTTGTGGAGACGGGCGGGATTGCCCGGCGGGCCTGAGGCCCGGTTGATATTGGAACGGACGGGATAGTCCGGGGAGTTTTGGCTCTGTGGGAAACGTATTAATATTGCATGTGCATAAGATTATAAGGTGGTGGGCCCTCGGTGTTAGTGGTCGATGCACCGATGCTAATACATTGGATCGGCAAGTGTGGTTAGCACTTCGCCAACAGAAGTCCGGTACGCCAGCCGACAAGAGTACGCAGGAGTTCGCTTCGTGCACCAAGCGTTGAGGCGTACGATAGGTCTGACCGGTAGTGCTTTACTTGTTTAGAGGTGGGCGAGGCCCAACCCACCGCTTCCGTCTTCCACTACGGAGGTATCCTTGGAGGTTCGGCTCCAGAAAGGGGGAACTAAAGATTTGTGTACACAGAGTCGGGTGGGTGAGTTGCACTTGCATGATCGCATCATAACCCACGAGCATGTCATAGCATAATCATTGCATATAACCCCTGCCACCTAATGTATAAGTGGTATGGGACGCTTATACAATAGAACTTGCAAAATGACCCCATGGTTTATAAGCTTGTGTGGGAGAGTTTATAAATTAAGGTCAATTCTTTATATATATATATATATTGCTGTTAATAACCGACAGCCCAACGTATAAATTGGTATGGGACTCTTTATACGATGAGAGCCCTGCAGATGATCCCTTAGCTTATGCATTTCCGCACATAAGTTAAGGTTACTTTTCATACCTTACTTTACTGCCACATGTACTATAAAATTACTAGAATAGGTTCGATGTCATCTGTTTCTTGATTACTCTCCACCTTCAAGTCCTCCCCTTTCTTCCTCTCTGCTCGGTTCCTAAGTTCCATGGTGGAAGGGTTGGGGATGATAGGACTTATTCTTATAGATTAACAGTTTTCGGACCACATCATTTAGGGGATCGTGGAGCCCAGCATGGAGGAGCAGCCCCGGAGGTCGGCCCGTTTGGAGATAGGGCAATCTAGCTCAGGAGATCAGATAGCTGGGACTGTGAGTCCCTGACCTTAGTAGTGTTTTATTTTGCTTCCGTTTGAGTGACTATGTAGTGAGGATTTGATGTATCGTGCTTAAGCCCTTATTTTCAGTACATTTATATTCTGTGGACTCTCCCTTCGTGGATATATTATTACTCTGATGTGATTTTATTGTGGACTTTTGGTTAAAGTTTTTACCTCACTTGTGTTTACTCTACTTTTGTTGCTTTTCCATGATCGAATCGGCCGGCAGAATCAGCGTTTCGCGGTGATGACCCTTCAGGGCGTGAAGGTGTAACCGCAAAGCGGGGATTCTGGGCCTAAGACCCCGGTGCTTAAAAAGAAAAAAAATGGGGTCTTAATGTGTGTGCTTAGTGACCTGCAGGTTCTTGATTCTGTGCCCTAGTTGGAGCCTAATCTTTCTTATGTCGAGATGCCTGTTCGCATAATGGATACTCAGGATCGCATGTTGCGAAGAAAGACCATACGCATGGTTAAAGTTTTGTGGCGAAACCCAGACGTGGAAAGCGTGACTTGGGAGTTGGAGTCAGCTATGAGGTAGGCTCATCCTCATCTATTCTCCTAAATCATTTGTTATGTATTTATATTCTATAATCCTTGGTTATTTTACTCTATAGTGGAATCTTTAATGCGTAAAGTTTTGGGACAAAACTTTCTTTTAAGAGGGGTGGCTGTAACGCCCCTAATTTTCCAAGGTTTATTTAAAATCCCTTTAGTGACATATTTTGACATCAAGGAGTTACGTTGACGTGAAGTTGGTGGGTACCACTGTCGGAGCGTGACATTTGCTCGTTGGTATCTGAGTTTTTGGTTTGGGAGTATTAGCTTGGCTAATTTCTTCTATATTTTGATATTCCCTTGCTAGCCGGGGTTCGTTTTGGAATACAGTGGAGCGTTTTTGGGATATCTGGTGTTTAAACTTCGGGGAGTATTTACCCGAGTTTGGTTTGTCGAATTTTGATTTCAACTTTGCTGTTGGATTCGTAGCGTCGATATTTAGCTACGGTTTGATTTTCTTAGAGATCCGAGTTAGTGCGAGTTTTGGTCATTTTACGTTTTATTTATAATAATAATATATTATATTGTTATACTTAATATATATAGCCTTGCGATAAGATGAAAACCCTATTCATCGCCTTTCTCAAACCGTCTTACTGAGTTGCTGAAGAACGAAAGCGACGGTCCTTGCGAAGCCTTCGACCTTCGATTGTAGGAGCTCTTGTGCACAATATCATCGTCGGAGAGTATATCCGGATAGCTCTCACTAAGATCTACGTTTGAGCAGTGAGTTTTTCCCGTTTCTTGAAATTTTAGGTGTTAGGAAACTCGTTTTGACCCCTTTCGTCCTGAAAAGTTTCAGAAGTTGTCTCTTAGGTGTTCTTGCGGCCAAATCCGCGAGGAGGAGCGGTTGTGCGGCCGGATTTCGGCAAGATCGAGGCAAGTGGTGATTTCTTCGCCTTGCCAAGCTTTCATTCCTTTCATTCTCTATTATTTCCCTTTTTCCTTCTTAGAATTTAGGAATAGGGTAGGGTTCGGCCAGGTTCTACCTGCTGCATAGTGTAGATTTTTTCGTTCCGGCGATGTGCGAATTCGTCGTATTTTGACTGTTGTTCTGCGTATATAACCATCAAGTATATGTCAGTACCTAGTTGAAATTCGCCGTGTTTGGCAGCGAGTGGATTCGTCGGGTTTTGTAGTTAGTTTAAGTTAAATTCGTCTTATATGGCTAATTAGTCTAGTAAAATTTGTCGATTATGACAAAAGTCAAAACCGTTTAAAATCAGTCCTAGCCTAAGTCAAATTCATCAAGTATCAGTTGAAATTTGGCGGGTAATGCTTTGGCGTTGAGTTAAGTCCAATTCATCGAGTAAAAGACATGGCGTTGAGTGTTGGTGTATTCGTCGAGTATTAGGCGTTGAGTTCGTCGAGTAGAATACTTGGCGTTGAGTGTTGTTGTATTCGTCGAGTATTAGGCATTGGGTTCGTCGAGTAGAATAATTGGCATTGAGTGTTGATGTATTCGTCGAGTAATAGGCATCGAGTTTGTCGAGTATAAGACTTGGAGTTGAGTGGATTAGACTTGGCGCTAAAAGCAATGAGTGATATTTGAGTATAAGTCAGAATTATCGAGTAACGCTAGTTTGGTGTCGAGTGCATCGAGTGATGTTTTGGCGCTAAGGCAAAAGCGTTGAGTGTACTCAATGTGGCCTTGAGTGTACTCAATGCGGCATTGAGTGAAGCCTTGGTGTTGAGTGATATAGCGTTGACTGTAGTCTGAGCGTTGTGTAGTTTTGAGACTAAGTCAAAAGCGTTGAGTTTAGGAAATATCGTTGAGTTAACTTGTTGGCGTCGAGTGCTTTGAATGCACTCAATACGGCATCGAGTGTACTCGACGCTTCTCCGCAGACTTATGATATTTCGCCGATTCGTCGTATATCCCTAGTAGTCAAGTTTTGCTAAGTAAAAATCATCTAGTGCCTGCTGTATTCGTCGAGTATACTCGACGAATCAGTATGGACTTGGTATTTTGTGATCGAATTGAGTGGAATTCATCGAGTTTAAGCCATAGGGGGATTTTTTAGAATATTCTCCCTCTATTTAATGAACTAATCCCGTGTTTTATTTTTGGGTGTGTTGTCATGGAAACTTCCTTTCCATGAGGCTATTATGTATGATATTTTTAGTATATGCTATGTATTATTTGGGGCTGTGGGTGTTTATGGGATGTACCACCGCCACAGTGCCTTTTTTGTGATTGGGTGTGTGGAGAAGGAGACCACCATCCCAGGTGCTGGTTTTTCCCCGGTTTTCGGTGTGTCAAGAAATAAGACCGCCTTTTCCTTGGGCCCTTGTGAATATTTTGATGTCAGTGTGTGGAGGAGGTGACCACAACCGTAGGTGCCAGATTTTTTGTCGGTGTTTTGTTAGGCCCACTAAATGATGAGCAGGCTAATCTCTTATGATTATATACTTACTTATATGTTTGTCTATATAAAGGATAGGTCTTTATAGCACTTGGTACAAATTCCTTACCCTTGAACTTGTAAGTTAGTATTTTCTCACTATTCTTGGATTAGGGTTGGTAACCCTTTGTTCCATTTTAGTTTATTGCAAACCTTTTGACTTTTTCACCACTTGTATTTTTATTCTTGCTGAGGTGTTCCTTCTTTGAATGCCTTAGGATTGGAGAAGTAGCTGGTTGAGCGCCTAGGTTTTGGTGCTAGCTTATGTTCTGTAGTGGCTGCAACTATCTCTTTCCTTACCGATTATGAGGTAGTGTGTGTGGTTTTATTCTTGTTCAAACATACATTCCTTTTAGTGGGTTCGTGTCAGGTTGTTGACGCCCACTGGAGTTTTGTATAATGTTATAGTACTTGCTAGCTGCTAAGCCTTTTTATATATGAATTATTGGATTTACTTGCTCTCGGGGAAGGTTGCATGTTAGATTTTTTAAATTATAAAAGTACTACTTCTATCACCTCATATATGTCATCTTTCAAACTAAAATCACTATGTTTGATGAATGTAAAAGCTATTTTCATACTTATACTAAATCTAGAGTTACACATACCATGAGTTGTCCTATATGGATGTTTTTGCTCATGTAGGATGTCAATTAATATGAACAAGGTATTTTCCGTAGCGTGTACTTAAATTTTCAGTTGTGGACTAGTTGATCCACAGAGCCAAGGGATACGACCACAAAAACTTAACTTGAATCATGTTTTGTTAACGTCAAAACTTGATATTTTCATAAAAGGTTTAGAGTGGGAGTTTGCCTGAACATCTACAGTTATCCCCTGCACGGCATGGTATCACGACGCGTCTTTTCTCTTACTCTGATATATTCTTTAAATTTGGAGAAAATGCGGGTTGTGATAGAGACAACGCTCCTATAACTCGAAGAACCACCAATCCTATAACTCGGAGAACAAACTCTCCTACAACTCGATCCAAACACGGATATACAAACTCGGAAGTAAAGTGTACAACCCTATATCCGGGAAGTGGGATCGATAGGAGCCAGACCGACCAAGTCCACCAGCAAGCCCCAGGCGAGCTGAGCCCCTGGCGTCGATTCCACACGACGCCTTCAGCCATAGCGTCGAGTTCACTTGGCGCTTTTAGCCCTGGCGTCGAGTCCACTCGATTCCTTCAGCTACGACATTGAGTGAGTCTTATTCACTCAATGCCTTCCGTCGCGGCTTTGAGTGTGGCGAGTCCTATCAACGCTTTTCATTCTTGGCGTGGGGTGACATCTCAGCATCCGTCAATTCGCCCAGGTAGGGTGGAGTGGAGCAGTTGGCGAGTGGAGAAGCAGGCTCGCACTCGCCAGGGATCTCGGCAGGCAGTTGGCGAGTGGAGCAGTAGGCTCGCACTCATCAAGGGATCTTGGCAGGAAGTTGGCGAGTGGAGAAGAAGGTTCGCACTCGCACAGGGATCTCGACAGGCAGTTGGTGAGTGGGGCATTTCCCAGCCCGCACTCGCCCAGGTCCCGAAGGAGGTGGCTAGTGCCAGCCCCATCGAGCACTCGCCCCCCAGGCGAGTGGAGGTTTTTAGAAGGCCACTCGCCCCATTTTTCTGTGATGTATCTTTACTAGTTTACCCCCGTGGGCCTGCCTATAGCCTTGTGGAATTGCGGAGTTGTGCTATTGGTAGACCCAGTCAGGCTACACATAGCTGTTTTGAATAGCGGAAGTTGGCTATTTGCAGGACGTTTTCAGAAAACTATAAATAGACCTAAAGGGGTACCTCAGAAGTCATGCTTGTGCCTGAGTCTTCTTGCGCTTCAGGTGGTATCCTTAGATCGACATTTGGATATGGAGGGGAAGTTCTCTAAGATCTTCCGGGTGCATGGTGGGACCTCCATGCCGAGCCCTTGTGTTTGTCCCCTGTTATTTTTCCTTGGTCATTTGGCTCGCGAGAGAGAAGTAAGTGTACGATTACCCCTTCCCCCAGGGTGAACTCCACAGAGACCGAGTTTTTGGTTTCAACATTTTGGTGCGGTGAGCATGTAGAGTGGTCAACATAGAAAATCTTCAGCATGCTCAATGACTTGAGAAGAAGAACAAGGTTCAGACAGGGCCGACTCGCTACCTCCTCCCCCTCTCGCCATAGTGGGGATGTTCGAGGAGTTCAGGCAGGAGGTGCTTGGCCTATTCAAGTTCGCACTCAGCACATGTGCCGAGTGCTCGACGCCAGCTGTCCCAGTCACCGCAGCCCCGGACCTAGGTGAGGATGCCCCTGTTTGGCAAGCTGGGAAAGAGGTTATTGAGGAGGGTAGGGAGCGCGATCTTCCCGGGCGAGTGCTCTTCCCCGGCTCGGCGAGTGGAGGCCGGTTTGGCGAAATGGGGGTGCGTGATCCTCCGGCCCGCCCAATAGGGGGAGGCAGCCCCTTTAGAGAGTTGTTTTCTTCTGCCCCAATTCTAGAGGGGTTCAGGGAGCCAGAGATGTCCTACTATACCGGAAAGGATGACGCGGTCCAGCACATCCTATAGTTCGAGGATGTGGTTTCAATAAGGCAAATGTCAGATGCTTTTAAGTGTAGACTCTTCACCAGCACCCTCAAGGAGAAGGCGAGAGAGTGATTCTATCAGCTACCAACCAACTCCATTAACTGCTTTGAGGACCTGTGTCAGGGTTTCATATTGAGGTTCACCACTTCGAAGAAGAGGAATAAGGAGTCTGAGTCCCTATTCCACATCAAGCAGGGGGTGAATGAGATGCTGGGGAGTTATGTGGAATTGTTCTATGAGGAGGTCACCTAGGTTAAGGAGATGTCAGGGTACATCCTTATGATGGCCTTAACCTTAGGGCTGCAATAGGGTATCTTCAGGATGGAGCTGAAGAGGGTGCCGCCTCTCTCTTATGTGGAACTGATGGAGAGGGAGGCGAGGTAAGTCGACTGGGAGGCGTCGAACCCCGAGTTCACGAAGAAGTTGGCCTGGTGGGCCAGGAAAGAGGAGAAGGGCCCAGCAGGTGGACGAGGTCGGGAGGTGAGGAGAGCCGAACCCCGATAGAGGGAGCAGCAACCCAGATGGGGGCGTTAGGAGCCGAACAACCCGCTCGGTTGGAGGCAGCCGAAGTATCAAGATCAAGGCCAGCAAAGAGTTTTCCACGAAGGAGACAATCACCAAGGGGACCAGGGTCAGTTTCACCCTCTAGGATGGAGGAAGGGCCAAAGGCCTCATCTCCCGATCAACATCAGGCTATGACAATAACCATGCAGACGAGGAGGGGTCAGTAGAGGAGAAGGAGGGAAGTCAAGGTGGAGTTACCCTATTGTGACTTCCACTAGGAGGAGGGGCATGCTACAACCACATGCCCGAAGTTCCTCAAGGTGAGAGGAAACAGGGAGTAACAGCAGTAGCGGGACCGCTGGGAGGTGCGGATCGAGGAAGTCTTGCCTCGGGTAGAGGAGGACAGGTGTGAGGATTGGGCTGATGTTGGGGCCCGAGGTAAGATAGTTGTGATCTACGGGGGGGGGAGTTAAGGCTTTCCGGAAGTCAAGCCTCCACACCATGTACCGAAGGAGCGTTGGCTCCACATCCCAGACCCCACCCCAGAGGAGAAGATCACCTTATCTAGGAGTGACATGCCGGATCATGAGGATCATTTTTGCGATACGCTAGTCATTAAGACCACGGTTGAAGGGTTTATAATCTCCAGGATCCTCATTGACAATAGAAGTTCGGTCAACGTCATCTTCAAAAAGGCATTTGATGCGATGAAAGTGGAGTCCAAGATAGTACTTGCCTCAAACGGACCTTTGTTTGGGTTTTCCGGGGAAAGTATGGAGGTTGAAAGAGGAGTAGGGCTCCATGTCACTCTGGGGGGGCAGTCCCGCAACTATAAGTTTGTCATCGTAGATGCCCCTAGCAGTTACAATGCCATCTTCAGACGAACTCTCATCAGTGCTTTCCGCTGCATCCCCTCATCCTTCCATCATTGCGTGAAGTTCAACGCTAAGGGGATCCAGGTCAGGGTCCGGGGAGACCCCAAAGTAGCAAGGGAATGCTACGTCACCGCGATGAACTCCATATCCTAGCAGGGAGGAGCCGAAGAGATGGAGCAGAGGATGGAGGAGCTATCCAGGCAGGAGGTCGAAGGAGAGGTTCTGGATATGGAAGTAGGGGAGGAGGAGATCTGCACCCGGGTAGAGGTGGCGGAAGAAGATCTGGCGAAGTCGGCCGAGGTGATGGCCGTAGAAGTAGCTGAGAGGGAGGAGATCCCAATCTCAGGAGAGGGGGATGCCAGAGAGTGGGAGGAGCAGTCCTGGCTGGAGGCTGCTGAAGAGGTGGTAGAGATGGAGGTTCTCACCAAGGGTGGCAAGGTGGAGAAAGTGCGCATCAGTGGGGGCTGACCCCGGAGGACCAGGATAGGATGCTGGCATGCATTTAGAAGAACGTTGACATCTTCACATAGAGTGCGGTAGAGATGTTAGGGATCGACGAGGATGTTGGTTTTCCCATTGTCTCAACTTGGATCAAGAGGCCCGCCCCATCCAGTAGAAGAAGTGTTCCATTACGGACAAGTTATCCAAACCCATCAGGGAGCAGGTGGCCAAACTCCTTAAGGCCGGCTTTGTATCCAAAATCCAATACCCCGGCTGGGTATCCAACGTTGTAATGGTTAAAAAAGGATCCGCCAGTGGAGAATGTGTGTTGATTTTTCTTTGTTAAATAAATCATATCCTAAGGATTGTTAACCCTTTTCTTGAATCGGCGCGCTGGTTGACGCAACTGTCAGTTTTCCTATAATGAGTTTTTTAGATGCATTTTCAGGGTATCATCAAATCAAGATGCACCCTCCTGATGTAAAAGATGTCTCCTTCATCACAGGGGATGAGTGCTATTGCTACAAGATGATGTCATTTGGGTTGAAAAATATAGGGGAGACATACCAAAAGATGATGGATCGGGTCTTCCAGGAGCAAAAAGGGAGGAACCTCAAGGTATATGTGGATGATCTGATGATCAAAAGCCGGGAGGCGGACTCCCACCTCTAGGATTTGGAGGATACCTTCAACACCCTCCAAAGATACAAGATAAGGTTAAATCCTTTGAAGTGTGTCTTCAGGGCAAGCAGGGGGAAGTTCCTGGGTCATCTTCTCACCCCCATGGGGCTGGAACCTAATCATGATAAGGTCAAGGAAATTATGGAGTTGGGGTCGCCTCGGAATGCTAAGGAGGTGCGATAGCTAACGGGAAATTGGCGAGCCTCAGCAGGTTCCTCTCTCAGGCAGGAGAAAGTGTTCTCCCTTATTCAAAGCGCTGAGAGGGGACTAGAAGTTTGAGTGGTCGAAAGAATGCAAAGAGGCATTCCAGGACTTTAAGAGGCAATTAAATCAGGCCCCTCTGCTCCAAGGGCCAAAGGAAGGGGAAGATCTATCCCTGTATCTTTGGGTTGGGGGCGAGGTAGTGAGCTACATCCTAGTTTGGGAAGAAGGAAGTAAGCAACTTCCCATATAAGATGTGAGCAGGGTCTTGAGGAAGGCGAAGCTCCGATATCCGATCTTAGATAAGTTGGCCTTCTCTCTAGTTATCTTGGCTCAGAGGCTCCGACCCTATTTCCAGGCACACTCCATCCGAGTGGTGACTGACCACCCCCTCTGTAACATCTTTGAGGGGGTGGAGACTTTAGGGAGGTTGGCGAAGAGGTCAGTGGAGCTGAGTGAGTTCGATATCTCTTTTTGTCCCACGTCTCTCGATCAAGGCCCAAGCAATGGCCGACTTTCTTGCTGATTATATGGTCGAGGTAGCAGAGGCAGAACTCACTCGCCCGGTTACTTCGAAGGTGATGGAAGATGGTGCATCGGGAAGACATTCCTTTGGGATAGGAGTGATCTTAGAGAGCCCCAAGGGAATGAGGATCGAGCAAATGGTGGTGGTGCACTTTCCCCATTACTAACTACCAGGATGAGTACGAGGCCATGGTAGCTAGATTGTGCCTAGCTAGAGAGCTGCCGGTGCATGATGTGGAGGTCCTCACTGACTCCATGGTGGTAGCCTCCCAGATCATTGGTGAGTTGAGGTAAGTGAACCTACTCTCCAACTATATTGGCCAATATGAAGGGGTTCATCGGTATGTTCCAGACCTTCTCCATCCGACATGTGCCGCAGGAGGAGAATGATAGGTTGAACATTTAGCCAAGTATGGTCCCCGGGTCGGAGGTACCATCACCGACTTGTTCTATCCAGCCATCCAAGAGGGGGAGTAGATTGAGGTGGACCAACATCCCTCATGGATGGATCCTTTCACAACTTTCCTTTCAATAGGGTAATTTCAAGAGGGGATGGACAAGAAGTGATTCAAGCACAAGTTGGCATATTATCTCATGCGTGACGGGCAACTGTACAGAAAGAACCTCTTGGGAATGTTAGCACATTATGTGGCCGAGGGGGAGGTCTAGAGGATTCTAGAGGAGGTTCATTACGAGGAGTGTGGAAGTCACTCAGGAAGCAGAACCGTGGAAGGAAGGATAGTTCGACAAGGGTATTTCTGGCCAACTCTAAGTCAGGATGCTGCAGAGTTCACAAAAAAATGCCATAAATGCCAGCTATTTGCTCCCTCAAACTTCAACCAGCTCAGCAACTCAAGAGTATCACGGCCCCCTAGCCCTTCGCCATTTGGGGAATGGATTTGGTAGGACCTTTCCCCCAGGACAGCGTGAAGAGGAGGTTCTTGCAGGTGATGATCGACTATTTTTCTAAGTGGTTGGAAGTGAAGGTGCAGGCCAAGGTGACCTCCCCGGTAATCAGGAACTTTGTATGGGGGAGATCATCTGCCGGCATGCCCTGCCCCAGGCCATTATCACGGACAATGGGCCTAAGTTCACCAGCGATGAGTTCATCAATTTCTGTATTTAGCTTCGCGGGTCGATATCAGGTTCGTGTCGGTCCACCATCCCAGGAGAAACGAGAAGGTGGAGGTAGCGAACAAAATCATCGTCAACCTCCTTAAGAATAAAGTGGAGAATTTGAAGGGTAGCTGAGTGGAGCAGCTTCCTTTGGTTCTCTGGGCACTGAGAACCACTCCCAACTATGCTACAGGGGAGACCCCCTTAATCTCTCCCATGGATGCAAGGAAGTGCTTCCGATAAAGTTCAAGATTCGGACGCCTCAGGTGGTCAAGGTAGAGGCAGGCAGGGAATGCCAAGCTGAAAACGAGGAGGAGCTATAGCTCTCCCTCGACATGGTGGAGGAAATGCGTGATCTCTCCACCATTCTACATAAAGAGGTAAAAACAAGAATGTATAAGTTGTAAGACCCCCCCCTCCCGAACACATAAAACGGCACAAGAGGGGTCTTATGCCTAGAACAGCCGCCTTGCGGTAGCACTAACACTCGGGTTAGCCTGTACCACAAGACGCCTATTCTGCCGGCCACAACCAATATCACACACATTTCAAACCCAACCAAAATATAACACAGAAGTAAAATCCACACCAAGCATATAATCCATAAAATACATATGTTAAGAAGCTACAATGAGCTTCTAATAACAGAGTATGTAAATAGTTTTCCCAAAAATGGTACAACAAAAACCTCTCGCACTCACACCAGTAACCGACGGTAGTGACGGTACCATCCCCTCAGGCCCTATCATCCTGGCCTGACTATCCGACTGCATAACCAGCTGTTCCACCTGCGGGGTTTCCTCCTAAAAAGGAAGACGTAGCAACCGTTAGTCATAAAGACTAAGTGGCTTTACATCGCTCTCCTCCGACGACTCCTCGGCACCGGGCGGAGAAAGGAACAAGTACAATATATATGAACATAGGTACAAGCAGGGTGTATATTACTATGTATGTAAAGCAGTGTAATAAATGAGCAACGACTTATTCTAGAATTCTATCATCTACAATAGCATGCGAGTATAATATCATAACAGTAATTAACTCAACTTATATGAATGCCTATACAAGCATAAAAGTTGAGGATCGTTCAGCAGTAAGTAACTCATCGTATAGGAGTGCCAATACAAACTTATACGATAAGGATCTTTGTGTATGCAATGAAGTGTAATGACATGTATGTAATGCAATGACTCACCAATGATCACGCACATGCAATTGCTATGTCGACACAGACTTGAAGTTCCAACTTTTCGAGCAGGTAGCTAACCTCTCAGGCGTCATCCGTCGTGGCCAGACGGTGATAGTAAAGCGGGCATCTCCACTACTTGGATGGTCTCCACACTAACTAACTGGCCTAGGCCTTCATACGCCTCAATGCTAAGAACACAACAGCGGAGCTCACATGTGTACTACGGCTCAGCGGGTGTCTCGGGTAGATGTGCACCGAGATCCTAGCCCCGAACTGGCCTAAGAAGTGATACGGAAGGAGCCTCGGAAATGAGCACGAGGAACAAGCCCAACTGTTCACTTGGAACGGAAGGAGCCTCGGGACTTGAACACCGTGTACCAAGCCCAACCGCCAAAGGTCTATCCGTCAACTCTCATCGGTGTGACGATTGGCGAGCCCGTAGACCTGCAACACTATCCTTAACCCGGGATTACGACACCGCGTGTCGACTCACACCGCATGCAATAAAACCACTTTGTGGTACGGAAGGAACCTCAGAAACGAGCACGAGAACCAAGCCCAACCGACCCCTTCCACTTGCACGGACGGCCTCGGGATATGAACACCGAGGACCAAGCACAACCGTCCATTTATGATTCTTCCCAACGTTACCAACCAGTGCGATCAGTTATCTGCACTCACTCCCCTCACAATCCGGTACCCAAGGCACCTCAAGAGTTTACCACAAACACAGGTGATGAACCACCTCATACAATGGACCATTTTAGACTCCCTTATATGATAAGCCTCAAGATGATGATTACGTCTAATGTTATGGTCACATAACTTTAACATCACCACTTACATCTCCTTACCCAAAATCAATCATTTGTGTACACATGAGTTAACCACCTATTTAACACCTCACATGATCATTCAACCAACACCGAATCAATTACCAAACTCTATTGAATCTTGTTATAATTACCCTTTGTTCACTAACCCCCACATTAAGTCATTTCGTTCAACCACATACCATTTCATCATTTGTTTTATGTGGGGTCTATCCAATAATTTCATCATGCGTTGAATTATCACAATTAAGCATATAATCATTCACCTACAACTTAACTTCGGATTGTTACAAAATCTCTTCTGAGTCCAAACCCAACTTTACACTTACCCAGGAATTTCAGTGCAGAACACCTGTTGGACAGCAACGTCAACTCGGAGAATTCCTGTTGGCTACAAGAATCCGTTGAGTGCGTGTAACCCCTCGATGGAAAGGTATTTCCATGGGATACAACTTTCATGTTCAGTCTGCAACCCAGATCAGAGTGTATCACACATGAAATTGGCTCCAAAGCCTACTGCGTACAGAATACAATTTATGCACGCTTTAGTCTGACAACCCTCTAATTCGATCAGACATTCCTGTGGCTATCGACTTCAACTGAAGGCGTGTAACCACTTGTCGGAAAGGTAATTCCAAGGGCTACAACTCTCGTGTTTAGTCGGAAGCCCAGATCTTGCCATATCTTGCCTAAAAATAGCCAAGAAGGTCGCTGCGTGCAGAACACAGATTTTTGCACGCATCTTTAGGCGAAATGAACGACATCGGTTCATCTTCCTCCTCAAGTCGATCCTCGTCCCAATCACAACCAGAAGTTCCTCCACCACCTCTGTTCACCCTCTTATCACATTCGCTTTTCCTACGAAACCACCCCCCATCGATCTCACTTTGAAAGGAATTAGGATGTTGAAGATAACGTAAACCTTAGTAGACATTCCGTTCTAGCAGTGGCCCTCCTT